>OV170222.1:27867584-29067584 GCA_921882275.1 Brenthis ino | reverse complement strand
AATTTACTTTGTTAAAATAAATTGAAAATGCTCATTGATCATTGCCTGGCTGGGGGGAAATAATAATTATGTTACGCCCAACTCGATAAAGAAAATATAAAAGTTTGGGCTGATTTGATCATTATTGAAAATAGAAATTATAAGATACTGATGTCATTTTTTTACTGTTACGTCATTCATATGTTGTATTCATAGGTTGTAATTTTTAAAATATCCATACTAATATTATAAATGTGAAAGTGTGTGTTTGTTTGTTTGTCTTATCTTTCTTTCACGTCGAAACAGAGTGATGGATTGGCATATTTTTTTGTGTGGGGATAGTTGGAGGGCTGAAGAGTGACATAGGCTACTTTTTACCGCGGGAGATAATCTCATTTCCACGGAAAAACACGTTATAATATAACCCAAAAAATATTTGTGATCAGAATTACTTGAAATTGGGAAACCCTTCAATACAATTAAATAAATCGTGTTTTAGCACTTTTCGAAATTCCCATAAAGGGGTAAAATAAGTGATGAAAGTTTTTATGAAACCCAATTTTTAGAGGTTTTTTGTAGTTTTATATGCCATAAATCATATTATTATGGTTATATTTCCCTTGTAAATTTTAAATAATTACTTTTATTTTTATTTACACATAGGTATATTTAAAGCCGTAGAATCGATTTTGATAAGAATCACCCCCACCCGAGGGATAATGGTGACATTGATATAGGGTCTATTTAATTTTGAAAAATGAAAAGTTTCTTTTGGTATGCTTTGAAATCACAAACTAGAAAATTGAAATGAAAATTTCTTTGAGAATTCCTTCAATCACGGAAATTTTAAATTATTATTATTATTTAAATGATATGATATATATCAGGCTGTACGGAACAGGGTGAAGGAGAAAGAAGAAAGAGTTTCTCGATGGTAAGAAAATATAAAAATGTATGACAATACTAGCAGAACCCGCGGCTTCGCCCGCGTTCACAAAAAAGTCTTTGGCTTTATGTTCTCTATCGACTAACCTCGCTTCGCTTGGGTTTGTCCTTATGTATTTATATAATATACATATTATATATAGTTTTACAATGATATATGGAAGTCTGCCTGATTTGTGGACATTTATGATTACTATTCGGCTCTATTGTGTAGTAGCATGATATATAACCTATAGCCTTCCTCAATAAACGGGCTATCTAATGCAAAAAGATTTTTTTAAACCGGATTAGTAATCCCTGAGATAACAAACAAACACAAACAAACTCTGCCCCTTTATAATATTAGTATAGATAAAAAAAATACCTAAGGACTTAAACAAAAATGAAGGCAAGTATCAATATATGCACGAAGACAAATGAAAAAAAAAGATACTTATTACAAAATAATAAAATTACATGCCTTAGCAGATACCTATGTATTTAATATACACATGATGCATGCATGTTTAAAGGTTTTGTTACAAAAGACGATCCCTTAATGATATTAATAAAAAAAATACAATAACAAAAAGAGACTACGTCATATAAAGCGAACTAAAAAGATGGAAATAAGAAATACGTTGACGTAGAAAAAAAGTATCATACGGTCAGAGACACAGTTACATGTCAAAATCTAATTGCCTATCTTTTAAAGCTCGATCTCTTAGAAAGGTCAAACGGCTGTACAGAATTCAACGGAAGTTTCTTTTTATAGCTGTATTTTTACTTTAAAAAAAATGCTTATTGCTTCGTGTTAAGCCCTCTCAAGTTCAGCAGAGGCCATGATCAGTGGTAGCATACTAATTAAAAATACACAAGAGTGCGTATAGTAAGTAGACATACACACGTGTTTAAATTATTACTAACTAACAGATACATTGTGGATTGCACCGCTCGGAAAGTCTATTGCAGTAAAAACTCGTAAAATATAGCTATAACAGCTATAAGTATGAAATATCGCTGAGACTAGACTGTTTACAAAACTTACGCAGTTGGGTAGGTACTCCAATAAGAAACTTGTCGCATGTTCCAAAGGGAAAAACGAAACACAAAGAAAATTCAACCTGAACTTGACAGCGACGGACTGCCTGCCTAGCCGAGGCTAAACAACTTCTTAGGCGTATTTTTTATTATTCTTTCTGTACTCGCCCACAGTTATCGATCAGCACAGTACCTACTGACTTATTCGATTTTAGTAACATCATTAGGCTGATTCATATTAAAGATAAGGATGGGAAAAAAGTATGTTAAATATTATTACGCACAATAAATACTATATAATAATTATAAATTGAAATATAATATTAAATATACGTACTGTTAACTATAAACTTTTTCTGAAAAATTATACAACTGAAAACTGTGAACCTGATGACAAGTTGATGCCAACTGCTAAAATTTGCCACCACACACCAGTGGTAAAATCGGTAGCATGAGACTATTTAAAAATACTGATTCAAATTATAATTGAAAAAGCAATTTCCGTTTTTTTTTGTTTGTTAAAAATGTATTCTATTTAAATATAAATTATACCTATTCAATCAAAACAAATATAAAAGAACTTGTAGTTACAAAATATATTTTCAAACAATTATATGTATAGTAATAGATAGATATATGAATCTCTTTCGCACTATAATACACTAAAATAAGGATCTCATTAGAGTAATGCTTTCGTAACGAAATGTATGAAAATTGCAATTTTTAAAGAGGGTAAAAATGACGGTAATACCATTTTGCAGATTAACAATATTGTTGGTTGTCTTACTGTCAAACAAAGAAACTTTTAATCATCGTGATAAAATATAAAAATTAATCTAATGATATCTGTAAGGTACATAAGTATTAAAAAATATATGAATTGTTACATTTTTCTAAATACTATACTTTCAGTAGAAAAATGTAACACGCTCCATACCAATGGAGTGTGTATCTCGGTCGACACCCTTTAAAAGCCCAGTGGGCGGCAAATGGGCGCTTGGGAGCCTATAAATATAAAGCCAACGATAATAATACACTGTTCTATTTGATTATTGCCTGTTGAAATCGAAAAGAGCAACAGTGTTTACACAATAAACGGATTACGAATTCGAAAGGCTATTTTTATTATCTAGAACACTGCTACAATTCAACATATTACTAGATTCTAGTTATACCTCGTTGTGTTGTAGAGGACAAAAGATTTTATCCGCACTAGCTTCTAAATTTAAAATAATATTATCTATACATATAATAAAATTGTAACTAAGCCGAATCTGTACATTAAATATTTTTTGGAAAATCTTATTGAAATAGACATTATTATCGATACAGAGGCTGAATCTATAGTTTTTAGAATTTTTGTCTGTCTGTCTGTCTGTTACCGCATCACGGAAAAACCACTGGAGAGATTTTGATGAATTTTGGTATGATGGTAGCTGGTTATCCGGGTCAACATATAGAATACTTTTTACCGGGGAAAAATATCTCATTATTGAGAAAAAATACAAAAACTGCTATATAAGAGTATACTAATAAGTAAAACTTAAGAATTTGGTTTTTGGTCATCTAAACGCGGGGCGGTGCCGCGGGTTATGCTAGTTTCATATATGATTCTGTAATAATTATGGACTATATGCAAATAAATTTTGATTTAAAACGAATAGCTTCAAGTGTTAAATTCCACAGTTTTTTTAGGTACTTCTTTTCTTTGATTACATATATATATATATATATATATATATATATATATATATATATATATATATATATATATATATATACAGCCGGTCACTCAGTCTGAATATCCTTTAAGCTCAATTCCTTAAATTGTATTTCTCTAAACTGAGAGAAATTGGGGAATAATAAACAAAACATTCCCTAATTTGCCATACGAATATAGTATTTTCAAAAGGATAACTGAGTTATATAGACCCTTCGCCTTCCATATTTGCCTTATTATTACCTGCTATATGAAAAATTACTATCTTACAGAAAATGTTTTTTTCTAAAATAAATGTTATTTTAAAAATTTAGTTACATTAAAATTTGCCCTATACAGTTTTTAGTATTGGTTGTTTTAAAATTATATAAATTATTAAATCTTACAAATGTTTTTAATTTAAAAAATATATTATCTAAATAAAAGTATTTATTTAGATAAATATTAATTTAATTTAGTTTCTAACTAATAATAACTAATAATAATTAGTTTCTAAACTAATATTAATTTAGTTTATAACCATTTACGGGATAAAGCTTACAGATCATATTTACATATTTGCTTATTACGAATATTAATTACCCTTTGGTAAAACAGAAGGTGTTATTAGTATATAATTTACTAATAACAACTTTACTAACTTACTTTATTTTGATACTATATTCTTTGATTATATTATTATCTTATACACTACTTCTTTTATTTTGATTCACCCTCGCTTCGGTCGGTATCGTGCCTAGATACGTTTTAGCGGTTAGTATGTATTAGATAGACTATATTATATTATATACGGAGGTATGATGAGTTGTTTTGGGTTGTATTATAACGGGTTTTCCCCATGGGAATGTGATAATCTCCCGCGGTAAAAAGTAAACTATGTCACTCTCCAGCCAAATCACGCCAATCCCTCACTCTGTTTCTACGTGAAAGAAGGACAGACAGACAAACAAATAAATACACTCACACATTTATAATATTAAGTATAGATGTTTCATTTAATTTTTATAAAAAATTTAAAAGATCACCATAATAGGTATAAGCGGAATACATAATATAAAAACCCCTGAATCGAGGGGGAAAGGAAGATAACGTAGACACCATTACCCGCAGAACTCGAGTATGAGTATAATATGCAAATCCAAAAGTTTCCAATGCCATCCATAAGTTTCCGATGTGTAATACTCACCCTAAGGCAATAATGAGAGGCTCGACGCTGACGCGACTGAGCGCTCTGAATTTTAAATTACTCTTTGCACAAGCGAATTTGCTGAGGCAGACAGTAAACAACACAGCACAGTGAGCATGTCGAATGTTATACAAAAAATTTAATGAATATATTTTATTTTAAAATAGCATAGGTAGGTACATCAACGTTGTTACGACGATAACTAATATTATAATAATGTATAATATTATAATTTGATCAACTTCAAAAAAGCGAGATACTAAATTCGGATGTATTCTTTTTGTTTCGTGTAGTTTTAACTATATCTTTGCCAATTGTAAACAGGTTTTTGGTGGTCTCATGTAAATTTCAAGAAATATCCACCTTTAAAGGTGGAATAAAAACATTTAAAGTAATTTTAAAGTCGGCATCTCGGCACCTTTTAGGAAAAATACTTTGTATCCAAATATAATAGACGTAACATAAATGAAAATTCTATTTCTCTGTTAGACAATGCAATTGTTAAGAAATAGGTTCAAGTTTATGCGGAAAGATTTACGAGTCTATTCTTTTATAGTATAAGTTATTGTTTGCAATCCTATTTCAATTTTGCTCACGTAACAATAGTGAAGGCGTAAGTAGAACGGTAATAACTTTGCAGTGGAAATAATTAATATATCCTTTGCCATTTATTATTTCTTCTGAAAAAGTTTACGTAAAATTAATACATTACCCACGGTAAAATCTTTTCATAGTGTTTTTATTTATTTATTTATTTATTTATTTATTTATTTATTTTAGGGAAACAAACAGTACGATATTACATACATAATTAATAATAATAGATGACACATAAACCAATGAAGTTTCCACAAATTAAACAATACACTTAAGAAGCAGACCATAATGAAAAAGAAAAACAAAAAGCTAAACAATAAACTAAAAAATTACAAAATGAAACACTGCTTGACATGAATAATAAAAAAAAATAAAAAAATAAGGAAAAATAAAAAATACATAAAATACAAAATCAACAATTAAACAATAGGTTATTAATACTATATTTGAATCTTAAAAGTGAATTTGAAAATATGTCTATACTTGTAAATTTTTTATTATACTCATTACATGAGCGAATTATAAAGGTATTTCGAGCATATTTCGTTCTAGTACATAGCAGGTCAAAAATATCGTGGTTACGCTTACTAAATTTTGGAACCTTAAAATTCAAACAGCTTAATAAGAAAGGGCTATCAATGAAATTATTTAAGAGTTTAAAAAGAAAAATTTGATCTCTAAGCGTGCGTCGCATCTCTAAAGGTGTAATATTAGGTGGACATTGATCATGACTATAAAATTTATATTGAGTATATTTTAAAAATTTAAGTTGTATTTTTTCTATAGAATTTATATATACCTTATATTGTGGGTTCCAGATTGATGAACCAAATTCCAATATAATGTTCTATAGCATCTATAGCATTATCATGTGACCGCGTTACCAGTGTCTTACCACTGACTTTTTTTTATTGCTTAACAGATTTTTATAACTCAGCAAAACAAATTAAATAACTATAATAAGACTAACAAAATGACTAATAATTAAAATTAAGATTCAAGAAAAGTACACACTTATAAAACTTTCTAAGAGGTTACATCTTAACTATATGCACTTGTTCTAGAGTTGATCATTGAGAAATGAATACTTAATTTTCTAAATGACTTCAGAGTAAATTTGCTTAAAGTTTATACGTTCATTGCATGTTACCCTTCGGTAAAACAGAAGAAGCTATAAAATAGATAGAATCAACAGACAAACAGAAAGAAGAAGAGGATCGATATCAGGTCATGTAATAACAATACGCATTCCATATCCGCGTGAACATATTGTCGCACAATATTGGCATGGCTTGCCAATTCCACCACAATTTACAGTGCTATCATGTTGTCATAGCGCGTTATTTAGTATTTTGTTATCACTATCTCACAATAACCTATTTATTAAATAAAATTAATATATAATCATTACATTACTTTCTAAGCTAGCCGGTTTTCGTTTTTTTTTTACATTTATGAATATTAAAAATGTGAATTTTGTATGTACAAGTACATATGTTTGATACCTCTCGTTAAAACGGCTGGACAGATTTGGATGAAATATACAGATAGACTATGACTTGAAGCAGCACACAGGCAACTGCCCAAACAAAGCAAGGGCAAATGGTTAGTTTAAAAAAAGCTACTAAATTAATGTACTTTAAGTTAATAACAATAGTTTTTTGAAAATTTGTAATTAGCATTTCCTGCATGGTCTTACTTTTAAAATTGGTATATATGTATATTTCTTTACTTGATTAAAACATAACAAAATATACATATATGTATACATACATACAAAATCGCAGGGTAATTCTAGTATTGAGTGTTACAATTGCCAAATTCATAAAATGAACGCTGAAAACCAGATGACCCACTAACTCAATCCTTTTATTTAAAATGAACAAAAAAATGTGAATAACTTTTTAAAGAACGGGACATTGGACTGCTTGACATAGTATTCAAAGAAATATGAAATTACGTATGAGGTAAATTAGAACAAAATGTAAGCGGTCAAGTACGAATCAGTCAAGTACAAGTCTAGAGAAAAGTCTTAAGAGGAAGCGGGTAGCGGCACCGCGCCGGCAGCCGGAAGTGAAGCCTACTTTCACGCCAGCTGATGACAACGCAGTTACAAAATAAAGTTTAAAATATAATTGACATAATGACTAATATTTAACAATGAAACAATTTTCCTTTTTATCCCAGTGTTTTTTCAACGAGTGTTTCATCTACCCGCTATCAGTAGCATAGTAAATGCTGATTGCATTAGTGTTATAACGCTTGACTTTTAGGTTTATGACGCAATAAATCCTAACAGAAAATTTACTTATTTAATTATTCTATAGTTATCAATAAAGTAATACTAATTTTGGGCATGTGGCGAGAACCCGTGAAAAGGGATAACTGATCGCTAGTTTTCCAAAGTTTTGGTTATAGGAATAATAAGTATTTTTTTTTTAATATTATTTCTCTCGATACCATATTGTTATACAAAAATAAAGCTTGTAATAAATATAATGCTTATATAAATAATGATGATTTTAAATCTAAATTAAGCTTAAAGATACTTGCCTTTATTGTGCAGATTGCACATAAAAAGCTTTAATCGGGGCAATCGCTAGTTTATAAATATCGTATACATATATTAGGACGTTCACACACAGCACCATCTAGTTCCATGGTAAGCTACGAGGCTTGTGTTATGGATACCAGATAGTTGACACGCTACACATATATGTATAACTTTAAATACATACATATTATGAATATAAACACCCATGACCGGAGTACAAACATTCGTGCTCATCACACAAATGAATGCCCAGCCCCCAGCGGGACTCGAACCGGCGACCACTGGCACAACAATTAGGGTCACTACAAACTGAGCCAAACGTGTTGTAAAACTAGAATACATAGCAGAGATTATATATAAAATATTTACATTAATTTCATAATGCAACGTGAGGATTCTCATTAATAGGTAGATGGCGAGAAGTTCTCTACAAAATATGTCCAAAATTTTAATTAAACTTGCCTTGTTAAAGTCACTTTCGTTCATGGTAATATTTCCGTAGCCTACGAAACTTTTTATTTTGAGTCCATTTTACTTTTGACTGCAAATATATTTAAATTGAGTGCCTTTTAACATTTACATAGCAACAGCTCCTAATAGAATCATTGCTAAAACGAAACGATTGGCGCTTCGATGTCATTCCTTTTCCTTCTTTATCTCATTTACAGCTGAAAAAGGAACTATAAGTGTTGACGAAAATATTTTTTATATTATGTTGCACACTTCTATGATTACATAATTTAGCACATATCTAATAAATATAACATTTAAAAATAACTATTTAGCCCATTTGGTTTAAGGGTTATTTATATACTGAGAATAATTATATATCATTACTAATGGTTTGAAATAATTAACATTTTGCAATTTTTTTTTACATGTACTATAAATTATACTATAGAGCTTATAAGACAACAGATCCTATGATGTTATAGTTACTGGTATCTGTGCTAGGCAAAAGCTAAGAGAAATTCTAATTAGCACTAATGGAACGCTCGTTCACCTGTAACTAGCCTGCGGGGAACGCGGCCTACCTTAGTTAATTAATATTATAAGCGTTTTAAAAGGTTAATAGGACACTGACCTGGCACAATATGTCGTACTTGAATGTAAAGTACTCATAACTGCACAGTTTTGGCAATGAAATGGCTATAGAGAACGATTGAGCTACAAAAGTTTTTACACATATTAAAATTGTAGTACTGTGCTACTTTCACGTTTGAATAATTTCTACGTAAACCATATTTATACTAACATACGTACGTAAATAATTTGTAAAATATTTTCAATGAGTAATTCAATAGTACATATCCACATTTTTGACTATGTGTTCACATAATCGGGATACACGTAAGCTTTACATTCAGCAGAGGGTTAGTTACAACCTTGCGGGGATGCACCACTGAATGCTTAAGTGATGCTCGCGATATTCATTGAGGCGTGCGCAATCCTGGTCAGTAAACAAGGTCCTTTCATCTAGTAGGTACATGTCACCTGGTACCCTAGTGCGAGCTCTCCAATTTTAAAACGGTTTTACGCTCGTCGCGTTGAATTTCTAGAGGGAAAACTAGCAAAATGTTTTAATAAACGGCCAAAAATACCTATATATAAATCAGTACATAGATGTACACACAGTGCAGTTTAATGTGAATGTTTATATAATCGTTCATGTCTTTAGGACACTTTTATAATGGCAATGCCAATTAATAGTCAAAATATAAGGCAAATGTTCATACAAATCGGATGGTCGAAGCACAAGTCATGTTTCAGATAATATGTTTCAGGCATGTCTCAGATAAAGTAGAAGTAAAAGAACACATGAAGCCGCTAGGATAAGCGCGTGCATTTCCTGTGATTCTCTAATGGTTTCCAAGTATGCAGGCATTCCTAAAGTCTTTTAAACCTTATTGGGAAAATTCAATATTCTCTCATCTATACATATAATAAAAAAATTTAGAATTTTTGTCTGTCTGTCTGTCTGTTACCGCATCACGAGAAGACCACTGGACAGATTTTGATGAAATTTTGTATGATGATAGCTGGTTATCCAGGTCAATATAGGATACTTTTTACCGCGGGAAAATATCTCATTTCTGAGAAAAAATACAAAAACTGCATTGTAAGAGTAAACTAATATGTAAAACCTAAGAATTTAGTTTTTGGTCATTCTCTAGAATTAATTAATTTAATTCTATAATGTGTTATTTAAAGAAATTACTATACAAAAAAAAACTATATAGGTACCTACGCTAATTAGGCTCTACGCGAAATATGAATTTTTATGCTCTCTTTTTTTCTGAATACTCGTACACAGGCTATCATTAGGTTATACCTACGTTATTTACATTGGATTTTATATAATGTATTGAATATCTGTAAGTGAGGTGGGTCAAGTAAACCAAACGTTCAACCAATTACCTACCTTATACTTTCCTAGGTTTACGCAAATATTTGACATCTAAATTGTAACTGAGTCGAATCTGTACATTAAATATTTTTTTGAAAATCTTACTAAAATAATCATTATCATCGATACAGAAGCCGAATCTCGTCTGTCTGTCTGGGAACGCATCACGAGAAAACCATTGGACAGATTTTGATGAAATTTGGTATGATGATAGCTGGTTATCCGGGTATCTCATATCTGAGAAACCTATACTAACCGTTAAAACGTATCTTAGTATCGCAGTTTTAAATAAAATTATACTCAAACCAAAAATCAAAATAATTCCGCGAAAAAAACCGAAAAGATAATTTTAATTGAAATTATCTATCTACATAAATATATAATTTATGTAATAGCAGAAACCGCGGCCGCGGCAGCGAAAACTATAAAAATATCTCTAAAAAGATAGGTTTCCTACAAACTTAGGTATATGCCCTATTTTGCCGTTTTATAGGATGAATTTCAAAAAATGCATAAACACGTATTTATTAAATTGTACTGAAGAGTATTAATATCAAGTTCCAAGTAATTCTGATCATAAATATTTTTTTGGTTTGTATTATAACGTGTTTTCCCGTGGGTGTGAGATAATCTCCCGCGGTAAAAAGTAGTCTATGTCACTCACCAGTCCTCCATCTACCACTATCTCCACACAGAATATCACGGCAATCCGTCATTCTGTTTCGACGTGAAAGAAGGACAAACAAACACACTTTCACATTTATAATATTAACTATTAAATATGGATTTCGTAAATTTTTTTAGTCTGATATTTATATTTACGGGCATTAAAATAAAGGTATATTTTCATCATTGAGTACGAGTATGTTAGCTAATATGATTTTAAAGATTCTGGATATTTGCGTCTGGAATTCCCTGAAAGATGGAACGTTGTAGGAATTGTATAACTTTTTAATTTTATTAATATTTTTTAATTTACTTACAGAATGCAAATAATAAATAATAACAACGTTTCTTCTCTGCGGCATCGCTCGCGTAAAAAGGGATTCCTTATTTTAACGTTCTTGTATGTGTAGAAGTAAATTGTTTTTAATTTATTTCGATGATGCATTACCGGGTAAAAGTATTCCACGTGTTATTCCAGAACAGCTGTAGTCTATTTTTATGTAAAATTTCATCCAAATTCTTTCAAAAGTTTACGCTATGAATGAATTTGAAATACTTCCAAATATACTACTTAAAAAACAAAAATTTCAAGTAGAATAAATACATATAGTTACTAAATATGTCGCTAAGCAAACTAAATATCTAGTGTTTTTAAGAACTTAAAACAGTCAGCGCTATCTTTTTAAATTAAATACAAAGTCTAAAACAAAATATAAATGAGAGTATTTTTTTCATAAGTTATATATACGTAAACAACCATAGTCCCTATAACCGACTCGTACAATGGTATCAACATTGATATGACGGGCTATGAAATTGTCAGAGGAACGAGCTACCTCAATCAGAGGAACAGATGTTTTTGTTCCCTAACAGACAAACGCAGAATCGATAATATCGGGTCGTGAATTGTTCGCAGTACACATTGAAATATTATTCTCATATTTGAAATATTTTACAAAGCTACAAATATTTTTTCGTTTTGGAATTATTGACTACTATATAAGCGCCTTTGCTTAGTTCGAGCGTTTCCCTCTGCCAATTTGTCTAACAGACGAACATCCCACGAGAAACACTTTATGTATCGGATTTAAAAAAAACGTACTTAAAACTACCTATACAACACAAAATCATCTATCAGATTAAGCTAACGAAAACAAGACCTATAACATAATAATGTATATAATATACTCGTAAATAAAATTAAGGATAAGCCAAATCGATTCAAAGATTCTATTTGCTAACGAAAAAAGCCAATAATCTGGCTCACTTTCAAGTGCTCTTGTGCAGTCAAAATATCATCAATGATATGTTAACTGCAAATAGCTGAAGTACTCTATTAAACTCGTTTCATATTCCCACTTCCAAGTACAAAATATCTTTTTTAAGATCCCATCTTTGTTTTTATATTGATATAAAATAAACTATATGTTTTAGGCTTTGTTTATAGAATTTACAATCGTAAGGTAGTAGATTATAATTAATTATATGATGTTCATAATAATAATCATTATTATTGTTACATTGTGGCTAATATTATTGGAGTGAGAATACCACCGTGTTATATTGAATACCTGCTAAGCCTCAAATTAGATACAGAATTTAATATTAATTATCTGTGGTTACAGTAATCGATATATACTTACATACATTTCACTCGTTGCTCATAGTTCATAATTAATAATTATATGTACTTATTCATAAGTGTTAATAAAATATTATATTATATATTTTATTAATAGGTAGTTATGAATGCATATAATTATTAATATTAATAAAATAATTTATATTTCATAATTATTGTATTTATATGTAAGAATTATAAAGGGCACTGCAGAACTTTACTAGAATATGGATTTTGTGTGTATACGATATAGCAGTCTGATTCATTGTTGTTATGTACGCCATAAATTACTTAATAGAGCAATACCATTACTGAGTTCGGTAAAATATTGCTGTTGCTTATGACAGTCGATTATGACCCCATAAATATAAAAGAATTTTTAGAATAAAAATAAGTCCAAACAGGAAAGAATAAAAAACAATTTTATTAATACACGTTCGGAAACAAAACTTAACATCGTATTTTCGCAACGCAAAACAAATATTTACCTCATGCGTAAGTCAAACCAGACACCTCTGATTTTAAAGACAAGTATGCTGCAATACACAATCGCTTATAAGGTAGTGATGTAAAATCCTACTGAGAGCACTGCTAGAGTCGGTGCACTTACGAAGTAGCACATTTTGTGGTACCTACCTACTTCTCTTTGTCTGGAAGCAAGATAAGCCGGATTTGCTATCCAGTTGAGTCGGCTGAGATGCAGTATGCAAGTTTCATATATAATAGGTACTAGTTGCATATTAAAAAAATCTTCATCTTTTTCTATAAAATATTGCGAGTCCAGACTCCAGACGTGTTTAGAGTTTTAAATCCTAGGTTCTAAAAATAATTGTAGGTATATTTTTGTAACACTTACAAGTGCAACGGAGTTATTGTTTTGTTGAAGCCATCGTAGTATAGCACTGGCAGTAGTAAAGTCAGGTCGCGGCGGAGGTGGTATGGCGTGTTGCAGGGACAGAGCGAGTTGCTGCGCTAACTCCAGGGCCCGGGCTCGCGCGGCTCTTCCCGGACCCGTCCCGCCAGGTCCTGTCCCACCTGCTTCTGAAAAGAAATTCAAATTTCTTAAACCGTGTTAAAAATACAGCGTTAAAGCCTGTTTTTTTTTATTCCTACAGCAATTAACATCTTTATTAGTAAATCAATGTGCCTGACATTGAAATATACCCATCTTTACGTATTACAATAAAAATATATCGTACACTACAGAGATGACGAAAAAAATCAACGTATCTATACTATAATAAAACAGTAGAGGTCGAATGTCTATACATAGCAAAAAAATGCTAAAAACCGATTCAGGAGGATGTAAGAAGACAAATAGAACAAATCCAGATTTTTTTCAATTTTTTTGTTTGTCTGTTTGTACAGGCTAATCTCCGAATCTATTAGACCGATTTTAATAAAATTTTGCATGGTGGTACCTTATATCCCCGGGCAACATCTTAGTTACTTTTTATCCCGGAAAATTAAATAGTTCCCGTGGGATAGTTAAAATACTATAGTATCTTATACAGCTTAGTACACAACAACTTATGCACCTAATTTAGTAAATTTTAACATTCTGATACCTTATATTGCCGGTCAAACAACAGGTTACTTTCCATCCCGGAAAAAGGAACGGTTCCCGTGGGAACTAATAGATCTCTATTAGTACTTTTCTAGAGGCGAACCCGAGCGAAGCGAGGGTGAGCCGCAAGTGTATAATAAATGTCATTTTTTTATTTTAATATCAACGAGGGCACTTGTTTGGGCGAGCGCGTACTTAAATATCATACGTTTGTTTAATAATCATAATATAAAAAAAATATTTCAAAGTTTCTACAATATTATAATTGAAATAAAAGTATATAATAATTGTCTACCACATTTAATTTTAAGTTGTATATAAGAAAAGGGGGAATCTTTTACGATTTTTCTAAACAAAAGGCCTAAAAATAATAATTTTTTATTTCTGTTTGGAAACTAAAAACTGTCATAATTTTTTATAATACTTTAAGCTCGTTATTAGCGAATTGAGGTCCCCTTAAGTCGTTAACCATCGTAGCTTAATGGGAAAAAGTTTAATAGTAAATACTTAAAACTTGCAAAAGGATATTATGAAAAATAAAATATAGTGTAAATATTTTACAATTCCGAATTGGGTGGGACTAAATAATAAAAACGCGACGAGTGCAAGTTGTACTCGCTCGTACACCGTAGGTTCCACACCACGACACGATGTATTACACTACACAACACTAAATCAATTTATTAATTGTTGTTTTACTTTATAGTGCATAATATCAAGAGCAAAAGTAAAATACTTTAAAAATATTTTTATATGAGCGTACTCTGGGACATTTTTCAAATTTTTCTTTATTAATGGTAAAAATCAAACCTGCGAAGACTTACAACAAGGATTACTTACGAATGTACAAATGAAATTTAACGGCCTCCTTCATATTACTGCCAACTTGCAGACTTCAAGTTTTAAGTGACGTTCTAAATTAATGAAGTTAGCCAAGTGTGCCACATGTCGCGTGAAAATTGTGTTAGCGAGCGCGGAAGACGTAAACTCGACATATAACAATAAGAACGTTCACCATACGCATTAAATATAGTTCTTACAACAATTAGTTTTGTTCCTACAGAGATTTATTGCATAGATTTTATTTTAAAAAAAGCTCAGTATTAAACGTAATTTGAAAATTTTAATCAAGATTATTATTGAAAATATACGTGTCGTTACGAATTTGAAAAAATAAGAACCTTAACTAACTGCGGGCGAATGGAATTTAGTATAAAATTCGTTTAGATATGTGGAGACCGCAGCAATAATTACCAAAATGTCAATTTTTATAGGAATGTGGTACTTTTTTACAAGCTTTATTTAACGTGCTCCCTTTGTAAGTGTTTAGTCAGGTCTGTTTCTTATTTAATCTATTTATAATCTTACTAGCAACTCACCCTCGCTTCGCTAGGATTTGTCCCTAGGTTGCTTCCCAATACAAACTTTATCACCATTTTCAACCCTTAAGGGATGATATCCGAGATAAAAAGTATTCTATGTCCTTTCCAGGGTCGCGAACTATCTCTTACCAAATTTCATCTAAATCGATTCAGTAGATCCAGAAATTACCCCCTACAACGTCACAAACTCATAATCTTACAAAACCTCTTTATAATATTAGTTGTTTAGATTTCCAACTAATTAATCTAAAATTTCTATTAGGATATATTTCAGGAATTTGGCCCAAATCATTAATCAAAATCCTATGGGAAATCATCGTTCTAGGATCCTATGGGAAAAAATGAACTACCTAGTATAAAACAAACTCTACAAAATGATCACAAAATGTATATTATTTTTGTAGTTAAAGTGAAGACACAATGTATCCTATGGAGCGAAGTAAGGGAGGAAAAATATGATGAGGTTGTGAAACAAGGCCTTCTTCTAATGCAACATAATATAAGGCGAAGGTAAAAATTACTTAACATGAGCGCCGAGACGACGCAGATAATAAACTAAACCAATGAGATGTAAGCTGTAAAATCTAGCTACCACGTGTAATATGATTCAATTACTAATAGACTTTTAGCATTCATCGTGAATATTGCATTTTAATTGAAATATTGAACAGTAACCTATAAGGGTTATTTATGTCGATGGCCATAAAGTCCAGACTTTGGTCGTAACTATGACAGACAATACCTACTTCTCAATCATGTTAAAGATACATTCTAAAAACATCGGACACCTTCCTATTGATTCGGGGAAAGTAATTACGATTATGTAAAATATTGTTCATTATCTCTAAACGAAATTCTTCTTTGAGAGAAGTTGGATGGATATAAAAACTCAGTCATTGTTTAACTAGAAACAACACCTACAACAACTTTATAAAGTTTGCGTGCTTGTTACATGTACATATATGAATAACCATTTCATCATTTGTTCTCTAGTCTCGACAGTACTACAACAGGCTCTAACAATTTTTCTGTGAACATTTATGTAGACTCGACAATTAGTCTTGACATAAAGTAGAGGCATCTGAACCTATCCCTACAGAATTTCCAGATAAATTATGATTTAAATGATATAAATTTGATCAAATAGGTAAACTAGATTTTTTTATTTTTAGGTAATTTGCGCAAAGAGAATTCTTTGTACAAAAAACAATACGACAGCATTTAGAACAAACAAACCTAAAAAATCTTGAAGGAAGGAGGAAACTTCTAAATGGACGAACCTTGTTACACGAACCACGGACGAATATAATAATGTATGTATATAATTTAATTGCCTTCCACTTTATTAGTAATTAAAATTGTTTTCTAATATGAAATTATTCTATTGAATACAAAAGTTACCCAGAGGACCTCGGACGCAAATTCACTACTATTCTATATATTATGTAAATATTACAAATTAATATGTACTACATTCTTTTAAGCTTGTGCTTATTTGGCAAGATTCGATTATATATATTTTTTTCTGTATGTGTTACAGAACATTCAGTAGACAAGAAACAATGATTCGACGGGGGAATAATGAGAAAAAAAAACATAATACAGACTTTACAGTTGTTCAGTGTCTTGACTGTCTCACAATAGCTTAATTACTTACAAACCTTAAGGCATAATTATTGTGAGTCTTCCTTAACGTTTATGACGTAAACTACATATATACAAGCTAATACCATGGATTAAATCGAATGCGTACAATTACTTAAGGATCGATCGGTGTCTGTATGCAGTTGGTATAGATTGGCAAAACGATGCCGACGTTCCGTACTGCCTTTAGCATCAAAGATTCCTCGTCGGTGCTAAACTGTACAGATCGCTAGGGACGATTACGAAAATACCAATGCGAATCGATAGAGATTAAATATCTCACATTCTTTATGTATGGAATATTTCATAAAATTGAAATATTTTATTATTAGAATAGGACATAGGATTGATAGAAGAGGACATAGGATTTGGTTTAATGATTTTAAGATTATTGTCGATAAAGAATAAGGCCATGACTGCCCTATAACATGAAATTCTTATGGAAAATATTACACAATTTATTATATTGCAAGAGACCACTTAATATCTCTTCTGACGGGAAAAATATTTTTAATAAGCCGTCTTTGCCTTCTGACTGGTATTATCTGCTAAAGGTCGTGAATTCGTTTACACATAAAGTGGACGTATATTTTGATTATACAGGTGACTAAGTGTATGCTCCGACCTGATTTCCTAAGACAAAACAAAACATTGAGGAGTGTCACTTAACACAGTTTCAAAATCTTTATAATTGGCGGACACCCAATTAAATATCACTATTTGACTATAGGTAGGTACTTCATAAAGGTCATATATCATAAAAATATAATAAACTAGTTCTAAATCGAGGCTCTGCTCGAATTGTACAACTTGCTGGGTTGTTTAAGAATGAGGAAGTTTTCTTTTATTAAGAAAAGAATTTTTGATTTAAAATTATATTCCGAATATAAATAGACAAAAAAATAAATTTTGTCAGGTATAAATTACATAAGATAAGCAAAAAATTCGTAATAACCGCCGCTAACATAAGCAAGAAAAAAAGTTGTTATTATAACGCTTAACTTGAAATAAATGTTAACAAATCATTTTAAGATGTTTAATTTAACCACAGCTATATTTAAAAATATAAGTTTACATGAAATTCAAAAACGTAAATCGACTTGTTCCATACTAGACAAATATGTACTAGGTGGACCGAAGAATTTGAAATTTGTTCTCGTTTCCAAATATAATTATAACTCATAATATCGTGTAGATAAATGGGCTACTGACTAGCGTGTAGAATGTAGATACGTCTGCAGTTTCGGGGGCCCTAGTATCAAATTCCAGGTCAGACAAAGTAGACATACATATATTTATTGGGTCTATCTATTAGCCCTGAGTTAGAAAGTTGAAAGAGCAAGGAAGAGTATATTAGAGCCTTTAGGTGCATAATGGAACTCTTACTATGGCTTCTAATAAAACCTTCGAGCTAGGCCTCGTTTCATTCATTTTGACGCGTCCCGCACATGCCAAGATAACAAAATCAAGAGCTTATTTAATATATTTTTTTAAACTATATTAGAATTTATCTTGTACAATTCAAAAAAAATTGATTTACTTATTACGAAAATGCATTAATATATTAAGCATAAATATATTTGTATATAATACATAATATATATACCTATATTATATCATTTTCTAGATTTTTATATGACTGACTCAGTAAAGTTTCGCTTTTATATAAATATTTAATATTTTTACTGAAATATTTTTAATAAAAAAGAAATGTTATCAAGGTACACCTTTCCTGTGGGAGTTTTGGACACAGACGCTCCAAGTATAGCTCTGATAGATCACGAGTGAAGAGCTCGTAACCGGTCGAGTATGTGTCGGGCCTTACGTCATTCATGCGTCCTAGGATTATATCTGTGACTTGATCGAAAATGCATATATATTAAACATATAAAAACATATTATACATATAAAGACAGGGTAAGCATTGGTCAGATGCCCTCGGGGGAAGGTAAGTTGATATGTTTACCCCATGGGATCACCTCCTTAAGAGAAACATTTTCCTAAGCTATCGCCTCTCTGCACACGATAATTTTGCAAATAAAACAATTGAATTGGAAAACAACTCTTGCAACATAATTTTTTTTGTGATATTTTCTGCAAACGTTAGATACTCCACAGACATATTAAATAAGATACTTTAAAGCCTTCGCAGTGATTCATATAACGAAATATCACAAATTAAATTTAAAAAACATAAAAAAAGTCACGTATTTTAAGAGACACTATCACGATTTTATTTTATAAATTACGCTTAATACTCTATAACATATTTTTTTCATTTTCGCTAGGGTAGAACAGTGTTAAAATAAAAACATTTAATTTTAGGCTTACTCTTTAACTAGTATAAATGTTATTAAATAAAGTATGAAAGCATACAATAAATTAAACACAACTTAGTGTTTTATAGTAACCAAATACGTATTTTGGGTAAGATCCGTCCGTGGGTGCAAATGCTCAAAAATATTTTGTCACAACATTTAAATTTGCGTTACTAGTGCAATGGGATTTTAGGCTAGCAATAGCAAAAATATTTTAAATAAAAGTTTATTCATTAAGCATCGCAATTCAAAATCTCTTCGAAGTAACTCCACTCGCGCAAATTATGCGGGAAAAAACTGAATTGCATCCGTCTAGGAACAATGACGCTTTAGCTGCGGGCACGATAACAAAAAAGACTTTTCCATCATCGCTTTTTTATAAAACTCCGTAGTATATAGAACACTATATTAAAAGCAGTAAAGCATATGGGAGCTAATCACGCATAAAATCGGCTGTATCTACCTATTCTGCAGGAATAATACTTTTATGTTTACGTAATATGGACCAAATAAAAATTACGTATACACATTTTTAATATAATATACGTACCTTGTATCATTAAACAGGAAGCTATTATAGTAATGACGTAAAAGTGAGATCCGACAAGAAAAAAAGATATTATTTTGGAGTGTTATGGAGTTGTAGACGGAGACTGTTCAGTGTTTACAGACTAGTGGCTTTAAACAACTTCCTGGCGCAAGTAACTGTTTTACTCAGCTCTAGCTAAGTCCATATAACGAAGTAATGTATGAGTCTGGGAAAGGGAAAAGCCTCCAATCTGATGTTTACGAACTGTATCGAATTGTATTTAGAGCGTATATAAAACTAAAAATATACTGAATGTTCATTCATTTATTGTAATGTTTTATTAATATTAAGTTGGATAGAAAGACGTCTTAGAAGAGTTTTTTTTGTATTTCTTTTTCATAATTTTCATTAATATATTTTTTTAAAGATAATAAGGCCTAACCTATTTGGCCTTAAAATGGAACAATGTTTGTGTCGCTAGTCGACCATAAATCGTTCTTATGAACTTATGTAATTGTGTACAAAAATTATAAACTAGAATCAATTTTTTTTTTGTAAATATAATAAATATAATAATGATTTTTTTTCTTAAGTGCTCTTTTAAGATATTAAAATAACTTTATTCTTTGTAATGATATAAAATGTGAAAATAGATTTATTTATAAACTTTTTACAGCTAAGCCGATAAACCTATCTGTATGAAAACCGATACACAGATAACTTGCGTTTTGGATACAT
Source organism: Brenthis ino (assembly GCA_921882275.1). Classification (NCBI taxonomy): domain Eukaryota; kingdom Metazoa; phylum Arthropoda; class Insecta; order Lepidoptera; family Nymphalidae; genus Brenthis; species Brenthis ino. The sequence continues at coordinate 29,046,711 of OV170222.1, read as the reverse complement.
AATTTATACTCTAGAATAGAGAAGGTATGCCTAAGCATAAAGTACTAAACTAGTACTCGTAAAAGCATGACATGCCACATTAGGAAACATTTTTTTTCCTTTTTTACGCATATAAAATCTTGGGTTTTGTTTAGTACCTAAACATCAATCATGAATATTGCTAACATACGTTGTGGTATCTGAGATTCCGTGTCGACATCGGTGAAGATGCGCCGGCTGCACACGTCGAAGAGCCACCAACGGGCGACATGGTCTGGCCATTGCCAGCATCCGGGCATTGCGGTATTCACATTAACATAATTGCACACTACACACACTACCACAAACAAAAACACATCAGACAGTTTGACAAAAGTTTATCTTCCATGATTTCAGAAAAGTAAAGTTTTCAATATAATAATTAATTACTGTAAAAATTATAAAAAATATATATAGAATGTACGAAGCTCAAGTAAATATATTAGTAATATATATTTTGTTTTAGTGAGCATACCGCAGATAGCTTATGTGAATTATACGCCTACTTTTATGGCAATGCGAAGAAGGGGATAGGTCAGTCGGACTCAGATTTCATTGGCACACTTATAAAAATATTATTTTACTGAATAAATGTCGTATTTGGCAAAGCATATTTATGGCACTATAATAAATGTAGAGCATATTGTAGGAGTTTCCATTAAGGATATTGCTACTTAGTTTACTATTTTTCATGTCTTTAATCCAAATGATGAATTTGAAATATAATATAGGTATAAAAACAACACAGAATTATAACTAAACTAAGTATCGGTTTACTGCCGATAAAAGTTACATTAAAATTTAAAAGTAACTTTTCGTGTTAAAATCGTTTACCGAAAACTCTTTCGTAACCACTTTAAACCTCTACAATTAAAAAGTTTTATGAACGTTTGCTAAAACGGTGAAAGAAAATTCATAAAAGCTGTGAGAACTGGATGCATTGTAGCTAGGACCTGTTCAACAATTCGATCAAGAATAATGAATGATCAAAAATAACGATTTTTCTTGCAATGAGCGTTTAAATGGTACGCTTATGAATAAACAATACTCTTAAGTTCATTATTAAGCGATAATGTAATTTTCATTGTCAGTAATAGGTATAGTACAAGGCAACAATGATTTAATTATACACGTGGCACGATCTTTTGGACCGACTTCAAAAGAAGTAGGTGCTCAATTAAGGCCATAATATGTTTTTTTTTTTCTGTATGATACGTTATATCTTCGCCAATTTTCAATCGATTTTCATTCGATTCACCTCTAAGAGTAAAGAATAAATACTTTTAAATGAAATCGGTGTATCGTAAGTAATTTGCCTAAAAAACATATTAATAGTTTACTGTAAACATTCATTAAACGCAGCTTGATTTTATCAAATTTATATATTCATAATATATTTATTAATATTACAATATAACATTTATATACACTATACAGGTAGTATTTACCTAATGAATTATTTGAAGATTAAATCCGTGGTAGGTACTAATGCAAATTGTTTGAAATACATATTTATTTAAACACTATCTAGACCAGGATAGGAGGATGTGAGAAAACTAGCGAGATTCCTATACCTATGCTTATTGTTTTAATATGATGTTTTTGAAAGTAGTGTTTTGATTGTTTAATAATGAAATTTAAAAGTACATAATTCGATATATCCGATTTAGAAATTATCAAATAGCAATACCTATACCAGCAATATTGACTATGTAACATTAATTTATCCAATTCTGAGTTTCTATAATAAAAAAAGATGAAAATGTTTAGTTTAATGTATATTTTCAAATAAACTGAGGAACAGTCACGCGTAAGTAATAATCACACACTAGCGGTTGAATCGCGCGGGTTTTGCACGTGCGTTTTAAACGCGCGACCGTCGAGACCCTCTACGTCCGTACGGGCGGCATGTAGCGGCCGACTGGCGCCAACACCCCTCGTTCAACAGTTTGCATCCTCCCTCACACCCCTATAACTAATAAAATGTTGCGACGATTGCTAAAATATTGTTATTACATGCTTTTGCAATTTCATCTACTTTTCTTATTTAATTTTCAAGAATCATAAAATATAGTATATAGATAAAAAACGTACATCCGATGACATTAATAAAAAAAAATGATAACTTTATATCGAATAGTAATAAAAATAAATGACAGAGAGAAGGTGGTATTTTCTATCGCATCGTACAAATAAATTTGCCATAAACCTCTGCACGGGGTCAACGCATTGTTCCTCGGCAAAAAATATTACTTCGGCCGTTGGTACGCGCTCCAGCCGCAGGGTAGCTTAACAATTGGCGTTGACAATGCGTAAGTAATATACCAAAAAGATATATGTACATACATACATACACTTTAAACGAGTTCCTCCCAATTTTAATACATTAAAAATAGATAAGAAATATAATAATTATAACAAAATATTATTGCACATAAGCTAGTATAAGTATCAGATGTATATAATAAAGTTCTTATTTAAGTAGTATTTTAGTATTTAAGTGATTTATACATATAATAAAATTTTAACTAAGCCCAATCTGTACATGAAATATTTTTTGGAAAATCTTATTGAAATAGACATTATTATCGATACAGAGGCCGAATCTATAGTTTTTAGAATATTTGTCTATCTAATACTTTCTTAGATTTACGCGAATATTTGACATTTTAAATAAAACTATCTTTTCGGATTTTGTCGCGGATTTATTTGGATTTTTGTTTCCCGACGTTTCGAATGCTTTACAGCATCCATGGTCACGGGAGAGACCATGGATGCTGTAAAGCATTCGAAACGTCGGGAAACAAAAATCCAAATAAATCCGCGACAAAATCCGAAAAGATAGTTTTATTTAAAATTTGTCTATCTGTCTGTCTGTCACCGCATCACAAAAAACCTCTGGAGGAATATTGATGAAATTTAGTATGGTGATAGCTGGTTATCCGGGTCAACATATAGGGGACTTTTTACCGCGGGAAAATATCTCATTCCTGAGAAAAAATACAAAAACTGCATTGTAAGAGTATACTAATATGTAAAACCTAAGAATTTGCTTTTTGGTAATCTGAACGCGGGCGGAGCAGCTAGCAATGCTAGTAATATATATACACTCGCGTGCAACTGAATCGACTCAAGCCGTATATTGGTATATAAGTTTGATTTTTTCGGAAAATGGCTTATCCGATTTTTGTAAAAGTTTTTTTTTTCGAAAGACATATAATTTTTTTTATAAATATAGCAATTTTCAAAAATACAATGACAATTTTTTTTAAATAAATACGGTCAAACATGACCGTTACAGAAATTACTCGTTGCGGTACCCACGAGTTGCGAGATTAAATCATGTATAAAAGCTCACGTGACCCATATTTCTTATCAGTCACTCGTCAGACGTTGACAGGTACACATCTCCTTAAGCTCCCAGTATTTTAATCGCGATCCAATGGACACTACCTCAGTAGCAGCGGCCCAAGTTGTAGCTTCGTTTCAAGCGGGCCATAATCAACGGCAAGTCGCTCGTGAACTTAACATGAGCCAATCAGCTGTTTCACGAGTATACAGAAGGTTTCAAGAGACTGGTGGCTTCGTTCGGAGACCACAAACCAATAGACACCGGAGCACATCTGAGACGGACGACCGCTTCATTGTCTTAACTTCGTTGAGAAATCGTCATCTCACGGGCGTTGATGTGCAACAGGAGCTCAGCAGGGTTCGCGGAGTGGCTGTCAGTCAGTGGACAATTAGAAGACGTCTGAAGAAAGCCAATTTAACTCCTAAACGGCCAGCCAGAGGCCCGAAACTGAGCGCAGCTCACCGTCAAGCCCGACTTCAATTTGCTCGTGAACACCTCAATTGGACTATTGAGCAATGGAGCTGCATCCTGTTCACTGGCGAGAGCAGAATGTGTCTCCATGGCAACAACAGAAGAGGCCGAGTATACAGGCGTCCAGGGGAACGATTCTCGCAACGCTGTTTCGCTGAAACAGTATCATATGGCGGTGGTTCAGTCATGATGTGGGCTGGAATATCATATGAAGGGAAGACCGAGCTTGTTTTCGTGCCTGGTGGTGGTCGGAGTGGTGGTCTAATGGCTCAAAAGTACATGGAAAACATTCTCCTCGATTATGTTGTACCTTATGCAGGGTACATAGGAGAAGATTTTCTATTAATATATGATAATGCTCGGTGATAATGCAGGATACAGCAAGTGTTACTCGCCAGTTTCTTCAAGAGGTGCAAATTGAGACGATGATGTGGCCAGCCCTCAGTCCTGATCTGAATTGTATTGAGCATTTATGGGACGAGCTCAAACGGAGGGTGCGAGCTAGAGATACGGCTCCATCAAGCATCGTCGAGCTCAAAACTGCGCTAGAGGAAGAATGGAATACGATACCTCAAGATTTTATGAAAAAATTGATAAAATCAATGAAAACTCGCATGCAAGCCGTTAAAAAAGCTAGGGGAGGCAATACAAAGTATTGAAAATTTTAATTTTCTTTACTTTTATTAAAAATAAATTTTTTATTCATTATGTTGTTGTTTTCATTAGATTAGATAGCATTTTTTAGGAGAAAAGTTCTTTCTTTCTCAGTTCCACGTGAGTGTATATATAATTAAGTATTTATGAATAATTGAAGTTATAAGTATTCTCCAGAAGATACGATATAATTATATTTATATTATGTATATCAATATTTTAAAATAACATGACATTGCACTTGTTTATCACACAAACAACATATATGATACTAGTAGAACCCGCGGCTTCGCTCACGCTAAATAAAACTCTAAAAAAGGAGGTTTCATACAAACTTTCATCGCTTATTTTACCCCCCTATGGGATGAATTTCGAAAAATACTAAAATACGTATTTATTAATTGCGTTGAAGAGCATTAATACCAAGTTTCAAATAAATCTGCTCATAAATATTTTTTGGGTTGTATTATAATGTGTTTTCCCGTGGGAATAAGACAATCTCCTGCGGTAAAAAGTAACCTATGTCACTCTCCAGCCCTCCAACTATCTCCACACAAAAAATCACGCCAATCCGTCACTCTATTTCGATGTAAAAGAAGGACAAACAAACAAACACACTGTTACATTTATAATATTAAGTATAGATATTGATAATATAATATCAACAAGAGATAACTTAGAGGAGTCGGCGGTTGATATTAAAATTATTTATACATAATAGCTCTTGCTTGCTTGGTGTTTACCTTAAAAAGAATAAATTTTATTACATTAAAATGCCTTGCTTAAAAGTATTGACTAATATTCCTAAATCAAAAATTCCCAAGGATTTCTTTAGCAAAATCATACCAGTTCTCTCCGAGGGTGTAAGAAAAGCGCCTGAAGTAAGTTTTCAGTGTATATTATATTTTGGACTGAAATTAATCAACTAAAAAGTGTACATTTCATGTTTCACTCCTAACTGTAGATAAACTAAGGCCAGGTCAAGGCCCTTATTTAGTTGTTGTTACTAAGTAAAAGTATAACTTGGGGAAGTGTATTGAATAATCTTACAATGTTTTAGTTGTTTATATTTATTTATTCTTTTACTAAAAATTTACAAATTACTTGAATATAGAGTAAGTAAAAGTTTTACCGGACTCGGCGAAGCCCAAAGGAGGATTATGTGTTGGACCTATATGTGCATATGTCTATATGTATATGTATGTCGATCTTATGTTCCATCGTAAAAAGATGAAAAAAAGGTGGTAGATTGTAGAAAATACATAGTATTATGCAGTTGGAGACATACACGTAGCAAGACTTGCAGCAAGTAACATGTATATTATGTACATATGTACGTATGTATTTCTCCGTTAAGATTGCGCATATGGCAATTTTGTACCTAGAAATCACTATTTACCTCAGAATCTGTAAAAGTTACCACTTTGATATTTTTGGAAAAGATACTGACTTTTATCTTGAATTGCCGATTGGTGAAAATTTTCTCGATAGTATATTTTTATGAAAAATGCATGTTTTGGGCACATATTACTGTTTATCCCAGAAACAGCTCACTATTTTTGTATGATATTTGTCTTGTCAGGAAGACTAGAAGTATTTCTTCAGTTACCGAATTTGATTTTTCGATTGGTTGTTTAATTAATTTAAAGTGAATTAAAACTGGTTTGGCGCTTAAATACGTTGAACACCTATCGCTCTATACTTTTCACTCATGATAGAACATCATGAGTGAAATCACAAATCTTACCCTCCGAATCCGAATCGTAGCAGTCTCATGGCGCACTCTTAATTTGTTTTTAACGCAATTGGTTTTTTTTTAATTTATATAATATTTGTTTATTTTATTTCAATTTTTTTATTATATGTTATGTATTGTTTCAGCACTTTCTTTGCGCAGTAGAAGGAGATTGTCTGTTATCAATTAATGGCAATACTGAACTACCCGCCGCTATTGCTACTCTGGAATCTATTGGAAATTTAGGTCCAGAAGACAATAAAAAGATTGTGAAATTACTGTCGTCATTTTTACAAAAGGAGATTGGTGTACAACCAGATAGGTACGTATTTTCCATTATTCGCTCGTGTTATAATAATAATCAAACACACTGGTTTGTGTTATAGGCACTGTAACATATAAATAAATCAAAAGCCCAGCCAACATTTTAAAAAACGTCCAATACTAATGGAAATGTTTGATGGCAAAAATTATAATGCCTTTTGAAGCCGCTCTACATTTTTGAATATTTTTTATGACTTCTTATGAAAATAAGATTTTTTCTGTTCGGAAACAAACAGAAAAATATTATTTATAAGTCCTTTATAAATAAAATACTTACAAATGATTTTCATTAAAATAAGATCATAAATTCTAAACACGATTTGAATTATAAACCTACTATTTTTTGTTTTATACAATTTTAAACGTATTTTTATAGTGTTTAATTGAAATAAAATAGAAATAGTAAGCGAAGATGAATGCAAACGTTTGATAAAAGTTTAATAAGTAATTAAAGTAAAATTCATAAATACGTAGATCACTTAGTGTACGGAGAGATTTCAACCATGAGATATGGCACCTTAACATTAGAAGTGTATTTAATGCACTGAGTTAATTGAATTTTTTCTCATTCATAAATTTATTTTAAGGATCAAACTGAAGGAATTTCACGGTTTGTCGGTTAAATGTTATAATAATAATAATCTTTATTCGGTATCTCAAAAATTTTACAATAGCTGATAAGTGATTGGGACCTCCTTTTAAGCGCTCAAGCACTAGATTGCCTTAATTGAACATTTCCACACACTGGCCGTTATTCTGAGTATTGTACCACATTGAATTTCTGAAAAAATGTACAAGATTTTATAGTCTTAAATTAAAAAGTTACAAAGTTTATATACAAATTTTAATAATATAATTTTATTTGTTTTTTTAGGTTCTTTTTAACTTTCTACGACCTTGAAGATTATAATGTGGCGAAAAACGGCATCACTATCGCAAGCAAAATCAAAGAAATGAAATAAAGTTTGTCCGAATCATGATAATAATAAATAATTAAAAGAAAGGAATATGTTAACACAGTTTTTTTCTCACGTTTTCACGTGTTTATTATATAATAACACATTCGCCCGGTTTATTTAATTAAAACCTTTACTAATAATAGATAGCGATGGAAGAAATAAGATTGCTCTATCTTTTGGTTATCCTAAAAACGAAGTATTTTCGCTGATGACTTAGTTGTTTTCTGTCTATTGTAAGTATAGTCGTATGAAGTAAGTATATACGAAGATTTTTGAATGTAAAAGATACGTTTAATTCGGAAGCATAGTAAATTATGTGTAATAAAAATACATAGTATATCTAATTCAAAATAGCTTAAGAGTGCACCATGAGACCGCTACGATTCGGATTCGGAGAGAAGGGGAATTACAAGATAATGTATAGAGATAGATAGATGCTAAACGTATTTAAGCGCCAAAACAGTTTTTAATCCATATTATTATTATATCAATACTTCCATACTATAATATTATAAATGTCAAAGTATGTTTGTTTGTTTGTTTGTGTGTTTGTCTTTCTTTCATGTCGAAACGGAGTGACGGATTGACGTGAATTTTAGTGTGAAGATAGTTGAAGAGCTGGAGAGTGACATAGGCTACTTTTTATCGCGGGAGATCATATCATTCCCACGGGAAAACATGTTATAATACAATCCAAAAAAAAAAAAAATGATTTCTGATCAAAACTACTTGAAACTTGGTATCAATGCTCTTCAATACAATTAAATAAATACGTGTTTTAGCCTTTTTCGAAATTCATCATATAAGAGGGTAAAATAGGTGATGAAAATGTGTATGAAACCTAGGCACCTACCTTTTTAGTTATTTTTTGTAGTTTTAGCGCGAGCTTGTGTTATGCTTCTTAGGTACCATAATACCTTAATACCAAAGTGGTAACTTCCACAGATTCTGAGATATATAACAATGTCTAGGTACAAAATCACACGTTGCGTTACCTACATAGAAATGCGTCTCTATCAGAATAGAAGAAGGAATAACTGAATAACCAAACACATGATATCGGATTAAAATCAATTATTAAATGCGATATTTTTATTAAGAAAGGTATTTTAGATAATCAAATGCACCAAGCATATTTATATTGACTAGTGTCGCTCAGCAGTCGATATTCGACTATAACCATTGATATTTTTAGGAAAACATAAATAAAATTTACATATATAAAAAAAAATATTATTTCCAAAAAAAAGTATTGACTAAGCCACATGGGGGTACAAACAGAAACTGTTTTTTACCGTACAAATTACAGTTGCTACAGGACCGTTGAGATAGCAGGTGCAAGACGAACGAGTCTACGTGCCCTAGGTGTGTAACACCGCCAACTTCCCAACTCCAGGTTGTTACTGAGAACTTCTTGACATAAAAAAAAACCATAACGATACTTCCCTAAACTCAGTACATCCGAATCCTTACATGCTGGCTACTAGATAAATATACCAACGGAGCAGTTAACTTGCACATCCACTATTTATCCAATTTTACCATTCTATGCATCAGTAATTTGCTTGTCCGAGGCAAGAGTTTTTAACTAAAAACTATTAAACTAAACTACCAAAATTACATCATACGTGAACTTTGGAACGCCTTTGTAAATATATTCAAAGATCGAACACCTCCAGGTAAATTTCAAAGAAATTAATTAAATTTCTAAGAAATCTATAATCATATATTTAAAAATCTATAATTGTTAACTGTAACGCCAGCGTGTCCGCGCTTCTTTTTATTACTGTACCTATTAATGACAAAAGTTCTATTATATCGTAAAGCATAATATAGAACAGGGCCACATTTGCAATTCAGGTTGCGATTGTCTATAGGTCCCTGAGCCAGACAAACCTGACCTGAGCAAGATTTCTTTATTTGGCGAAACTAAACTTCTAAAGTCTATACTTAATTGTGTATTAAAGAATCTTAAATGAAAATCAATTTCAATGACCTTATTATATATTTTAATTTGAATTTCGATGTCTATCATTTATCTATGGTCGGTAAGCAAAAACAGTTTACAGCCTGGCGCACGCTCACATAGAAACTCATTGCAACACCCTTGCCTAAAGCCATTGAAATCATGGAAACTCGTAAAATTCGACGCAGAATATACCTAATCAATGAAGGTAATTAAAAACTATCTAAAACGACTTATACAACGGGATAAATTATATTACACTAGAACCAATCTTAAATTGGACCTAAGAGTAAAGACTTGACTGATTGATTTTTTTTGATTTTTAACTGAAATTATATTAATACTTTCGTAGATTTACGCGAGTTTTATTGGAAGTGATTTATATTTTTTATATTCCTTCTAAAGTTTTATCATCCCAAATATATAATGAGAAATAATTAATCATATTTAAATACTTTTAAAATTACTATGTTAAATAATTATAAAAAGTAGAATAAAAATAATAGTACTTACATATTCTTAGATGAATGCAATTATTTTATATTTTAAATTTGTGCCCGAAATTTCTAAAGCTTTACAGCAAACATAGTCATGAGAGCCTAGGGTTTTAGATGCCGGTGGTAAGATTAAGGTATCTACCCGTAAAATTAAGCAATAATTTGGAAGAAAAAGAAAAATGGCCCAAAGTGTCTTAAACTTGTTAATTTTAGCTTAAACATATTTAGTAACATGTAGTTAATATAATTAGATATTATTTAATTTGGGTTGCCATAAACCATTATGATGATCCTTATTACTAAATAACTATTCTAGAAATCCAATTTCCTAGAATATAGAAATAAACTCAACAGAATATTATTAAATTACTTGACAAATAGTTTACATCTTTACATAGTATAAAATAAAGTCACTTCTGCTGCCTGTTCGCTTAGATCTTTTAAACTACTCAACAGGTTTTTTAATGTAGTTTTCAGAAATCGATAGAGTGATTCAAGAGGAAGGCTTATAATATGTATAATACATGCATATTATAGTACAGACACGCCAAAAAATTAGATTTGTATTTCATACTAACCATTACAATATTCCCAGGCACAAACCCGAGCGAAGTGAGGATGTATCGCTAGTAAATTATAAAGAAATAATATTTATAAAAGAAACATTATCTCTCAATGTTTCAACTTTATGCTTTAAGATATTTGCCTTATCTTGATAGATATAGGTATATACACTTTTAAAAAAGATATTGGTTGAATTACATATCCAAAATGTTATAAGTAATATCTGATAATTTCAGATAAGTTTGATAACAACCAGTAAGAAATTATGGTATACTGTTGTATGCATGCATGTTTGTATTTGTGTCAGTAAAGCAAAACTGGGGCAAGTCAGTTGTGTAATCATATTTGATATTGTAACAAGGTCAATGTTGACCATTAAATATTTAGAAGAAAAAATGCTGTGTAATATTTGAGATGTCTCTGTCACTCTTTCAAAAGCAACATGTGAATGGATTTGAATATTACTTTTTGACTTTTGTATTGTATGTAATATCATCAACAATCCAGAGCTTATAAAATTTATTTTCAATGCAGTAGAATCCACATATAATGAAAAGAAAATTATTATTATGTAAAACTATTTTTTTTATTAAATCTTTTTTGGATCTTCAGTTTAGCCTAACAACTCATCATTATCAATATAAAAATAAAAATGTACAGAATTCAAATGACAAGGAAAATGTGAGAGTTAGTTACCTGGTGATCTCTCAAACCTTTCTTGTGACTTGAATTTAATTGGAAAGTAAAATAAATGAATGTTAGCTACTATGTAACTTCTATACATTATTAAGAATTGTAAAAATGGTTACATATACATAGTTATTATAACTTTCAGTAATAATTTTCTATAACTTAATAATCATTTTCATTTATTAAAATAGTAAACTCAGATGAAAATACTTACAAAGTTATATGATGAAATACATCTCTTTTGCCCAATTTCACCAACAACCCATAAGCTACCACCTACGTATGGAATCCCTAGCTTAAAAGTCCCCTAAACTAGCCCCTAAATTAAATTTTGTTTTATGATTTTCTTTATGACCATATTTCGAGCACCTAAATTTAGGGGGCCTTTTAATATTTAGGTGACCCCTAACTGTCGGTGAAACAGAAACTGTCCCCTAACCATGCTTAGGGAATCCCTTAAACTTAGGTGACGTTGGTGAAATTGGGCATTTATCAAGTAAATGAGACAGCATTATTGATCATAGAATAGGCATCCAGTTTTTTTTGGGCTTAAGCATGCATAATTTTAACTGTCCTTTATGACTTCAATAAAACTTTACAAAGTTATGTGATTGATCAAGTCAAATAATAATTCAAATTTAATTTCCTTTCAAAGTCATACAATAATCGAATAATTTAATAAACTTTAGAAAGTTATATAAAAGTTAGATAAAGGAGAACATAGAATATAAAACTATTGGATAATAGTTCCATACTTTCTTTACCATAATATAGTATATATGTTATATATAATAAGTGATATTACTTAAAAAGTTAAGTATATCACATATTAGTACACTTTTTTTAATTAATTGTTAAATTAAATATTATTCCTTTAATAACTTTGAGCAAGCAGGAAATGAAGACCTCGATGTTTAGTCAAGCATGGATTACTGAGAAAATATGGAATTTTATAAGATACATAGTTTAGGAACTATTATATAATTAAATTGCTACACACCAGCTATTATTCCATCCATCTGCAGCAAAGCAGCTTCCAATAACTTCGCGGGATCTGACTCAGATGATGTTGGATTGTTATCGCCATCAACTTGCGTCGATTTTCCCATTACACTTACACAAATAAGGCTTTGGATTATTTATATCTCAAATTTAAAATATATACGATAGAAAAACTTATAAAAAAAGTTATCATGAAAATCAAAAAGTTTTGGAATTCGGTCAACAAAACTTTGACAATAAAACTTACTTTGACAGTCAGTTTGTTTATTTCACTCACAAGTCTCAGGCACTGGCATTCATTCATTCGGCCAAATATAATGAATTTTGCTGAAATATGCAATATTTTGTAAAGAAAACATGTTTTAAGAATATTTAATTTTATTGTTTTAAGAAAATTAAACTTAAAAATGAATCATATTTTTTATTGAACGTTTTTCATTTCATTCTTTTTAGACTCGCTTAATTACTTTTTAAATAAATATTCGTTAGTGCGCATAAAAACACAGGTTATATATAGCCTATCTGTGTACTAAATTTTATCTAAATTCTAAATCTGTATAACTGTTTATGCCTTAAGGAGTAACAATCGTACACACACACATACATACACAAACTGTTTGTGCAAAGCTGTATTTATGTACGTAAGTATAAATTTGTGCGATCGATTTATTATTTTTAATATATAACCTACTTGTTAATTAGGTACATAAATCCGTTATATTTTAATAGAACAGGGCAAGATGCGCACAGGCCGATTCAACCTAACAGCTAATAGTAATCAAGTTAATAAAATATTTAAATTATAATATTAGATTATTTTTAGAAAATGAACTTGACCCTAATATGTACCTAAAGCATGTGCCTATACATCTTTTGAAATATTTTATTTCATACAAAGTACTTCTCATACTGGATATTCGGATCTTTAAAGATTAAACTAGCGGGGGAGTTTTAATTGACGAAGTTTATAGCTCAAAAATAAATTAAAAACTTGTTTGTAGGAAGGACAGGTGCAGACAGAGTTTTAAATCAACAAATTATTATAAGAGGTTAACTTTTTTAGTGTAATTTGCTTGCTTCTATGCGATCAATTAAGTCTTTCCGAACGATTCAAATCAATTATAATGCAGCAGTTGATAAGTAACAACCGACAACTCCTTGTCTAGACGCAGTTTTAAAACAATAATATATTATGTTGAAAAAAAATCATAATTGCGAATTAAATGACTAAAAATGGAAAAATGTATAAAACGCAAAAAATATTTTATTTCTAAATCAATAAAGGAAATCTAATTTATAATTAACGGACAGTAAGAAAACCATTGTAAAGTACTTTATCTCATAGTTTATTTATTTATTAATGTTTCATTAGACCCTTTACCAAATTATTATACGTAAATAAATAGAACTACATACTTGGTAATAAGTACCATTCTTTATATTTCTAGACCATCGTAACAAGACGATAATATAATATATCAACTGCAAATAAACTTTTTCCATTATAAAACAAGCAAAACAGCCATATTGCAAATATTTCACTATACATAAATAAATAACATTTCGTTTAATTTATTATAATACTTTTTGTGTAAATATATAATTTTCAATGTGACAAACAGTTAAAAATGCACACATCTATAGTATAATCGAATAGATTTAGAAAACATGATTTGTTATTTATATTCTCATTTTATTACTGATCTAAGGCACAATCTGCTAAAAACATGATATTTTCACTATCACTCTTCAAAACTGGTAGATCATAGTTTCTCCTCATTAGATATTAGTAAAATATGTTATTATTACTCTTAATAATGATAACACAATAAATGTAACAGCAAATATCAACGACGATCAACTTGCCTACCATTACAAATAATTGCTTTAAAACAATTTACTTAACACTACACATTACACACATAACAACTTAAAACGAATTAAAATGTTGGTAAGCTGTGTTTTGGTATTAAGGTGAGGACTGCTATACTAGAGCATTCTGTTAAGTAAAATATTACATTAAATGTTCAGATGGGAATTTGTACACATTTACTTGTAGACATGTGGAATGCATTATGATAAATCCAAAACATTAATATAATAATTTTAAAATAGCAACAATTCTAATATTAGTTACTAGTTAAAATATATTTAAAACGTAGGCCGATTTCTTTCTCAATGCCTATAATATAAAAAAAATTATCCACTTCTAATGGATCCCACATATCAAAAGTAAAAGTAGGCCATACAGCCACCACATATTATTGAAAATATTTTTATAATCATCACGTGAAACTTTGATGATCGTGTCTTGAAATACTGCTAAGAATTAACTACACAATTGACATTTATTTTGCATTGCTTTGAAACAATTGTAATTATATTATTTATGTTATCTAAGACCACACAAAAATAGAACATGGAATTGCAACAATCAATCAATGATTATGTTAAGAACAAATAGGCGCAGGTAATTGACTTCGATATAAAGTTACGTACACATAGACATAGCTAGATAGTAAGCTAAGGATTCAATAAATTAATTATATGTATTCATTATAAGTTGGGACAAGAAAGGGTGTTGAATTGCAATTAAAACAACCGGTAGCTATGGCCATAAATGTACACTGACGCTTAGTTTGTCCTTAACGCAACATTGATTCAATATGATAAGTATATATAAATTTAACTACATACATATTGTAAACATCTGTTACTCTGTAAACACTTTATAATTAAGATCTCTTCTTAATTATTATACTAAAATCTATAAATATATTATCTCTATTAAATATTAAAGGCAATATCTATCGTTAGATATGGACGGATCGATTAAAGGCGCCCAATGGGGTTACCGATTAATATTATTAATAGCTCTTAAGATAATCTACACTTAGTGCTAGCGGCGCAGCGGTTGGGACCAAACAAAAATTCAAGTCTACACAAATAAACAACAATGAAATAGAATAATATAAGAATATCTATAAATAAATATGTGTTGCTCGTTCAGGTAACTCACTAGGTCCACTCAAAGCACGGTTGGATAGGGTTGCCAACTCTACCAGACATAATAGATTTATAATTCTTTCTTATTTATAAGATAACAAAAATATACACATGTCAAGTATTTATTCAATTGATTTAATAATGCCACTATAGAGGCAAAATATTTAAGACTTTAAAAATTAAAAAAATATATATAGTCATTGCGAGTTGGCAACCCTACGGACGGACCACCGCGCACCGACTCTTACACTACACAATGTCAATAACAAAACAATAATTACACATAAGTTCGTTGGTAAACATAATTTCAGTTCCACCTAAGTCAATTTCGTAAACTTAACAGGCAAGACCACAACCGATATTAAGTACTTATTAGCTACAGGAATGTAAATCTCAGGTTAGGATATAATAAGGTAAATAAATCAACCGATAAAATCTATTAAAATTCTTTTAAGTACTGAAATCATATTAGGTACCAGTGTAGTAAGAGTGTTATATTTCTCATTGCAATAACATGCCACTTTAACCAATATACCAAGTGTTAATTTAGGGACGTTATGGAGCTCCATAACCGTAACCGAAAATATCGGATATCCGAAATAAAAATGTATCCGAAACCGTAACCGAAATAAAAGCTTCGAATAATTTCGAATGGAGTCGAAATGAGACGATAAGATAGGTTCTACGACATTATACGACACACGACACGCGCCACGCGTTCTTTGCATTGTTTAGATAGTTTTTGTAATTTTTTTGCTTAGCTATATTAGGCAGTCATATTGTAATAGCAAATGATAGCCTGCAAATAAAGTCAAATCATTATCTATTTGTATTTTAACTTTTGCAATTCCTAAATATAAATGTAACTGAAACTGGCATAATGATATTTATATATCCGTATTCATACCCAGATTCGAAATTTCATATCCATAACATCCCCGGTTACTATACATTTGTTAAAATAGTTCACCAACATTGAGCACTTTTATATAAAACATATAAAAAAATACAGAAAATATAATTTATTGATATTAAATTATTCATCACAAATTACCCAATTAAGTAGCATTGTTGAAAATTAAGTATTAATTAGACACCTTTAAAAAGCACGTATATAATCAACATAACTTGTGAACAAAAAAATTGTTTGTGCGAGAAACGACGCAAATACTTCAGCATTTTACATTTGTTGAGCCGTTTTCAATTTATTGAGCAAGTGCGTTTTCCATATGATGGTTAGTTTTTCATTAAAACCTATCACTACAAATAGAGCACTTTTAAGTACATCGTTGATGTGTACACATCGTTAAAATTTAGAAATTAAATAATAACAACAAAATAAAACTTGTACATTAAGTATTAGTCGTGGACTTGCATCACATGCGTAAAATAGAAAATATAAATTAATAACGGAATGTAGAATTTATAATTCCGGTCTGTTCTTTGATCACAATAAATCAGGGATATAATAAGGCTTTGCCTTCTATAAACATCTTGATAACAGCGAAATGTAAAAATATATTAATTTGTACACTCTTCACTATAAGCTTTAATAAACATTTGTAAAATTCACTATCGCACCAAAAAATATTCTATACATATTGTTTCGAATAACGCCCAATGTACAATCGAGTACAGAGAAATTAAATAATAAATAAAACTCTTTTAAAGACAATATTTCTTAAGTATCACTTCATTCCCCACCAAAGTCACAGTTTAAGTTTTTAAGTCAATCTCATTACAATATGGAATGTATACATTACAATTTGGAATGTCAATATTTGGACGATCCTTATTAGGTGAGTTAAAACCTGAATATACCCAAAACTCAATTTTCATCTTATAACAATTTTAACCCTAAAATATCCATACAAATATCCTCGCTCATTTACCTACAATTACCACTAAATAACCTTCAAAATAATTTGCACTTTAAGTTTAATAGCTTCGGGGGGACGTTCAATAGCATGTGCGAAGCACTTCCGCATACATAATAAGATAAACAAAACATAATTAGTTAAAGAGTCCATGAAAATAAATGAAGTGAGGTAAGTAAGAATCGAAGTGCTTACGTACTGCACAGGTATGAAAGTGCATACACAGATATAAAATCAGTGGAACGGCCCCCCAGCAAACAGTCATTGGTGACTTTTGCTCAGGAGGTGCGAGTTGAATTCGTAGACATTGCAGCACTGCTCTCCGCATATGTTGCACTTCCAAGGGTTGGAGTCACAGTGGCAGCCTTTGTGCAAGAAGTACAGGGTTGAATCGGGGAAGGTGATGGAGCAGAAAGTGCACACAAGCGAAGAGGGAAGCATTGCAGCGTCCCCGTGGGTGGAAGTTATCATACCACCCTCAGATGGAGAGGCTCGGGATGTCTGAAAAGATATAACTTACATTATGTGACATACTCATACACAGTAAGCAAGTTTAGTATCAAAAGCAAGAAGGGTGTTTGTTGTCATGCCCTGGTCTCAAAATAAAAACACTAAATAACTAAATCACTTCCTATACTATCTTTACTTAGAATAGTACAAACAATCTCATAATAATTATTCCACTTAATATAGATAAGTATTAATTATAAACTATCATGACAATCATATAATGATTTAGGAATATATTTTACAATAATGAGAAGCAGATAATTACACTGCTATAATCATCTATACATATAATATTCTAACTAAGTTGAATCTGTACATTAAATATTTTTTGGAAAATCTTATTGAAATAGACATTGATGATGTTCTCCTGGCCGATTCCGGCTACGGCGGCTAATCTCATTGAGACTAGCCAACTGCGCAGGAGATATTATAGTGCACAAGTGTACGCGCAGACACAATTGCACTCTCTATTCCTGTCACTCTCATACTCCGGTAGGACGACACGAGACACGACCAGTGAGAGTTAAAGCGCAGGACCGACGGCTTTACGTGCTCTCCAAGGCACAACAAGGGGGTGAAACACCGCCAACTTCCCAACTCCGGGCTGTTACTGAGACTTACTATATAGAAAGACTCAATAATTAAACTTAGCCCGACCCGGGACTCGAACCCAGGACTTCCGAGTGTGCAGCCGTACATGCTAGGCACTACACCACCGAGGCAGTTTAAAGAAATAGACATTATTATCGATACAGAGGCCGTATCTATAGTTTTTAGAATTTTCGTTTGTCCGTCTGTCTGTTACCGCATCACAGAAAAATCACTGGAGGGATATTGATGAAATTTGGTATGGTGATAGCTGGTTAGCCGGGTCAACATATAGGATACTTTTTACTGAGGGAAAATATCTAATTTCTGAGAATAAAAACCAAAAACTGCATTATAAGAGTATACTAATACGTTAAACCTAAGAATTTGGTTTTTGGTCATCTGAACGCTGTCGGAGCCGCGGGTAATGCTAGTATTAATATAATAAATGTAAAGAGTTTGTAAACAAAATCTTCAAAGCTGTAGTAATTTAAAAGAGTAAAGTAAAATTCAAAATGTATACATAATATAATAGTATACATACGCCGAATTAATACAGACTAACATTAAATCCCTCCACGACCGCGGACACACCGGCGTGTCAGTTAACAATAGATTTCTTAGAATTTTAATAAATTTCTTAGAAATTTACCAGGAGGTGTTAACATACTTTTATTGACGTTATACTTCTTTTGGGATATTTGTAAAAAAATATGAGAATAAAATTATTACGATGCGCGCGCACAACGACAGCCAAAAACCGACATGATAAAATTAGCTGATAGCTGATATTATTGTCTGACAAATGATATATAATATTATATTCTTTCCTTAAATGATATTCTATAAATATATGATTGTAATATGCTTTATTTATTTATTAATTTATCCTTTAACAAACAGAGAGTTGTGACATCCGGGATGAAATCTTTAGCTACATATTTTTGTTCTGTTACACCAAAGAACTATAACTTTTTACGTGCATAGATAAGTACACATACACATATTTTTTTCAATGCGCCTTGCATTGATAAGAATATTCTTTTAAAATTTTAACAAGGAACTATATAATTAATTATAATAAAAATTTCCATACATTAGATCCCCTTGTGCGCCCTCTGGCTGAGATACGGCGACGCAAATCCTCTCTCAGTAGGCTCTTTAGTGGTGACACTTTGATAAGCGAGGAGAGGCTCGAAGACACATCACGCTTGTCGTTCCCGTTAGCCTCTCCTTCTGTTGTATTAGACTCGTCTTGAACGTTTGGCTCCTGAAATATTATCTAAATATTAATACGTGATATGAGATTATGAAGTTAGAAAACACTAAGTAGTGTCTTTATTTGTTTGAAGATATTTTATTATTATATATTTTTATTCCATGAAATAATAATAGAAATTATTATTCCTCTACATCTATACTAATATTATAAATGTGAAAGTGTGTTTGTTTGTTTGTCCTTCTTTCACGTCGAAACAGAGTGATAGATTGGCGTGATTTTTCGTGTGGAGATAATTGGGGGGTTGGAGAATGACATAGGCTACTTTTTACCGCTGGAGATCTTTTTGGAGATTTTTTGATGAGCGAAGCCGCGGCTTCTGCTAGTAAATTTATATAGCAAACACAATGTCAAAATTTCTCATTTTCTGTCTAAATTAAAGCAAAATAAATATGTATAAGTAGTATTCTATTTTAAAATGTAATAAATTACCTGCTTAATAGGTATAAGAGTGATAGACGGTGTTATATTGGTGGGGAGTCCTGCAGACAGTGAACTGCTGGCTATTGCACTGTCGCCAGACTGCGGTGAACTTGGCCCTTCACCATTCATGCGGGAATCTGTAATCAATATATTACATTTAATATTTCAAATTATATTACTTAAAAAAATATAAATTAAACAATTTGCATCTGTTCAATATAATTCTTTGTTTAATACTAAGAAAATTACAAATAATTAGTACACAACGAAAATCAGATAAAATCAGTATTAAAACCATATAATATGTTGTGTTCTAATATAGAGACTTGAGTTAGTCCTCAAAATAGTTACTTTACACTTCAAATTGTTTCCATTAACAAATTCTTTATAACAATCCACATGGACGATAAACAAGAATAGACTAGTTAAAAAAATTAATAATAATCAGAATAAACCCATACCTTGGTGATTGGTCTGCCCAGGTGAGAATGTTTCATTATTATCAGCCATGGATATTTCCACATGCGGTGTGAGGTAATGCATAGGTGGTGTCGCATTATCAACTGAGCGGGCTCCATTACTGTCTCCACTGTCTGAATATGCTGCAGCAACAGAGACCGAGAGCCCAGAACCTAGTGCCCCGAGAGCTGTGATCGCACTAGGGTCCATAGTACCATCTGCATATGCTGCATTAGCTATGCCGGCAGCAAGAAGTGACACTGAGTTGTTGCCTGGGCCAGGGTTGTCCAGATCTATGCCATGCCTGTAAAATTGTTATTTTTTTACTTAATAATCATTTGTTTTTTAATTTAAGTATATTTGTATGTAATTTCGAATCTCGAAATAATGAAGAATAAATTATAAGAATCCATTATCTAGTCCATTTCTAGCCTTGTAAATGAAAACACTTTGGTTACAACAACAAAGAAAGTATATAATATATAAAATAACTCTTAATGTGAATATAAGATATTACAGATACACATTACTACAGTAAAAGATAAGGGATATTTTTAATGTGTTATATAGATACAATATATAACTTTATTTTGAAGAGCTTCTGAAATTCTAATGTACAATCATTGCCTCATGGTCTTAAAATAAATTTAAAAAATACGATCAAAAATTCCAGCTAAAGGAATGTAAAAAAAAGATTATATGTATTCCAAATTACCTGTTAAAGAAATGAACTCTTAAGCTCTTCATGGTGGGGGCGCGATAGCTACAAAGTGGGCAAGTTTTAACAAGGTCGTGTTGTCCAACATGTTCGTTTTGGAAATGTGCACGCATGGCGATCTGTCGTTGGAAACCTCTGTTGCATATTGGGCAATGATATGGCAAGCTTTTAGTATGAGTTGTGAAATGTTCAGCCAAGTGATCTTTTCTGAAAAATCTTTTTTGACAAACGCGACATTCGTAGGGTTTAACCCCTGTGTGTCGCATTTTATGTCGACGCATATTGGCGCCATTTGAAAATTTCATATTGCACACATCACATTCAAATAGTTTTCGATGAGGCCTCGCATCCGTGTTCTGCGCTGCCGCAACATTGTTGTTGTCAGGTGAACACTGTGCCATGTGTGTTGTTAAAGCACGACTGCTTAATGTACTAAAGCTATTGCATGTAGTACATTTTAGCAGTGTACCACTTCCCCTCTTAGGAGTTTCCTTACTTGCTGTAGGTGTTGCCTGAAAATCAAGGAATAATGTATCATAGAAATATATAATTTCCACTAATAAATTGCTCATGTCATTAAATAATTTAATAAAATATAATTAAAAGGATGAATTCTTGCTTTAAAAAACCAGTCAAAATCCTGACGAAATATGTACTCCTATATAAATTAATAAGAACAATATTAGTGAGACTTGTTTACTTCTATAAAAAATAACCTAGGTATATAATACCAGTTGTAACGCTTAGATGTGGATATGTTGTCATCAGTGTTATTAAAGAATTAGAAACTCTCTAATTTAAATTTGAGAACATACAAATAGAGATATGTTAGAAATTACATAATGTTCCAGCCTAAATTAGTAAATCAGGTATGTCGTAATCATTATAACAATAAGCTTAATGATAAGCAATAACAATTACCTTTATATTAAAATAAAATATCAAGTTGTAAATCAATTATACTTCACTAAAACATAATTCGTAAAAATAATGTATAAACATGAATTTCTACCAAATTGTAATAATAAACAGAATTATGTTAGACATGAAATTTGGTTGTATTATCTATTTATCTTATATAAATGTTATATTTCAGCAGATCTTATATATTAAATTGAAGTTCATAAGATGTTATCTCACAATATTAAACACATAAATTCATCAAATATTTATATTAAATAAACATGAAATGTATCATTAAGTATTCACTGTTTATATTAGAAATATCTGAAGGTTGAATAAAGAATATATGTTATGACCCTAACTATTACCCTATATATTTAAAATAAAAGGTAAAAATATTTAAACACTTTAACACTAAAATTTAAAAATATGCCAATTGAAAACTTGTAATGCTTGTAAAACTAGGATTAAATAAGAAAAGATAACACTAACCGGTTCATTTTTAACAGCAGTCAAATTTGGCGACACGGTGCCAGAATCGGCCTCTGTTTCCCCTTTTGATGACATCACATTAGGTCGCGATCTATCTGATCATCACTCTCCCGCCTCGTACGTCTAAAACGCAAACACGCGTTAACTTACAATTTTTCTCAAATCAATTTCAAATCACTATCTGAATGAGGCTTCACAAACTAGAACTTCACATAATAACACATTCTGAAAAGTATGGCGAGGTGACCCATTTACGAAAACATACGAATTATCGACTTACGATATATTATTTATAAACTTAAACAATTGTATCCTATGCACGTCACATTGTCGTAAAATTAAAATAAATAACACTCCTTCTAAACAAAAAAAACACAAAACATCCACTCACTTGATAGCCCGTCTTGATACGTCGACAGCCAGAACAGCGGTATTTTAGGGAGAGATCGCTATGTGGCCTAATTCAATGCTTGAACTCTATGCACAAAATACGTGTTACACGAATAACTGTAAATGCACAAATAAGTGGGCCCCCACCATTAGTTTATGTTAATTGGACATTTAATAATGTTTATCACTTCTTATTTATCCTAAAGAATTCCTCTTTTCTAAAATGAAATCACTAACATTTTTAGCAAACCTTACCCATTCTGTTACACTACTTGCTCTTCTACGATGGTATGATTCGGATAAATAAAGCAGGTGATTTTTTCTTTATTTTAATTTTTCTCTAGCAACACAGGCTACCTGAATTATTTATTATCTCTTTTACACATTTTCATAGACACGAAGGAAGGAGAGAAAGACATAGTATAAATCGGATAATATGCAAAAATACAATATGATCGCCTGTAAATGATTTCAAAAAATCAGCATAATAATATATAAGATAATAAATAACAATTAAACGGTACATATAAAATTAAAAGATATTTATTATTCTACAAATTCATATCTAAACTTTTCTATCAGCTCTTTATGTTTTATTATAGTAACATACTGTTCCTAGTTCCTACTTCCCATGTATTATATCCCCCATAGATTATCTACGTACATTGTAGGTAACTCACATAATCTGTGAAGAATATAGATTTTAATAATTCTACATCATCTATGATTTATTCATATTTCGCAATTGTCAACTTTATTTGTATTTTGTCATCCATGATTGTCAAATGTCAATTCGCCAAAAAAAAACAAGTTTTGCTCATTATTTAATGTTAGCACAGAAGCTGGATATCCCACTTTGTATATTATTATTATTATTACTAAAGTATTTTCCGTTATCATGAATCACTGCGAATTTTAATACAGTGTCTTTTGTTAGTATGTTATGGAAACATCTGTTAGATTAATGATTATAAGAAGAATTAAAGGAATAAAATGTGTTCAAGATCGATAGCAACGTTTTTTAGTCAATGGAGACTATGGATTCGTCCTATTTTCATTGCAACGTATGTTCTATTGGTGATAGTATTAGTACCATTGCTTATTGTTCACTCAATTAACAATGGATTTACTAAGTCAGACCAAGGTACCTTAGTTGGAGGTGGTTTTGTTCTTCTGGCTGTGCCAATATCTATTTGGCAGATAACTCAGCATATTGTACATTATAACAAGCCATCATTGCAGAAACATATTATAAGGTACTTTTTTTGTGGCATTTCTGGTTTAATGTAGAGTAAATAATCTCAAATACTAACAAGAACTTTTTATAATGATCATTTCAGGATACTGTGGATGGTACCAATTTATGCGCTTAATGCCTGGATAGGCTTGGAATTTCCAGAGCAATCTATTTATATGGACTCTCTAAGAGAATGCTATGAGGCATATGTAATCTATAATTTTATGAAGTATCTTTTTAATTACCTTAATGAGGATCATGATTTAGAGGCTGTTTTAGAAACTAAGCCTCAAGTATATCATATATTTCCTCTTTGTTGCTTAGCACCATGGGAAATGGGAAGGTAAAAAAATAAAGATGATCTAAAAAATAAAATACCTATATACAAAATAAATGTATTTTTTAAGTTTATTTAAAATGTATTAGACATACATAAAATGTTAATATTTGTCTTTTTTTTAGTGAATTTGTACATAATTGTAAGCATGGAATTCTGCAATATACATTAGTAAGGCCATTGACTACTGTTATATCAATGATATGTGACTTATGTGGTGTGTATGGGGAAAGTGACTTTAGTCCTGATGTGGCTTTCCCTTATCTCATAGCTATCAATAATTTTTCTCAATTTATAGCTATGTATTGTTTAGTTCTATTTTATAGGGCCAATAGAACTGAACTAAAACCAATGAAACCTATAGGCAAGTTCCTGTGTATAAAGGCTGTTGTGTTCTTCTCATTCTTGTAAGTTCATATTATTTTTACAAAATATATAAAAAGTAAGAGAGAAAGTAATGTACCAAAAACATGAATGGCATAAATGTGAAATAATTTGAAGTTGTAATTAGAGAATAATAATATATTTCTGAATAATATTAATTATAATTTTACTTTTCAGCCAAGGGGTTCTTATCAATATATTGGTATACTGTGGAGTGATATCAACTATATTTGATATTTCAGACAAAGACAAGATAAAAATAATATCTTCCAAATTGCAGGTACTGATTAAGTTTATATTAAAAAAAAATACAATTTTTAGTTTTAAATACATTAATAATTACATACTGTAATTTTATTTCCAGGACTTCCTTATATGCATTGAAATGTTTTTGGCAGCAATCGCACATCACTATAGTTTTTCATACAAGCCATTTGTGTCGCCTCTCGACCCCTCACCATCTTGCTTGGGGTCTTTTCTAGCTATGTGGGATATTTCTGATGTGAAAAGAGATATTTCTGAACATCTTGGAGTTGTTGGTAAGTTAACACTTTAAATATAATATGCTTCACAAAAATTCTGAATTATTTAAACATGTACAAGTAAAACTATTCATATTTAGCAAATATAATATGTGTAATTTTTTTATAATTTCTTATGAAAATTTACTGTATAACCAAAGAGAAAACAAACTTCGAAATTGCTTTACAAGTAATTATTAATGCCTGCCCTTATGGATGGCATACATAATCTCTTTAAAAGTATTTACTTTTTAAAACTATTTATTTCACACTTGGTGTAATTTTTTTCTTGAAATTTATGAAGGATAATTCTTTCTATACCTAAAAAATATGAAATGTGTGTAAATTGTTTGTAAGCCTTTTTAAGCCAACAAGAACCTACTTGAGATTGCTCTTGATTACAACATTAATTATTCATTCATAGTTGTTGCTACATTTTTATATGTTTTTCTGTTTCTTTTTACAACCAGGGAGCTCATTCAGCAGGCGATTGCGTGGGAAATCCATGTATCATATGGCGAGAGGGTGTGATGAAAGCTCCCGATTAGTAAGCGAGCCCATGCCTTCTAGCTCTGCACCAAATTTGACTATCGAAACGACTGAACCAACTGTTGAAGTTAGACCTACAACATATGGTTCTATTGATAACACAGTTTCAGGTTCAATGAACTCTGAACTAGAACCTTTAATGGATTCTGACAAAAATGATCCTGAAGTATAAATTATGTGATATATGTATTATGGATTATTAGTAATCATAGTTGATTATTTAAATTTATTATATTATTATAATATATACTTTACTATTATGAACAAACATAATTAAAATGATTGAAACTGAATAATTGACAGAAATAATTGTTTGAATCTGAATTTGAGTTATTTTTTGCATTTCCAATAGTAATGAAGTATTATTTCTTGTACTTAAGCAAAGTTTGATTCTGCATACATGCATAAGTATGAACTGTATTCAGACAATAGTATTTTAATACATGAAGTTCGAATTTGTAAATAAATATAAAAAACTTATTACGTATTTATGTTGTCACTAGTTTACTAAGTACAATTTTATTAATAACATTGAAATATAAAAACATAAATGGACTAAATTAGAATAATTACAGTAATACTAGCAGAACCCGCAGCTTCGCTCGCGCTAAAACTACATAAAATCTAAAAAGGTAGTTTCATACAAACTTTTATCCGATATCTTACCCCCTTATAGGATGAATATCGAAAAATGCTAAAATATGTATTTATTTAATTTTATTGAAGAGCAATAATACCAAGTTTTAAGTAATTCTGATCATAATTTTTTTTTTGGATTATATTATAACCTGAATTCCCACGGGAATTAGATAATCTTCCGCTGTAAAAAGTATCCTATGTAACTCTCCAGCCCTCCAACTATCTCCACAAAAAAACACGCCAACCCGTCACTCCGTTTCGACGTGAAAGAAGGACAAACAAACACACTTTCACATTTATAATATTAGTATGGATGTGCATACTATGTCTTAAAAAAGTATGTCCTATGAAGAATTATAACTTTCCTATGAAGAATTATAACTTATAATTCTTCATAGGACATACTCTTTTAAGACATAGTCAACTAAATCAAGAGATTAAAAAAAAATGGTAAATTGAATGATTTTTTTTGACCACCAGTCTCTTAACTTCTTAATAATTCATCAGAACAATATATATATATTTTAAAGTAGAATGATAATATTGATTTTGTATAAAATCTAATACATTGACCTACATATGGGCAGTATTGTGTGGATGAATGTATGTATACCATATCTTTAACTAAAATATAATATTGTAAAAAATCTGTTTAATTGCTTAAAAAAGTGTTGCTTTAGTATATTAAACATATAACGTACTATTCGTTAACTTTCATTTCTAATATAACATGTATATAGGATTTTAGAATAAATTATATCTATTGTTTCGGAAGTACAATAATAGCATCTCTATAGGATGTGGTGTAACAGATTGAAAATATGGATGGCACTACATATGTGTTAAAGATTGATTAAAGAAATGTGATATTGATTTATATTTATAATATATTGATAGAATTGTATCTGTTAAGTTTCTTAAAATAAAAGATATTTCTCTAAATAATTTTGTTGATAAATCCATTATCCTTACATAATATAAGTATTTATATACTACACTAGTTAAACTCGGTGCTGTAGTGGCTAGCATATACGGCTGCACACCCGGAGGTCCTGGGTTAGAGTCCCGGGGCGGGCCAAGTTTAATTATTGAGTCTTTCTGTGTAGTAAGCCTTAGTAACAGCCTGGAGTTGGGAAGTTGGCGGTGTTTCATCCCCGTGCCTCAGAGAGGGTACCACGTAAGGCCGTCGGTCCAGCGCCTAAACTCTCATTGGTCGTGTCGAGTGGTCGTCCCACCGGAGTATAAAAGTGACAAGAATAGAGAGTGCACGTAGTCTGCGCGCATACTTGTGCACTATAATATCTCCTGCGCAGTTGGCTAGTCTCAATGAGATTGGCCGCCGTGGCCGGAATCGGTCAGGAGAACATCACTATTATAGTTCTTGCCAAATTTGACCGGCCTGAAGTTGGCGCTAGCAAGACCTCGCGCAAATACATGCGAGTGGACAAATCAGGCAAATAAATCTATACATATAATAAAATTGTAACTAAGCCGAATCTGCACATTAAATATTTTTTGGAAAATCTTATTGAAATAAACATTATTATCGATACAGAGGCCGAATCTATAGTTTTTAGAATTTTTGTCTGTCTGTTATCGCATCACGGAAAAATCACTAGAGGGATTTTGATGAAATTTGGTATGATGGTTATCCGTATATCCGTATAGCTGGTTATCCGGGTCAACATATAGGATTCTTTTTACTGCGGGAAAATGTCTCACTTCTGAGAAAAAATACAAAAACTGCAATCTAAGAGTATACTAATATGTAAAGCCTAAGAATTTGGTTTTTGGTCATCTGAACGCGGGCGGACCTGCGGGCAATGCTAGTAATAAATAAATATGTTGGGACATTAACATACAACGCCATCTAGTTCCATGGTAAGCTACGAGGCGTGTGTTATGGATACCAGGTAGTTGATACACTACACATATATAGCTTTAAATACATATAACATTCATATTATAAATTTAAACACTATTGACTGGAGTACAAACAATATTCGTGTTCATCGCACAAATTAATGCCCCCAGCCGAACTCAAACCCGCGACCGCTGGTAAAGTAAGCACAGCAAATAGGGTACTACAAACTGAGCCAAACGTGTCGTCAAGTAAATATATTTGTTAAGTGTTACATGTATATATTTTTATTTATTACTTTTTACTTTGTAATACTTTTTTTATACCGTTTTAATAAATATAATTAAAATATTTATAAATTAAAATATCAATTAATAAGATTTGGAAATTAAATATAAGTATATCTTAAATGTGTCGCACACCATTTTTAACGTCTGTTAATGTATCAATCACATTACATCATCCACGAGGCGTAGATAACAAAAGTTAGACACAACAAAAAGTAACAAAATAAAAATTGAAACAATAATAAAGGCGTAGTTAAGAATATTGTACTCGAATCACAAATGTGCCGTGTGCATGTAGTTTATATGAAACAGAGTTCCTCACCTTACGAGGCGAATAGTTGAGGTAAGGGACAAAATGACATCTATGAATACCGAACGTCCTCAGTGAGGTTGAGTCGAGTCGAGGAAATCTTGAGTTTACTGGTTGACGTAGCTATGGACTAAGATCCCGCTGCAAGATTGCTACGTTCATATCGTATTAAATCGAAATCACTTTTTTATATACAATAATAAAAGCAACAATAAGTTTTGACTGGGGTGCCTTTTCAAATGTGCCCGCTTGTATGTTTAATTAACTTAATAATAGTCGACTTTTTGGAACAAAAACGATGCATTTGTTATTACAATGAATTATTCTCCACTTCACAGAACTATACATAGAGATCTTGAAAAATGATAGCTGCCGTTGCGCATTTGGCCGCAACCTCTTCGCAGCCAGGTGTAAGCGGATTATATTTTGGGACGTTTATACGTTCATCGCGTATGTTCATCATTTATATATCAAATTAAAACTATTTTTTTTCTGTACCTGATATTAAACTACGTCTGCCTATGTAAAAGTGGCCGCAAAAGTGGTTGCGAGTCATTTAAAATGTTTTTGTTACATTTATACGTTCATGGCGTATATTCATCATTTATATATCAAATTAAAGCCAATTATTTTCTGTGCATTATAAAATACCTCTCACCTATGTAAAAGTGGTCGCAATGGAAAGAAAAGAAGATATATGTAGACTATCTTATATCCTCATACCATTTTACCATGCGGGTACAAAGTAAGCGGGTAAAACAAGTAATAAGAAATCAAAGACGAAATTGTTTTTAAATTTTATTTGGAAATATAATAAGTACTAAGAGAATGTAAAAATATTCGTAAATCGGTAAGACTTGGGCATAATATACATCACATAAAATTATCGCATTCAATAAATAAGATTAATAGTGAAAAATTTTATAGTGAATAACAATAATAAAATTTAATTTTTAATGAATATCACAAAAATATTAGATATTAATTTGTATCCATTTTATGGATATACAGTACACGAACAATAAAATTTATAAGTATAATCGAAGTAATCATAAAACGGAATTATTCATATTAAAAAAAAAATGGTACATTTTTTGGCTTAATCAAATGTTACTTAATTAACAAAATGCATAAAAAAAATTAAAGGCAGTGGTAGCCAAGTGGTAACACGCTAGCGTAGGAAATCGAGTGAAACGGGTTCAAATCCCGGGTCTCGCACCTCGGATATTTTCATGTGCGAATTATTTCTAGCATACCCACTTGCCTTACGGTGAAGGAAAACATCGTGAGTAAACCTGCATGTCTGAGAGAACCTAGCAAGTTTTCGAAAGACATGTGAAGTCCGCCAACCCACACTTGGCCAGCGTGGTCGACTATGGCCTGATCCCCCTAGTATTGAAGGGAGGCCTGTGCCCAGCAGTGGGACGTAAAAAGGGGCTGAATACATACATACATTAAAAAAATTCATTTCATTGTAGGACGCGACTGTTCGCCAGATCTCAGGGTATACGGGAAACTTTTCCGTAGCTGACCCGTGATTCAAATGAACTTAGTTCAAGCTTTCAGATCCATTTTTATATTGAGATCACTCCATATATTCATATATTTATATGGAGTCTTCTAAAAAAGGTTATAATTGATTCATGCATATTTTAAATGTAAATATCCAAAAACAGACAGAAAGGAATTAGTTATTAATAAGTTTGAACTAATTACCTTATTAATAACTTAATCGATCCACGGGTCGATTACGGGTAACGGGAGTGCTTCCCGTAGATTAGGCGAATAGTCACTACGTGCATTATAAAAGGAATGTATTTTTATATATTTAATATAAATATACTAGCGACTCACCCTCGCTTCGCTCGGGTTCGTGTCCCTAGGTACGTTTTAAATTAAAATGGATATAGTATGTTATCCTTAAGAGATAGACATATGCCATCGCGGACTTTTCTGTAGACCTATATAAGATACACAATTCCACCATACATTATTTTGTTATATCTCAAAGGGTTTAGGCAGCGTTTTCGTTGAAAACTCCCAGACGTCTTATTTTTTCCGACACCTCCAACAAATATCGTTATATTTTAGCCAATGTATACAAAAACTTAACAAATTATATACTAAAACCTTCCTCTTGAATCACTCTATCTATTAAAAAAAACCGCATCAAAATCCATTGCGTAGTTTTAAAGATTAAGCATACATAGGGATATAAATATATTAGCTTGATATGTTTAAGTCAGTTATTTAAGAATTTCTGTTAGGTATATTAAAATTCTTAATAAGAGTCCTTTTTACTTGAGTTTTTGAATATATTAATTAAAATATTATTTTTTAATTTCATCTTTTAATTTCATCATTTATCAAGTACGTACTATTATATTTTATCTTCAATGTGTTGTGTCCATAACCTAAAAATAGCGCTATTGCGATTAATTTCCATTATATTTCAATTACATTATTAGCTAACGTTAATATAAATATTAACGTAAAATTAACTTTCAAAGATTTCAAAATATATTGTTATGTACATACCTATTATAATTATTATTTTAAAAGCGCATACATTTAGGCTCTTCTTAGGTGGAGTTACATTTACTACGTACAATAATACTGATAATTTAAAATTGCAAATCTACACATATAATAAAATTGTAACTGAGCCGAATCTGTACATTAAATATTTTTTGAAAAATCTTATTGAAATAAACATTATTATCGATACAGAGACCGAATCTATAGTTTTTAGAATTTTTGTCTGTCTGTCTGTTACCGCATCACAGAAAAACCACTGGATAGATTTTGATGAAATTTGGTATGGTGATAGCTGGTTGTCCGGGTCAACATATAGGATACTTTTTACCGCGGCAAAATGAGTTTCTGAGAAAAATACAAAAACTGCAATGTACTAATATGTAAAGCCTAAGAATTTGGTTTTTGGTCATCTGAAAGAATCTGAACGCGGGCGGGAAATGCTAGTGTTAAATATAAACAGCTAAAGCCTCTACTGGTCTTTTCAGACTTTACAAACACATCCCGTTGATTAATTAATTGCTTTCATATCATTTCGGCTTTTGCTAAAATTTTCTAGCCCAATTAATCCAGCTTTTATATTGTTCAATTCGATTCTGTTCCATAGAGTCCCCATGATTATATAGTAAAAACAAATACCGGTTATTATTATTCTTAATATGTCAGACAACACACTATTAGGCCAAACACCTACAGAACCTAAGAGGAACATAAATATTAGGCCACCAGTCAAAAGAAATAGTCTCTTTGATTTTGCAATGGTTTTTGTTGCTTCTTTACATACGTTGATCGCTTCTTCTATGGTTTCTTGAAGTCTTTCATCGACACTCAGCCGTCTTTGTTTAAATTTATCATTTGAATTAGTGAGTTTTAACTCTAGATAAACAGCATTGTGGTCGGAGTAAGAAAATGATTCACCTGGCACTCTGTCTTCTAATGGATTACCGAAATTGATGACATCTGCCTGTAAAATTATTATTACATATATATAAATACACTTGCAAAATAATATATAAAGTTGATAATACCTGAACATATACTTTGTTTAAGATTAGCCGCCGTCGCGTAGCCACAAACGGCCAGGAAGATTATTATTATCATATTCTGGATTGTTCCATGATGGTTGAGCAATTTGATAAAATAGGAAATTTATCAGGATGTGAGGACGTTATCTTTAGTCAATCTATACCAGATAATATTATAAAGAGGTGAAGTTTGTGAGTTTCTGACGTTGTAGGGGGTAATCTCTGGATCTACTGAACCGATTTAGATGAAATTTGGTAAGATAGTTTGAGACACTGGGAAGGACATAGGATACTTTTTATATAAAATTGGGATGAAAGTTTGTATAGGGAATCAAACTAGGGACGAACCCGAGCGAAGCGAAGGTGAGTCGCTAGTACTTTATAAAATTAAGATTAGACAGTCAGAAGCTTTGAAAACTTACTCTGCCAAAAGTTTTTTTTTGGCCTTCAAGTAGAAAGCATCACTTTGCTATTATATAACGTGTAAATCCATACAAACCCAGTTTCTATGGCTCTCGAGTATTAATCGCGTAAATTCGACTGTAGATAGGAGACATACTGAGAGTATTTGTACTCAACTGACTTGATCAAACATGATTTTAATTATACTTCCTTGTCCCATCTGTATATTACATCCAGAATGGCTATTTTTCCGAGTGCACATTTTTTTATATCTTAGATAACATTTTTAACTGACATATAGTTTTTTAAAAATCAAGATTAGAAACCATATAAAATGTGAGTTTTTTTTAATTAATAAGATAGTAATCATAGCTGTTTATGTTTAATAAAAAGTGTTTGTTTCAAATTTACAAAATTCTTACCTTGAAGCTAGGATTTACATGAAAGAGAATATGATCTATCCTCCTTCCTTCTGGACAGGATTTAACTAATTTTGCATCAGAATAACTGTTGTTGATATTATTACAAGTCCCTGGTATTTTGTTAAAATTTTTCGCAATATGGTCTAAGCTGCCTGGATCAATGAGTGCAGGCAATTGAGTAATTACTCTAAAAAAATAAAGTTTTAATTGTCATTTATTATCAGGATTAACATAATGTAACTTGTATATTATAAACTAAGTTTTTAGCAAGAACAGTACCAGCTAAAGTCACATCTTTTAAATCAAAAGTTCCCAACTTTGTTTAAAGATTATTTTGCATAACTTAAAATTAAAATAAATAAAAATCGCTAAAATAATGTGTGTATAATAATATACTTCTTTTGGCAAGTTTGGAAAAATATATTATTAGATAGTAAAATTTTTACGATGCGCGTGCACACCGATAACTATAACGCAATATGATGAAGTTAGCTGCATTCCTTTTACAAAGAGAGAGTTGTGACATACGGGATGAAATCTTTAGCTATTTTTGTTCTGTTATGCTAAAGAAGTATAACTTCTTACATGCATACATTAATACACACACACATTTTTTTTTACAATTTGGGGAGGCTCAATAGAAGAAAGCTTGGGAAACCCTGTTTTAAATTAATAAAATTGAAATAATTAAAATCTAATTAATAATTATGTTAACAAACATTCAAAATTCTAAAATAAAATATTTTAATGGCTACTCCATTTTAAAAAGTATATCTTGTGTACTTTTGAAAAAAATTCAATTACTGCTAATAGAAACATACCTAAACGATAAGTCACCAGGTGCAGTATTTAAGTCTCCGGCAAGAATAGATACATCAGCTGGTAAAGTTGTAAGGTTTACAAACTCTGCAGCTGAGTATGCTTGTAAAACTCTGTGTGCTAAATATATGTCATCTGCATGATATTCTGCATGTAGCTGAAAGATGTTAATGTTTTGTATGTCAATGCAACTGGAAACAATACTAGACTTTTAATAAACATAAAATATGTACTTACATGTGTACAATAGACATTAATAAGTGTATTATTGCATTTTATTCTGCACAAACCAACTCCTTTTCCTCCAAACCAGTCACCATGATGTATTTTGTGTATGTAGCCATTGAGTGGCCACTGGTGAAAGAAAACATCCTGAATCATCCA
Source organism: Brenthis ino (assembly GCA_921882275.1). NCBI lineage: Eukaryota > Metazoa > Arthropoda > Insecta > Lepidoptera > Nymphalidae > Brenthis > Brenthis ino. Next base: position 29,012,122 of record OV170222.1, on the reverse strand, counting down.
TTTTGAGAAAACACATAGGCCTGAGCCTAGAACCCCACTAAAATTAAATATAGCATGATGAAAAGTAGGTACATTGTTTTAGTGCCTAATTTTAGAAACATAATTCATCTTATTTATGAACAACAAAGAAAAATTTAATATGTCAATACAAACCTATAGAAGTAGTGTGAATATGGGAGATTTTCTGAAAGCTTTTCTGTTAAGTATAAGTAATCTTTTTCACTCCAAATTTCTTGCAAACACACAATATTGTGAGAAGCTTGTGATAAATATTTAGCTATGGCTTCTATTCTTTCTTTTCGGTTTTTCGAAACAACAGGAATACCCCTTTAAATAGAATTATTAAAATTAATAAATATTTAATGATTACTGTATATAATTGTAAAAAAAGAAACCGTTACCTACCAACAGTTTAACGTAAATATATTTATAGTAGATGCCATTGTTTCCACTGATGGACAGTCAATAGTTACTAATTTAATTATTAACCCTAATTTTATACAAAGGTCTAGTTACAAAGGTAGAGCAATATATGTTAGATTTGTTAATTTACATAAAGATAATGTTAACAATTCATTTATCAATTTCTTTTATTATAAATAAATTTCATTGTTACAAATAATTCAATGTTGTGCTTCCATCGCCTGTTATCTTAAATCTTGATGATAAAGATAATTGATAATGATAACAGACGTCAAATTGACATTGAATGAATTACCTATTAATTTTATAGAATTAATATAAATTAAAATTATAATTTTATAGAATTTCTCATCATGGAATCCATCCTTTCACAGGCAGCAGCAAAGACCCAGAAGCCAGCTGGCACGAACAAGTCAGAAAGAATGTAACCACTACGCAACAAGTCAGCACTCAGCAGCAGTCATTGTCATCGATGGCAGCAGCTGCTTTTGACATTAACATTAACAGAATCAAAATTCAGATGCAGTAGCTGCGTTCTAATTATTGATAATAACCATTAAATTATTCAGTTGTATGAGCAAATTCAATGTTATTTACTTAAATGGCACTAACATAAGAACCAGTAGAATTTAAGAAACAAATTTATGATTATTTTATAAAACATTTAAGGGATTTCAAATTATTCTTGCATAGTGTTGAAAATCTTTTTTTGTTATTTTATAGACCAAATAAATATTTATTTAAAAAAATAATTATTATTATTTACTATAGAATATAGGGCTTCAAATATTTCTACAATATTAATCAATTTTGAACCGTGCGCATCCGGTGGATTTCTGACATGTTTTGTAAATATATTTTTTGTTATAGCTAGACCTCATCAGACCAGTCATCCATCTAATTTCGTCCATATTATCCCCTCGTGTGATGCTACGTAAGATTTCGTCTGCTTAAATATCTTCCGTGCCAAAGCTCGCATCGGATTCATAGAAAATATATTATGCACTATTTATTAAGTAACGCAAAAATCACGTCAATTATTCGTTACATTCTTTAAGTTTTTCTCAATTTAATTCAATCAATAAATATGAAATAAGAAAAAAGGTATTATACGTTATAGTATTTCACGGAGTATTGTCAATGTTCTCCTTTTCTTACAATATCATGGGACATTTTTAGGTAAATTATAATTTCCATTTAGTCAGTGTTATTGTAATCAATGAAATTTTAACAATTTCATTAGATAATAAAAACCGTTTTTTGATGCGCAGCACGAATTAAGGTTAGTAATTAATAAAGGAATAGAAATGTAGTATTTTTAATTTTTATTAATAATTATGTAGGTACTTACTAATAGTAGGGGAGCCCAAGAGGGGATTTTCTGTAGTTACTCGAGCGCGGCAGATTAACATAAAAGACGTTACCTTGCACTCTATTGAGTACTTTCACCACAATATAAGTCTTCTATATCATCAACTCATCATCTTCTATATCATCAATCATCATAAACTTTATAGTCGATTTTTGCCTCTTAGGCTTGTGCAAATCGGCAGATTATTAAATTGGACACTTTTCAGGATGTGACTAGCCTACCACACCTTAATCTGACGGTTTCAAGTATTTTTACCTTATCAAAACATTTTTTAAATATTTTAATCGGCTTCCCTAGACGCGCCCCTTTATATAGAAGACTTATATTGTGGTGAAAGTACTCAATAGAGTGCAAGGTAACCTCTTTTATGTTAATCTGCCGCGCTCGAGTAACTACAGAAAATCCCCTCTTGGGCTCCCCTACTATAATATATGAAATGTTTATTAGTAAGTATAAGTAGTTAATAAAAAATAATCTAAACTTGTGATAGGTATGTGTTCAAAAAAAAATAGATTAATTTTCACTCGGAATTATTTATATTACTGGCGACAACACAGTTTGTCGCATCACTATCAAGTTTTTTTCTTTGCCCACATTGTAAATATTATATTTATTTTTGATAGTTGGGAGTTCTGGGTTTGAAATAAAGAAAAAAGAAAATGAAGAATCTATACATATAATAAAACTGTAGAGGTCGAATGTCTTTACATAGAAAAAAAATTGCTAAAAACCGAGTCAGGGGATGTAAGAAGAAAAATAGAACAAATCCAGATTTTTTTCAAATTCTTCTAATCTTCAAAATTATTGGACCGATTTAAATGAACCGACACCTGTGACACCTTATATCCCCAGTCAACATTTTAGATATTTTTCATTTCGGAAAATTAAAGAGTTCTCGTGGGATAGTTAAAAAACATAGTAACTTATACTCTTAGTACACAAAAACTACCTACTGATTGGATTTTAATGAAACTTTACTAAGGTATGAACAAGTCAAGAACCAAAATTGTGACTTTATCATTCAACCAATTAGCCGTTATTTAGCTGACTACCGGCAAGGCTCACAGCCAATAAATAATCAAAAAAATAATCTTAAATAGCTCAATAACTCACGACTTTAAAAACAAAATAGACCGAGCGTGAGTGCGTGCGAGCGTGTAAGAAGATAAGAAATTATAAAAAAGAACTTAAAGAGAACCTTAAAAATTAGTGTTAGAATTATTATATACAATATTAATTATTCATAGGAATTAGGGAATATGCACGATTTTTTTTAATTTTTTATATTATACAATAGCTGCATCGTTATATAATTGTAAAAAAAAATACAGCTCCAAAAAACTAAAATTTAGAATAAAAAAATATCATACTGATACGGATACTTTAAACGCCAACCATTTTGGCGAGCTTGGCGTGACTTCATAGTCTATGATATCAATATCATTGTAATCAATGAATGAACAGGTCAAGATTGTTAGTACCAATCGCAAACACCAAACAACAGCGCTCTATTATAATAAAATTTGACGTCACATTCGGTCTGACCAAAGACGTTGTGTTTCAACTACTTTGAATTTGCCACCTATTTTTGCACTTTTTAATAATTATTTGCTTAACAAAAAAGAAATTACTATAAAAAATATTGATATAGGCGTAATTCCGAAGTAATAAAGATTATAAAAAAAATCACCTTTATTTAATTAACACACATATTCCCTATTATGAGATTGATGAATATATCAAGCTTAAGTTATTGCCAGTTATTCTCAGTCTGCATTTCACAATTATAATTTAATATACTAAAAACGTATTCCTAAAACGTATTCGTTATAGGTACACCTATTTAGATTTAAATTTATATGTTATATCTTTAGTTTCATTGGCATTTGCATTATTTAGGAAAAACAATAATATTTATAGGATTGTATTCAGCCCTTTTTTAATGTCCTCCCTTCAATATGAGGGGGATCAGGCCATAGTCCACCACGCTGGCCAAGCGCGGGTTGGCGGACATTTTTTTTTAAATTTGATTTATAGGATTGATTGAGTTATATTAGGTGGAAAGTTGACTTCTATAAAATTATGAGAGATATTACCCGCAGAAAAAAAAGTTTCATTATTAGAACTTTCATTACTCATTATATAGTTGTCACTAGTAACAGTTTTATGAGGGTCAGTTCTCTTTTCTTTTAATACTGAATCTTTTAAGGTACATAATATATCTGTATTTGTAAAATTGTTTTCAATGTTATTATTAATTTTGTTCACAGATGAATTACTAATTTGCTTAATATTACTTAAATTATCTTCACAAGCATTACACATATCCTTAGAAATAACTGGCGTTTCATTAGAAAGATCGTTAGAACTCAATAGGGTTTCATTTTCAGAAACAAAAGTTTCTTCAGAAATAGGTATTGCTTCACTCTTTTTAGTTGTGTTATTTTCTTCCTTGTTTTGATTAACAATTCCACCTAATTTTATTACTGATGAGGTTTTCATGGTGTTCCGGTCCTTTCGTGTCTTTCTTATTCGAGTTTTTGTAGCTTTTCTATTGTCTAATAAAGCAGGTTGATAGTGTCTTGCTACATGTTCATTTAATTTGGCCTAAAAAAATATTATCTTTTTATAAATTGAAAACAGTTTGTAGTGTTTTTAGAGAGTGGCAAATATATCAGCAATGTAGTAATAGTGCTTTAAAGTGTGTAAGTTTGGAAAGAAGAAATGAACTAACAGCAATTGTTATAGCCTTCAAGGTTCTGGCAGATTTGTATGAAATTCAGTACACAGGTAGACTACGGAGTAACACTTAGGGTACCGTTATGCACCCAAGCAAAGCTATGATAAAATTTATTTAATACCTATATAAAAATATATTACCTTGGTAGATAATTTGGCTTCACAAAATGTACAATTAAATGTCATACCCTCATGTTTTATTAAAATATGTTGTTTTAAATTACTATTTCTTGAGTAATGTCTGAAAGTAAAACATTTAAGTAAGTAATCTAGGTTTAAAAATAATAATAGAAACAACAGTAGTAACGCTTCGTTAAAAAGATTGCATTTTATAGAGGATGGCTATACTTTTTAAAATAAAAATAAACGTAGTTTGTTCATTTCAATTAGTTAAGAAGATCCAAAAATTTAGTGTGAGCTCTCTTCAAACAAATGTGAGTTAAAACATGTAAGCTAAATAGTATAAGAAAAAAAGTCATAAGAAGGAGTTAGTTTTATAAACATCAAGAACCTGTGACAATTTTGATGTGTGCAGTAAAACATCTTCTTTGGTGCATTAGGTACATGTTTCTTGACATGTCTAATTATATGTTGTCGCTCTTTAAAAACTTTTCCACAATCATTACATATGTATTCTGTAAAAGATGTAGCAGGTATTTATTATGTCATGCATTCAAACAATTATTTAAATATTGTAAAAACAGTGTACAAAAGAAGAGGCAACAATCATCTTTTATAAAGATTGATCCTCTTGCTCTCAGGCATAAATTGCATATTATTAACATTAAATTCTAATAAAAAAAAATAAAACCTGAACCCTGGTGCTCTTTCTTTTTATGTGTCATTAAATCTGTCCACCGGTTAAATTTTATGTCACAATGCTCACAGGTGTATGTTTTATGATTTCTCATGTGCTTTTTTTTCTCATATAGAGTAACAAACTCTCTATCACAGAGTAGACATCTGTAACAAATTTATTAGACATTAAAATTTGCTTAAATATTTTTAAATTTCTAATTCAAATAGCTTACAATTAATTTATACTTTCTTATTATATTTAAAATAATTTCAGTTGCATTAGATAAAGTAATATTGTATAACTAAACATTTACATGTGTATAAATAAAATTAATATAACAAGAAAATCACAAACCTGAATGTTTTTATACCATTGTGAATATACATATGAGCTCGAAGTTGGTGTTTCTTTTTAAAATATAATTTACAAATATCACATGAGAAGGGTTTATTATTTTCCGTATGACTTACTTTCATATGCCTCTTTAAATTTTGTCTGTTTACATATTTTTTCATACATTTTGGACAGCTGAAAGTTGTAGTAATTTAATTATTTGAAGAACTAAAAAATAAACTTAATATTCATAGGCAAAAATTATATGTAAAGGAATTAAATAGTAGATACATACCAGTGCAATATATCGATTTCAGTCTCTTTATGAGCACTGTTGATGTGACGATCTAAATGACTTTTACTTGTATATTCTTTTGTACAATTTTTGTGACTACATTGAAAGGGCTTCTTAAAATAACAAAAGGATATTAATATAGTGTTCAAAATATATTATAATTGGTATTTTTAAATATATTGCACTTACAATATTTACATGGACCAGTCGATGCTGTGCAAGTCTATATGGTCTATTAAATACTGCAGTACATCCATTGAATGGACAAGCATGTACTTTTTTATTTTTTTGGTCCGGTGAATCCATATCAAAGTATATTGATTGCAAAAATTAACATAATAATTTAACAGTAATTGTTAATGTATTTTTTTACATTAACAGAATAAAACATGTAACTTTTTGAGAGCTAAATATAGTTATAATATAAATAAACTAATATAATATAGTTTATTCCATTTATTTGATTAAAAATAATTTTCATTTTTTACATTAATAACCAAATAAACTTATTCAACCACAAGAAAATGAGAATAAAATATAATAATCATGTGCTAAATGTCAATTTTGAATTTTCACTTCACACTTGACAGTTGTCATTAGTCAAGTCAACTTACCTATTGTTTTCCAATGGATTTTCTAATTGGAAAACAGGGATTACCATCTTGCCTCACAATAAGGAGGGTAGAAGTAAGGAGAACTATCTCTGTGATGTAAAAGTGTCCGTCGAAATGCATAAAATTAGGGTGGCGCCACGGTACTAAGTGGGTACATTTTGAAGAAAGTGTCCAAACTCAAAAGTATTATCAAAAATTCACAAAAAAATAAATCATTCTCTACGTTTATATCACTACAGTTTTTTCGGTAATATTTACTTCAATATTTCGGACTACGTAAATAGTTTCAGTAACTACTCAAGTCACCCAAAATATTAAATTTTTCAACTCAGAACACTTCACTCCGTTTACAACTGTCAACTGCTAAATTCATATCATTCCCTCCTGCTATGCTAGCGCCATTCTGGTTTGTTTATAAACTGTTATTTACCGCTTACAGGGAGACACTTTTTCAACTTGTCTCCCTTAAAAGATAGTCTCTTTACCTCTACCCTCCATATCTTCCATATAAGATGGTTCTCCTTATCTCTAGCCTCCATAATGAATATTGATGATTGACGTTTGACAGATAGAGAGACAGATGGCCCGAGATCATTCATTCATTTTTTCAAAATAAATAATGCGACGTTTGTCCTATAATTTTGTAAAATTTTAAGTGTAATATATATTAACTCGTTTTTTTTTAATTTTAAGTATTGTAAACAATATTTGTTGTGAAATTATAATCATATTTTTGAATGAAGCAGCTGACGAATATAAACAAAGGGAATGTCAATAGGATACCTCTGAGAGTTGCAGAAAGTGCCTGTGATTTAGTTATAAGCACAATGGATGTTGATGGTTCTTCTTCTGCTGGCGAAAACCGCCAGAATCATGGAGAGATAGATCAAAATCTTCTTTTGCAATTCAGCTGTATGAATACTACTGATAGGGAAGAGCTCATTGGACAAATGCAAAGGCTATTAGGACCTAGTTTAAATTATAATACTGCTAGCTTTTTTTTGGATATGAGTAATTGGTAAAAATATTATATAACTCTAAATATGTCTAATAATAATTTAATAATGTTCCTCTGTCTTCCTTATCATATAATTTTATTCGCCTTTTAGGAACCTTCAAGCTGCAATATGTTGCTATTTAGATTATAGCTTACCTCCAAAACTACCATCCATGTCATTAAAAGCAGCACAAAGTCAAGAATCTGCAGTGGGTCCTGCAACTTAGTAAGTGCTTAGAATACTATTTAATATATAAATTAAATGGGTAAATAGTACTGTCATGTATTATATTACATAAAAATATATTTTCATTACTCTAATAATAATAAATGCTTGACTAAAAGATATATTTAGGAAATTACAAAAATTGAAATAATTTAGTAGTATCTGATTACAGTTTTGAACAAAATTGGAGTATTGCCAACACAGGAACTGAAGCATGGCCTGGCAGCTGTAGGTTAATACAAGCAGGTGGGGAGCCTCTTGGAGCAACACCAGTATATGTACCACCTTTACCTCCAGGACATTCCACTAATATAACTATGAAATTGCAAGCTCCAAGTGTTGCAGGTGTACATAGAGGATATTTTCATTTGGTAACAGAAAAAGGAGAACAAGTAGGCGGTATGTTTTGCAATTCCTTTTGTAATTTAAATGGATTAAAAATGTATATTCCACATTCCTATTCTATAATATGCAATGAGTTAAAATATTATTTTGTGACTCAATAAAATCACGAACAGATTAACATCAAGTTTAATTAGACTATAGAGTATACATTGTAATTGAATCATACAGATGTATTATCCTTGTACTTTTTGTTTTATTAAATATGAATAATGAAAATTACATATCTAATAATATATTATAATGTATTTTTGTTATAAAACTTCAATTGATAAAAAATTTAGAGGTTAGGTTATTTTTGATTTATTTAAAATAAAATCATACTAAAGTTTCAATTATTTTATTGCAGATACATTATGGGTGGAAATTACAGTAGAATCTGAAGTCACAATGGCTCTAGCAGAGCAATTAGCCGCCTTACCCATACCAAGTAGTAGATTGGACGAATCAGTACCTCAGGTATGATTTGTTTTATTAATGTGTTTGTGTAGGTATGATATGTATATTTACCAATAATTAAGTATATTTGTTTTTTTAATCCTATTTTTTTTCTCAGGTGCCACCTCAAGATGACCAAATGTGTTGATAGTAGTCACATTTTGTTTTCTTTATCAATGACACAATCAGTCACCACAATTGACTCCTCCATAAAATCAATGGTTTTATTCAATTTGATTTTTCTTTAAACATTTGATGGGTTATTTAATAAAACATGGAAAGTTACAGTAAATGCTTAGTGTACCCATCACATAATGTAATAAGACTTATAACAATGAAGTAATGTACAAATGCAAATAAAATTACTTTAAATATCTAAGATAAGATAAAAATTATGAATTTGTTATTGTTGAAAAGTTTACAAATATAAGAAAACAATTTTAATAGCATCACTTAGCTTTAGGTATGAATTGCCATTATTTTTAATAATTATGGGGGTTTTATTTTGTAGTTCTACAAATAACTTAAATGAAATAAATATTATTTGATAATTTCTATCATTTTATTACACCCTTAAGATTTAATTGCTTATTGTATAGTTAAAAAAAATATTGTATGGCATAATTTTTTAATTAATTTTAATAAATTTAACAATATTCCACTTAATATAACCTCTCCATTTATCGAAGTAGTTTAAAAAATTCTGTGTAGACAGACTTCGGGACAGATATCTTTGTAACTTGAAGTGAAATATGAGTTTAAGTACAAATATGTTTACAATAAATATAAATTCAAGGAAAACAAAATTATGTATTAACTGTTGCTAATTATGATATTTTATTACTGTACTACCTGTACTTACTATGTATGATGGATATAGACTCAAAGTTAAAAATAGTAAATGATTCAACCAATTTTTTGTTTAATATTATAAGTACATTTTAATAATTAAATACAAAGTTAACTATGTAATTTTGTTATCTTTTGTTATTATAACTTATTGAATTAAATAAATAAATATGTTGGGACATTAACAAACAGCACCATCTAGTTCTATGGTAAGTTAAGAGTCTTGTGTTATGGATACTCGATAGTTGATACACTAACATATATAACTTTTTAAATACATACACATTATAAATATAAACACCCATGAAGTGAGTTGTGGAGTGTGGACAAACATTCATGTTCATCACCCAAACGTGTGCCTCCAGCGGGACTCGAACCCCCGACCGCTGGCACAGCAAGTAGGGTCACTACAAACTGAGCCAAACATCATCATTTCATTGATTGAATTTTTGTCTAATTTATATTAAGAAATTTTAAAATATTCTATACAGGCATTATTTTTATTTTTAAATTTATTTTGGGAAAGCAAAAACTTTATAGTAATAAATAAAACCAATAGGTAAATATAGTTAAATTTATTTACATTTTTTGTTGGCTATAAGGTTTTTATATTTAATATTGATTTTGAATACATATATTAAGCAAAAAGTTATAGCTACACAGCCATTTCCATATCAATCTTTGGATAAGGGTTGTAGTTTTTGATAATAAAGTCTTCATATTTAAAGTCATCAATAGAATTAATTTTTCTTGCAAACTCTAAACTTGGGAAATCTCTCGGTACTCTTTCTAATTGTGTTTTCAATGGCTCCACATGATTAAGGTATACATGAGTATCACCAGTTGTGTGGATAAATTCTCCAGGCTAAAAGAGATCATGGGGTAATATAAGTTTTAGCAAAAATAAATACTAACTTTAAAATGTAAACTAACAGGTAGTTTTTAAACTTAATATTAAGGACTTATGACATAGTTATTAGCAGGTGTGTAGTATTATATTTCTATTAAATTGTAACTGACCTTACATAATAATTAATAAGGCCATGGTATAGCACACTAGATTGGATAACCAAGTGAAGCAGGTTCAAATCCCGAGTCCTGCACATCTGATATTTTCATGTATGAATCATTTTAAACATGATTACCACTTGTCTTACGGTGAAGGAAAACATCGTGAGGAAACCTGCATGTCTGTGATAACCTAACAAGTTTTCGAAAGACTTGTGAAGTTTGCCAACACGCATTTGGCCTGTGTGGGGTACTATGGCCTGATCCCCCTCATATTGAAGGGAGACCCATGTCCAGCAGGGGGATGTCAAGAAAGGGCTGAGTACTTACATAATAATTAACAATAATAACATTTAATACTCACTTCTAAATCAGTAACATGAGCAATCATATGTGTCAGTAATGCATAACTAGCTATATTAAATGGAACCCCAAGCCCCATATCAGCACTCCTTTGGTACAATAAACAGGATAGCTTTCCACTGGACACATGGAACTGTGCTAAGCAATGGCATGGTGGGAGTGCCATTTTACTTAAATCTGTTGGATTCCATGCGCATATCAACATTCTTCTATCACTTGGATTGTTCCTGGAATATTTTAAAAACTCAAGTCAATTGGAATATTTCGAGAATTTTTATATAAAATTCTTAAAAGGTGGTGTTATGTTTTTAACTTGGGCTTTCTTTTGCTGCTTATACTTAGTTTGCTGTATATTTGGCTGATGGACGTGAAACTTAACTATAATTTTTATTTAGCGTGATTACTCGAAGAATAATAAATTCAATTGAAGCCAGTCCAAGTACTAAAAATATGCATATTCAAATACTATTAACAAGTTTAATTTTGTTCTATGAAATAAAGAAATAAAAACTTACTTAATAGTGTTGATAACATTTTGGATTTGATCAATCCCTTGTCCTGTGTAATCAGTATTAGCATCTATATATTGGGCTCCACTATGTCTCCACTGAAAACCATATACAGGTCCAAGATCGCCTAAACAATCAGTTTCATGTTGTTATTAATATATATAAAAAAATTACACAGAAAACAGTTTTTATGTGATAAATTATAATTGACAGATAACTCTTCAATAGTCTAAAGGTTAAAACTTTATACTACCAATATTACCTTCCTTTCTGTCAGTAAATCCTAAATTATCGAGAAAAGCTCTAGAGCCATTAGCATCCCAAATGTGCACTTTTTTGTTAGCCAGAACATTGCTATCTGTGGATCCAGAAATCATCCATAAAAGCTCTTCTATTACACCCCGTACAAACACACGCTTTGTTGTTAGTAATGGGAGTACATTGCTGCTTAAAGAATATCTTTGCATGGCCCCAAAAATAGACAGGGTACCTACACCAGTCCTATCCACCCGTTTATCTCCTGTAAAAGTTTTAAGCAGTTTATTGTTAAAAGTTTAAATATTGACTTTTTTAAAACAATAATGTTAGATTTAATATGGATATACTTACTAAATTCAATAATATACAGTGGTAATAAAAAAATGTATGGGTAGGAATAATAACAGTGAGCGAGGACACTTGTATGTCTTAGCAAGTTTTTGAAAGACATGTAAAGTCTGACAAGCCGCACTTGGTTAGCTTAGGGGATTATGGCGTTAAAAAAAAAAGAAAAAAAAGGGGATTATGGTCTGATGACTGAACCGCCTCATATTGAAAGGAGGCTCGTTCCCAGCAGTGGGACGTTACAAAGGGCTTAATACAAACATTACGATAACAAAAGTCAATACCTGTTTCAATTATTTTCTTTACAAGGTTTAAATATTGATATTCTTCATGTAATTGTGATCCATTTTGTGCCATTTTATTTTCTTAAAATAATCCCAAACACTAATAAAGTCTAACAATTAAAAAATATAACTAAATTCAATAGGAGCTGAAACAACTACCTAATATTTAATATATCTAATAGAAAAAAGAGAATTCAAAACAATTAGTATGAGTCAAACACAAAACTAGTTTTAGGACATCTTGATAAAATTTCAAATGCGCGGGAAATTTTCTAATGTCATTTCATATTTTTTTAAATTATGGCTTTGGAAGTTAGTCCATTTTGGCTATTGGGGAAGGATTTTACTTTTTCTCTCGCTAGATGTCACGATCACTATAGCCCTCAGTATATTGAAAAGCTCTATAGCGTGGATATTTTTTTTTTCATTTTCCCAAAAGACAAAAACTGAAAAAATTGTGGACTAAAGCAATAAGACGACTAAAATTGGCAAAATCACAATTTTTCTATTAGAGGCTATGTGGACATCATTTTGAAGAAAGTGATTTTAAAACTTTTAAATCGCCTACAGGTCAATATTCTTTTTTATCATTTGTGCTTTCTTACATATTAGTTACAGAGTTTAATACAAACTTTCATCCTCCATTTTACCACCATAATAGGATTGAATTTCGGAAAATGCTAAAACACGTATTTATTTAATGTAGGTTCAATGGCATTTAAAATTTGCGTCCCAGAATTATATTTTGTAATGTAATATGACGTTAGTGGCGTTTACAGTTGCTAATGCCTAGGACGACGTATTGTGATATCGTCCTAGGCTAATGCTATTTATTTTGTCATCCATTGTTGTTATAGCAACCTCAGTTTTGTTATCTAAAAATAAAAATATGATTTACAAAACTGTAAACGTTCTTTAAGAAAATACATATCCTTGTAGTTTTATATAAAAATTTGAGATAAAAGCCGTTTTTAACTTACAAAGTAGGTATTTAAACAATTACAAGCAAGTCATATTCGAAATATTAAAATATGTATCTACTAATTAGGTCTAAAATAATTATACAAATTTGAATCTCTTGCAGAGTAATAAAAATGCCTATTTTACAAGCACCAAATGTGGAGCTTGGTTCTGCTCCACGTACCCCAAGTTTGATTTTGTCACCATCCCCTTCAGAAATTTCCAGTGCTAGTTCTCCAGAACCACAAAACATTCGCGCAACTCCACTTTTCAGGTGTGTTATTCAGTGTTCTTGTAGTCGATTAATTACGATTGTTATCATTTTAATCATTCTTTATATTAATCACATATTGAAATATTAGCAGTTCTAAGAATAATACTATTTTAAAGGGTACTAGCGATGCCTCCTCCAGAACCGCAACAGCCTCCGGGTCAAGATGAATTAGAACGTAGGCTTCCTGGATATAGACGTATTGTAATTCCGCGTGAATTAACACTTATTGAACTTTTGGTAAGATAATTTAAAGTAAGTAAAAATAATGGTTGGTGATTGCATGATGCTTCTAACGCTATATCCAAAGATTTACTTACCCACATAGTAGAATATAGTATATAAGATACTTAAACTTTTGAATCAAATTAATTGGACAAAAATTAGGACTTATGAACTTAAAAACATTTTAAGACTATTATTAACATAATTTTCTACAAGTATGCCAGACGCTTATTTTGCAATAGGTATAATAGAAAACACTTCAATAAAATAGTTTTTTTCTTTTGTCCTAACTCCTACACATATACCTATTATATTTAATTGTGAAGAAGTGTATATACATTGAATAGCGAAACTATACTCAAGATAAAAATTGCACAAGAAACCGCAATTTAAAAGAAAAATTTATGCAGTTATAGTTTTTATCAAAATCCGACCAATATCTTGGGCAGTTCTCTATAATTTCCTATTTCGTCTATAAAACGTATATTCTTATAGGTAGGTACTACCTATAAGATAGCAATAATATGTTCTACAGAAACAATCTAGCGGCGTCACGACGGATGAGGAAGTATTGACAATTCGAGAAGCAAAATTACGAGTAGTAGCGGAACGTGTTGGATTACGTCGATTACATGTGCTTGCCCCACGCTTGCGAACATTGATTCTCGATGGGAGTGCTATTTCATCGCTACGGGATCTTGGGATTGGATTAGTGCATTTAAAAGTAGGCATTTTTATTGTATAATTAGCTACTGCTAGCGATTTAACCTGTATATGTAAATACATTAAAAAGACAGTAGACCTTGCGAGCACAATTTTTTTTTTGCAACAATTAATTATACACCACGTAGTTAAAGGGTCGATTCTACCGGTAGAAAATCTAATCTAATCTAAAAGTGAGCAATTTACTGTATTTTGAAAGATCAGGCACTGGACCATCGGGCCAACAGGCTTTACATGCTCTCCGAGGCATGATGGCGAAATCTCGCCAATTTCCCATATCTGAACTGTTACTGAGAATTTCTTAACACAAAACTCGATAACTAAACTTAGCTTCACCGGGAACTCGAACCCAGGTTCTTTTGCAGCGGTACATGCTATTTATTAGACCACCGAGTTAAAGTATAATATCTATATTTATCTGTATATTAATTTAATTGTTATATTTATGGTATGATTAACTTACTAAGCTAGGATTTAGCAAAGACAATATAAACGCTATAAATGAGGCATTGAGAATGATTATTGGGATATTTTTACCTAAAAATTAAAGACGAATCAATATTCTTTATATCAATCCTACGACCTACAAAATTTTTGGACGCTTTTCAACAAGACTTTTTTATTGCAGTAATCACGATTAAAAAATGACATGAAGACCTAACTTGAACTTACAATTTATGCGTTTCTATATAATAGAGGGATTATCTTAAAGTTTAAATACAAATTCATTGACAATCGAAGCAACAGACTATAATTTAAATTATAAGAAAAAAATACCTACATAGATTGTGAGACATTTTGTTATTTGATTTCGTAGAGTCTTAGTGTGAATCGATGCGGCTTAACGTCTTTGGACGGTGTTTGGGGGTTGGGTGCATTGCGAGAACTTCACGCAGCCGGTAATCGTCTCCGTGATTTACATCCCTTAGCAGCTTTACAAAAATTGCATACTCTCAATTTGGCCGAGTAAGTTTTCTAGGTTTATATGGTCTCGATATATATTTATAGTAAATAGTTAAATCAATGTGTGTTCGTAGTAGATTTTTTTATTTAGTTACAATATCTATCTAATGGTGCTTCCACATAGTTAAAAAATGTTAGACAACATTAAATAACATTTTATTACACGAAAACCTTTTTTAACATTCAGTAACATGTTAACTAACATGGGCACAAGTTTAGTATTGGGGACCCGGCCCCTGGCAGAGTGGGTAGGGGACGTGATAGGGAGTCCAAATATATTAATAAATATTTTAAGGAAACAAAAGAGTCAATAGTTATTGAGACTTAAAGTTACAACATTTCCATACATTTTCATACATTTCTTTACCACCATTCGGATCGGGTGGTATTTTTAGATAGGGGAGGTGACAGAGAGTCAAAATATATTAAAAATATTTTGAGGAAACGTACGAGTAAAAAGTTATTGAGACTTAAAGTTATAACATATCTAACACATTTCCATACATTTCTTTACCTAAATAAGTGATTACAACAGATAAACATACCTTAAACGAATAGTACGCATCCTTTATTATGTACAATACATATTTTCACAACAATTAATGCTTTATTGTATTTATTTTTTTAATAATTTCACAACAACACAAACAAAAT
This sequence comes from Brenthis ino, assembly GCA_921882275.1. Taxonomy (NCBI): domain Eukaryota; kingdom Metazoa; phylum Arthropoda; class Insecta; order Lepidoptera; family Nymphalidae; genus Brenthis; species Brenthis ino. The sequence goes on along the minus strand of OV170222.1, from coordinate 28,996,072 downwards.
GATCTTACATTTTGACAAAAGCAAAACTGTCACTTTGTTTTACATTACCGCTTAAATGACAACAGATTATATTTGATTATTTTTGCCATTTCTGTTGGTAATATTAATAAATAAATAAATAGAAAAATATTATTATCATAAATAAATAAATAGAAAAATATAATAAATAAATAAATAGAAAAATATTATTTATTTATTATTCGTCATATCTTGGTTAGGTTAGGTTAGAACAGTTCTACAACAGACTAGAAAGCTAGAAAATTCGAATTTCACGCAAGTACAAATAAAGACAATCATCTGGAGATCATTTTGACAATTGAAAGTGACGTTTTGACATTTCCAAGTGTCTAAATGGTAGTAATGTCAAAATAATGTATGGAAATGTTGTAACTTTAAGTCTCAATAACTTTTGACTCTTTTGTTTCCTCAAAATAATTTTTATATATTTGGACTTCCTATTAGCTGCCCTATCCAAAAATACCACCCACTCCGCCAGGGGCCGAGTCCCCAATACTAAACTGCAGCCCTAACATGTTAACAATTGCTAGACGTTTTCATAGCTTTCGCCTTCCACACTAATTAAACATTTTGTAGAACATTTTATAACATTTTATAACCGTTCTGCAAGCCCGGCTGTCGCCCGGACTTAATGTTTTCTAAGAAAAGTTACATATAGGTATATTTTGCTTCAAATAATTTTGTGAGCAAATGTAAAAAACATTTAATAAAATTATTTAATAACTTTTGTTATAAATTTTTTTTTTTTGCGATAAAATGTTCACTAACAAATGTTATGTTCTCCCAACTACTGTCACTGAGACTAACTGCGCCTAACATGTTATACCTACCTAGTGCGCATGCTCTATTTCTTATAACATTCATACAAGTTTTTTGTTAAGATAGACGCAGGACCAACACCGCCAACTCTCCTGCTCTGCTACGGAGTTCTCTTGACAGAAAAAGTTGTATTTATTTTCACCCGACACAAGACTCGAACTCATGGCCTCTTAATATGCAGCCGTACATGCTAGCTACTAGTCTAACGATACCATTGATCGAGAGATCTCTTTCTGTGCCTATATACTCACATATCGATCAAAAAGATGTTCTTTTCTTATCGATTGTTACCACTTATATTTATGACGTTTACCATATTTTATAGTAATCCTATAGAAGAGTCAAGTCGTATATGGACGCTTGGTGTGTGCAGTTCCTTACGACGACTTACACTGTCTGGCACTCCTATAGCAGATACAATAAACTATAGGTCTTCTGTAGTGTCAGCGCTACCTATGCTTGTGGCTTTGGATGAAAGACCACTGAATGACAAAACAGGTAAGTTACATATTTGTCCTAACCCTTAATATAAGAATGCGAATGTGTATTTGTTGGTTTGTCACTTTTATGCTCTAAGAAAGTCGAACCCGGAGTGCTATTCTGTAAGAACTTTCATGTAACTCGACAGCTGAATCCGCGAACATCCTTTATACAGTATATGAAGTAGATATAATCGCGAATTCAACAGATTTTCTGATTCAACTAAATTCAGAAAGAACTGATTAGGTAAATGATAAAATGTTGTGTGTATATAAATTAAGTATAGGAATAGTTGGGACTTTAAAATTGTTAAATTGTCTAATCTAGACAGAAAATTTAGCCTTCTATTTTTTTTTCAAATTTAAACCTTATTTGAGTGTTTACCAATATAAGATGTATGTGGATTGTACGTACTTAGCCGAATGTATTTTCCATCTAAAATATAATGTGGATAAGATTTTATTTATAAGAAATTTTTAATTTTTAATATTTTTAATTTTATATATATATATATATATATATATATATATATATAACTATTATATATATTTTTAATTTTTAATTTTTTTAAAATTAATTATTTATTTAACTGTTTTTATTTCGTGATTATTGTAAGTTAAAAGATAAATATGTTTGTTATAGATGAATGGATTGAGGAGTTTCTGTCAGATGTAGATAGTAATAGTAGCGACATAGAAACGGATAAGCATTCTTTACCGATTAGCGGTAACAAATCTCAAGAAGAACCACAACCTGGTCCATCGAAATTGTCCCAGGTATTATAGACAAGATACAATGTCATTATTTTATAATAAAACTTAGCAGATTATTTTTCAGTGTTTATACAGAAATCGCTAATTGGAATAGCACTAATTTAAAAAATCTAAACACTAACTTTATTATTTTTAATAGCTACCTACTTACCTAATTGATATAGAGATTTTTCTGTTCTGTTATTTTATCTGATAACGTATTACTTATTAAGTTTTCATATAAAAACTAATTATAATTAATCTCCTAAATCGTAGGTCAACATGAATAATATATAATTATTCTTTACCAATATTATACATTTTAACGGACGGACGGATGGTTAAATCGATTTAAATGAAATTTAGTCAGGAAATTGATTAGTACTTAGCTACTGGCAAAGATTAGCCATTTGTGATTTTAAAAGCAACAATTAGTAAATCTACACTCTCACTGTCACTGTTTTGTATGTTTTTTTTCAGAATATACAAAATAAAGACGAATTGAACGCCATTTTTAAAAAACCGTCCCGACTTACCCGTCATCGTCCAGCCACTACTGAATGCGCAGGATCACGACCGCGTTGCGACCTGCCAAAGAGACCACGCACTGCTCTAGATAGAGCTATTGATGCTCCTACGAGATTGCAAATTATGAACACGCTTTTAGGTAATGTATAAATTGTTTTTTTTTTTTAGCCCATTTTATCTTGAATTAGTGAGGGATCAGGCTATCTAAAGTGCGAGTAGGCGGACTTCACATGTCTTTCGAAAACTACAGTAATAACATACAGGATTTTTCACGATGTTTTCTTTTACCATAAGGCAAGTGGTAATCAAGTTGGAAATGATTTTGTACAAGAGAATAGAAGAGGTGTGAGACTGTCTGTAACTGGTATTTGTCATGACCAAGAATTATAATAGAGGGACTATAGTTATTCATTAACAGTTTCTGCGCCTGCCCTTGCGTTTTTTTTTTATTTCTGTTTGGCGGCTTTTTTATATCACTGCGACCATTTCTGGTCTATTGTGATCGCCGCTATTTTGTACTAGAGTGAACCACTAAACCCTGCTGATGTTAAGAACTGCAGGATTTTCTTAGGGTTACACTCTTTTATTTCATCTAGGCTTGGAAATTGTTTACCTAGATGAATACTACGTTTGTGCATGAGCGGTCCACATTCCCACAGAAGATGCAGTGGCGTTTCGTCTGCCTCCCTGCAAATTCTGCAGGTTCGCGTTTCGCTCAGCCCCAGGTTGAACATGTGCTTATTTAAGCAGCAGTGTCCAGTAAAGGCCCTTACCAGTATTCGTAAGGTTTTTCTGTTTAGCCCTAGCATAAGATTGTTAAACCTCGTAGGCTCTAATTAATGCCTTGGAGTGATTCATTCCATTTGATTCAGTCCAGGTCTTGTTTGCAGTCTTAAGACATGCTATCATTAGGGTTCTTTGAGCTAGGCTCTTAGGTATCCCACAGAAGGGCTCAGGGCCCTGCTGTATGCCAAGAGCTCCCCCTCTAGCGAGCTTATCGACACACTCGTTGCCAACTGCCCTTGCGTTACCACACGACACAATCATACACAGATAAAAAGTAGCCTCATGTCTATGTTAATCCAGGATCTAAGCTACATCATTACAATTTTTTCTCATATCCGTACGCTTGAAAAATGTGAATGATAAAAAAATAAGTAAAGTACAAAAAAAAAAAACTCGATGGTATAAAGAAGGCAGCTAAAAAAATTAAAATGTTGACGAAGGAACATAACATTATTCAGTGTATAGTATACAAGTGCAGTGTATTATAAACCAAAAATTGAGCTTCTATCTTTTCCATGTAAACGAAAATATTGTTTTTTCGGGGGCCCTCGTGAGGCCGGGGGCCCTGGGCACGTGCCCCGTGTGCTCTTATGGTAAAAACAGAACTGAGTACAGAGTTAAGGAGTAACAAACGTACACTCCATTTAAGATCGTGATGAACTCCATTTTAACTAGGTCGTGATAAGTTCTTATAATTTTCATCCTTACATATTATACAGTATGTTAGTTCTTGACCGCTATTGCTACCGTCATAGGCACATCGATAAAAGTTAGTTTTTTTAATCGAGTTTATAATTATTTATCAATTCCTATGACGTTATACCGCGAATAGCGTGAAGAAATAGCAAACACGCTCGATAACACTTACAAACTTTCGCTTTCATAATGTGATAATATTACAAATGTGAAAATGAATTTGTTTGTATATTTGTTATGCCTTGGTATGAGTCAATTTTAAAACGTTTACAACACGAGTTTCTAAGTTTTTTAGTAATTAAGTAATGTTTTGTTAAAGATGATGAATGGCGATGTAGTGGAAGTAAGTTGACGTCGCAAGGGGCTGTATGTGGAAATTTAGCGAGGGCTCTAAGGAAACACAAGAAAGAAAATCTTTACAGCTCTAGTAAGTATGGGGTATTATACGTATTTAGGAAAAATATTACTGTTCTTTTTCAACCGACTTCAAAAAGGAGGAGGTTCTCAATTCGACTGTTTTTTTTTTAATTTTTGTTACCTCAGAACTTCGTCATTTATTAACCGATTTGGACAATTTTTGATTGTAGTAGTTAAAGCTAAGTCTAAGTAATTAAAGCCTACCTCTTAAATACATACCTAATCAAATATTTTCGAAATCGGTGCCAGCCCATACAAAGCTAAGCATACCGACTTCGAAAATATTTGATTAGGTATGTATAGTAAATGAAAACTACCATTCAGTTATTTTTTACTTTTTAGTGCTTTTGTTTGAAGTCGGTTTTTATTTTTTTGTTAAAAAGTTTTTATAAAAAGAAACAATGGACTATAATATTAAATTTACATAAACTTAATATGTCGGTACTTATATTATGTATGTATATATGAGTATAGGCTGTAAGATCGTCCCTTTAAAATTATAGAGTTTTTTTTGTAATTTTATTTAATTATACGATTGCGGTTAAAGGCAAATAGAATAGGTACCTAAAGCCAGTGACACAGCTCACTAACTACATATTTCCCGTATATTAAGGCACTTACAGAGCGTAAACCTAGTTGCGTAATATGTTATTTAAAACGTAGCTACATGGGAAGTTGTTAAAAAATATGTTTTAAAGTTTTTTCTTTTACTAATAATAAATTTATGAGTCATTGATAGTCTTTATATATAGCATCATATAAGCTTTCTGTTAGATGTGACTTAACATACGTTCTAAAGAAATTCTCCCAAATGCTAGTTTGTTATATTGTTATTTCCTATGGCATGTATACTAAATCGTTGTCTATACAGTTTATATTTAAACAATACATATTTTACAATTGACTAAGGTTTAAGATGTCTCAAAGGCATTATATAGGTAGTTGTTATAGACAGCTTACCCCTAAAATATATAAAAAATTAAAAAAATAATCATAAATAGCATCAAAGTACCATACAATACTTGTTCATTTTAATTTTAAAACTATTAGTCTCTCCCGTAACCATGATTGCTGTAAAGCATTCGAAACGTCGGGAACTAAATATCAAAATAAATCCGCGAAAAAATCTGAAAAGATAGTTTTATTTAAAATGTCAAATAGTCCAGTCAAATAAGGTCTGAAATCAAAATGTTGGCATTCAACTTTGCATTTTTGATATAATGTAGTTTTAATGATACAAAAACAATGTTTAAAAGTTTTAGTGTCCGCAACCCCCGGCAAGGGTTTAAAAAAATTAGTCTAAAGTATTTTTTCGCAATTACTCGAAAACGGTAAAAGTTAGACAGTAAAGTTTTAATAAAAATATGTAGAGCTTAAAATTTTACATCAAAAAGGTTTTATGATTTTTTTTCCTCCGGTCAAAATTAACTAAGTTAGGGAGGTTTTAAGTTTAAGGGATGAAAGTAAATTAACAAAAATCGTAGGCAGTAGAAAAAGAAGCCAATTTTCATTTTTTTTTAATTAAAACCTTTTTAATGTAAAATTTTAAGCTCTATATATGTTATTAAAACTTTTTTGGCTAACTTTTACCATTTTCGAGTAATTGCGAAAATACACTTTTGAGTATTTTTTTTGAACCCTTACCTGAGGTTTCAGACACTAAAACCTTTACACTTTGTTTTTGTATCATTAAAACTACATTATATCAAAAATGCAAAGTTGCCAACATTTTGATTTCAGACCTTATTTGACTGGACTAAAATATTCGCGTAAATCTAAGAAAGTAATAATCTTTAAATAAATTTAAAATTCCTACATTAATGATGTTATTCATATCACACTCAACTATTTACATAATATGTATCGATCGGTACATAGAGTGAGTCGGAGAACATCTAACATTAGTAATTAGTCCAAAAATAACCTAATAGAATAAGGTTTTATAATCATCATAATTCGTAATTGCTTGAAAATAGACTTGAATAAAATTTTAATTAGGTGGCATTTTTATTCTTACATACTTAGTCGGAAGGCGCTGAGGTAGTGCCTAATTGTTATTAGCGTAACTCTTTTAAATTTTTGTTATTGGCGTAATGAGTTTTATAATTATTACGTTAATAAAGTAAATTGACTAGGTATTTTAATTATTATTAATATGAAGAACGTGAATTCACGTTTAATTTTTCATATTACATAAAGATACAAAGTTTGGAAATTGTATGAAATTAAATAATGTAAGAGTTGAATTAAATATTGATTTAAATATAGGGAATAAAAAAGTATGAGTAGGTACCTAATGTGGGCGATTTTAACACCTGTCTTTTAAAGGATGATCATCGTGCATCACGCTTAAGATCAATAGTTAATAGTGTCAATTTGCATGTCCTTCCTCTATCTGCTACACATACTTATCCTAATAGCTTACCATCACTTCTTGATCTTATTCTAGTGTCCTCTGTCGAACATGTAGAAAAACACGGGCAATGCTCTGCCTTGGCCTTTTCTTACCATGATCTCCTTTATTTATCCTATAAAATTAAGCCCCCTAAAGCAAAGTCAAGAGTTCTTCTGCAGCGTAATTTTGCAGGAATGGATTTAGAGCGTTTGCGAGACGATGCGAGTAAAATTGACTGGTCTGAAATTTTTTGCAGTAACACAGTGGACAGACAAGTAGCAATTTTAAACTCACAATTAACACAATTGTACGACAGACATGCTCCCATACGACCTGTACGAATAAAGCATCTCCCTGCCCCGTGGCTTACTCAAGAAATTAAAAAATTGCAACAAAAAAAGAACGCTGCGAAAATGAAGTATCGGGTCAATAGCAATGAAAAAAACCGTCTCAAATATACTAAGGCTCGGAATCACTGTAACAGAGTATGTAGAGATAATCAACGACGCCATATCTATACATCTGTGGTAGAGAAGACTCATCCAAAGTTTGGACATTTCTGAAATCTTTAGGAGTGGGAAAAGCACGCCAAAGCGTAAACCCTAATAATCTTAATTTAAACGAGCTTAACAAGCATTTCTCCACTTCAAGTACCATGGATAGTACTATTAAGCAACAGACTCTTAATCAACTTTCAGCTTTATCCCCTCCTAATATTCCACAATTGTTCTTTAGTCATTTTACTGAAAGTGATGTTAAGAGAAACATTCTTACTATAAAATCAGATGCAGTTGGTGCTGATAGTATTAGTCGGAAAATGATCTTACCTATCCTCGATGTTTTATGTCCTGTTATAACGTTTATATTTAATCACTCTATTATCTCCTGTGAATTTCCTTCCTCCTGGAGAGATGCTCTAATTGTACCATTACCTAAAAAATCTAATCCTGTTCTTTATAATGATTATCGTCCTATCTCAATCCTTCCTTTCTTATCCAAAGTACTTGAGCGTCTTGTACTCCATCAACTCAATCAATTCCTTTCTACTCATAATCTCCTCAATCCTCTACAATCCGCTTTCCGTCCTGGGCATAGTACGACAACTGCTTTAGTCAAGATCTCTGATGATATTCGCAAAGGCATGGATAAACAGGAAGTCACAGTACTTACCTTACTGGATTTTAGCAATGCCTTTAATACTGTTGATTTTGACATCTTACTTGCTACGCTACGTTCTCTTAACATATCTCCTAAAGTAGTCGACTGGTTTCTTTCTTACCTGCGTGGACGCCGACAGCGTATACGGATTCATGATTCGTATTCCGACTGGTCAACAGTCAAGTCAGGTGTTCCGCAGGGTGGCGTGTTGTCTCCTCTTCTTTTTTCAGTATTTATTAATACATTATGTCATCACATTTCTTCTCACTACCACCTGTATGCAGATGATCTACAGATTTATATTCACGCGAAAATTACTGAATTACCGAGAGCGATTGATAAAATGAACGAAGATTTAAGGAGTATAGCCTCATGGAGTAGATCTTTTGGACTCCATCTTAATCCGGCAAAAACTCAAAGTATAATTATTGGTAGCTCGAAACTCATTGCTAGGGTCGCGTCGTTATCATTACCATCTATTCTATTAAATGGTATAATTATACCTTATAGTGACACTGTCAAGAACCTAGGCGTGATTATGGACCAGAATATGTCCTGGGCTCCGCAGTTAGGTGAGACGAGCAGGAAAATGTTTGCATCCGTAGCATCACTTCGTCGGTTACGCAACTTTCTTCCCATTCCTACTAAAATTGCGCTAGCACAATCTCTCCTACTACCTATCCTTGATTATGCTGACTCTTGTTATCTTGATCTAAGAGAGGAGCAATTAAATAAGCTTGAGCGGCTTCAAAATTTATGTATACGGTTCATATTTGGGTTGCGAAAATATGACCACATTTCTGAATTTCGCAGAAAGCTCAAGTGGCTCCCTATTCGCCTTCGCAGGAATACGCATGTCCTTCATCTTCTTTACCGTGTTCTGTTTGATCCATCTTCTCCTCCCTATTTAAAAGATAAATTTAAATTTCTGGGTCTTTCTCATTCGAGAAACTTGCGCTCCTGTCAAAATTTAATTTTAAAAATACCTCCTCATTCCACTTCATTTAGTGATAAATCATTCTGTGTAACAGCCTCACGACTTTGGAATTCTCTCCCTTTGAGCGTAAGAGGCGCCAAAACGTATAATACTTTTAAAAACCGTTTAAAACTGCATTTTCACTCTTTTTAAACCATATTCTTTTTACCATCTTTGTTTGTCTTTTTTTAATGCCATTTTACTTATAAGTTCTATTATTATCTATTTAATATGATATAATATTATTTATATATTTATGTACCCATAATATATTAAATATTATTATTATTATAAGTATTTTGTCTTGTATTAATCTTATCATATTTATGTAAATATAATATTATTATTATGTACATATGTATGTATTTTTGATATGTAAGTTTATTCATAGTATTAAAAATTAATTATTGTTATTATTGTATTATTATTATTATGGTTTTATTATTATTATTATTACTACTGTATAGTTCACACCCCTTCCCTCTTACAGTTTGTCAATTCCAACACCTTAAGGTTGCCTGGAAGAGATCGCTGTTTTAGCGATAAGGCCGCCTCTTGTACATAACTCTTTTTATATATTTCTTGTAATTTTTTTTCTTTTTTCTCTTGTGGGTGTACAATAAAGAGTATTTATTATTATTATTATTACCTACTCAGGAACCTACCTGTTCTTAGATTTTAATATTTTATCTAAAACTTAAGAACGTCCGGTACACTTTGTTGGTCTGGTCCTATCAATTTTTCAAATTATTAATCTTGTCAGTTTTTTCATATGTTACATTCATACTATATTTATCTATACTAATATTATAAAGAGGGAATGTTTGTGAGTTTTTGACGTTGTACTGGGTAATCTCTGGATCTACTGAACCGATTTAGATGAAATTTGGCAAGAAGATAGTTTGAGACCCTGAAAAGGACATATCATACTTTTTATCCCGGAAATCATCCCTTAAGGAGGTGAAAATGGGGATGAAAGTTTGCATGGGGAATCAACCTAGGGACGAACCCGAGCGAATCGAGGGTGAGTCACTAGTACGTATAATAAAATTCTGAGTTAAATCTGTATTTTGGCTTGGCCGTTTCGCTACCGTCATATGGGCGTGTAAGGTGAAAAATGTATTCACTCTTCATTACTTTTCTGTTAACAATAGTGCTTGTAGTAACGATACGGCCAAGCCAAATATTATGAATAAGGTGGAGAATTTGTGAAGTTAGAGCTCGTAGAGTTAGGACATGTAAAGTTAGAAGCTTGGCTCTACATGAGATCTGATAACTTTTTGATAGTGCGAGCCATATGGTCTCCTTTTGGCAACATTTTACATAAAAATTTTACAGACGGTATTTAAAATGTCAAATATTCGCGTAAATCTAAAGAAGTATTAATATAATATATATTTATAACATAAGTAATGTTTTAATAATATAATGATTTACATGTGCAAAAAATTATCATAAATGAAAAAGTGATTGTCGAAGTTCGTGCCTGCGTGCTATAATACTTCTATTAATATGTTACATGATTATTGCAAGATGTCTCTATTGATGTCAAGATTTCTCTTTTTAGGTACCTACATAAGATGCCTTTGTTGATCCATGTAAGGCTTACCTACTTACAGAATTTGCGCACTCTTACTTTTTATAATAACCTCTGGCATTTAAGTAAACTGTCAAACAACAAAAATAGTACAAAGTTATTTCTTGTAGATACCTCAAAATCTACCTATTTGCTGAGTATTTGCATTATTATTTTTTTTACAGTAACTTCTACTATAGGTACTTTTTTCCTTAAAATAGCGATGATATGGCAACAATTAATTAAATATATTATTATTTTATGGGGATTACGAGTTATGTACCGGTAGCTAATAGAGCAGCCATTTTATATATCCATCAGATAGTTTTTGTTAAAATATAAAATAAAAATATTTTTAGTATAGTTAAACTTAGTAAGTTATAAGTGAACTTGAAATTTTTATATTATAAAACAATTTACCATTTAAGTACATAGTAAATACTTATTTTATAATAGTACTTGGTTCTAAAAGTGGGATCTAATCTATACTATTATTATAAAAAAAAATGAGTCAAAAATTCTTTCACTTTTTTCTGGTAGATTAGTGGAAGAATTTTTAAAATTACATTACGGCTATCTAATTAATAAGTAGCTATATCACCGCCGAATGCCTATGCTAAAAGTTATTATTTTTTTATTACGAGAAAAAACAAAAACGTGTCTAAGGTCAGAAATCATAATAACTTTAATTGATTATTAAAGTCGGGAAAAAAATTGGCCGTTGAATTGCTTTGTTAACGTGCGCTGCTTAATCGATTTGAAATAGAGCAATAAAATTAATATTTATGGCAAAAAAAATTAAATGAAAAAACTAGATTGCGTAAAATGTAAATAAAAACATAGAAACAAGTTGACGACAGGACATAATATAAGTAATATTCTGCAGTAGGAAACATAAATGTTTTATTCTTGTTACGTGTATGTACGTCTCCGACTGAGTGCAGTGAGAATAAGTTATCAGTTCAACATAAGAGATATTCTAAGTGACTATAATCGTTTTAGTAGAAACGGAATTGGAAATGGTTGAGAAGACAATGGACGACGCTTGTCGCGCGCTAGCCGCAGAGATACCGCGCGCGCCTGTCGCCGCCGACTGGGAGAGGTTTAAACGAGATACCGGGTAAACATTGCACACTTTCTCCTAAAATACACATTTTTAACACATATTTTTTTTTGTTTGACTTGTAACAACCTTTGTAATCAAATTTTTATAGTTGATTTTAACCTACTTTTAATAATTATTGTTCACACGCACACATATCCTCGTTCTTTTTCATAAGTAATTGAATATGTATTGTCTACTAACAATATTCAGTGTTATGTTTTGTCTACGAGTAGATATTATAAAATAAAATGAAGTGTCTGTTTGTAATGTCAAAAACAGCGTTTTACTATTTATGCATATGAAATTATATACGGTACCTACTTGTAAGAAAAACTCAATTTTTTAAATTCTTGTCTGTCCGTATGTTCCGGCTAATCTCCAAAACGGTGGAACTGATTTTAACGGGGCTTTCACTGGCAGATAGCTGATATTATAAGGAGTAACTTAGGCTAGTTTTATTTTAGAAAAAGAATTATTCCGCTCGCCAAAATTAAAACGTACCTGGAGAAGCGCCCTAGAGAAGCGTGGTTTAGTCGTTAGTTTATTAATATAATAAGTTACTTCAATTACCTACTATAACGTTTATCCTTATCTACTTAATTAATATGTCACTTTTAAAATTATGCATAACAAATAATCCTTAACACCATGATAATTTTACTTAATGATATAAATGTTAAAGGTCACTGGTGTGCAATAATGAACACCACTTTCTAGTTGTCGCCTTCTAATAATAGAAAGAGTTAACGTCATAACGGTTAAATATTTGTACCTGATGGAATTGAACCCGCAATTACTAGTGCATTCTTTTAATAGTAATAATGAATTATGAAATCAGCCCTTATTAACGACCCTCTGTTGGACACGGGCATCTCTTCGATGTGAGAAGGATCAGGCCACAGTCCATCATACTGGCCAAGTGAGTGTTTGCGGACTTCTCGTGTTTTTTTTGAAAACTTGCTAGGTTCTCTCAGACCGGGGATTTGAATCCGCTTTACTTGGTTTGCCATGGGAACCCGTTCCTACTGGGTTACCACTGCCTTTTATTAGTAGGTAATAGCAGTAATAATATATATTTAGTTTATTAAATTTTCAGAATTGAGATAGACATTGATCTCAATGAGAGGCCGAAAGAAGCAGATCCTTCAGAAGTGATTGAACGTTTGGAACGTATAGAAAAAGAAACAATGGAGCGACTCAACAATGATAATTATAATGAATCTTCTAACATCAATACGTTCTCATCAGATCCTTCGAGAATATTCTCTAGAGGTATCACATCTGATTACGATTTGTGGAAGGAAATAGAAGATTTGGCTTTAGATGATCCTCCTGATAATGTGAATGATTTGTTTAGAAACATAGCTCCAATTAGATCTAGGCGACGACAGATGGAAGACGAGTCTGTATGATAAAATCACTTTATTTATTGTTTTTGGTGATTTCTATTTTATTTAGTTAGTTTGATTACAGGAACTTAATAAGTGCCTGTTCAGGCTTAATTGTTTATGTCTTGTGGTGATATTTATTATTTACATACAAATTGGTAGAAACGTTAATATAAATATTTATTAATAGTAATAAACATACTTATATGTATATTCAAACTTGGATGTTGGTGTCGTCTTTTATTACTATAGTATTTATCAGTTTTTTAGTGACATTTGGATTTTATTAGCAGATAAATAAACTAAATAGATTTGTAATTTTTCTTAGAGTTCTAATTCTGTCGTGTAATTTCACCAAGATCCTACTTTTCAGAAGAAAATGTTTTAAAAGTTAATAGCTGTGTCATTTAATTATTATTATTTGGCAAAAATATACTTAGCCAATATATTGTTTTAATAAAAAGAATATCTCCAATAGTTATTATATAAATTATTCAAGGTAAAGTTTTAAGTTCTTCGAAATGTTATTATTATGAATCCTATTAATAAAAATTTAAGCTGCGTTACTTTGGTTTTTACTTTTTTCATCATGTCTCTATTTATAATTGTTACCAAAATGTGTTTGTTATAAGGAAAAACCACAGGTCATATAATACTTAGGTATACTTAGTAGCAAAAACTTTGCAGCAGGATAATTATTTGCAAAAGGTCGATTATTCAACGCTATATAAGCACAGATCATAATATAATACTTATTGTAAATTGGTATAAAATGAGGATTACCAAGTTTAATCCTAGACACGTCTGAAGCAAAAAATAATAAATTTAATTTACGTTAGATAATGAATATCAAAATTTAATGAAAGAGATAATTTACTAATTATAAAATTTTATGCAATAATTTAATAATCATAAAATTTAATTGAGCATTAAGTAATTTTGCAACAAAACTTAAATGTTGGTTCTAGGAAATAATAAAAGAATCGAATGGATACACCGCTTTTTACAAAATAATAACTATCAATGTTGATACTAATAGCGAAATTAATATAATCTTACTACTAGTTAAATAAATGCGAAAGTTTGATGGTTGGATGTTTGTTACTCAATGATACCAGAACGGCTGAACGGATCTGGGTGAAATTCGGCACAGAGATAGGTTATATATAATATAGCAAATATGCTCCTTGTACTAGGCATACTTTTATCGAGGAAAAATGTACGGTTCCCGTGGGATAGATTTGGGTTTTTTTGTCTAACATAATCTTAAACAGAAACAAAAGTGTAACTGTTTTACCTACATTCATAATCACGACAAAAAAGAAGAGCTTAAAAAAAGGCACGGAGAATATGCCTGTGGAGTGTTACGTACCTACCTACTCAATAAAAAATATATAATAATAGCCAAATTACAATTACCTGCTATACCTATTACATAACTATGTCGTCATGCATTATACATATAATATTTAGTAATTTATGTTATATGTTTGTATTTAACTATAGATATATGACAATATGACCCATGGATATAACATAAGTACATAAATCTATCTATACATATTATAATAAATATGTAATTAAGCCGAATCTGTACATTAAATATTTTTTGGAAAATCTTATTGAAATAAACATTATTATCGATATAGAGGTCGAAATAGTTTTTAGAATTTTTGTCTGTCTGTCTGTATGTATGTTACCGCATCACAGAAAAATCACTGGAGGGATTTTGATGAAATTTGGTATGATGATAGCTGGTTATCCGGGTCAACATATAGAATACTTTTTACCCCGGGAAAAGTCTCATTTCTGAGAAAAATAATACAAAAACTGCAATGTAAGAGTATACTAATATGTAAAACCTAAGTATTTGGTTTTTGGTTACCTGAACGCGAGCGGAGCCGCGAGCAATGCTAGTATATATAATCAAATTGTAACTAAGTCGAATCTGTACATAAAATATTTTATAGAAAATCTAATTGAAATAGACATTATTATCGACAGAGAGTCCGAATCGGATACTTTTTACTGCGGGAAAATGTGTCATCTCTGAGAAATCTATACTAAACGGTAAAAGGTAACTAGGGACGAAGCCGAGCGGAGCGAGGGTGAGTCGTTAGTTATGTAATGAAAATTATAATGAAATATTATTTAGTGAAAGTAAAATAAATATTATCTACTACATCTCCGCCTTTTTTTAAGATCCCGACTTCCGTTCATCTTAGTTCGAAGGCTCAGATGAGGACTACGATCTAGCGAGTTTGCCCAGGAGAAGCCTGTTA
Source organism: Brenthis ino (assembly GCA_921882275.1). Taxonomy (NCBI): domain Eukaryota; kingdom Metazoa; phylum Arthropoda; class Insecta; order Lepidoptera; family Nymphalidae; genus Brenthis; species Brenthis ino. Next base: position 28,980,696 of record OV170222.1, on the reverse strand, counting down.
ACATGCACCTTAAATAGATTCAGGTTATACGCACTCGGAAAAACAAACGAGGGCGGGGCATTCCACTTCTTGGCTGTGCGCATTATAAAAGATGATGAATAGCGCTTAGTGCGAGTGGTCGGAATGTCAACCAAGAAAGGATGGTATCCTGCAATACGTCTGGTGTTCCGATAGAAGAATGGCGATGGCGGTATGAGACTGTGGAGCTCGTGGCCACACTCCCCGAGGTACAGTCTGTAGAAAACCGACAGACAAGATAATATTTGAAATCACAAAACTAGAAGGAACTCAACTAGGTAGATGAATTTAAAATATTGGCCGGCGGGCAGCCCTGTCGTGTGGTTACGTACCGTGCGGCTGTAGGTAATTATTTCAAGGACAGGGCCGAGTTGCAATACTGTATGTATATCAGTACCGTGGTATAGGTACATAATAAACCTGACTGTTTTAATTTACAGTTCTAAGTCTGATGGTTCATTGATCATTCATTTTATAGTTATATCTATTCATTCATTTTATCCCTTACTAGCGACTCACTCTCGCTTCTATGCAATTTTACTAAATGCATATGAAAGTATATGTTTATGGTACTTATAAGAAAACAACAATTATTAAAATTTTTGTCTGTCTGTTTGTTGCGGTTAATCTACGAAACGGCTGGACTGCTTTTGACGGGACTTTCACTGGCAGATAGCTGATGTTATAAGGAGTAACTTAGGCTACTTTTATTTTAGGAAACAAATTAGGGTTCTGCTCAAAAAAATAAAACGTACTGAGGGACGCATCCGAGCGAAGCAAGGGTAATTTCCTAGTTCATTTATAAACTTGTATGTAGCGTGTACGCTTATCTCACAAAGACGCTACCCGCTTATACCTACTATTGTTATCTACTTACACTTAGTCAGTAAACTGCAGTAAACTATCCGACGTAGGTCTTACTCAACGTGTGTGGTGTTTCTTTTTAAAAGTTTTTATTAAAACACTATATCATGAGTTTAGTGACAATTTGTTATCGTTTTGTTTTGGCAAACGTAATTACTTTAGTGACTGCCGTGTTCGGTTGTTTGCATATAATATTCAACATCCTGAAAAACCCCTTTAAGAACCCATGGCCGACAAGACTTAAATTGGAACCACCAGTAGTCCTCTCTGATCCAAAGTATGGAGTACATAAATATATTAAAGCAAATGTAAGTTTATATTACTTTTATTAGAGTTTAAATATATTTTTTGCACTTTGTATTATTGATAAAAACATGGTTCATTCTTTTTAATTATGATAAAAATATAATACGCAGGAACAGCTTCTATTGTTAAAGATTCTCAGAAAAGCGCATAATTAAATGAAAAAAGTAGATGTATATATTATAATGTACTATGGTAGTACCTATAGGTATAGTATATAGGACATTCTTATTTCTTACAAGTGGTGTAACTTCGATTTAGTATTTCCGCAACTAGTAACAAATCAAGACGGACACGCGGTATAAAGTATTTTATCAACAGTTTCTATACACCATCCAATTTTGTAAGCTGAAAGAGTTCTGTTTCCAGCCGAATGCCACCTGCATAAAATGTCTAAGCATTTAGAGATCATCATTCTAGAGGTTTGGATTTGAATGTTTGCAAAATTACTTGAAATAAGGAAAATAAAGAAGAACCCATCGTCTTTTTTCAAATTTTCGTACTATATTCTTTTCAAAATGTACACATAATAAACGCTTCAATTATTACAAGACAGGCTTAATGTATAACTCTCCGGAAGAATTCTATTCCAGAAAGCGGAACGTCTTACGTAGGTATTGCCTGTGTCAGTGCTATATAAAAATACTAGCAGAATCCGCGGCTTCGCTCGTGTAAAACTACAAAAAAAATCTCCAAAAGGGTAGTTTCATACAAACTTTCACTCCCTATTTTACCCCATTATAGGATGAATTTCGAAAAATGCTAAAACACGTATTTATTTAATTTTCTTGAAGAGCATTACCTAATATCAAGTTTCAAAAATTTCTGATAAAAAATATTTTTTTTGGTTTGTATTATAACGTGTTTTCCCGTGGGAATTAAATAATCTCCCGCTCTAAAAAGTAGCCTAAGTCACTCTCCAGCCAAGTATCTCCACACAAAAAAATTACGCCAATCAGTCACTCCGTTTTGACGTGAAAGACGGACAAACAAACAAACACAAATTCACATTTATAATATTAGTATGGATATGCGTATGATGCGATGCGTAAAATCGACAACCGATGCACCGACAGTCGACACGCGTCTAGTTAAAATAACAATAGAATAAAATAACTAGGTAATATTAATATCATATGTTCTTTAATTACTCATTTTAAAATTCGTAAAGGAAAATATAATTTAATTGTATGTTGAGACACGATTGGAAATGTTTTTTTTCCCCAGTTTTTAGAAAGAAATTTCTCTTTCTCTTACATAAATATTTATTTTGCAATGATTGTGATGTGTGTTAGAAAACTTTCTCAGTCTCAGACGAGTTTCGTGTAAATAATAATGATAAACTGCTATAAGAATACTTTATTATTATTGCTATAAATTGTAGATATATAATAGCGGTACGTTTTGACGGTTAGTATGGATTTCTCAGAGATTAATTATTTTCCCGCAATAAAACGTAACCAGCCAACATCATACCAAATTTCATCAAAACCTGTCCGGTGGTTTTTTCGTGATGCGTCCCCAGACAGACAAAAGTTCTAAAAACTATAGACTCGGCCTCTGTATCGATAATAATTAATAATAATAACTACATATTTAAACAAGATTTTCTAACAAATATTTGATGTACAGAGGCGACTCAATTAAAATTTTAATATTTGTATAGATATAGATGTTTATCAACGTTGAATGAATTAATTAGTTTTAGAATTAAAAAAAAACCTTTTAATCGAATCTGTCAAAATCTGTCCATGGAGGACAAATAAATGAGTAGGCAGATTTATTTATAAATTATAGGTTATTCAGATTGAGACCTATAGTTGTAAAATACTTAAATACCTCAGATCTCTTTCTATCTGTAGTTAACTATCTAATTAGGTAACTACTAATCTAGCCAGTACTGAAATTATTATTTTAATTTTAATGTTTAAGCGTTTCTAATTTCTACTTTTAATATTGTTTTTATACACAACCCCATAATTATCCGTTATTTTCGCACGTAATATGCTGTCAGGTCAAATACCAATTAGATTAAAAATTACATATAGTGTATTTGTGTATGCAAATAAAGTGGCTTTGAACTCAGTACCTCACTCTGTAACTGTATACTTATTACTTATACGGTATACAATAAATAAACTGATTTAATAATTAATTTATTTAGGATAGTTAATATTACTATAAAAATATTTAATTGTTATTACAAATTGTAATTTCTTCTTTTCAGTCTGTAAAATTGCACTACGTAGAAAGCGGTGATCCATCAAAACCGTTGATGCTGTTTATACACGGTTTTCCCGAGTTTTGGTATGCATGGCGTCATCAAATTGTTGAATTTAATAAGGAATATCGGTAATTTTTTTATTATTCACATTTTCAGAGTCGGCAAACAAAAGAAAATTATTTGCTCTAATACATATATTTTATACTAGCGACTCACCCTCGCTCGGGTTCGTCCCTAGGTTGATTCTCTAAAATACTCTGTTGTGAACGCAGAACCCAAACCATACTCGAAACGCACGGTTTATCGGTAAACAATCACAGCGCGAGGACCTTGGACCCCCAGCAGCTGCTGGCATACCTCGATAAGTTATCTTTCTCGCACGTATGGCTACGAATAAGACTTTTTGTAGTACTCATTTGTAAACTTTATTTACGTCTGGGAATGGTTTAAAACCGGTAAATTCGTCTGGCGATTTGCAAGTATTGAAAATTACTCAATAAATACGTGATTAATATTTCAGATTGCCAAAAGTATATTTTTGGGAATTTTAATATAGTATGTTTGGAGAGACAGACAGCGGGAAGCGACTTTGTTTTATACTATATTGTGATATAATATGATGTTTTATGCTATGATTAGTTTTCTAATTAACTATACTTATTTCAGATGTGTAGCTGTTGACATGAGGGGTTATGGAGACTCTGAAAGACCTGAAGGCGTTCAACATTACAAGATTCAACTTTTGGTGGATGATATAAAAGATCTAATTCATCAATTAGGTTTCATTATTTAATATTTTATATTTATATACATAAGTTTATTAATTTTACTGGCTAACGTTGGCTAAACCTTTAAAAGATACATTGAAATACTTATTATACTAGAAAATTGTAGGTCCTAAAAAGGCCTACAGATAAGTCTGCAATAGTCTAATAATAATATACCTATATGTCTATCTCATATGATACACTCGCATAAATGTAGTTATTGCTATGCACTTACCAAGTAAATTCATAATAGTATACCTACCTACCTACAAGTAACAAGGTACAAGATAATCTTATATTTATATAAACATTCATGACACATTCATGTGCATAACTCTACGAATAAATACTTATTATTTATTCGTGGGTATAACTATAATATATTTTATTATTCTTATACTAACAAAAATCGAAATATGTAATGGCTAAAATAAATATTAGGGAGCAATATCATCAGACTTCTATATACTAGGGTGAATCAAAAAGTTTTTGGAATCAATAATAAAAAATCCCAAAAATGAAACAAAAATACTTTATATTTCTACATAATTTCCCTCTAATACAATGCATTTAGAATAACGCGTTTCTAACTAGGTATATATTATGTACAGTGTACTTACATCAATGTAAAAATTTGAAAGATGTGTGTATGAGTATGTATCACCTTCGCGCTGAAATGGTTGGACGGATTTGGATTATTTAGTACCAGGGTATGAAATTATCAAGATAAATATATCTTTTAATAATTATTGCGATAATTATCAGATTATTATCCGATAATTATCAAACAGATATAAACTTAGCAATCCTTGTGTAGGTATTGGTATTTCCCCCCCAACGTGCGTTCACCTTGTCGTGGTGGGGGGGCTCAGTAGTGCCCGGCCACCCAACCGGGTGCGAAGACAAGAAACGCACAGGGAGGTGGCCCACTTCGGTGGGCGGTGGGAGGTGGCCCTCTTCGGAGGGCGGTGTACCATGCGGGTTGCTCCTGGTACTTCTCTGATAGCAGAGTGGACCATGGAGCAACCCCGTGGTTGTTGTGATCTGCTTTGGCAGACCTGCCGTCGGGGCGTCGTAGTTGAATGCGTAAGCGATCCTGCGACGCCCCATTAAGACGGGGGAAGGCTTTGTTGGGTTTTAGTGGGTAGTACTGGCTGTGCCGGTGAGTCCCACACCTCGTGCGTAAATGCATTTCCCAACGTTAAAAAAAAAACAGGTATTGGTATTTCACTATTTGCCTATCATAATTTACGTTAGAATAAATTATACACTTAACAATCAAGGTAATCTTTTATTATTATTATTTTTTTATTATTTTAACATTATATACAAACTTTTTAATTAAATTAAAGAACACTATTTAATTAAATTAAAGGTCTCTGCCCACTACACCGTCTCATACCATGACAGTGCCAGTCAGGCAAAAAAATATTCTTTGTATTGAAAAATATGAGACTATGCCCACTGGACCGTTTCGTCACCGACCAAAGACTACTATTAGTCCGTGTCGCTTGTTTCCGTGCCTGATAAGTTCATAGTACGGTCATGGTATGAGACGGTGTAGTAGGCAGACTCCTTAATGATTGGAATATCATCCTCATCCTCCTCAAATGCATTAACTCAGTTTGTTGATTGAGTTTTTTGAACTGATTGAGAGAGTTCAGTTTGCTGATCGACAATTTGAAGAGTTACAAATCAAATATTTTCAATTATATTTATCAACCCATATTTATCATGATAATTATCAATGATAATTATCGTTTCGAACCCTGTTTAGTACATAGAATATGACCGTGAAACATATCGGTAATACCGTTTGTCTTCGAAGAACACAAGCGAGCGAAGCGAGAGCTAGTATCTACGATGTGTTAAATATTTGTTTATCTTTAGGGAGCTACTACTTTTCAAGAGTACCTCTCTGGAAAGGTAGTTACATCTCCTCTTTCCTCCTATATTGAGATATTACATTAGACGATTGTGACTCTCGATAGAATTTTGGCAGATTGGGAAAAATATTTCTATGTTCAGTAGGTACAAACGTTCGCTCGAACTTGCATATAAAGACGTAGTGACTAGTGGCAAATGCTAGTCTAGTACAACTCATAGCGCCAGTTGTATTTAATTATTATACAAATAAATATTACAAGGCATGAATTTATTATTTTTTAAGGTTATGAGAAGTGTATCCTTGTTTCACACGACTGGGGCGGTGTGATTGCTTGTAAACTACGTGATACATATCCCGATGTACTGCATGCTCTCGTTGTATTGTCAAGTGCTTCTCCAAATGTTTGGTGTCGTCAAATATGGTCTACGAGTGAACAAAGAATAAAATCTTGGTAAGTACCTACCTTTTGTTTATATTTTGAAGTTTGATCTTAATAAATCATATTATCGTAGTAGGTAGGTCCCGGGTCACGAGGCCATCCACGCCCAAGGTCCCGGGGGGACTTCAAACTTCTCAAAATAAAATCAGATTAATTTTTGGTGAGATGTGCCAATAAATAAAGCTATTTTAGTAAAAATCAACATGTATTGAACATATTCAAATTCAAAATCTAACATCGTTATTTACTTATAGTCTAAACTTAGATTATTAAGACATATAAATAATCTAAGAGTCTAAAGTCTAAACAAATTGTATATTTTATTTTTATAATCACAAATAATTCAGTTTTTGGCAGTAAAATCTTATAAATTATAAAGCAATCTAAAAATGTTGACCTTGATTTTTTTGCTAGAATTTCAGGTATATTTTCTGAGATTTTTTTATTGCCTGTTTCATTTGACTTTGAACGACTCGTCGGGTTCGTTGTGTACAGTAGTCGAGCCTTACTGGTGCTAGGTTCTGCGTCCATTATCTCTATTTAAAAACTCCAATAGGATCCCATCAAAAGCGACAAAAGCCACATAGAAACCAATACATATTTATTGGTTTCTATGTGGCTTTTGTCGCTTTTGATGGGATTCTATTGGAGTTTTTCAACAGGGATTTCCAATTATGGCGTTTGGATACGAGAGATATTTTCAAAAAGTCTGCAATACAATTCTTTCGCAAACGCAGTAAGTGCAGTCTCACTCAGTAGTGTCTCGAGTTTCGACCTGAAAGTCGCGGGACCCGAGACAACTAAATTTACGTATAGTACCCGGACTTCGAGACAAGAGTCGTACTTATTTGTTAGTGGTTAAACAATATTGTGTGGATTCCGTTTCTGCCATTGTTTTACGGAACCCTAAAAGCTATGAGATTAGTTTTCTGATAAAATCATAAAATCTTAAATGATAATTACATATTTTTGCCCCTTTTTTTTCGTTTCTAAACTTTATCATTAATTGTATAAAGAATTCGTTTGTGTAAAGAGTAATTACATATTGTTCCAGGTACACATTTTTTTTCCGATTTCCAAAATTACCAGAGTTGATGTTACAGATGAATGATTTAGAATTTTTAGAAATTGCCCTTGAAAAAAATGCCGGCAAAGTTAGTGATGAAGACATTGAGTGCTATAAATATTGGTTTGGTAAACAAAGTAAGTATTTTACTCATACAACATAATATTAAATAGGTATTCAACTAAACAAAATAGTCCAAAGAATAATCCGAATTAGCCCTGTCAAATATCTTTATATGGAATGGGGCGTCTGTACTAGTAATAGTATCTATACATATAATAAAATTCTAAATGAGTCGAATCTGTACATTAAATATTTTTTTGGAAAATCTTATAGGAATAGTCTGTATTGTAGATACAGAGGCTAGATTTTTAGACTTTTTACTGTTATGTGTCGCTAGCAATATATTCCGAAGATCTGCTTGAAACGATATGAATTTATGTTAAACTTACCAAACTGACGGGTTGCGTCTTTGGGCCAATGGCTAGTCATCTGTGTAAACTTGCTATCTATTTATAAAGGAAATTATTTCACAATAACTATTAACTGTTCGTTTAATACGATTCATTGATATATAATTGTTTTATTATTATTGTAAAGCTTATCTACACTTCATTTGAATGGGCCAAGAATATTTAATGTTCAGTTAAGTTTAGTACTTATATGTACTCTAATATATAGAGCTATATCTACCGCGGACGATGTTTTGATCTACATACATTTATTGAATTTCAGCTGGCTTAACACCACCGGTGAATTATTATCGTGCAAACTTTATGTATTCGTGGACAGAACAAAAACATGATGAAAATATTCCATTCTTATTTGCGCATGGCGAAAATGAGAAATACTTAAGCCGTTCTATTTTGGATGTAATGAAGGAAGAATATGTTAATATTGAAACTGTAATTCTTGAAGGTGCTGGACATTTCATGCAACAACAAGAGCCAGTAAAAGTGAACAAACTCATCAAAGATTTTTTAACAAAGCACAAATTTTGATATAAATATTGTTTAGTACTTAGTGTTTGGTTATAAATATTGTATTACTATTAACTACGTATACTTACCTATCTACAAATGTTTTAGAATAGCGTATTTAATTAATTTGATTTGTGACAGGTCCGATTTAGTTATAATATTCCTATTTTATTAAAATGTAAATAAAATAATGAATAACAATATACTTCTTGCAACATCCGTTTGTGTTGTTATTATTTTAATTATATCTCTTACTTTAAATAAGTAAATAAATAAATAAAAAAGTATGTATTGCCATAAAAAAGAGTAAAAAAAGTTAACAGAATCAGTAAAGCTTAAAGTAACATAAGGCAAAGGGTAATAACTCAGCTATTACTGCTAGGACCGAAATCTCAAGCAGCGCTGATTTTCAGTTACACCCAGCTCCCTAGGGTGTCGAGCGGGAGCAAGGCAAGAGGACTATTCCTCCAGTTAACCTCTACAGGAGTCGGAAAAAAAACGTAATGAAAACAAAAAGCAATAAGAATTTTAAAAATAAAAAGTGTGTGTGCGCGTATGTGTGTGTGTGTGCGTATGTGTTGCGTGTGAACGAATGTATGTGTATATTAATGTGTGTACGTGTGTGCTTGTATATGCGAGTAAATGAGAGTACAATAGGATGAATGTATAATGGCTTATTAAATTAAGTATAATGATTATTATTAAAAATAATGTTTAACATTTATTAATTTAAAACATAATTTTATAATTAATAATTAGCCTGCACAATATTTTGTATTTTATTTTATGACAGTGACAGTTCTGGCTGAAACAGGATTCATTTTGAATATAGCATTATTATTTAAAAAATTGTATCCCGCCGGCGCCAACCACGAGCAGAATATCCGAAAATAGTTTTTTTTAAGTAATTTATTCATGTTTTATACAGAATAAAAGAAAGTACTAATGTTAGAAAAAGAAGTCATTGTAATCAGTTCTCAAGTAAACAGCTTACAGCAAAAAAAACTTAAAATATCAAATTAATCAGCTAAACTAAAATACCTGCTTTGACCCCGTTCAATGCAAATACCCGCCATCGTAAATCGCCTAAAATTACCCGCTTTTCGGGTAATTTACCCGCCAATTGGCAGCGTTGTTGACAACTGAGAAATAGTTGCCTAGTGAACAGTGAGACTTCCTTAAAAAACCCCATTAGCCAAGCAAAATTGTCCCCAGTCACAACAACAATTTGTCGCGTAGCGAGTATATGAGCAATTTCTCACACATTAGCTCCATAGCATTTGATTTTAAATTAAAATGTTACGACTAAGTTATAATGAGCGCAGGACCTAAGTAGGTACTGAATAAATAGATACCTAACTATTTCTACTTACAGTGTCTTATTTCTCAAAATAATCCAAACGTTATGGCTGACCGTTTGCATATACATAGGTATACATATTTTTAGTTCATATATTATTTTTAGTCACAAGGTTCTATACTCCTTTGGTACATATTTTTTTAAGTTGGGAAATTACGTTTACGCATACCACCTGCATACAAACAGTATTCATAGTTATGTGGGACTCACCGGCTAGAAAAGCCAGTACTCACTAAAACCCACCGGAACCTCCCTCGTCCAATGGGGCATCGCAGAACAGCTTATGAACTCAACCACGATACTCGAACGACAAATCTGCCAAGGCAGACAACAACAATCATGGGGTTGCTCCAATGATCTACTCTGTTATCTAAAATGTATATGGAGCAACCCGCATGCCAAACCTCCCTAAGGTTGAGGTTGTCAGCCCTCTGAGGTCTGAGGTAGGCTGCCTCCCAGTGTATTTCTTGGCTTCGCGCCCGGCTAGCTTGACAGACGCCAATAAACAAATTCGAAAGAAAAAAATTTTTTTTGCACTTTTAATATATGTTTCTCCAGAAAGATTTTAAGTTAACAAAATTGTCATAGCACTTACAACTTACAAGACCACACTACATTGAAGGATGCGTAGCATCTCTTTAATGTTTGTCATTGAAGGTATTAATGAGTCGAGTCGCTTTATCACAGGCGCGAAATGCAAAAAAAAATATAATTTGTAATTTAAGAATTAAAATATACCACAGAAGAAAACTTTAAAAACTAAAATTAACAAAGTAATCTTTAAACGAAAATATCAACGTTACGAAAAATCCATGGTAACTTTGAATATCATTTTAACCGGGAATATCCCTGTTTTACAATTACAGAGCGTAATGCCGTACTTTGGTGCACAAACACGAGCAACGCGAAAAAACACTTCTTATATTTTCTATTAATTTGTATTTAGTTGGTTGGTCACGCCAAACTTTTCAAAGTGCTCGATTGTGCGGAGCGTTGATGTAGTTGGCAAAGTGGAATATTATGCCGCATAATGCGCTTTAGTGCTGTAATTGGACATGTACATTGTACATATAGGTAGTTTTTTAGTTACATTAGATATTTTTGAAAGTCGGTGTACCGTGTAAGCCGATGCAAAGCAAAACCTATTTCGATACAAATAAATACATCACAAATTGATGTATAATATTTTAATTATAATAAGATTAATTAACTTGTAATATTTACCTATTAGATATTCATATCTTTAAGCATTGTCGATTGGCATCGACTTCGAAAATATTTGATTAGGAATGAAAAACCCCGTTTAGCTGTTTATTACTTTTTGGTGCCGGAAGTCGGTTTTTATTTTATTTAAGTTCTTTTATAGCATAAAGATGTATGTTATTGAGTTATTGTAACAGAATGTAATCCAAAATGTATTTTAAAATAATTATTTTATTGAAGAAAATCATTTTGTTTAATTTTAGTAAGTAAAAGTTAGTGAAAGTGTAGTTAAATGGCCCGTGGTCGCCTTCGATTCTATAATCTCATATTGATGTTATCTATGCTTTAAAACAGAATATAAAATATTACATTCACTTATTTGTAATCTTTGTGAATGCTATCAAGGTCATGTCATAAATATTACCTTGATAAATTGAATCGATGTAGTAAATGTGTTCCTTCTCCTTCACGCTTGCTTTAAAATTGTATTCTTCGGATTATCGGATTTTAGCCGAAGGCCAACTAAATGTGGTAGTATTATAGCCAGCTCCCAATGAAAGCTAATGGCTGCCGAACACTAATCACGAAACAGCTGATGTGCGTCGTTTGGGATTAATTTATTATAATTTGTGTTTTTACTGGTCATCTTCTGTAACTTATTAGATGATACGTTACTTGTGTCACTATATTGTGTGGAATTCAGGGTCTGTGCCGTGTAATTATTTTACAAAATGTATACATTCAATCGAACATTTTGTAGATTGTTGGTCTTTTCAGATGTCACTGACCATACAACAAATCATTTTGGATGCTAAAAGATTAGCTGGTCGTCTCAAAGAACGTGAGACAGAAGCAGATGCATTATTGACAGAAACTCAAACAGCTTACCGACAAATTTACACTATTAAACAGGTAAGTTACACATAGTATCTTCTAAATAATTATGTCCAGTTCTTACTGTAAGTACATATGTTTTGCAACAATGAATATAAAAATGTAAAGGTGTACGTAATTGTATAAATTAAATATTATAAAAAATAGTGTTAAAAATTATATCAGTTTCATTATGTGTAAATGTTGAGAATTATTATTTTAGTACAAAGAAGAGGTGGATACACTTAATGAAGCATCTCGAGAGAGACCAAGGGGGGAACTTATAGCAAGCATGGAGCGAGAATCTCGTTTAATGAGGGATGTTCAGAGAGAAAATGGAGAGCTTAGGGCTGCTTTGGAAGATCACAGACAAGCACTGGAGTTCATCATGTCGAAATACCGACAACATACTGAAAAGAGAGTATGGGAGTCACGGATAGATTTTACTGCAGCCATCAATGAAAAGCAACAAGAGGTTTGTTTGAAGACTTTAAATTCATTGTTCTTTTTTTTTCTGTATAAGAAGTAATTTACAAATAATTGTTTGATTTTATTATCTTATGCAGCTTAATTAATTTTTAACTGCCTCAGTGGTGTAGTGCCTAGCATGTACGGTTGCACACCCGGAGGTCCTGGGTTCGAGTCCCGGGCCGGGCCAAGTTTAGTTATTGAGTCTTTCTGTATAGTAAGTCTCAGTAACAGCCCGGAGTTGGGAAGTTGGCGGTGTTTCGCCCCCGTGCCTCGGAGAGCACGTAAAGCCGTCGGTCCTGCGCCTTAACTCTCACCGGTTGTGTCGAGTGGTCATCCCACCGGAGTATGAGAGTGATAGGAATAGAGAGTGCACTTGTGTCTCGCGTACACTTGAGCACTATAATATCTCCTGCGCAGTTGGCTAATCTCAATGAGATTGGCCGCTGTAGCCAGAATCGGCTTGGAGAACATCAATCAATTTTTAATGTGTTTATTGAAAATAGTTCCCTAAACTAAACTTTTCTTCTTTTAAATATTAAACAACAATACAAACATAAAAAACAAAAACAAGAATAGTTATTAATTATGTTAACAATATCTAATGGTCATTGGTTGAATTGGAAACTTTCTGTGATTAACTTAGTATTCTACTAATTCTAAGTAAATCAAATAAGTTAAAGTATAATTACTTTTTTTTATTAAAGGATGGAGTGGTATTAAAATAAAAAGTTGATTTCTAAAAAAATATTTATATTTATCTCCTTTTTCCAAAAATAGAATAGCTAAAAGCAAGACAACATTATATGTACTAATCAAACTTTAGAATATTCAACTACCAATGTATATGTTTTTGAAAAATCCAAGATGTAATAATTTAGATTTTAAAAAAATATATATTTTTGCAAATATGTAGTCAAATAATTACAAACAATTCGATAGAATACTTTTCTTTTTTTTTTGTTTTCCATTTGCAATCTACAGCAAGATTTTTGGCAAGATACTCTCAAACTTTAACTTATTATTCTTTTAATAATTATTGATATCTTTATACCAAACAAGTAGCAGTTCAAGTCGGCAAAAATGACTTGGAAGCCAAGTTGTAGCTTCCTCATGGACTTAGAATATTGATGTGTAATTTAAATGTAAAATTGAAAACTCTAAAGAGCTTCTATAACTTTTTTGATTGAAGTATATTTCGGTTTGATGTGTATAATAATTATTAAATCATAAACGTTGTCAGAAATTAAATGGCACTGACCGAATGTGTTGACAAATTGCAATGCAACATTATAATTCATACAAACTTTCAATTTTAGCACTTATAACTTTGCTTGAAAAGTTATTGTTATATTTATTTTGTAAAGTTGTTCTAAGTTAATATAAAATAACTACTGTGACATCTAATTGAAGTGTACTCAACTCTTGACTGAATAAAAATATTGTTCAGAGCAAGGTTTTTTAACAATACTATTTTATTGAAATATTATTAAATATATGGAAATGTAGTTATCATGTCATGATTTTAGTTTTAAATAATTATTTAATTCTTACCTAATTAATTATTAATAAGGATTTAATTAATAATTGAATAACAATTTGGTATGCTGAGGCATAATAAGGACATTTGGCTAGCAACTTACCCTCGCTTCGCTCACTTGCTAGATATGTTTTATTTTTTTTAGCAGAATGGGAACTTTAATTTTTTTTCTAAAATTAAAATAGCCTAACTTCCTCCATATAACCTCAGCTATCTGTCACTGAACGTCCTGTCAAAATCAGTCCAGGCGTTTTGTATATTAGTTGGAACTAACACACAGGCGGACAATTTTTTTTAAAAATTGTGTTTTTATTATAAGTACCATATATTATTTCACATTATTTAGTAAGAAGCTGTTATTTTGATATTAGAGACACTTTAATTTTATTTATCTGTATAGATAATTGCATGTACTTGCAGCTTGCAAATAAATTATTCAACATTGCATTCCACAAAATATGCATTTTAAATTTTATCTTTTTCAGTTGATTCGCCAACAGGCAGAAAGGATTAATGAAATGACAAGCATAATGTACAAAGCAGTCAATATGGATGAAAATGGGGAAACCAGGAAAGAGGAAGAACTTTACCAAAGGCTTATTACTGAAAATAAGGTTAATATATATTTGTAAACTGTAACTTTAGTATTGTTTATTGATTTATTAATTGATTTTATGAATCACTTATTTTAAACTTTACAAAAGGTATTAGGTAATTGTTAACTTTTATTAAAGTGTTTAATTTCTTCAACTGCTATAATGTATGTTAGGAAATCAATGTAGCCACGCCCCTTATTTTTATATGTACTATATTATTAAGTCATCATTTTATTATACATTAGTAACTTAACCCTTGCTTCGCTTGGATGCAGCCCTATATGTCACAGGCATATGGCCTGGAATAACATAAATATGACAGTAGCCTATATGTTATTCCAGGTATATGGATGTTTAGTTAACAGTACTGTCCAGTTGTTTCTGAGTAAAAGGGAACAAACATTACATTTAACACATACAAACTTTTGCATTTAAAATAGTACATAATCATTCAATGAACAGCAAAAGTTATATTACAGAAACGATACAAATACGTAAATGTTTACAGGGTCTCAGGGAGATGTTGAATCTGTCAAGGAGGTATGGCTCGGACAAGTCGTACGGGCCCCCGATGGAGGACAAGGATGTGCAGACGGACGGGCCGCCTCTGTCAGGCGCGTGACGTCATCCGGCCAACCAGCGCCCTCTCTGAGCCCTCTACCCTCTCACTCTCACATGTGGACTGTTTCTAACTATCTGTGTACATGTGTCATTTTAACAGTGTGATTATTGTTTTACTATCTTGTGTGCGGGACACAAATGCCACCGTTCCAGTATACATCATTCAACACAGATTTTGGATTTGGAGTCTTTTGACAGCGTGTATCTTTCATATTTCAAGTAAGGAATGTAACAAAATTACAATGAATATATTATGTGTATTTAAATATAGATCTATTGCCATATATCTGTTTCTCTATTGGTTGTAATTGATGTTGGTTATTGTAACAGAATATAGTGAAATATACTGCGGTATAGTGCAGTGGCTTATAATAATGAATGACTATTGAATGGTTAAAATTCAGTAATATGTTTATCGTTAAATATCGTTCATTGCTTCTTATGATGAAATTGCTTCTATTACTGTAAGGTTATCGATAAGGCCTCATTTCCTTCCGCTCCAGAATGACGAAAAAAGTTATGTCGTAGAATTTGATCTTTTCTTCACATATTCTGATAGTAGATTGTGTGCCTGATAAGACGATATATATTTATGAGAGGAAAAAACTACAATTACTTGCGAGACGCCATTTGGTCTAACTGGGATTTTTGTTCAAAATGAGACATTTTCAGTAACATTTAAACTTTTTATAAAGAGTGCTTATAAGAAGCACTTTTTTTAAATTATATGTTAATGTTGTTATGTTACCACACAATATATTTAAAAATTTCAATGTTTTCTGCACTCTATATTAAAAAAGTTGAAATATAACTCAAAATGTCTCATTTTGAACAAAAATCCCAGTTAGACCAAATTTTGGCATCCTGCAAGTAGCATTAATTGTAGTTTTTTTTTCTTTTATATATATTTTCTTATCAGTCACACAGTCTAGTTGCAGAATATGTAACGAAAAGATCAAATCATAAGATATAATTTTTTCATTATTCTGGGTCGAAATGAGGCCTTATATACTTTACTTTAATATTTTGGATATAATTTCGTTTTTTAAATTTCTTGTATTATATTGCATCTTGAGACGATTGGTTATAATGTGTGCAAGTTTTGAAATTATAATAATTAATTTTCAATTTCATTTATGTAACATGTTATGCTAGTTCTTTAAATTATAATGTGCCTGTTACATAAAGCGTACAATCCAGATTTGTTTTAGATGTTATCTTTGGACTAAAACTTAAATGAGTTTATGTGTTAAAGATGTGATTTGCGATGATGTTCGATTGGAAATGAAGAAATATTGCTTTTGAGTGTACAATGAAAACATATTTTAGTTGTTATTTAAATATGCAAAGATTACAATTTTATCATATAATTGCTATTAAATATTCAATTTATTAATACTCAATATGTATGATTGATACGGTATGCGCAAAAGGGTCGTATGTTTTTATCATAAGCTTCTTTGGTGAATTAAAAAAATATTATTGTCATTAAATTTTAAGGCTTTATAAAAAAAACCTACTGCCATGTAAAAAGTAATGTGTCAAATCTAAAACATTTTTTTTTTCATTAAAAAGCCACCTTTTTATTAACATTAATTTTAACATTACATTGATTGACTTTTTTAAATATTAAAAATTAATTTGTAAGTGCATATCTTTTAAATTCTTAAAGTTTAATCATCTATTGCAAAATGATTTCAAAATTGTTTCAAATATTTCAGTACATATAATTTAATTGTACTCATAAAAAATCGAAATTGGGGTAAATCACGACTTTTATGTTCTTTTTAAAGTATGAATCTTCAAGACGATTAGATCAAATGTGAGTCATTTGTACTATAATGATGAACGATATCATTAAAATTTTCCTCGATTAAAGAAATGTAGTGCGATATATTAATATGAAATATTTTTTCATGCGAAAATGCTTTGGATGTTAGATAATAATGTAGTTAACGGTAGAGTTTTTGTAGATTTCGTGATTGTTAATCGCGCTAGAGCATGCAAGCAATATACTATGGACTGTTTCATAGATATAGGCTATGGAAGGTAGACTTCCAGAGGTAAGGAGTCTCTTATATGGGAGACAAGTCGAAAAAGTGTTCATCTGTATGCTGAAAATAGGTGGCGCTGGCGTACAGAAAACTACGATATGAATTTAACTGTTGTAGATTGAAGTGTGCCAAGTTCAAAAATTTAAAATATTTCATGACTTAAGTTAATGAAATACCAAATCTCAATACGTACAATAATACGTAAATACGTAGTCTAAAACAATGTATTAAATATAGCCATTCTATGTTTATTTCTATATTTTACTTTAATTACTTTTGGCGCGTCCTTTAAAATAAATCGTACGCTACCGCAGCGCCACCTTATTGGACGCGTTTTGACGGACACTTTCATCGCAGAGATAGTACTCCATATGTCTACTCTCCATATATAGGCATATTATTAAAGGACGTTGTAATTATACTGTTAATAAGTAAATTAACCGTCCTTCAGGCTTTGGCGCGCACATTAAATTTCAATGAACCTGTGTCAAATGTCTTAGTATTTTATTATATTTAAAGAACAAAAAAAACTAATTACTTGTTATTGATAATTGTTTATTATTTATTGTAATTGCAGATATGTAACTGCCAGTCTCGTGATAGGTATGTTAAAGGTAAAAGCCACAGTAGAACGAGAATTATTATTGTACCGCCAATTTAATATTTGCTTCTAATGAAAATGAAATTTTAAAAGAACTCTTGTTATAATTGATATTTATACAAAATAGATTGAACTATCTACATGCATTATAATTATTATTGAAACATGTTTTTACAAAATTAAATGTAAATTTGTGTGTCAAACAATGTTCTCATACTAGTTACGAGGCATTCAAAAAAGAAAGAAAAGTATTTTAAAATTTTATACCTATCAAATCTCATTTTTAAGATTTAAAAAGAGTAAAACGAAAATGAGAATTTGTTTTACATTGATTTTACCTAATTTATTTCACCAAAATGTTCACCCAATGATGTTTTTTAGATTTTACAATATTAAAATTGCTACGTAAACCATGATTTGTTTGTCATGTGAGTTTTCAGTTAATCATGAAGGTACTTGATATATTTCTTATTTTTTGACTATTATATTTTTGTCTATAATATTTGTGCATCCTTTTTTATGGCACTATTCGATAATTTATCCATGGTGGCGGTAGATTCTAAACTTTGGGTCATAACTTAAAAACGTCGCCATCTTGGATCCTAAACGATTGGCAAACAACTTAAGTTTACTTTGATTGAGCAATTTTTTTTGGTACGTTTTGTGTACCAAAGAGGCGCAAGGAATAACTACAGTTTCCCAACAACGCGATTTTTTTAAAGATGTTGGCCGATTTGAGTAAGTGTCCTTACAGAGACTTTATACAACATAGGTACATTATTATATACGGCAGCGGTGTTTGCGTTTTCTTTCGACCTGTGATTGTCAACGGTTCAAACCTGAAAAACGGTTTTGTCAACAGCTCACGTAACACGTGTACGTGAACCCGCCGGTGAGTTGTCACGCACACCGCCCCGGCGCCCCGACACGTAGTGTTGTATGAAGATTTGTCTCTGTGGGGAAACTCTGTAGGTTATAAATACTAATTTTTTCACATTGAAGAACGACATCATCGTATTTTAATTTTTTCAATTAAATAATAATTTGCACGAATTAAGTTATTTGCCATTACCAAGTTACAATATCCGTGATATCGTGTTTGTTACATAAAATTATTGTATTATGTTACTTTTTAATGTTACCCGTTTTCGTGTTACACAATCCAGTATATAGGCCTTAGATTAAAATTTAGCACAAATAAAAATATAGATAATTTAGTGTTATTATAATTTTCGAAATCAATCGTAATTTAGCGCAAGCATGTTCATTATATCAAGAGCAATAATGTAATTCTTATTCCGTGGTCCACTGTAGAGAAAAAAAATTGAAATAATTATATCATATTATAATATTAGATATGAAATAGACATCGGTTTATACATTTTAAGGTCGAAAGATATTTTACAGATACATTTTAAATAACACTATTCGTTGGAGAATTTGTTATATTTTTGTTTCGTCTCGAATGCTTTACAATAAACTGGAGACACTACCTATATGGAGATAAAACTTCATACAGCCGTGCAGCGAAGGTACATTACTGCATAGATGGCGGTGTGTGGGTTTTCTTTTCAGTGTAAAGCGCTCGGCCCGACATTGTCAACTGTTCGAGCCAAAATTAACTGGTTTTTGTCAACCGGCGTACGCACGCTTATGTTAATTCGATGCTGCTGCGAGCTGTGACACACCGTTTTTTATGTAGTATGGTACAACTGGGCAACGATAGGTATATTACAAGTATAAATATCGATGTGCGATTGTATAAAGCATTTTATTCAATTCTTTTACGTTCAATGACCTTTAGGTGTGCCGTTTGGGCACCGTTTACTTCGCCAATGTCCCATAGAAGTATCAAGCATTACCTCTGTAGAGATACTTTGTCGTGTGGTTATTACGGACGGTGTTTACTGTCTACCCACAAAAATTAATCAATAAAATTAAAGCATTCGAAACGTCAGAAATAAAAGAGCAAAAACAAAAATAAAAATGTCCCATATACCCATCAATCTAAAAAAGTATTATTAAAAGTTATGTTTTAATTTTAAATTTCCAAGTATTAGCTGAATTTATTGTAAAATACTACAGCTAATATGAGGAGCGATAGAAAAGTGCAGGATAACATAACACCGTACGACCATTGGGGGCCATATTGTCAAAATAATGAAAAAAGGATTCGTATATAATGTTGACTTGATTTAGTAAATGTAGCCCTTTATGTATTTAATATTTTTTCTATTCCAAATCGTATGATCTGATGTCTATCTGTTAACTCTTGTATAGACTTAAGTACTGTTTGAATGTTTTGAAACGATGTACCTAACTAAGTATTAGCATTATAGTTGCAAAGTACCATAAAACTTCTCGTCGAAGCTCTGTGAAATGTGAAATATATTGAGGGTATAATATTTTGTCACATTGTTTACTCTTTCTTTAATTAAATTTGAAATTTTAGATGATTCGTGTTGGTTTTTCTTTACAAACTTTTTATATAACAATCGTTCATGGCTTTAGTTTATATTATGTAAGCACTGTAAAGCAGTACCTATCATAGATAATAATTATATAGGGACAAAATAACGATGGTAGAACCGCATATCCATTATGCTTGCAAACTTGTATCAGTTCAAGCTCTTTGGATACATTTTTGATTCGAAATACTAAAATGTATAATAATAAAACGTAACATTCTCTTGTAGATGCCATGTTTGAACTAAAATAATATGATAAATGGAGGCAATAGAACAATAAACGAAACGTTTAATGTTGGAAAGAAATTATTAACTAATTGCGTTTAAACTATCTTATCATATCTTTCTGATGAGTTTAAGAACAAAAGCCCGCATACTTCATTTGTTTAATTTGATTCTCATAACTTGTAGCAAATACTGCGGCCATTGCTTAGGGATAACGATAATAATGATACCACTTTATTTTTTTCAACTACTTTGTTCTCTATTGCTTCATCTATATTTTTTCTGAGACGTTATCATACGTAGTAGATACGTTGTAATCTTATTAGCACTTATCAAAGTTGGATGAAAATTTAATTTTCCTCTAGAAATGGTATTCAATATAGTATAGAACACTTATTACTTAACAACATTAAATAATTCGAGTTTGTGGAAACACTTAACGACATTAAATAATTCGAGTTTGTGGAAACCATTATAGATGCTGCATATATGCATATATGGATGCTGCAAGTTCACAAGCATAGTGGATATGTAGTTGCATATTGTTAATAACAATCATAAATGGATTTTTACCTCAATATTTTGCTATGCGAGGTCTTGTATATGAAATGGTGTAGAAATAATAATTTAGATAAAGTTATACTTGTATGGGTTTATAGAATGTACCTACTTAAAGATGCTAAGAGTAGATTAAATTAGTATAGACAATTTTTACAATATACTTTTCAAAATTTATAAAGTTAGATATTAAATTGTGTAGCGTTGCCGCGGTCAAACCTTGGTTTTAGTGTTGCTATAGCGATGAAATAAAAGAATACAATAATTAGTTATTTAGAAGTCAATTTAATTTATGAATGCCCATAGACCACAAAAGACACTGATGTTCAATAAGTAAATCTCTTTGGTGAATAGAAATTAAAAAAAAAAAAAACTTTTAGATATATTGAAAATTATAGAAGGTACATAAATTAGTATCCAGTTGTAGCAAAATGTAGTCCTAAATTTAAGATTAATGTATCTTAAAATTTTAATTCACAAATATACAATACTATAAAAATCATGGAGTTTGTATCACCTTGACCTTTTACTGATTAATAAACTTTTATAATAAATAAATATCAACCCAAATCTTGTACAATTACAGTTAAGTACTATATAATACACACTAAATTCTATAGTACAAATAAATAATAGTTGCATTTTGTAGAAGCATTAAGTTAGTATAAAAAAAAATATTTTAAAGTAAGTATATATAAAACAAAATATGAATTAAAAGTCAAGATTTAAATAAATTGTATATTCTTTCTTATCAAATAACACATTCACAAGTTCACCTACACAACTTTATTTCCCAATCATACCCTGCTTTGAGTATACTCAACAGGGAACTTGAATGAATGCTGGCCAAGAGCTTGGATGTTAGGAAGTAGACCTGCATTGGGAATTATGTTCCATGACAGGGTTAATGTGACATTGTTGTGACCTCTGCAAGAAATAAATATATTATGAATAAAAATATAATAATAAGTAATATTAACATTTGAATATTGGAGTATTATAAATGTAAACTTAATGATCTCATCACCAATCTCCTTGGTGTCTTCTCCAATCTACATGATGTTGGTGAAGTAATCTGTGCTCAACTAGCATGCTTTGGAGCCATTAACAAGAAAAGTCAATTGAATAAATGTAAGTTCAAATTGTAGTGTGGAATATTTGGTATACCTCACTGCAATGACTGGATTGTTTTGGATAAAACTTAGTATACAGATAGATTTTTACCTGGAGTAACATGTAAAATAAAACGAGGGTAGTAAGTCTCCAATAATTATATATGTAATAAGTTAATTTCTCCTATATATTATTCATTATGAGAACACTAATACAAAAATAATCATATAATAAATGAACTATACAGGGTTCTAACTAACAGTCATTTTTTATAGAAATTTGGTCTGGAATATTTAACTTTTTTTAAACAATAAAAATATTTTAGATGCAACTGTACAATAAAAGTGATATTAACGATTTTTAAGAAAAAATATTATGTAGTACAATGATGACATGGTCATATCAATCAATCATGAATGAATATTTCTATTTAGTTATATGCATATGGGATATCATAATAAAATAAGCATGTATTTGAGGCAAAAAATGGAAATTGAGTTAAGTTATTTATGAAGGTATATAAAAAAGGTGTTTAAAGATTACACTTACTTCAAACCATTTCCATCATCCCAGAAGTAGTATTTTGTGTTCATATTCTTAAAGTCTAGTATAGCATTCTCTCCCCTCAATATTATTTTGTCCCATAAAACAACTTGATTTAATTCATTGTTTGGTGTGACATATTCGGCTGTGAGATAGAGGAATAACTGCTTAACATTCCAGTTGAAGAGGTTAGACAAATCTGTTTTGAGATCAAATGTTAAGTATCCGAGATCATTTCTTTCCCTGGAAGCTCCATAATCTGGAACATTTTTCCTGCCAAAACAACAAATAAGAATTTTGATAACTGTAATTGTGAATTAAAATATAGAGATTATTTTAACTATACCATTTATTTTCGGCTAAAACTTTAGGTTGACACAACTACGAGTAAGAAAAGCAAGAAATGTACAAAATATACGTTTATTATAAGTGATACTATAAACAAATACTAATTGTGTTTATAATGACTGAGATATTTGTTTTTACTTACACAACGACTTTTACAGTATTCATTTGAGCTGTAGTTCTATAATCCACAGTTAATGTGGAAAGAAAACACAAAAATGTTAAACATGCTAGAACACTCAGAGTGTAAGTCAGTATAGCATTTACTCTTGTTAAAACAGAATACATTTTGGAAAACTTATTATAAGCGGTGGATATAAAATTCCACCTCAATGGAAGTATTAAACTTTTAGTTTAGACTTTAGAATTAAATCGCTTGCTGTTGGCGTTGACAATCTAAGTAGTGACATTTGAGACACGTCATTCAATCTTCGTGTACATGTCCCAATTGGCGACCATACAAATATAAGCAGTATTCAAAAGGAAGAAGATCTAGTTTTATTTTCCATGAGCAGTACCGTTCCGTTCCACGGAAAAAAGAAATGTGCCATCGAAAGCTTAAAATATTTTTTGTATATAGTTAATGTTTATATCGCTTTATGTAAAAAAAAACCGTTAAAAATTTCAGAAATCTATTTTATATTGAAAATTTAAATTTAAGTTAAAAAAATGATTCAGTATAAAATTATTGTATTTTTTATTGAACGTCGTGCGTATATCACGAGTCACGGAAGATTAAAAATAATAGAGAAAATGTGTATGATTTAAATAAAGCTGAAATATGATTTTTTATTAACTTTAATGTAATTTCTTTTTGATTAAGAAAATAATTATTAAAAAGTGCAAAAACAGGTGGGAAATTCAAAGAAGTTCAATCGCAACGCCATTGGTCAGACCGAATTTGACGTCAGAGTATAACATATCAGAGCGAAAAATTACGTCGAATTTTCATCAAAAACTTTTAGGCTCTAGCTTCTCACCCTACTTTCAAAATATTTATACATACATAACATAAATTCCGAAACTATGATCAATTAAAACGAATTACTTTAATATGGAAAATATTATATTTATTATAAATAATACCGATACTTACATTTTTTTCTAAATTAAATATTTTTATGGTTAGTACACTCAGACCAATAAAAGACTTTTTTATTGGTCTGAGTTAGTACATTAACAAAATTATAATCGTTATAAGAGATAACACTGGGAATAAATAAGGCATAGTTGCAGAGTTACAGGGGATGGCACCCGGGACGCTGCGGCAGAGACATACTCTGGTTGAGTAACTGCCTCTTGTTTGTTCGTAACAGCCGTTGGTGATAGCCGTATCGTTTGCGTCGATAGCTCTTGTACACATATATGTAGAATTTTCGGCTGAAAATTACAAAAACATATTTTCAAAAATCATTTTCATGTTGCATGCATGTTGACAAGAATTCTAATACCAAAGTATTAAAAAATATCAAGGTGAAACGGAAAAAATAATGCGAAAATAATTAATTAATGCTCGTTTATTTATTACTAGCTGACATGATCGACGTTGTTTTGTCCCAATAAAGTTTGTAATTTTTGAATTAATAGAAAAAATCCTTTACAAAAAAGCTCTTTCAATTTTTCAGAAATTCTCAATTTTACTAAAAAAAAATCCGTATTTTCCTTAATATAACAGTTAAGACCGTTTGAAAGAATAATTAATTGCCTAATCCAGCCATTCTGAACTGATGCGCGTATAACCGAACAGCAATTCAATTATATTTGAAAATTGTACAGATAAAAAAATGATTTATGTACATGATGTATGTATGATAGATGAGTTCTATTGTAATTTAAACGGGTGTTTATGGCGTCGAGTAGATGGGGTTTACATAAAACATGGTTTATCAATTTGTTTATTTCATTATTTTGCTTACCGAGACCATTAAAATAATATGTGTATCGGGCACAAACGTCGTTATCGGCTAGTACACATGTCGCAATCTCAGAATGATGGGCCCATATGTATTCAACAT
Source organism: Brenthis ino (assembly GCA_921882275.1). Taxonomy (NCBI): domain Eukaryota; kingdom Metazoa; phylum Arthropoda; class Insecta; order Lepidoptera; family Nymphalidae; genus Brenthis; species Brenthis ino. Next base: position 28,955,564 of record OV170222.1, on the reverse strand, counting down.
CCGGCCAAGATCCATCGTCTGGAAAATGGAATGTAAACAATTAATTATTAATACCTAAATTACATTTGCACAAATGAAGGTAAATATTTTTTGTTTAACTGTTGATTGTTATTCAATTTGCAGTCTCTATCTATGAATTGAGGAGAGCTCTAGCTATCATTATTTTTGTTTTATTCCATACCCAGCCTAAAACGTTCCTCAATATAAATTTCCAAGGAGTAGTAATAAAGGAAAACTACCGTAGCTTATCTTTTGCTAAGCTTTTAGAGCGTTTACTTTTGTTCCAGGCGAATCTTTTACTTGAAACTTACGGGAAAGCATCGCTTTTCTATTCTCTTAGTTTATGTTAATGCACTATTTTTCTATTTACATATTTTAGATCGGTTCGTAGTTAATTCTATTTCTATATGATAGGATAAGAACTTGTTCATTAGCGTAAAAAAACAATTTGGTCCAAGAAACATTACATATACTTAGTACAAGGAAAGTGTTTCAGACTATTTAAAATTATTGTAAACGTAAAATTTTTGTTGTATTTTTTTATATAACGCAAATTGGTAAGTATTTTGTCATTATTATTGTTAATTTCGTAATCATTAAATAACATTTGGAAATTAATATTTCTTTTGTATTACGTTATGAACGTGATAAGTTTAATAAATAAGTAATAATAATACTACTAGTAGTCTATTAGTCATACAATTGTAAAGTGGGAATAAAAAATTAAATTTTAAATATTGGTGGTTGTTAGACAATATTTAACACTTACACGATGCAACCAGTGGTAGCTCACACGGTATATTTTGCGCCAACCTCGTAGCATCTTGACATGTTGCGTTTAGAATTACACTTTCATTGTTGAACCGATGGCCAAGCCACGTGAACTTGAAACAATGGGCTTCATCTCGTTCATTAGTTTGAGCCGCTATGAGGATTCCGCCTATAAAAGTTTCAAAACTTTATCAATGCCTTATTCTTATTTGTTTTCTTTATTTTCCGCAAAAGCACTTTTTCTTTTTTCTTCATTTTCACAAAAAATTGTTTCAGTCTATGAGTTTTACACAATAATAAATCACTTCTTATCACAATGAAATACTTACTGGAAAGTGTCAGAATCGCTAATATTAACAATTTTTTATACATTATGCACAATCCTCAATAAAATAGCACGTAGAACATAAACTTTAATTAATTGTTTATAGCATATGGAAATTATTTGGGTGTTTTTGTGATTGTTGTTTATAGGTTACTCGTTAGAAGTTAATCATGTTATCTATTAAATATAAATACAATACGAAGTATTCATAAACTTATCGTTTGTTGATTAGGTTCTACTGATATTCAAAGACTGATTGCAAAGATTTTGTCACAGATAACTCTTATCAATTCCCTCTATATCGCTGAATAATTAATGCATAAATCACGGCTGGTTCTAATGATATTTATAATTGTCATTGTAAGATATATAGGTATATGTTTTTGAATATTTGATTGAGAAAGATCACGTGCAGTATATCGATGTCTACTTTTAGTAATATTTGATATATTAGATGGGTCTGTTTGTTTGTTTGCTTGCCTGTTATGACTTATTATTGTTACTTTCTCGTTTGTCTAGTAGCTAGTATGTATAGCTGCAGATCATGAGGATTTGGTTTTAAGTCTTGAATCGAGAAATTCTCAGTAAAAGTTTCGAATTGTCGTAGAACTGAATTTTGAGAGTGAAAGGAATAGAGTACTTGTGCTTGCGCGCACACTTGTGCACCATAATGTGTCCCACGCACAGGTTCATCAGTGAGATAATCGCCTAGGCCGACATCAGTCAGGAGGTTTTTATCATTATCATCATCGCCATATTATTATTATTTCATATTTAGTCGGTCCATTATTGGTAATATTACCTAAGCTCTATTAACTACTCAAAGTTATGTTAATTTCATTTTATTTAGGATTTCCAATAAAAGATACACACATTATACAACATCATATAAAAACAAAAAGATAAATAAAAGATCATGCCTATGGGACTGACCTTCGTACTGAAAAATACTTTCAACTTAGAAATTGAAAGAAAACGTCATAAAGTATACATATGCAAGAAAAAAATCCAAAGATAGTCCTGAGCGAGAGATGTTAGGTGTAAGGGACGTTGAAACTTTATATGTAGGTAGTTAGGTAGGTACATAGTTACTCGCCTATTAGGTAAAAGATTTAAAATCATTAATACTGTAAATTGATGTCTTCTACACTGTTAGCAATTGGTCAAGTAATGGATCGAGATCCCACTGCAAGATTACTACGTTCATAGCGTATTTAATCGAAATCATTTTTTTTATTTTACCGTTGTTATTGTCTGACAAATGACATATAATATTATATTCTTTCCTTCTTTTTTTTTCCTTTGGGGCCACTTTTACATAGGTAGAGGTATTTTATCATGCACAGAAAAAAATACTTTAATTTAATATATAAATAATGAATATACGCCATGAACGTATTATAAATGTAACAAAAACACTTTTAATGACTTGCAACCACTTTTGCGGCCACTTTTACATAGGCAGACGTAGTTTATCAGGTACAGAAAAAAATTAGCTTTAATTTGATATATAAATGATGCATGTACGCTATGAACGCACAAACATACCAAACTATGACCCGCTTACACCTGGCTGCGGAGAGGTTGCGGCCAAATGCGCAACGGCAGCTATCATTTTTCAAGATCTCTACGTATAGTTCTGTGAAGTGGAGTATAATTCATTGTAATAACAAATGCATCGTTTTTATTCCAAAAAGTCAACTATTATTTAGTTAATTAAACATACTAGCGGGCACATTTGAATAGGCACCCCGGTCAAAACATATTGTCCCTTTTATTATTGTACATAAAAAAATGATTTTGATTAAATTCGCAATGAACGTAGCAATCTTGCAGTGGGATCTTAGTCCATAAGCACATTTATTATCTTCACTATTAAAATAAATTAAAAAATAAATAAAACACCGGCATTATCTAGAAAAATGTTTCTAGGGAGTAGGGACACTATATTTGTATGCACATAGATTGTAGGCATGTATGTATATCAGTCTGTTCTATTCTTTCATTTCTATTGTACTCTCACAACGTAATTCTATTGTGCAGTGGTTTTACGAGATAAAAAATTTGAAGGCATTGTCAATTTGCATAGCCGTGTGTCGGACGAACGGGGCGTATTCCAATGAAATTATTCCCTTTACTCCATCGGACGATAAGCCGATTTCGTCTAACCTCGTTCAATCAGCGCGCACTGAACTGCGCCCGTATAGATTTATGATGTCCAGATACTGCACAATTTATAAAAAAAATCAAATTTGTCTGTTTGATTTTATACAATTTCTAACCTTGGACGTAACAATTCTAATAGCTTTATTGCAACTAACTAGCAACTCACTCTGCTTCGCTCGGGTTCGTCCCTAGGTACGTTTTAACGGTTAGTACGGAATAGAATATGATGATGTTCTCCTGACCGATTCCGGCCACGGCGGCCAATCTTATTGAGACTAGCCAACTGCGCGGGAGATATTATAGTGCACAAGTGTACGCGCAGACACAAGTGCACTCTCTATTCCTGTCAGTCTCATACTCTGGTGGGACGACCACTCGACACGACCAGTGAGAGTTAAGGCGCAGGACCGACGGCTTTACGTGCTCTCCGAGGCATGGGGGTGAAACACCGTCAACTTCCCAACTCCGGGCTGTTACTGAGGCTTAGTATACAGAAAGACATAATAACTAAACTTGGCCCGACCCGGGACCCGAACCCAGGACCTCCGGGTGTGCAGCCGTACATGCTAGCCACTACACCACCGAGGCAGAGGAATAAAATATAGACTATGTATTATATGATATTTATTTGTACTGCCTCGGTGGTGTAGTGGCTAGCATGTACGGCTGCACACCCGGAGGTCCTGGGTTCGAGTCCCGGGTCGGGCCAAGTTTAGTTATTGAGTCTTCCTGTATAAGTAAGCCTCAGTAAAAGCCCGGAGTTGGGAAGTTGGCGGTGTTTCACCCCCGTGCCTCGGAGAGCACGTAAAGCCGTCGGTCCTGCGCCTTAACTCTCACTGGTCGTGTCGAATGGTCGTCCCACCGGGGTATGAGAGTGACAGGAATAGAGAGTGCACGTTGTGTCTGCGCGTACACTTGTGCACTATAATATCTCCTGCGCAGTTGGCCAGTCTCAATGAGATTGGCCGACGTGGCCGGAATCGGTCAGGAGAACATCATCATCATCATATGATATTTAGCCTATAGCCTTCCTTAATAAACGGCTACCTAATGCAAAAATAATTTTTAAATCGGATTAGTAGTTTCTGAGATTAGCTCGTTCAAACAAACAAACTCTGCCTCTTTATAGATAAGCTTGCAGGGCTATTTTTGACTAGCTATTAGTGAGTGCCATATGAAGGCATGACAGCTCTAGAGGAAAAACGATATTTATCCCCCCTTGATTTCTCTTAAATTGGCCGTCTAGAGTGGAGTACAAAAGCTATAAAATTATAAAAGAACATTTTCTCGATCAATCGGCAAAATCGGTTTATACGTCTCAGTACCCTTAGTGAAACAAGTCGATGTTGCAGCCGAAGGATTACGCCAATTTGTATAATACAACAGCCGTGTGCAAAATATATAGTTATTAACAGAAATATTCATAAGTAATAGTAGTTGTTATTCGTATAAATATATTATTTAAAAATATTGATAAATATTAATTAAATTATTGTAGAAATTGTTTATAAAACTTCTATATTTGTTTATACTTTAACGCGGTTTGTGTGTCACATTAGTTACAAACTAACTTGTCATTCAGTTTATTTAGCACAGAATTAGACAAATCTGGATTGATTTTTTTAACAGACCGTAAGTATGGCACAGCATAATATTAAATAGTTTTCAACCGACTTCAAAAAGGAGGAGGTTCTCAATTCGACTGTATGTTTTTTTCTTTATGTTTGTTACCTCAGAACTCCGTCATTCATTAACCGATTTGGACGATTTTTGTGTTGTTTGAAAGTGTATACTTCCAGATTGGTCCTATTTATATTTCAAAAAAATACCACCCCTCAGGGTGGAAAAATAGCTAATGATGAATTTAACCTACTTCTAATTGTCATATTGACTTGAAACTCTGCAAGTGTTTCTATTTCCGTTGATAGTACAGTGGTTCGGTGTTGTTGACCTGATATGATGGTAAGGCCAGAAGGTGGATAGGTGGAACTCTTCAACGGCTAATAGTAGATACTTTGAGTTTGGGCTTATTTTGATTAATTTGACAAGCCACGTTAGAATTCTTACTTTGCTAATACTGTCTACACTAAAAAGGGAAAAATAAAAACTTTTTAACAAAAAAATAAAAACCGACTTCAAACAAAAGCACTAAAAAGTGAAAATTACTGATTGGTAGTTTTCATTTGCTTTGTATGGGCTGGCACCGATTTCGAAAATATTTGATTAGGTATGTATTTAATAGATAGGCTTTAATTACTTAGCCAAAGCACACCGACTTCGAAAATATTTGATTAGGTATGTATAGTAAATGAAAACTACCAATCAGTTATTATCTAACTTAATATCATGTTTTTAATAAAGACCAAATTTTTAGCAGACACTTGTTTAATTAAATTATTTTTGATCTTTATACGTGAACATTTTAAACAAATTAAGCTTTATTTTCGAAGTCATATGACTTATTACTGTCTATTGGTTCTGCCTTTTGGCACAGAGTCATCATGTCACGGGAGAACAAAGCCGTCATCTGCAGAACAAAGCGGATGCTGCAAGCATATCTACGATAGTCACTACATTGCTGACATGTCAATGACATGAAATATCGACATTTCGGTCATTGTTTCATGTGTCAATGGCTATTAAATTTCTTATAGGTAGTGTTTTTACATGTTTTGTCTATTTTAATAGCCTATGATCTAAGTCAAGTAGTTATCGACCTATAATCTAAGTCAAGATTTAACTAAACGTTAACTCTCAAGTAAACAATAAACGAACTCAACTCAACACGTTACGTTCTAGCCTTTTGTTTTTATTTGTGAACTTTAAAGCCTTTAAACTTACTGCGAGCCTTGAACGGCTACATTTGATATATTATAAGGCTGTTTATTTACTTTGCGTGTTTGGCGAACACACGAGTACATGTTTACACGAAGTAGAAGCAACTTTAGCGTACATGTTATTGAATCTTTATATCGCTTATTTTTCTAGCACTAACTTACGGATTAAGATACTTTGTACTTGACTATGAAATATGTATGTGTTTTCGAAACATTTGTCTTCTGAGCTAACTAAGAAATGAATTGTTTATGGAGATATAATTTTACTTTATAATCATTCAGATTTACAATGTATTTTATTTTTCTTCAGAGTATTTTTAAAGTTAGATAACTTGAGATGTACCTATACAATAGAGTGGGGTCCTGATGGATAAATAATACTTAATCTCTAGTTTATGAACCACAAATTCCAATAATCTTTTAAAATCTTCTAAAAAGGTTTTTATATTTCCTGACTTGTTATTTTCGTGAAAACAAAACGATTATTATTATACAATATACAATAATCCATAATTTTTACATTCATTGAAACAGAACATGCCTAAAAATTATTTAAGCAAATAAATATAGTTTTTGTAGGATATGCTTGAATGTTATTTTTACTAGCTTTTGCTGTCGTTTCTGCTCGTTTAATTTATTTACGTACTAGCATTGCTTGGGGCTCCGTCCGCATTCAGATGAGCACAAACCAAATTCTTAGGTTTTACATTATATTTTTACATATATTACATTGTAGCTTTTTGTATTTTTTCTCAGAAATGAGACATTTTCCCGAGGTAAAAAGTAGCCTATATGTTGACCCGGATAACCAGCTATCACCATACCAAACATTTCTTCATTTCATTCCTCCAGTGGTTTTTCTGTGATGCGGTAACAGACAGACAAACAAAAATTCTAAAAACTATAGATTCGGTCTCTGTATCGATAATAGTTAATAATGTTTATTTCAGTAAGATTTTTCCAAAAAATATTTAATGTACAGATTCGGCTTAGTTACACTTTTATTATATGTATAGATGTACATATGTACGAACTCTTAAGGTTATTGCATGATGTTAGATACCTTTCTCAGTAAATAGCCTACAAAATACTTTTATATATGCAATTGTTTATTACTATGAATTCACGACGATTTATATAAAATTCTAAATAATAGAAGAACGGTAAATAAATAGCATAAAATTATATTTGATTTATTCTAAAATTAACTCTCTGCTACTTGATAAATAATAATATAACCATAAAGAAGGTTTAGAGTAACTTCATAATGTTCCATAAGTTAATATTTAAACTGTTTAGTCTACGAAGTTTGTTTAATATCTAGTCTACTTCAATATTAATGTTCTAAGAAAAGCGAAATCTAAAGGTTAATATTGCTTATTAAGTTTACAAAACAGCTTCCATTAATCTTAGTTCTATAACTCAAGGCCTCTTTGTTTCTTCGCCCCCGTTTGCTATGAAACGGCTTTAATTAAGATATCATGGGAAATAAACTTGGCATCTTTTTGAAATATAAGCCGGTAAACATAATTGGCTGCTGTGAATATATGTAAGAAGTATTAATATTCCCTAGGGACATCCGGACTGAACGATACTTACCGTTAAAAACATAAAATACGAGAGAGGAAGGTGCATAATGTACAAGTATATACGTATAAGTATAGTATATATATATATATATATATATATATATATATATATATATATATTATATTAGTGGCCGCGTATTGGGTAGTAATTACGTTATAAGTTCCAGGACTGCTTTAGACATACAATGTCATTGTGCGGACGATTCTACAATGTACAACGGCACAATAAAGTAAAACAGGCGACAACCTGCCGAGAACTGCCTGTCTAATGACCACGGGAGCTATGTCCACTTGCCCTGGAAGAGCAATTAATTCTGTACTCGGGCGATCTCCTCTTAGCATGTATAAAATCCAGGATAGGACTCACTTTCTCCCTCTGACGATTAGAACCGACATTTTTAAAGACTTGTCACAAGATACCGTGCTTAAAAGCATACAATTTTTTTCGCCACTCACAATTACTTACATTACATAATTTATCAACAGTTGATCTAGTGGTTTACAAGGGTCCCCCCCAACGTGCGTTCACCTTGTCGTGGTGGGGGGGCTCAGTAGTGCCCGGCAATCCAACCGGGCGCGAAGCTAAGAAACGCACAGGGAGGTTGCCCACTTCGGTGGGCGGTGGGAGGTGGCCCTCTTCGGGGGCGGTGTACCATGCGGGTTGCTCCTGGTACTTCTCTGATAGCAGAGTGGACCTTGGAGCAACCCCATGGTTGTGGTGGTCTGCTTCGGAAGTCCAGCCGTCGGGGCGTCGTAGTTGAATGCGTAAGCGATCCTGCGACGCCCCATTAAGACGGGGGAAGGTTTTGTTGGGTTTTAGTGGGTAGTACTGGCTGTATTACGCCGGTGAGTCCCACACGTCGTGCGTAAATGCATTTCCCAACGTTAAAAAAAAAGAAAAAAAAGTGGTTTACAAGGGTCGTTTATTTTATAGTACCAATAATAGTTTCTGAGTAAAATGGCTGTGACAAACGGACATGATGAAATTATAAGGGCTTCGTTTGCCTACAGAATTCTAAAAATTACGTCGCTTGAATCTTGTAACACACATAAAACCATAGATATATAACATGTCACTAAAAATATGAGAATATTTTTTTTTAAATAGTGAGCTTCAAAAGTTTACGATTATTTACTAGTAATAAAGCTCTTAATGTATCGAATCTTCTGTAATCTTTTGATGTAAGACCCTATAATAAAAAAAAAACACTCCTTTCATTTATATTAAGAAAATGGACACAAATCAAAAATACAAATATTTGTATGAAAAAGTCTATTAAAGCGAGGACAAAGACTTCTCGGACAAAGGTCGAACAAATAATTGTCGGAAGATTTAGATTTATATTTATGTTACTTTTTTTAAGATAAGGAAAGTTATTTGTGAACATCACATGACATATTTAAAGGTGTATTATTTTATAATATTAAATGATGATTCTTGTATAATATATAAAAAAAATCGCGTATCTTGGAAACGGCTCTAACGATTTGGATCAAATTTTGCATTTAGATAAGGTTTTGTTTTTTAATTTTTATACTTTTTTCATAAACAAGCCGAGCTAAACTTAATCGAACAGGTACTAATATGTGCATAGTACAGCTTTTATTAAGTCTTTAAATTAAAATTATAAGAAAGATAATTTTTATACGACATTATTTAACTAATATACTAGTAGAATAAAGTCTGTTAACACTAATTACTCTTGCCATGATATGGTGTCTATGCATGATACTCATTTCCTTTCCTATCTTATGTAGCTTCAATTTCTTCTTTCAAGTTCTTCTTCCAGCTATATAGGTTTTAAAGTAAATGCCTTTAAGTAAAACTATTTTTAATCTTTATTTTAGAAGGTTAGAAAGAAAACAAAATTCTATTATATCTTTTAATATGAATCAATTTATTTAAGCAATTTAAAAAATATAAAAATACAATTCCTTTATATCTACATTTTCGGCAGTATTCGTCTAATTACTATTTACTACGACCTATTTACAAAGTAAGAGTAATATAAATTACGAGTATTTACAAAGCATTTACTACAGTAAAGTGTAAATTGCGGTACATTTTTAGACAATACTTAATTCTGTCTTACAATATTAGGATATACCACATTTCAAACTTAAGAAACTGGAGAAGAACTACAGCTTCAAGTTTCATGAAATTTCAACGAACGCATAAAATCGTGGAATTTTACGTCTTCCCCATTGTTTATCTCCCACTCACTCGCGATATAGTTCCATCACGCCACTTTTTATAGTTTTATTAACATCACAACCACTTTTACTAATTAATTTGCATAAGACTACACTCAGTTTTTACTTATCCTACGTATGGGAATGGAGCAAATGGTGACGGGAAATATCCAGGGAAACCGGGCGCCGCACTCGGCTGTATTGGGACCGAAGACGTAACGTATGACGTTAGCACTGTAGGAACTACTTTAGTATTATACAGTGTTGTGTATACCGTTTTGGCACCGAAAGTCAGTTTCAAAACTTGACTACTTGTAGCAACGACTTCAGTGTTCAGAACAACCGGAGTCGAAGTTATTGTAAATTGTTGCTGGGGATACAGTGGGTTCAAGGGTAAAGCGGGCAAGCTGCTAGTTCCTAATTCATACTCTGTTTTAGTTATAGTTGCGACTGGTCGAGAAATTGTACTCTGAATGGTGTTTTTACCATCAAATACAGGTATCACATGGGATTCATATATTGTTTCATATTTAAGGACGGGTTTAGATGTTGTCACTACATTCGGTATTTGTGCTGCTGCAGCTGGATTCAAAAGTCGCAATAAAGCTAATTGTTGCGCTTGTTCAGGTGTTAAAGCTGGTGTTACAGGATTTGGTGGCTCTGTAACCGGATTGCTCTTTTGTCCATGTGCTTTTTTAAGTCTTAAATGATTGTCTCTATACTTATCGATTTCTGTTATATCGAAGTCTGATCCGATATTAGCAAGATCTAAATCGGGAGGGAATACTCTACGGGGGACGCCATCTTCATCTTCATTACTATCACCGAAATCTAACTCCAAATGAAGTTCTGAACCAGCTTCATCGAGACGACTGTTGAACTCTTTCAATGTTTTACTCGGTATGAATTGGAAGAAATCCATTGGTGGTAATGTTTTGGTTGCTGTTACAAATCTAGTGACTTGATAAGTTTGGATAAAAGTCAGACTACTTGTTACATTAGCATCCCTCACTATTGGCAAAATGTGAGTTTTGAGCATATGCTGTGTGGTACTAAATGTTTCAGTCACAGTTTCTAATGGAGGAGTTTCAACATCAGACGAAAGAGTTATTGCAGGTAGAGTTGCTATACTGGAATCTAGTAAGTAGTGATCCTTTCCGTATGGTGATGCTGTAGCTAATATATTCTCAGTTAAGGGCTCGTTAGGAGGCGAATTAAGTGGCAAAGCCGTTGGTTCGATTCGTTTTTCTATTGTCGTAGTTACAGTAATAATACGAGTGTTTTTTACGCGTCCAACCTGTAAAAAATAAAATACATGTTGTATTTGATTACTTATACTGTAATTTACAGTCGTAAAATATAAGTTTATGGTGTCAAATACACTATTATTTTTAAAACACATTACTTGTGAAAGGTAATTAAAAAAAGATAAATATATATTATATAATACTTTCTACATTTCTACATTTTTATTTTTAGATTGACAACACGTTTGGCTCAGTTTGTAGTGACTCTACTTGCTGTTTCAGCGTTCGCGGATTCGAGTCCCGCTGGGGTCATTTATTAGTGTGATGGGCACGAATGTTTGTACTCCTGTCATGGGTGTTTATATTTATAATATGTATGTATTTAAAGTTATATATGTGTAGTGTATCAACTATCTGGTATCAATAGCACAGGCCTCGTAGCTTACCATGGAACTAGATGGTGCTGTGTGCTAATGTCCCAACATATTTATTTACTTATTTATTTATATAAAACTAAATACTATTATGTTACTTTAGATGTGAATTTGTATAAATTGCAGTTTCAAAGATTTACCTGGAAAGTATACGGAGACTTGAGTGTTGCTATTTCGTAATAAACATCTCTAAAATCAGCGGGAGTTGATATTTCCACTTTGAGTGTTTCAACCGGTGGCGATTTTTCTATGGAATTATCCTCAGTGTCATTATCAAGTAATGTTCCTGGACCACTCTGTGAGCCAGATAGTTCTAAATCATTATCTGATCTCGCTTGAGGAGATAGATCATTAGATGATGATTCTTCAGCGCTCATTGGAGTTGTTTGTTCATCGTCATTCATTTTTCGAATAGTCACTTTTGGTTTAGGGCTGGTTTTATATTGCCAGCGTCCAGAACTCTGCTGTCTATTAAGCTTGAACTTATAAACACTTGTTGCAGCCGGCGTCACTTGCTCTACTGCAGTTGGCTGTATGCGAGGTTTGAACCCTCGTTTTGATTGGCCGTCATTATTGCTTGATGGCGTCACTGTTGTTTTGTGTCCAGAATTACGATTGCTTTTGCGTCTATTTGAAAACGACGATGAAGGTTCACTGAAAACAGACACGGTTGCCAGTTGAGGAGATTTGGCTGGTCGAAAACGTGAACTGAAAACGGAAAATATACTTGTACATCATTTACCTTTAACCCAATAATTGTTAAATATGCAAAAATACATTGAATAATTAATTGATTGAATTTTTAAAATAACGTTATTTACTTTCAACATCTTGAGAGAAGGATTCCTTTATTACCTAACTATTATATAAAAGAGAACACAGTGTGCAGAGCTTTTTTTCATTTAATTATAATGTCATAGATACGATGAAAATTACCCAAAATTATGAGTTCTTTATTAGGAACACATTAATTATTCAATGTAAGTCATTTTTTTCTATTAACTAAGTATGATGGGTTAGTAAGGTAAAGCTAAGCTAATTTGATGTTTTCCGTTCAGTTTCACGTTTAGATGAGTAAACATAATTACTAATTAGTATTATACATACCTTTGAGTTCGTTGAGACTGGGAAGTATTTCTGTTCTTAAATTTTTTGCCTTGATTGGGAGGTGGCGATGGTGTATTGTCATTTTCATTATTTTGTGATCTAAGACGATTTTTGAAAGAGCTTCCATTACTTGTTTGCCTACGGGTTGTTTTACTAAAACTACTATCTTCGTCAACTATTGAAGGCGTCGGTTCTAAATTATGGCGATGATTTTTTGTGATAGCCGGGGCAGCGGTTTTTAATATGCGGTGTGATGGACTGGGAGAAATTTTGGCTTTATGGCCAGATTGTAAAATTTTTGAATTGCTGTTTAATACTTGAGCATACTTTCCTGAAATATAAGTCCCAATAACGCTTGTTTCATGGACAGTTGTTAGACCATCTTTAACTATCGTTCCTCCAAGAGTAGTTACAAGTCCAATTGGGTGCTCCTCGTCATCGGGCGGGGGAGTCGGTTGATGTCTATTTTTAATATTATTTTTTGGTTTCGGTCCATGAGTTTTTGATGGTCGTATATTAATAACTCTATAAGTTTCTTCTACAAATTCAGACGGTTGACGTGATAAATAGTCGTACTCTGGTTCGCCTATATTGTTCGATACTAAAATTGCAGGTTCATCATCATTTTGGCTGGATTTAATTTCGATTACGCTGTTAACTTTTGAGTTAACTATTGAAGATGGAGCGGGGTTTTGCTTTACTTCAACTTTACTACTGACAATATTTGTCACACTTTTCACGGTTTGATTTTTTGACTGTTGCTTTTTGGGTTGAGATGATTGCTTATTAGACTTCAATAATTGCTTAGCAACATCATTCTCTATTATTTTAGATGGACCTGCTACAACTTCGACTTTAGAAACAATTTGTTTAAATTCCTTGGCAACTAATTTTGGTATATTTGAATTCTTTTCTTCTTTTTTAGGAGAAGAACTAATAACCGAAATTGCACTCGATGTACCTATTGGAACTCCTGAATTATTTGTTTCATGTTTATTCAGTGTTTTGCTAGGCTTAATTGCTTCTGGTTTCACATTGTTAATTGGTGGTGGTTTAGTTTCTATAGTATTTTCTTGTACAGACTTCTCTGTTTTCGGGGGTTCTAGATATAAATTTATAGTTAGATTATTATAGATGTAAAGTATATATTACTTATTACATATTTATAATTTGAATAAACTAAGTAAAAAGAAATTTGGAGGCGATAAGATTGATAAAAATAAATATTAAAAAAAGCAAAATAAACTCTATATAGATTAATTAAAAACAAGATATTATCGAGAATAAAATAATCAAAGTACAAACATTTTGTTTTAAATTTGAAATTATACAACCTGGTGGTGGTGCAGATTGTGGCGAGAAAACCATTACAGTGTTCCCTATCGTAGTAGTGAAATCTAAGAATCCGTAAACCGTCTGCGTAATGAAGTTGCCGGCTGGTGCGGGGTTTGCTGCTTTTGGCCCGCCATCGTAGAATGGACTTTGAGTTAATATGGTATCTGTAATCGAACAAATATTCGAATAAATATGAGACACAACTTTATGTCAAAAGTATTTGAATTATAATTTTGTTTGTTTGGCTATATTTATATTAAAATCTTAGTTTAAAATATTCTATTATATAGAAATTAACGAAATATAATAATGCGGCGTACATTCTATCAATTTCCTAACTATTTTTTTTTACATTTTATCACGTTAAATGTATGATACAAGTGTATAGGTAATGTGGTTGACAGAGTTACTCGAAGGCTGTTGATTGGTAAATCGTCTGTTATAGAACATAGATATCGCTTACAGAGGGTAGATACGAAAATTTTTAATACCTGTTATTGGTTTAATGACGTGTAAACTCGTTTAGTTCAATGCACATGTTAGTGAACTTTTCTGTTTCACAATATATTATAATTTTAACGTAATAATAACTATAAAAAATTATAAAATCACTCTATGTTGCAAACCCTCATAAAATATTTATTACTAGCGACTCACCCTCGCTTCGTTCGAATTCGTTCCTAGGCACATTTTAATTTTTTTGAGCGGAACCCTAATTCTTTTACTGAAATGTCTATCGTGAAATCTTATAAAATATCTTTTTATCCATTTTAATAGAAAATTTCGCGACACATATTATATATACATAAAAATATATATATTAAAACATGTTTTATAACAAAATTTAGGCAAGGGTTAACTTATCGTGCGTTGCCAAATACAAATTTATGTTGCATTTTCGCATAGAAATTGGATAACAAAATTCTGGCGAGGTCGTGTCGCTATATCCTTGTTACTTCCGGGCCATTTGCCATCAAGTGGGTTGAGATAGTCTACCTTAGATACGATCGGGATCGCCGCCCACTCCAATCTATGTGTTTTCAATTACTTTGCCCAGAACATTTTCATCGTTCTCCGTTTTGTATGCATCGTTTGTTCGGAATAATATTTTCGGACCTAACTACATAACCCAATATTCAATATGCCGTCGCAATTTTCTTTTTCCATTCAAGACGTTTTGATTTTTAAGGTAAAAATCTCACAATATATGGGTTATTTATCTTAAAAATGCATTTAACAATGTATCAAACAATTAGCACTTCATGTACTTACTAAAGTGGGCTGATATCGTCAATAAGATGAATATCCGATGATCCATGGCAAGCGTGTCTTGTTCTTCTTTTTAAATATCACGACTGGAAGATATTGTGTTGATATAGCATTTTGGAAGTTGTAACTCTGGAAGACAGGTACCTGTAATAAATATTTTATATTATAAATACATTAATTTATAATTTGTTAACTAATTAACTAACATTACTAATCTATTTAAATTAATTATACCTTAATACTTTCTTACATTTACGCGAATATTTGACATTTTAAATAAAACTATCTTTTCGGATTTTGTCGCGGATTTATTTGCATTTTTGTTTCCCGACGTTTCGAATGCTTTACAGCATTCATGGTCACGGGAGAGACTGAGGTGTTACATGTCTCTAAGGTATAGTTGTTACAGATAGCCTACCCATAATTAACAACATGAAAAGTGTTGCTTAGTAAGTTGTTTTTAAATAATAGCAAACAAAATTAAAATTATTATCTTTAATTAATTTTAACTTTTTAAATTACACATAGAACAATTATATGGCTTAAATAATTAATACTATATTTTATATTTTTCTTTATGGTTATAAATATAATAATGGCAACACTAAATATAGATTACTAATTAATAATTTAAAATTGTAATAATTATAATAATAACAGCAAAATTAAATAAATAATATTCCATATTCAATTATAAAACTAATTAAAATTATAAAAATGTTTAAAGTTAAAATATTGTAAGGTAATTAGTGAAATTTTCATTTTGTTAATTATGGGTAGGCTGTCTGTAACAACTATACCTTAGCGACATGTAACACCTCAGTCTCTCCCGTGACCATGAATGCTGTAAAGCATTCGAAACGTCGGGAAACAAAAATGCAAATAAATCCGCGACAAAATCCGAAAAGATAGTTTTATTTAATTATACCTTAGCATTATTATAGTGATCATCATTTACCAGCTATTATTTTCAATTATAGTACCTACATATATGTATGTAGTATACATATGTATATAGTATAATTACTTTCATGTGAAGTGCTCTTATAACAACGCCCGAAACAATAAAATGTAGCAGTGCGTGCAAGCTGGCGCGCTCGTCGACTATTTCAGTCGCTGTTCCATAGTGCAAAACCAATACCGCCCTCGAATAAATATATTTGAACGTATTCATTGCTTCCATGGCTAATTCAAATAAAAATAAAATGACAATTGATGCACAATAATATCGCATCGGATAAAACTATCGGCAATGTGGACCGTCAGCGTTCGCGGTTGCTTCTCATTTCAGCGGTTCAATTCATTCGGTTAAATATGTATATATAGCTTTAGAATAAATATTTATTTACATTTAATGCTTCAATCTACTGTGGTTTTGAACTGATTAAATATGTATTTATGTTTTTTACACTATTGTGTGGTTGTTATCTCGTTGTGTGACAGAAATGTTCCCAAAAATAATTAAGCATTGTATTTAAAAAACTCGACGTGTCGGCAGAATAATTAACAAATTTATATTTATTAATGACAGAAATAAATGTAGTATAAGCTAATTGGTTTGCAAGACCGCAAATTGTTTACTATGGAAATCAGTTAAACCGAACAACAGTCCTAAATAAACAACATTGTTTATCGTAATGTATTGTTTTAACATTTCAATAAAAGCGTGTACGCTAAAGCTTTATATATTTCCGTTATAGATTGATTTGAAAAGAAGTTTCAGTAATAATAATTTAATAATAATAATAATGTTAAACATAAAAAAATCAAAAAGCCAAAGGCAGTGTGCATACGGATTAATTAATTATACTTTATTGGGTATATTAATTATACTCAATTAAGTAGTTAGGTATGGAAAGACACTAATTTTAAATAAATTTTCAGCTCATAAAGCTTTTTTTTGTCCGAAACAGTAAACTAAGTGACCAATGTATACGTTGCGCGCTTGTGTGTTGTGCATGTACAAGTGTTAAAGATATTTTTATCCCCTCGCCCAGGACAGGGCAGGCAGTGGTAGCCCAGTGGTAACGCGCTCGCTTGTAAAACCGAGTGATGCGGGTTCAAATCCCGGGTCTCGCACCTCTGATATTTTCATGTGCGAATCATTTCTAACATGATGACCACTTGCCTTACGGTGAAGGAAAACATCGTGAGGAAACCTGCATGTCTGAGAGAACCCAGCAAGTTTTCGAAAGACATGTGAAGTCCGCCAACCCGCACTTGGCCAGCGTGGTGGACTATGGCCTGATCCCCCTCGTATTGAAGGGAGGCCCGTGCCCAGCAGTGGGACGTTAAAAAGGGCTGAATACAAACGCTTAAGACACATATAATCCACCGCTAAAAAAAGATAGCTACGCAAAAAAGTTATCGTAAAGTTATCGTCCGTTCCTATTTTTATAACGATTGAGGCTTTGAGATATCAAGAACTAAACGCTAAGTGAATAAACACATTTTTCCTAATATTGCCACTATTTTTCGACGTTGAAATAACAAAGAATGAAATCAGTAAGTTGCGATACGCCATAAGATTACGTTTGTTAATTCACGATTGGCATCCTATCTGGGGTTGTGGTATTTAATTTCATGAACGATATACTAATAATGTTAAGCGGGGGAATCAACGTACTGAAAACATATTGCCCAAAAGCACAGGTAAACTTTCGAATTTTTTGATCAACTTATTTTATTTTTAAGCATCTACATTTTTTATGTTGTATATTGTTATATTGTAACAGTATATATGATACTAGCGAGTAGCGTCTCACTCTCGCTTCGCTCGAGTTCGTCCCTGGGTTGATTCTTTATAAAAACTTTCATCAACATTTAGGGATGAAAGTTTTTATAAGGACCCTTCACTCCCTTAAGCGATGATTTCCGGGATGATTGAAATGATGAATCCTATGTCCTTCCCAGGGTCTCAAACTATCTTTTTACCAAATTTCATCTAAATCAGTTGAGTAGTTTCGGCACCTTTTTAGTACAAACAAACAAACAAAAAATCAATTTTTTCCTCTTTATAATATTAGTATAGATGTATTGGATATTTTATGAATTGCTTGATTTAAATATATTTTTTTTGTTTTTATTAAACAAACATGTGTAAAATGATAATATCGAATGAATATGTGAACCATTTACAAATTATTTATGGCCAGGTCGAAATTACGAGAGGCGGTGACAGAATAGTGCTATCATTACATACGTATAAATTGTATGTACATGCAGTCTGCAATCGGAACTTGCTAAGCATTCAAATGCTTTCAATACTGCTAGCTATGGTGGAGTGACTTGACTGGCACAATGGATGCCAATTTACAAGGGAATTCGGCTTGGATGCTTCTGCCAACGTATTGAGCTCTGACATGTCCCGCCAAGAGGCCCATTGAATTAACTATAGTTTAGCGGACTATTGTAATTAAGTTAGATGGACATAATTTGCTTTGATTGAATTTTGGAAGCCTAGATTAGAGAATAATGGAATGTTCTATTAATCAATTTTAGAATAAATTACAAAATTAAAAACCACTACGAGTAATTATTATCAAAGGCTCTATTAGAAAATTTTATTGCAGCATCATTTTGCTTTATCGTCATTAAATATTTTTTATTATTTAATCATTAAATTATGATCCATAAAGGGACGCATATTTTATAAAATTACGTTGATAAATTAGATAGTTAAAATTAATAAGTATTTATTGCAAAATGAAATGAACACAGAACAAATAAAGTTTTTATAACTCTTCAAACTTATTTTCCTAATAGGATGAAATTGTATCATACTCGTAGACACAAGTTCATAAGTCAGTGATAACACCCTATTATTCGGTATATTTCACAAACAGCTACCATTAAGATAAAGTACAGGTGATAAATGAGCAAATTGGTATACCTCTTGGACAATCTCGTGTTCTCTTTGTTCTTTATATGCCTACCATAATAATTCACTGGTTTAAAGCATAGAAATAATTAATGTTGGATCAAATTACTTAAACAGGTTTCGATTAAATAGAAATGTTTGAATATACGAGGGCTTGTGATGAGCAATCTTAATCAATGCGGGTCAGCCATTTTGTGGTTACTGCCAAATAGCAAAATGCAGGTTTGGTGAACATTTTGCTAATCATTAGAATGATCGAAAATTTTCGATGGTTTTTAATTATTGTAATGGATGTACATGTTTGTATTTTAATTTTAATTAAATGTTAAATTGGTATTTTGCTAATTATCGAGTGCAACTGAATTATGTATAATAATTAATTAATATAGTATTTTATTATTACATTTGTTCACTTTAAATCACAATACAGTTGTGGTTACCCGCGAAAATTATATGTTGTTCTCATATTTTTTCAATCAAATATAATAAGTTACTACTGTATATATTATATAATTTATTTAATTTATATTATTGTTAAATTAATGTAATTGTGTGCCTACTCATTGATTATTTAAAAAAAAAACTGTTTACTTCTAAAATATATTTTGTATAATATTTTAAGATACTTTATTACTGTGCATGCTGTGTTTATGTTTATGTAAGTAATCACTACATTTAGTTCCAAGTTTTTAGTTCTATTTTTTTATATTTGTGTTTATTATCGTAAGTAATTGTAAATAAACCTAATAAATAAATAATTTAATTTTAATTCAACTTTATTATTAAATATAAGAAAAAATATTAATTTTAAAGATCAGCCTGTAGATTTTAATCATCTTCAGAAAAGACATAAAAAATGAAATTGAAATGTGCTTATGAAAGTGCAGAGCTCGGCAAGGGTCGTAATCTCTCGAGGAAAACATCATCGAGGGGTCGGGAACAAGATGTGAATGTGTAAGCAAGTCTGTGTGCGTCAAAGGGCCAGTGTAGACTGTTTGCTCGCGAGATGGGCGCAGTGATGGTGGTAATGTTTGTGGCGGCTCTTCCGTCTCGAACTATACATTCAGCTGATGCATACGTTATTAATGTACGGATAGCGAAACAATGTTTTGATAAGTATGATCTATAATTCAATATTATTACTATATCCATACTATTATATAGATGCGAAAGTAGCTCTGTCTGTCTGTCTGTCTGTTACCTTTTCACACTTAATAGATAGACTGTATAGTCTATGTATTTCAATACTAACCGTTATAACTATAAAACTTTTTGTAGTTTCTAATAAAATAGATTAATAGCTTAGTATATTTTAGATTTTTATAATTAATATCTGTGATTAAAGCATAATGTGTCCTTTGGTGTTAATGTAGTATATTAAAATTAATATACAAGTTACTTAATAGAACCATAATTTTAACAGATACTGCACATTGACGATAATTAGATATTTTGCTCCTTTTAGATACAATATGTATTTTTTACATTGTTATAAAGGGAATTGCTCTTTATAACGTAGCCTTTTTGTTTCTCAAAGATACATAGATTCTAAGAATTTGTCAACTAACAGAAAGCTGCACTATTATATAATATTCCTAATTATTATTGATTTATTGTTTTGATTGGAGTACCAGGAAAAAGGTATTTTTCAAAATTAAGATTTTTTTTTGTTCGTGCGTTTTTAAATAGTTAAAATCTATTAAAATCAGTCTAGTCTAAGTTACTTCATCGTTGCAAACGCTACAAGTAGATATCTGACCAACTAGGTGGCTGGTTCATCCCTCTATTCAAACAAAATTTAATGAGGCGTACGGTTATACAGGAACGTGAGTCTTTAGAGATCGTATGAGATCAACGATTCATTGTGTTCAAGGCTATGAAATTGCTATAAATTTTATATAGGCAATCTATAAAGCTTTCATAATGATAGAGTGGGTTCAAAAATTATTATTTTGTAATTTAACTGTAGTCAACAAACTGAATAAATTTGACATCAATTTGATATATTGCATAATAAAAAAAAAGGTGCGTGTGTACTTATGTACGCACGTAAGAAGTTATACTTCTTTGGCGTAACAGAACAAAAATAGCTAAAGATTTCATTCCGTACGTCACAACTCTCTGTTTCTAAATGGAATGCAGCTAACTTCATCATGTCGCTTTTTGGCTGTCGGTATGCGCGCGCATCGTAAATATTTTCCTCTCATAGTTTTTTCCAAACATGCCAAAAGAAGTAAACTTCAAAAAACAATCAAGAGACCGAAGTAACGTAAGTAAAACTTAAAATTAGTATATTATGTTTATATGAATAACATATTTCATTAACATTTTATTATGCCTATTTGAAAATTAATCAACGCCGTCCAAACAGTTTAGTTAAAAGTAAAGGGACGTGGAACAGTAAACACTGGTTCCCATTTCATATTGGCTCTATTAGCTCTCAAATATATCGACAGCCAAGGCGTAGCAGCTGTGTTACTTCCATACTGTATTTAATATATTACTTCGCTTATTAGATAGACACATTGACTGACTGAATAAATATTGCTCATGAAACCGTTCAGAACGATATTGTTACGGCCTATATAATATTTTAAATGTAATATAATATTGTTATTTACTAACTACTGCCGGTAGTTTCGCTCGAAACCTAATATACATAGTTCCCGCTTTACAAAGGAACAAACAGCGAGCTCTGTTGATGGGAAATCTTAAGAGGCAATATAAACAAAGCTTGTACAATTTTCCATATTTCTTATTTTAAAAATGTCGAACTTCCGTTTATGTAGGGAAGGAATTTAAAAAAATTCTTCCTCAGTTCATGCTTTTAGAGCCAACGTTGCTTGTTCTTCCACGTATGTACAGTGTGAGAGTTTTATTAAGTGAAACAACACAATAAACAGTATCAAAAAGTAAGTTTGTTCATAGCTATTTTTTTTTGTAAAAATATGTTTATTATTACTAATACTGCAATCATCACTAAACTAGCAACATTTCTATGAATATTGATTGGCTTTCCACATAATATTTAAAATTATATTGTGCAGACGTAAGCAACATTTTTCCGGATTCCTATCACATAATAGGGACTTAAAGCGGGATTTCAGAGAATGTTTTATGAGATTCTATTCAATACAGGAAGCGTAAGCCTCTTTACAGATTTTTCAGACATCTTATAAAGGCTTTAATCTCCGCCTTGGAAATGTGAACGTGGAATACATAATTTTCATGTTACTTCGATTTTAATTAAAAAATCTGAGTTAATGAGAGACATTGCTTATTGTAAATACACAACTATATAAAATATATACATAAATATATATTTTAATTAATAATATATAATTATTTAGTGTATTGAATAAAGTACCCAGCGACCTTAGTTCTCGCCCATGAAATAGCCGTATGTATACCTATTATAAAAAGTAAACGTTTTTATTTTTTATAAAACGTACAGGTTTAATTAATCGAAGCATTGGTAATTTGTTGATGTTCGTTTGTTTTTTATAGAAATTCAATGATGCCTCTTCTACAGAAATTCTGGGGACGAGATCGATGAACTCTTTAAAAGCGATTTTCACCGCTTCATTGGAGTTGAAACTTTGTCTTTGTAAAATGTTATTTGAATTCAAAAAATATATTAAAATAAGTTGAAATAAGGACTGTAGAGTGTGTTCACCTCGTCGTGGTGGGGGTGGGGTGGAGAGGGGAGGGCTCATTAGCATCTGGCAACCCAACCGGCCACTTTGGTGGGCGGTGTACCACGCAGGTTGCTCCTGGTACTTCTCTGACAGCAGAGTGGACCATGGGAGCAACCGCTTAATTCCCCCATTGAGACGGAGGAGGTTTTAGTGGGTAGTACTGGTTTTCGAGCCGGTGTGTCCCACATAACCACCTGTATGTATAGTATGTATATAGGTATTATGCGTCCTAACATTAAAAAAAAGGTCGATAGAGTTTCCGAGTAGAATGAAACATATAAACAACTAAACTTTACACTAACCAGTGTTCAAAATGAATAATTTCATAGGTAATGAGGGCCTAATAAGAATGTTTTTTTTATATGTTTGTAATATTTAAAATTTAATTTCTTTGTGTTACTTTTTCTTTTTATTTTACATACATAGTAACTACTAGTTTTTCGTAATATGATAAAATTTTGTTAATGTAATTTTTCCTCCTTTTTGTGTAGTGCCTAACTACTTATTCGACGAAAGGTGTATGTTTAAATACAAACTCTTTTAAGTGACAATTTAGAACGAATGACATGAGAGGAAGGCGCTGTGTTTTTGTTCATTGTGTTGTGGAAAAGCTCAAAATGAATGGCCGATAAAATTTATGATGAAAATTTCTTATTGTACTACAAACACAATCATCGTGAAATTTATAATCTAACTTTTAAGAGGGGACATTTTGAGCTGATGGTGATAGGAATGAAGTAGGTATTATATTGAAATACGAATTTATCGGCGTCTAATATAATTTTATAAAATCTGATATATGTTTGTTTAAATTAGTATTAATATTTATAATGTGCATAAGATTTTACCAGATATATCAGATCAAGACAATTTTTTATATTGATTTTGTACATATGTTCATAAAATTTCACTTAGCTTCCCTTTCGTCACGATAATAGACGATTAATCATTAAAAAATCTACAAATATTCCCAAATTATAGCGTTCACATATTTTAAAGTTATATTTTAAATGTGTTATATTTGTTGATAAAATATATTGATTTACATGTTCGTTTTGATGTATAAGATTTTTGATTTAATACAAAGTAAAGATACAATTGAATACACAGTTTGTGCTACGATATTATGTTAAATAAACAAGCTCTCGAGTAGGTTCGACTTTGAGTCGTCGGTTTTAGCTTCGGACATTTTATTTGAGTAATGTTATTTATATACAGCTTTACGCTATATTCCTTGTGAAGAGGCAAAGGCAAAGAGTAGACTTAGCTCTCTTTTCTTTATATAAAATATTTATATAAGTATATTTTATTATATTTTCTAGTGAACACAAAAGGGATTGTTTGGGCCAGCAGACCCTTTGCTCAGGACTCCCTAAATCGTAGTTATTTTGTAAGTTTTAATTCAATTTTCTTGTTAATGGTTTCAAAGCTTGCCAGTTTGTAAGTCTTATTTAAAATAAAAATGAAATATTTATCCGTTGTCATTATGATAATTTCTGGGTTTTTATTTCTGTAAATTACGGTATAACTGATAAGTTATTATTTATTATTATTATTATACGGATAGTTATTATTATTATTATACGGTATTACTGATAAGTATTTGATAAATAACAATATTAGAAAGCCTATATTCATTCTTATACAATATATTTGCGATTTCATTCTTCCCTAATAATTTACGAAAATTAAATTGGTAACCCAAATAAGAAGTACCGAAACGCAGGCTAGTTGACGCTCAGGGTGCTCAACAGCGTTTTGGCTGCAACCCAGACACGTTTTGCATTTTATTCAAAACGTTGACGTGAAGGATAAAGTTTTATTATTTTACTACTTTGACGTGATCTGCATACATCTGACTCATACTCAGTGCATTGATATGTCGTATTCTTACAATGATTTGTATTTTTTGCTATATTTTTACGTAGGAAATTTTTAACACCTTTAAAATGTTAGATTTACGAAATATGAAATATTACAGCTGATAATAAAAAGAGATAGAGATGTGTATTGAATTGTTGTTTTATTACAAGTATTTATGCGATAGAAGCGTTACTCTTTTCTTTTTAAAGCAGCAAATTATGAACTCGGATCTCTGTCGTGTGGTTGACTAAATTTATATTTCAGAAAATGATTGGGCCTATGATTCTTGTACGAGATGAGTTATGTATGTAGTTTGAACAAATCGTAAAAAATAAAAATTCTTATTTTGGTCTAGTAAGGATTAGACGGAACGTAGAAACCTACCAAAAGTAGAGAAAGATCCGCATCATTCCTTATATGCAGTTGTAGTTTTATTTTTTAACCCAGCCAAAAAGCGGTATAAGTTTTAGCGTACAGAACAATTTTGATTTGACTAGAGAATTATATAGCTTTCTTCACATGGTCTCAGATTCGTAGCGCAATGTAAGATATTATATGTATACATTTCCACCGTTTGTACAATGTACATTTTTATATAGAGATTGGCTCCAGAGATTATTGTAATCAACCCTTTTTTAACGTCTCAATGCTGGGCACGGGCCTCCCTTCAATACGGGAGGGATCAGGCCATAGTCCACCACGCTGGCTAAGTGCGGGTTGGCGGACTTCACTTGTCTTTCAAAAACTTGCTAGGTTTTTGTAGACATGCAGTTCTCGCGACGTTTTCCTTCACCGTAAGGCAAGTGGTAATCAAGTTAGAAATTATTCGCACATGAAAATATCAGAGATGCGAGACCCGGATTTGAACCCGCTTCAATCGGTTTCTCAAGCGAGCGGGTTATCACTACCACTACCACTGCCTTAGAGATTTCATTTTCATTCTTATAGTAAATTATTATTGTCGTTAAAACAAAAAAAGCAAACAATCTTTTAAGCTTATTAATACTAGCACAGATTTAAAATAAGCTACTAGTCGGCTATAGTGGTCAAATTAAAGTAAATTGTCATTCATCAACAATAAGCATTCTATTAAAATCGGGAGTCATCGCGTTACTCAGATGCATTGAACATTTTGCGTCAGTCGCGGGACAACTCGAGGAATTTTAATCAGCCTATGGTGATGTCCAAAACGATTTATGTTTTGTTTATTCGTTCACATCTCGTTTAAAAGCAAATTCCAAAAAGGCAAAAGGTCCAATTCGTGTTTGCCTCCAAACATCAATTAAGTATTATGAACACGAAATTTATTCACCATTTAAATAACATTTCAACTGTATCTCAGTTTAGTCTGACGTGTAATGGTAATTCTCACTCAAGGGTTTTATCGATAACATCAACTAAACTTACGTATATATAGTAAGTATTTTATAAGCACATATTTATTAGGTTTCCACGTCTATTTACACTTAAAAATATTATGTGTATTACACGTCAACCAAAATAAAAAATATCTATTGATCTAAAAGTAAATATTTAAGCTTGTATATGTAAATCTTTTAAAATACAATTTTATAAATATTCTTAAAACAACAGCCCTTTTCATTATATAAACACAACAAAAATGTCTTCTAACGAACACAAGAAGTTGAAAATGGCCTAAACTTATGACAATTCAGTTAGTTCAGTTCAGTAGAAAGCATCGAAACCGCAGGAAACATCCTCAACATGATTTTACTTGGTAATTTCGCAAGCAATAAGGTGTACTGATCAGCATCGCAATGAGTCACGGCTTGAAGCACGAAGGGCACGGCACTGAACTGTCGAGATAAGAACAATAGATGCTAAACGCGCACCCACGTTTCAAATTCCGAAAAGATGATAACTCCAACGAGTAAGTCTACTTCACTGAATTCACACGCGGCTTTAAATGTCACGTTATACTCTATCGATATATTATATAAAGATCATGCTCCTTTAAATTATTTGATTTAAGCGTGCTTCATGTAAGTTTAGTGATATCCGAGCTTTGTATATAATTTTTTAAATTAATGATTACAGGTTTACATCTAGGTAAAAGAAATAATAAAAATCCTCTTTAAGATTTTGCTCTAAGAAAGTTATAGTACCTTAATGAGTTGTTTTTTTAAATTAATTAATTACAAGAAGAAAGAGATATTATTTTTATACTAGCGACTCATCCTCGCTTCACTCGGGTTCTTCCCTAGGTACCTACTTTTAGACGGTTAGTATGGAATAGATAGACGATATATTATGCGATATATATATATATATATATATATATATATATATATATATATATATATGCCTTCCTCAATAAACAGGGAATCTAATGCAAAAAGAATTTTTCATATCAGATTAGTAGTTTCTGAGATTAGGGCGTTCAAACAAACAACCTCTGCCACTTTATAATATTATGTATAGATAATAAAAAGTTTATATAGGCTTTGGGTCTTTTTTTTATTAATCTCACTACTATAATATTTTTAATTTGTTACTTAAGATAAGACATTGTACTAAGGAATTTATAAATAAGTGATATAAATAACAAAACGAATATCATTTGGATTATTTCTAAGCGTAGGTACTCTGCGTGAAGATGTAATGGAGATGATCATGCCGCACAATCGATTTTTTATTATGGTTGAAGCGGAAAATTTGTTCAAATGGTATTTCACGGTATATTATTTGTGAGCAGATCGTGAGTGGTTTAAATTATATGAATTTTTGGTATTTCTTACTATTACGGTATTTGATTCCGGTACTATAAAGATTCTTCATATTTTTTACAAAGTTTTACTGTAACGTCACATTACACATGATATATTATGTTTAAGCACATTTACTTTGCTTGTTAAGGTTTTTATATAGTCGTTTCTTTTATCACATAAGGAAAATGGAGCTGACGCTGTTTTCTCTAAAAGTAAAACTGAGAGAATGTGACAGACTAATACAATATCCTTTTAACTTTAAAGTTTAAAATGGAAATTTTCGAGAAAGTCCGAATTCGTTACAAAAAAACTTCTGGGGAGCGGACAAAAATTATTTCCAATTTGGCAGGATTATTAGAAAAATAAAATTTACCCTCTTTTTTTAAACGGTCGAAAACGAAAGATTTTTTATTAATATATAATTTTTTTTTTTAATAACCTAAATAAATATTAATTAACACACATCACCATCTAGTTCCGTGGTAAGCTACGAAGCTTGTGTTATGGATACCAGATAGTTAATACACTACACATATATAACTTTAAATACATACATACATATTATAAATATAAACACCCATGACTGGACTACAAACATTCGTGCTCATCTCACAAATGAACGCCCCCAGCGGGACTCGATCCCGTGACCTGGTACAGCAAGGGTCACTATAAACTGAGCCAAACGTGTTGTCAACTCACATAAGAACAACTTACGTTGTAACATTTCATTTTTTATGGATTCAATAATGAAATAACACCCACACGTCGAACAAACGTGGGCTTTGTAGAAAACATTACATCTTCGGCATTTCAACTGAACAAAATTAAATTAAGAATGAACGTTGTTGAGCTTTTCTAGTCGAGGTCTTTTCGAGTCGATTGATGTTTTAAAAGTTTACATACTCAGTACTACTTACATTCAATGATATTAAGCCAATTTTTATGTCTGAGCCGCGATGGTTATTTATACCTATACGAGATAAAATGTAATTTAATACTATTTGATATAAAAGAAAAAAAATGATATCATAGCCACAGCTTGTTTTATTTCAAATTCGCGCATCCTTTTCGAAAACCCTAAAAAAGACTAACTAGAATCTAGATTTATGTTTAAACACTACGTAATTTAAGTTTCAATACGAGTTTATATTAACATAATAATAATTGTAGTAATTGCCTAATTTTAAGTATTTCTAGTACAAACAACTACTCTTTGTGTCGTTCTGCCGTGTAGAGGTTCTACATCATATTACAAGATGGCGCTACTTGCTTAGATTAAGCTAAATTGTTGTTTTCGTAATTTTACAACAAAAACCAAAATCTACTAAACATGGACAAAATATTTAATAAATAAAGTCCATCTTAACTTGCATACTACAAAAAATATGTTATGCATACTTTTTTTAAGTTTCAGTAAAGTTCTTTCTCAACTTACAAAACTTTTTTAATTTAAGAATTTTAATTCTATTTATATTTATCGATGACCTGTATTAGTCGTTTATTTTATATATAGATTCTAGTCTCATATTGTTTTTAAATGTTTTCAATGCATGTTATTCTTAGAAAGCATTTATCTTCAAAAGAAAAGCACCTTAAGAGGCAAGACTGCGGTATTATCACGGACGATCGATGTTCCCTCGCGACCAGACAAAGGACAGGGGAATATTGTTTGTCACAAAATTTATTATGGCGGTAGACAGAACGGGACTCGGACGGGACCAGTAACATAACCTATATATCACAGAAAACATTGAGGCTCGAGCGCACTGGCTTTTTATTCAGTCCGTTCAATGGCGTTTAACGCGAGAAAATTTATAGGTATTCGCTTTACATATGTGACGTCTAAAACTGTTGCACTCGTTGTTCTTTTAGGGACACCAGTTATTTTGCTGGTTTTAATTGAAATTGTAAGGGGAATTGTATTTTGTAATTAAACTTATAAGTTCATTTCTTATTTATTATTAGTATAATGCGAAGAAGAGCTCGAATTCAAAGAGAACGCGTAGCGCATGAATTTTACATGCAAGCATAATTTTAAGAAAAAACATGTCGCATAAATCCAAGTTATATAATATATACAACAGGATAACCATCTAACAATGTACCAGTGTAAATTCCAGTTTGGTAGCTTATTTTTATCGCACATATAAAACTACAGTGCGCGTTTAACTTAACGATGTGCAGTCTTAGCGCAAACATACTTTCGTGGCTTGCCGTTTCTACTGTCTAAAATCTTTTATCAAATGTCTCAAAGAATATCTTGTTTATGGTTCGTGCGAACAAGTTACGGGCGCAATATAATTTATTTCTAAGTTAACTGCCTTGGACGTAAACAAATATAAGTTAGTTCGTACATCACTAAGCCTCATATTCTCTTATCTACTGGGATCCGTTTGCTTTGCGCCTTTTATGGTATTGTATTAAATTAGTCGCTCTATTTCGGATAATAGTACCAAGATATGCTGGATAAACAATTTTACTATTAGTTGGTTGAAAATTTACCTTTTCTATTTATTTATTGAAAAGAGATTTACCTTTTTGTGAGATATTCTTCAAATGGAAAGATATTACGTGAGTTTGGCTATATTGAGACTATACGAAAATTTGATAGCGATAGAAGTTTTTAAACCTTACGTTTTATATATTTTTGTAAGTAAAAGAATGATTTGTGATCTCATAGGATTATTATTTGTACTTTCTTATCAAGCTTCTTTTTGAATTTTATGCTTTCACAATAATAGAATTATTTCTCATATCCGTAGAAATATTATTAATGATTGGAATATTACTTTGAAGACTATAAAAATATTAAGCACACTGAATTATTGTAAAAGATGTTAAAAATTATATGTCAAAAGTATAATGAATGGACTCAATTTAACTTGAAACTGAGTACGATACGAGTGAGATTCTAATATAGATTGCATATAAATTTACGCCTGGTTTCATTTTTCCTTATCATGACGTTAAGCCGAGACCCAGGTTTTGAGTTAAATTATGACCCATTATGAGTCCTAAAAATAAACGTTGAGCGATCATTCACCGAAGGGATCGTTATACGTTATATCACATTTTTTATTTGAATAAAACCCAATAAAGAGGAGGCGTAAAATTTAACACCTTTAATTATATATTATTATAAATATTGAAAAAACATATTATACAAATTGATTAAATTAAAATATTTACTTTTATATTATCTAAATTAACATTTTTTCTTATAAGTTTCAATTCAGAAAATATGTTGTATATAAAACTGAAAAGTGACTTCGTGACTGCAAAAAATTATGTAGTAATGCATTTACTCGTCACATTTATAATTATAACTACCGACTCACCCTCGCTCTGCTCGAGTACGTCCGTACATTTTAACGGTTAGTATAGATTTCTCAGAGATGGGATATTTTCCCACAGTAAAAAGTAACCTATTTGTTGGCCCGGACAACCAGTTATCATCATACCAAATTTCATCAAAATCTGTCAGTGGTTTTCTCGTGATGCGTTCCCAGACAGATATACAACAGATAGACAAAAAATCATAGATTCGATATCGATAATAATGACTGTTTCAATAAGATTATCCAAAAATTATTTAATGTTCAGATTCGACTCAGTTAGAAATTTATTATATGTATAGATAGATAATTTATATATAGGTTATCATTCTGTACATACGAATAATTTCTTATTTTTCAATTCAAATTTGTTTCGGTTATGAATTATTGAATTTACCTTTGTATTCACCAGATTCATGTTATAAATATTAATCTTTAACAATAACAATATATTTAAGCTTGAGTTTAATAAACTTTTATGAGCAACAAGATAAACTTGTCAAGATAATAAAGCTGCATAGTATATGATTTATGTGTTGTTAGAAAATAACGTTATTTTATGTCAGGAAATTGTTACACAATACAAGTGCGGAAAAGCATTTCTGTAATGAAAACTATGTACCTTCGTAGAATATTTTAAGGAACGCTCGCATTCTATCTCATTAAATCAGTATAGTGGTTGTTAAAGCTGTCGCTATAAAATGTTGCAGGAATTTTAATTTCTAAAAGCAATATTAATCAATCGATCAATCTACTGCACTGATAAAAACATTTAATCATATGTAAGTATTGGTAGTAAATAAGGATAAAATGAATAATTCACTGCGCATACAGAGCCAGCAACAAAAACTGGTCCACAATGGCTTCCTGGATATCTTTGTTTTCTAGCAGCAGTAAAATCTATCTCGTTATATCACTAAAAAGTAATTAATTACTCGCTCCAAGAAATCTTTAAGGCTGCGACGAAGGTTGGCATTCTTTTCTACGTTAGCATTCTTTGCTGAATAATTCATGTGCATTTAATTGAATAACATTTAAATTCATTACCCGAGCTATTCTTATTTATGGCAGTGCTCTTTAGTTTTCAGAGTCGTATTTTGTATCTGTGAATTCTAAGAAATATACGTACAGAGCTTTAAATAAAACATTAAATATAATTTGATGAAATGCCCCAGTAATGGGCTGTATCAATAAACTGTCAAGAAAATAGACATTCTGATCTGCTGTCAATTTATCATTTTCATTTTCTTAAACGAAAGCGTACCTACTTCAAATTTCAAATTTGTCTTGAGTATTCATAAAATACGTTCACATCGAAATATCATTTGTCAACCACTTTTAATAGGGATATTCTTTCCATTTATCTGTTTCAACAAAATTTTGAATTTCAGATTTCAGTCCGCGGGCGGAGGGGTGGCTATTAATGGATGAATAATATCCACTGTGGCATTATGGATTTTCTAATATATTTTCATGTTATAATGTCGTCGAATGTGAGCTCTAATTTATACATTTAACAGCTACACATGTACATTTATATAACGTTAATGGTCCTCGTACCCTTATAATATTATGTCATAGAAAGCGGGCTAAGTTTAGTTTGTGTTCAACTAATTGGATTAGGAGCTAAAGGAATGGAATCGAGCGAACACATATTGTCTATACCTATCACTGGATTTACACTAGGGGCACTCGGGGCTAGTGCCCAGGGTGGCAAAATTTGGAGAGCGAGAAAAAAAAAATTCTTCACGTTATCGAAAATGCTTTTTTTTACAAAAAATGAAAAAGAGATGGAGTAATAAAATTTATATTATTTATAAATTATTTCTGTGCGTTTTTAAAAAAAAATTATAATAATTTTTTTTTAACTTTTATCATTTTATTCGATAATATGGCGGCATTTTTACAGTGCCCAGGGGCGGTGCTAAGGTTAAGTCCGGCACTGTCTATACCAGTTGATTAACTGTATTCAAATAGAAAAAAGTTAGTTTTAATGAAAAATTAGTGTTCATTTTGATCGCTTTAGTATTAATGGAATGAATTATAAATAAACGCTTAAGCAGACGAAGATATTTTACATAAAGAACAAACAACTTGTTTTGTTCAAAGTAGAATACTAGCGAATCGTTGTGTCTCAGAAACTTATACACGTGTACTCAAGCTCGATTCAGTATCCTGTAGGACACTTTGTCTTCTGTCTGAATGTTAAATGAACTATTGTCGCTGTATATATTTACCGAACTGGGATTCGAGGAAAATGATTTTGTTTCAACATCTTCAAAGACGGTGAGAAATGAGACTTTAACTCGAGAAATATACATAATTATGCATAAACTATACTTTGTAAGTTTGTGTATATATCTATAATATCTTTCTCGGTACAATTTAGTATTAGTGCCATTTATATTTTACTAGCAGAACCCGCGGCTTCACTCGCGCTAAAACTACAAAAAATATCTAAGAAGGTAGGTTTCATACAAACTTTCATTCCTTAGTTTACCCCCTTACGGGATGAATTTCGAAAAATGCTGAAACACGTATTTATTTAATTTTATTTAAGAGCATTAATACCAAGTTTCAAGTAATTCTGATCATAATTATTTTTTTGGGTTGTATTATAACGTGTTTTTCCGTGGGAATTAGTCATTAGATAATCTCCCGCGGTAAAAAGTAGCCTATGTCACTCTCCAGCCCTCCAACTATCTCCACACAAAAAATCACGCCAATCCGTCATTTCGTTTCAACGTTAAAGAAAGACAAACAAACAAACACACTTTCACATTTATAATACTAAGTATGGATATTCTTAATATTTCTTTTCTCGATATATGATAAATATAACGTAATTTTGAAATGTGTTTATTTTGTAAATAAACTACATATAACGCTTGAGCTTATTGAGTTCTAAGGTTATGGAGTTTATAAGTTTCACATGTTTTTTAAAACAACTATAACACAGATAAAGATAATAAGTTACAAAATGATGTATCATCATGTTGTATAATTATAGTTTACAGATTTTTTTTTTATTTTCGAATTCGATATTTTATTTTTTAATTTATGAAAACGAAAGAAAAATATACCAGAATAAAAATTACTTAAAGTGCTAACAATTTAGCTAACACTTTTGCCTCTACGAGGTAGCTTCTTATACGGTTAAAGGCTAGAAGGCATATTTGTAGCTCCGGCGAATGGAGCTCACGTTCCAGTTTCATTTGCGGCGTGCACGTTGAGTCTATTCTGATCGGTGGACATTGGACACGTTCAATATCATACAAACAAATCGTTCCAATAATGGTTATAGTTATACGGTTCCGTAAACATAAGATTATGGTGGTGGCACCATAATCTTATGTTTATCAATAAAACATATTAAGTTAAAATATGTATATATATGTATATACATACGTGCATAAAACCTTATACATAGTACAGCTAAAACAAGAAAATCCTATAAAACAATTTTCTCATATAGAGATTCTATTTTTTTGCCTTACTTTTTATTTTGTTGTTTACGAGACTGAGATACGATAATAATAAATACTGTGTAAAGGTAAACTTCTATGGCTACATTTTATGGTTCAAAAGATACAGTTTTTTAATGGTAGATCCTGCTCCTTTCTTTTGGACATGGAACCCAAAAATTAATAAAGCATACCGAGGTCTTTCGAAGCAGGGTTTTTTCTCTTTATTATAATGGGGTAGATAGAAAGGATTTAGTGACATATTATAATTCTCAGACATTGTACGAGTACGTTGGAAAGTAGAATTGATGCCGCGATATATCGTTATCATATATAATAAACATTCTTCAAACATAAGCGTTTACGAGTACCTACTTTGTACGGGAATCGAACATGCTACTACTGGGGTATATTTATATTTTCTTTAGCTATTTCTCAGTATATTTATTATTTATTTTAAAACCTTTTACTTTTTTGTACTCTTATTTTTAACTTATTTGTACTCCTATCTGAAATGTAGAGAATGCACGGATTATCGACACGTATTCTTCATAGTACAAACCACGTGAAGCTTTGAAGTTTAAATCGATTTGCAATAATTTCAAAATTTCTGTATTTTGCTGAGTATTTTCTTAACATTTCATTGTAAAGAACTACTCACGTAAAACTTGATAGGTTAATATAGAATTAATATGTATATTAAAATACTAATGCACTTTTCGTGTATTCAGATGACGTTAACACGTGAGGCAAACAAATCTTTACCAATATTACATAAGTGCTAAAATATGAACACCTTATTAAATTAATACTTAAAAGTATTCATAATTGAACTTTGACTTTTTGAGGTTTGAGGTTTTGTATAATTTTTTGATATTGAGTAATTTATATTTAATATAAATTTATCTAATATGTTTATTATATTATATATTAGTCCCTCCACGACCGCGGACATGCCGGCGTAACAGTTAACAATAGATTTCTTAGAAATTTAATTAATTTCTTACAAATTTACCTGGAGGTGTTGATTCAACTGTTATATGATACTTTCTTAGATTTACACAAATACTCCTATTTGAAATTTTTAAATAAAACTATATATATATATTATTAATGTTTCTCAGCAAACATCTTACTCGTGACCATTTTTGTTATAAAGCGTTAAAACGTCGGCAACCAAAAATTAAAGTAAGAGATCTTTATAGTCCGACAAAATAATTGTTATTTAACTGCTATTATATTTTAAAATTTGCCTTTAGACCCTCGTTCTCAAAGAGGCCATTCTTATAATGAAATGTAAAAGTAAATAAACTTTTGCGTCACATGGCTTGCATACGAATGACGAACGATTCTAATTTTACGGCGTGATGGAGGCTCTGCTCATTTTCCTGACTGCTGCGGATATTTTCAATTTTCTCCACGGAGCTTACTTTTTATTAGTTTCTGTTTTGACTAGAATACTAATGTGTTTATGTTATTATTCATGTTTCGGGATACTTTGTCCATTTTATTTTGTCTGACTTATTTAATTTTTATTGTTAATCTACATCTCTAGGTAACTTTTATAAGTTGTTATATATATATCTCTAGGTAGTAATTACCGCGAAAATTAACCTGTCAAATTTATATTTTTCTAAATTTATCATAGATTTTTAATAAACATTACAGGTGTATGTTGTTGATGATAAGAAAAAATATCTAAAATGTACATACATATGTTTATGTATAGATACCAGTGGCGAAGCATCCATACAAGACGTCTTACCTTAAAATTATTTTGCTATAATTTTACATACATTTAATTTTTTTGAAGTATAATTGTTCTTTTGGAAGTATATATATATATATATATATATATATATATATATATATATATATATACACACATAAGTATATATATATATCTTTATTTCTTTCTGCATTAATACGTATATAAAAATTTTATATATTTGGAACGGCTTACCTCTGCTAAAATTTTACCTTTCGCCACTGATAGATACCAATAATTTTATTGTACAAAACAATTCGATGTAAACCACTTTGTGATAAGAAGCTGCTAATTTATACAATTCTATAATTATCCATATTATTTATGCCACTAATGTAAGGTCAGAAATTTAGAAATACCTTCAATCGAACGAGCGTGCTTAAAGGAATCATGACATTGGAAGGCGCTAGGCACTCTGTGATTCTCTGAATATTCCGCAAGACATATATATCTGTATATAGTTCTAAGTAAAGTATATATCATATATCATATTACTATTATATCAAATAATAATATATACCTATATTAATAAATAATTAATACGTTAGATTGTACGTTTCAAAATATATAGTAACATATTTAAATACTAAATTCAATTTTCCTCGATAGTTACAAACTGGAACATAGCACGGTACAGTCATTAAAATTAAATAATTATACCGTCCATACGTATAATGTGAAGCGCTCGTTCAATAGACGTGTTAATCTGAAAACTGACGTGCAATTTAATTAATTGGTGAAAGAGTGGAATGTAAACAGTGGTGTATCCATACTTAAAGCCCGTAACATCACTTATACGTAGAGATATTGAACATAAATTATTTCCCATTGACGCATAAGTTTTGTATAATATACTTATTTAATGGAGTTTTGTCGAAATACACATACAATGAAAAAATCCGGCGTAGCAACGACTGTCTCATGTAATATTTATACGTACCAATAAGTTCTTCACAGAAAAACCCAATATCTATTTTAGCCTAAACCAAGTCTCGAACCCAGGACCTGAGGATCTGCAGACATGCCTATTAACCATTAGATCAGCCATAAAACCATTTCTCATATAGCTGTAAGTCCGTATGTCTAATATAAAAGCCAATATTATCAGTAACGGGCAGGTTTAGTCTACCAAATACAGTGAAGGTAAAATTGCAGGCACAATAGCGTAATTAAAGCAGCACCTAATCTTCTGTCTTCAGTTGAGCTGACACCACAGAGTTAATTAGGTTTTTGATGAATTGCCCGCTTTTGTGAAATGCCTTCACATAAGTGGACTTTGCTATTAAGAAGAATGAAAGAAAAGTGGAGGAAAATTTTAAAATTTTGTATAAGAGCAACCTTGT
The DNA here is from genome assembly GCA_921882275.1 of Brenthis ino. Lineage (NCBI taxonomy): Eukaryota > Metazoa > Arthropoda > Insecta > Lepidoptera > Nymphalidae > Brenthis > Brenthis ino. Next base: position 28,918,211 of record OV170222.1, on the reverse strand, counting down.
TTTATGTGGAATTCTTTTATTACATACCTTTAGGGACTTAAATTATTTAATGTTCTTCGTATTTAACTATCTACCTTACCCTATATTGACGATACGCCATTAATATTATACTATGAACATTAATATAATTCATATTTTTCATATAAAGCCAGAGTAACTGAACTTTCATTAAACTTTTATTAAATTTTAATTTAAAGTTATGATGCATTTTGTTATAAATAGTAATATATCTTTATTTAAACTCTAGCTAGCGCTCTATGTTTAAATAAAATACGGTAGTGAAATTTGTATTTCAATAAAGCATTTTAAATCATAATATCAAAGGGCTGGAAACCCAAATATTTGCTAAATTCGTTTTCGTAATGATCACAGCAAAATAACAAGCCTCATAGATCCTGATTGAGGAGAATCAATCGACCGTGACTCTTACTTGACGCTTCAAATGAAATGCGCAAAGTATTTTTAAAATTTGTGCAAGTTACTAAAAAAAGAGTAAACCTAATAAGAGAATGTAAGAAAATTTATAGTAGAACTATAAATTTTAGAACTGGATTAATTTTTCATTTAATTTACAATCTTTACTTACTACTTCACCATAAGAAAGTGAAGTAGGAAGCTGAAGGAACACTTCGTGAGGAAACCTGCATGTTTGAGAGAATGTAGCAAGCTTTGGAAAGACATGTGAAGTTGTCCAACACGCAGCCCCACCTTGCCCAGCGTGCTGGACTATTGAAGAAAGGCCCTTGCCCAGCAGTGGGACGTTAAAAAGGGCCTAATACAATTCGTATATGTATTGTACATGTATTCATCCCTTTTTAACGTCCCAATGTTGGGCATGGGCCTCTCTTCAATACGAGGGGGATCAGGCCGTAGTCCACCACGCTGGCCAAGTGCGGGTTGGCGGACTTCACATATCTTTTGAAAACTTGCTAGGTTCTCTCAGACATGCAGGTTTCCTCACGATATTTTCCTTCACCGAATTCGTATATACGAGTACATATTTAATATTAACATTTTTGCTATAAAAAAAGAATACTAAACGTTTCATTAATTTTACTTTTATACATAAAAGATGATTAAAAATTAAATAATTCTTTTATAAATATTGCGTTAAGTTGTATCTTTAAACGAAACGAAACTAAGAATTAAGTAATAAACTCGAAGTACGTCAAATATAACCTTTGCCCCAATATTGTGATTGAAACCTAATAGAACAAGGTTGTTGTTATTGTTGATCTATTGTTAGTGGAGGAAAGCCCCAGACGATCCCATTCAGAATAGCTAATCACATCAAACGCATAGACAACTTGAAATCAATTTAACTTTCAATTAATACGCTTACAGAGTCTATTCAATCAGTGATACAAATGTACAGTCATTGTAGCTAAAGGATTTCTTTAAATTGCCTTGATTAATGGATGCACATTGCACAGGTTAATCTATACTTATTGGTGAATAAATTAAAATGTCTGGATATGATTAAAACTACTCCATAGCTGAGCTTTATACGCGAATATAGGCAGATACAAAAAGATAAAAAGAGCTTTTGTTTTTAATTTATATCAGCTTAAGTTAGGTTAAGCATAAACAATATACGTCCTGATTCTACTGAAGATTTATTACCTATATAAAAATATATAATTAATTTAAACTGGAAATTGAAATTCAAATGTAAATTTAATATACATATTTAAACATTGAAATACGAAATTATTGCTATAATGAGCTTTCTTGTATTCTATTTTAATTTAAAGAGATGGATTTTAAATATTAAGAAGTTACAAGGGCTGCACGGGAACGTCATTTAAAAAGAATGCAAAGCATGTTCAAAGTAATTTAATACTCACAGGGTCGTATCGGCTACTTGGGACTATAAAGTCGTTAATGTGCCCCCTGTGGTTGATAACGAGTGTTTCTTGGGAAAATTGAATGTAGCACGCCCCTGGGAATCAAAAATATATTATCAGTCAAAATTGCATGCGAAATATAAAATTGTCTTTATTATGCTTAATATTTAAAGTAAATTGAATTATTATAGTTACCACAATTTTGTGTATAATTTATTCGGTTACGGAAGTTTAAAATGTGTATGATATTTTTTTATTATTATGTATTTTTCAGTACTTCTTATATGAAACATATTATAAAATTCATATTTACTCATATATATATAATACATATAACAAAGGTTCAATGGGATTGATAATTATACTGCAGAGGTCAGCCTCGATCAATCACTTAAAATAACAATAATATTATTTCACGTCTCCCATTGATCGCGTCAAACATATCTTCGGTGTCGACGCGTGATTTAAGGAACCTCACGATTTAAATTTTGAAGCTTAAAGCTATTTTGTTTGATAATTAATTAACGTTGAACTAAAAAATTCTGAGGTTTTAGCTATTGTGTCTATGTGTTATGTATATAAGCATTACAGTGTCGTTTTAATTCAGGGGTTTTTGACAAACTTCGAAATTGAGGAGCTCTTAATTTTGTTGTAATTAATGTAATTTTGCGAATCCTCTACTATCCTGAACTATAGAAGGAATGTAAAATTCATATTGCTTAATAATAAAACTTTGTATTACAATTTGGTTCATAAAAAATATTATTAAATACAGTCTGTCTGTCTGTCTGAACGTGATAAACTCAAAAACTACCGAACGGTCTTTCATACGGTTTTCACCAATGGACGAAGTGATTTATAGGAAAGGTTTAAGTGTATAATTTATTTAAGTTTTGTGTAAATTGGTTAAAATGTTGACTGGGAGCTTTCCTGGCGTGAGCCGCGTAATCCAATATAATACATATATAAAAAAATGTATCACAGAATCGTTCATCTTAAAATTATCTATCGAACTGTAGCAACGCAATATGTATACGGACGCACCCTAGCGAAGCGAGAATAAATTACTAGTATAGAATAAACTATTTCGATACTAAAATATTATATTGCATGTTAAAATAGTTTATTCAATTATTCGTATGTTTATTTAAATGTACACGCTAGTGGGCACACATAAACAATATGTAAAAAAAGTTACACCAATTTAGCCATTATGCATGAAGCATTACTCAGCAGAATATGGTTATCTATCCCACAGTCTGTAACCTCGAGTAAACCAATAGGTCAAGGTGGTGTTCATTCATTGTTTTCTAAACAACAGGGCGTATTTCTATTACTGCTAAACGTTGTGATCGATCATTTCTGCTTAATTGGGACTTCGAGGTGATTAGCATTCTTTGCCGATCTAAGGCTCAAGCCGTCTCATTATTTTCTTACCTTAGAGGTCAAAAGTCAGCTATGATACGTGACGAATCTGAACATTTATTTTGAAGTTCTCTAGGGCTCTGATGTTTATTGATTGCCAGTCGTGTTTCACCTCTCATGATATCAGTATTAAGTTGATTATAGACGAATCCTTGTTTAGCGCAATCAAATGTTACGGATACTATAATCGTTCTTGCAATATTGTAGGTAAATCGTTTTGTAATAGCACATGGGTGTGCCATAATTTCTGTTTACTGTTAAACAATAGAATTGTATTACCTTATTAAATATTCAAGCATATAGGTAACCTTTTTTTAGTGACCGCGGTAAAGCTATGCACGATTATTCAAACTATTGGAAACTTCGAAAAAAAATTAACAGAAGCTTTCATATTTAAAACAATCCTTTTTTACATTAATTATTGCTATTATACTAATAAAAGATAATTGTCAAAATTTTAGCTCTTCAGATTCATCATTTAGTTGGTGCGCCATTCTGTACATTTTATTACTACATGTAATTACTCGTATATTATGTATTTTAAATATAACTATCTTTTCGGATTATTTCGCGGATTTATGTGATTTTTGGTTCCCGAAATTTAGAATGCTTCACAGCAATTATAGTAACGGGAGAGACTAAGGTTTTAGACATCTCAAAGGCGTTATATACTTTTTACAGACAGTGACTACTCATAATTTTACAAAAATGATTTAAAAAATCCAAAAATGACACCGAAATACCAAACCAAAAATTAAAATAAATCCGCGAAATAATCCGAAAAGATAGTTTTATTTAAAGCTAGTAGAACCCGCGCCTTCGCACGCGCTAAAACTACAAAAAAAAAACTCGAAAATAGTAGGTTTTATACACACTTTCATCTCCTATTTTAACCCCTTTTGGGATGAATTTCGAAAAATGCTAAAACACGTATTTATTTAATTATATTTAAGAGCATTAATACTAAGTTTCAAGTAATTCTTATCATAAATATTTTTTTGGATTGTATTATAACGTGTTTTCCCGTGGGAATAAGTAAAACGTAGCATATGTCACTCTCCAGCCCTCCAACTATCGCCACACAAAAAATCACGCCAATCCGTCACTACGTTTCGACGTGAAAGAAGGACAAACAAACAAACTTTCACATTTATAATATTAGTATGGACGTCAAATATTCACGTGAATCTAAGAAAGTATTTCGTACATTAAAATGTGTACAAGAAAGTATATAGTTAATGTTAAAATGTACATGATATAATATAAAATACGAGATAATAGTTTCATAATTAATGCTGAGTTAATTAGTTTGTACCCAGTTAATAGGTCAGGATGACAGGAAGTAAAAGATATTTCAAATATTAATATTTAAATAGCATGGTTATTAAACGAAGAATCAACTTGAGATTATTCCCAGCGGTATAACTAGGCGTCTTTATATCTTTTGTATTCTTTGAAAGGACTTTTGCTGGTTATTTTGCTGTGGAAAGTGCGAGATATATTCACATAGAAAAGTGGTAGAGGAGGCTTCAGGGGATCTGAGCTGCTTCCTTATCTCATTTGCGTGGAACCTACATATCATGCGAGGAAACGGTGAAGTGGGATTTATTCAGTAAATTTATAGACTAGTTTATGTTTAAGCGGATGAAGGAAATACGAATTATTTATTTTATAGCTGCATCCAGAAGCTTTATGATTTCAAAGCTTATGAAAAATATAAAAAAATTACTTAGTTTTATAACTTTTATTTATAGCATTTGTATTTTTATAGGCAGATACAATAAAAAGTTTAAAATAATTACATCTGAAAAATAAAAAATCGCTAAAATAATAATCTATTCCTTAAAGTGATTTCTCTAAGTCTAAACTCTATATCTCTGAAATATATTAGTAGGGAGTTGAGTCATTAAAGTAACGGAAAACCAGGTTTCAAACCAATTAGATCTGTGGAAGTTTTTGATATCCTTTTACCGTCTAGAAAAGAGTTGATAATCTGTTAACGGCTGAACGGATTTTCTTGATTTAGAGCTAAGTACACTCTCAAATCAAGTCACCTTTCAAACAAAAAAAAAGAACTAAATTAAAAAATTAAAATCGGAACATCCGTTCGGGCGCTACGATGCCACAGACAGACACATATATACATACATATTAAACTTATAAATCCTCTATTTTTGCGTCGGAGGTTAATAAAATTGCACCTACAACACAATTTGTACAACAAAACCGAGGGCGGTTACTGTATTATAATTTAGAAACAATTGTATTATGCGGTGATAGCAAATCTATTTAGGGACTGTATAGATTTTAATTGCATATTAAATAGGCTTTTACTTTGTCCGTTATTATTTATTCGCTCGTTTACCTATATAACATTTATTAAATGAAAAAGATAAAATTTCACTGTTTAAAAGGTTTATTTTATTATTTATAATTGAAATACTATGTAAATATTCGTTTGTCTTACATGCTATCTATTTGTTTTGTATACAATATACAAATAAAATACATCACTAATATGAGAAATTTTAATTTAAAAAATATTACATTTTATTATCTAAAGCCAAAGTGGCATACTTGTACCACAACACATTGGATGATTAGTTTGATGATCATATGTTTGTTTGTTTGATACGGCCCAAAATATTTTTTGTATACATATATTTATTTCATAAGTAACGAGCCTTTAAAAATGCCAGAAAATTGTCAGAGATTTAAGTGAAGAGTAGTTTTTGCCGTTCTCAATATTTGTATTTTTCGTTTAGTTTATTAACTGTGTTTTGTGTAGATAAGCGGTCTATGTATGATGAGCCAAACAAGGATAGAGCTAAAGGTCTATCTGTATATTGTAGTATGCTCTATAATAAAATCATTGATTAAAAGCTTTAAGCAAATTATAATATTAGTGACTTACCCTAGCTTCGCTCGAGTTTGTCCCTAGCTTGCTTCCCAATACAAACTGTTATCCCGATTTTCACCCCCTTAAGGGATGATTTCCGGGATAAATGGTCCTTCCCAAGGTCTCAAACTATCTTACCAAATTTTCTCTAAATCGGTTCAATAGGTCCAGAGATTACCCCCTACGACGTCACAAACCCACAATCTCACAAACTTTACCTCTTTATAATATTAGTATAGATGTTTAATAAAATATACTATAGATTTGTACGAATTTTTGAATAATATATAGATATGTACGATATTTTTATGGTGCACTTTTTATGATACAAATTTGTTTGTTACTTAATGTAGTTGTTACTAAAATACTAATAATAAAACTTACATTTATGTAAGTTATATTATTAATATTTTAGTTTCTATTCAGTCAATAAAGATCTCATTTTTATACATATTACTAGCGTACACAGGCGATATTCACAAAAAAAATAATTCGGAAAATTATATAAAAAAATATATCGTCAAATCCGTCCCGACGTTCTCTAACGTTCTTTCTTATGTATGTACGAGTACATATAGATTATTATTATTTAATTTTTATGGCAATATTATTTTAATAACTATTACATTTACAATATAAATGATAATTTTCGTACTTGATATGTGTAGAATTGTCACGACAGTAATTTATTATAGAAGTTCTATACATACATATATACATCTTGAATTGTTACGGCAGGTGTTAGTTATTTATTACATGACGTCTACAATGCATTCGACGTTCCAGTAAACAGTAAACAGGCGCAAAAAATCTTTTACAATATTAAGTTACAAAACTGTTTTTATTCTGTGATTATGAATCGAGTTGAATTTTATAATTGAATGAATAGTATATAATATGGCGCTCTAATAAAGTTAATTTGTGTGTAATTTTCATATTGTGTCGTTTCCTAATGAGTTGGTTATAATATAGGTATGTTTTAAGAATTGAGACCGCTCATTTAAAAAAACCCAACCCTAACAGTCTTTTTAAAATTCTACTTCAATTTACTTATATAATATACTAGAGACTCACCCACGCACCGCTCGGGTTCGATCCTAGTTACGTTTTTAATATTTAGCACAGATGTCTCAGATACGGTTTTTAACATTAGCACAGATGTCTCAGATATATATAAGTATTTTTCGTATGATAATATATATGTTGACCCGGATAACCAGCTATCATCATACAAAATTTCATCAAAATATGTCCAGTAGCTTTCTCGTGAACAGACAGACAGGCAAAAATTCTAAAAACAATAGATTCTGTCTCTGTATCGATAATAATGACTATTTCAATAAGATTTTTCAAAAAATATTTAATGTACATATTCGGCTCGGTTACTATTTTATTATATTAAGTACATAGCAAAAAATATTTTACTTTGTTTCATGTTTTATTCCAACCTTCTATAACTTTTTAAACGTTAACAGCTTTAATTGGTTATTTGTTATCCGAATAAGGAGAAAAAGAGTAGCCATAGAATTGAAAAGGATAATTAAGGCTACTGTGCATATCATATAGGAATTGTCTGCTTTCACGGTAGTTGAGGGTTCGATTTCGTGCAAGGCTGATTGTTTCACATTGACTATAATTATTTTGCTGGGTAAATGTACTGAATATTCATAAGTTCGGTTACCGTCACACGTCACTTCATATTAGTAGAAAGGTGGGAAAGAAGCTATAAAATCTATTTATTTTAGTCTCAATATATCATCTATATAGGTTTAATAGCTTGCATCGATTAGGAAAGTTTGATTATATTGTCATTTAACGATCATAATGTGCTTGTGCGTAATTAAATGTCTAGGAAGAGGTACTAATGGGTTTATGCACGTAACTGATCATCTGACGACATGTTGTATTGCATGAGATGAGGAAGAAATACTTCGTTGGTGCACGCTACTACCGGATATCGTATTACGTAGTGGTTCCCATGCATAAAATAATTTAATAATGCTGTGTGACTAATCTATACATATAATCAAATTATAACTAAGCCGAATCTGTACATTAAATATTTTTTAGAAAATCTTATTGAAATAAACATTATTATCGATACAGAGGCCGAATAGGTTTTATGGTTTTATGGTTTTATGGTTATCCGGGTCAACATAAGGGACCCTTTTTTACCGCGGGAAAATATCTCATTTCTGAGAAAATATACAAAAACTGAATGAAAATTTAGTTTTTGTCATCTGAACACGGGCGGAGCCGCTGGCAATGCTAGTGGTTTTATAATAATAAATGATATGTCAGTATATTACATAACAGGCCTTTTAGTTTATAAGTTAAACGTTTGTTTTTTTTTTTTTTTTAAATACGTTAGGAACGATATTAAGGTTATGCGCAAGCGATCCTGCGGCGTCCCATTAAGGCGGAGGGGAGGGGAATGTCGGGTTTTAGTGGGTAGTACCGGCTCTTCTAGCCGGTGAGCCCCACATCACCACCTGGGGGATCAGGTGGTATGCGTAAATGCATTTCCCGACATAAAAAAAAAAAAAAAAAAAAAAAAAAAGGGACGATATTAAAAAAAATAAATAAAAAAGAAAATAATGATTTCGGATTATTGTTGGGTCTGAAATTCGTCGGGCATATTTAAACAGTAGAAAATATAATTGTTTGTAAATGAACCAAATTAAAAGAGAATAGAACGTTAACTTGCTTAACTCTGGGTATTATTATAATATATGTATTCATGGTATTTGTTAAAATTTGTTTTCAGTCATCAAAATTCCTACTAATAAGAAAATTCTTTTTTTTATTGTATACCTTTATCAAGTTCACATATTTGTAAGTATGCACAATATAATCGATAGTTAAACAGTAAAAATTAATTTAGATTAAATCGATTCGCTATTACATTTTACAACACGAATTGTGCGGCAAAGACAAATATAAATAATTAAGTTCATAGATTCTACACAGTAGGTACTTGACGTGGGGTTTCAAATCGACGACGCCATGTCAGATACGAATGGATTTCGCGATATTTACAGTAATCGCTACCATCCCTTCATGAATAATTTATCTGTAGCTGCGACAGTTAGAACGCTGTAATTATGTAAGAGCTGTCGAAGTATAATTACAGAGAAGCAATACAGATAGCAGACGATATTTGATATTGCTCGAGGAAAACATGTAAATGAAAGGATCGGAAACACTTTATCAACCAGCTCGTTTGGTTTTATTTTTAACATATTTATCCGTTGCTTTGTTTTACTATCAAGAGCTTTGTGGAATATGAATTTTATTAAAAATAGAAGGTTAGTAGTTGTTATAATGATTATTGCATTAATAATAAATATTAGGTAATAATTATTAATAAAATTAATATAAATTACAAATTCCGCCCTAAAAAAGTAACTTTTGTAATAATCCCGAAACCATACATATTTGTATTATGGCAGCGACAAATACGAGCACCTAGACATTTTCTATGTCCGGTATCAAACCAATATCCTTCAATTCTGAAATTCAGTGGAGCTTAATTATCAGGAAATAATAAAAATATATTTTATTCATATAGACTTTTTTAAGAACTTTTGAAACGACATTGTTACACGTACATTTATTTTTAATGTCAATACTATAATTCTCTGTGGAAGTTACCGAAGAGAATCATATATCTAAGATTTGTATAATTAATATTTTAATACCTTCAGATTTGCTCGGCGTTTTTCGATATAGATATAAAAATTGCGTTTTTTCAGAATACACCCATATAGATAAACTTAAAAAGTAAATCCATATTTAAATACAAAATTTCATTCAAATCGTTAGAGTCGATTCCAGGACACCCAAAATAAATTTATATATATATACAAGAAATGCTCGTTTAATATTATAAGATATAAAACCCTAAGCTGTGTAGAAAATTAGTACTAAGCTGGTTATACCACAGAATATATTATGTAAGCATAATTTAAATTTTATTCTTCGTCACGCGTGCGTCACGACTGCATCATTATTCCCTGACATGCATGTTCCCAGGCAGACATAATGTAGTTAGGTTGGAAGGGCCCTCGCGGACCTAGATTTATGTTAGCTATGTCAATTATGTTGCGCTTTGAAATCCTACCCCTTTAAACTTTGTTTTATTCAAAACCATAAGAGACTGCAGTTTAGATGTGACAACTTAATTCTTTTATTTTTTGTACGCTTTGTCTTTAGAGAATTTGCAAAATTTTCTTATATCTAATTATAACGAATTAGCTACTTTGCAAATCTTCTAACTGAATCCTGCGGGTGGGTATACATGTAAAGTTGATGCAAAACTTAAATTTGAAGTTATCCGCAAGTCAATGCTTCTGACATATCGTTGGGTATTGGTGGATATATTGGAGGTATATAATAGTACTACCATTTCCCATCAGCTATCACCATACCAAATTTCATCAAAATCCCTCCAGTGGTTTTTCTTTGATGCGGTAACAGACAGACAGACAAAATTTTAAAAAATTATATGTAGATTCGGCCTCTATATCGATAATAAAGTCTATTTCAATAAGATTTTCTAAAAAAATATTTAATGTTGAGATTCGGCTTAGGTACAATTTTATTATATGTATAAATATATAAAATATATAGACTATAGTGTATAAAAGTTTTAAGAACTTATTAATAAGATGAAATTGAGATATAAAAGGCAATAAAAAAAATTGAATTGATAGTTGATTTGTTCTCGATTATACCTAATTAGCGGAAGTCAAAGTGCATGACACATCTGTGGGTATTGGAGGGTTATATATACATAATATATATACATAATATATATACATATTATATGTTGAATGGCTTATCTTATAATTATATATATATATAAAGATTTTGCACCGAACAATACTTGCGGAAGAAGATGCCAATCCACTCAAGCGCATTTAAATTTTGCACGAGCTGTAACTTTCTACAACATACCTCTGATGGAAAGAATTTTATTAATCAGGGTAAAAAGTTGTCTACGTTTTTTAGGGATAATGTAGCCTCTTAGGTATAGATGAAGTTATGTACATAGTTTACTAACTTTTGTTACAAATTCTGCCAACTAATAATGTAAATAACTAAAATATTTCTAAATAATGCTTAGTGTGCTAGTTGATTGAGCACTGGTAGGTAGCATTAAGCTATCTAAAGTAATAACATAACGGGGCTTAACCGAAACTTTAGTGTGAAAACATCGATGAGTTATCGTGAGCTGTTCAGCGCTAACGACCCGATATGTTCGATCGTGCATCTCATTACTTGGATATGAGTTTTCGATAAATGTCGAAGGCAGATAGTATAACACTTTAGAACATTGTTGCAATAAAATGATGGGTTTATATGTTTACATTGTTCCTGTACTTTTTCTAAATAATAAAATAAGTAAGCTTGTTTCTCTTGAGAAGTCAGAGGAAAGGATCATTACTGTAATTTCTTAGAGAATTCTATTTTTCGTCTGATTCGAGCCGATTCCCTGCATCGCTTTGTATTGTACACATCGCGATATCGTCAAGTTTCCAAGGCTAAAAGTAAGGTGAATGTATTTTATATTTTTGTCACTGTTAGATTAACTTAAGTTGTCAATGAACAGGTTGCCTGTAGGACATTGGCTGTCTACGACTATTCCGATATATTTATATGGTAATTACATGTAGGTACCTATCCTATTTCAGATTAGAAAGTCGATTTCAGATAAGAAATTCAATCTTACTCAGATAAGTCAAACACATACAAATGCACTCTGTATTTCTTTAACTCCCATATTTCGGTGGGGCGATAATTTGACACGAACGGTGAGAGTTCAGACGCAAAATATAATCTATCCCAAATATTATATTTAGGCATTGTATAGGCATTATATACAGGGTCATTTTTAATTTACTGAAAAACTTTTGGGAATATACTATTTACATCATAACAACAACATCTGTAACAAGAAAAAATAATATTTCTTTAGTTAGACTATTACCGTTTAGAAGGTGCAATAAAAATATTTTTATTTTTGTTAAATTTAAGATATATATTTTTTTTGTTACAGATGTTGTTTTTATGTTGTAATTAGTGTATTCACAAAAGGTTTTCAGTAAATTAAAAATCACCCTGTATACGAACAGACATAAACTTTTTCCTTTCCGTACATAATGAAGAAGTTCTTCCTGAAACGTAGTTAATATATAGGCCTGGTATCTACGTTAACAAGTCAAAGCGTTGTCTTCTATTGACAACATAATGCTGTATCGGCTGCCAATCATACTCGTACAATACCCGTTCATATTCATTAATCCATCCCCTAACAAGAGAATGGAGTGATTTCTAATTTTCTTTCATTATTGAACATAGTGGCCCATCTATTATGTTCGTACATCACTTGCGTATAATGTTTTGTTTGTTCATGTATAATATTAATAGTTCGCCCGAGTACATTGTATTATGTATTATGAATATATTCTTAGATATTAAATCTTCTGTTTATATAATACTTTCTTAGATTTACGCGAATATTTGACATTTTAAATAAAACTATCTTTTCGGATTTTGTCGCGGATTTATTTGTATTTTTGTCTCCCGACGTTTCGAATGCTTTACAGCATCCATGGTCACGGGAGAGACTGTTTATGTTTATTATTATTCAGTATAATACTAAATTATCTTTCTTAAATTTACGCAAATATTTGACGTTTTTTTTAGAAAACGACTTTATTCGCATTTTGTAGCGGTTCTTAGTTTCTCTTTTCCTTGACTATATACGTATGTGTATGCTGTAAAACATTAGAAACAACGGGAACCAAAACATCCGTAAATATAGATGTTAATATGTATTTTAAATAGTCTTAAATTAAAATTAAAATATTAGATTTCTAAAATTTCTTCATGCACATTACAGCTTATACATACCTGTAACGCGAAGATTTGAAGTGTCACTAAATCCGAAGTCGTCGTATATCTGTAACAAGGGAACATAAATTAAATAACAGAACAATAGCATACTTATTGTAACAATACAGTCCTGAAATCAAAATGCACGCGTCGCGCGCTTTAAATTACCCGTTTGTGCTCGCAATAATTCTTTAATGAAATTGCGTCACACGCATTTCGATTCCTGTCAGCTTCGTCGGTTCATTTAGTGGTCATTATTCCTGGGCACGACTCGTCGCTGGTCGCCTGTCAGCCGCGCATGTGTTTGCGCTACGTAAATCGTTCCTCTAGGGCGGCGAAATATGTTAAAGTAATTTTATGTTTTCCTGTTTTGATGTTTTCATAATTTTTTCTTATTTCACTTACTTATATTTTCGAATTTGATCGATTATAATCTGTCATAGTCCACCATAGGTCTAGGGCACCATTGGTCCATTTATTCACGTCAGCGTGAATTTCCCTTCTCCACGCAAGCAAAGCGTTGGCGATTTTAATTTGATTATCTATTATTTAATAACGTTTTATCAAATTTTTGATAAAAGTTTTAACTGAACTTATAAAGTATGTAACAATGCTTATCCTACATAGGAAGGCGTTCATATAAATTACACAGATACCCAAAATTCCGTTAAGAATAGGTTGACATATTCTTGAAATACAATTGAACTCATAAATTTTATATTTTATGATGTTATAAAATAAATTGTTATTTGACGAATTTATGGTAAAGTTAGAGTAACGGTTAAAATATATTTTATTTTGACCATATAATTGTTTGTGGCGAACTTGGTGCTTTATCATGCGATTGTACAGTTTCAACCGTTTCCTGTCAGGTATCTTAGAAGGAGGCATTGAATGTATAGCATTATTTATTTGTTTTTGTGCAGTTTTCATACTTTAGTTTGAAATGTGATGCTCCGGAAACCTTTATCGATGTATCTCCATCCCTATTGTTACAGTTGTACACACTGATACGCATAAAGTTCTATGGTTGATTCGATGGATAGATAGTTGATTAATCAATGTATGTAGAATGTGATTTGCCTTCTGTCTAACAGATTGTTAAAATGTTTTGCAAAAACTTTTTCGTGTTAGATTAAATTTATTATTAAAATTGTTAATTTTTACAATTGTTTAACGTTAATACTAGTTTTATAACTTCAACAGGTTTGATGCAATTTTTTATTAACTATGAACATAATATGACCATTAGAATGAGTAATAAATTAGTTATGCTCAAATTACTATAAAATCAAATACTTTTAATTGATAATTAAAAAAACACTTCATATACTATATATATTTCTTATTTTAAAAATAAAAATTATACTATAATTGTCAATTTCAAAAGTTCAACGTAACTAAAATATGTTGCCTAAATACTAGATCAAATTTTGAATTAGAATTTCGCAAACTAACTGAACAAATAATAGATATAAAGATAATGAAATGACCTCACAATATCGAGAAGACTAACTATTTCCAGAGGAAAGTTCGCTATCATTCTTTGTCCTTAGTTCTAGCGCATTGTGCGACGACCCGAGCTAATTTTCATGCGATATTCAACTTAGCTACCCCCGACTTTCTGACAAAGTCCGACTTGTTACGAGTTATAAGTTACGAGTCACCCTCACTATTATCTCGTTTCAAAGTTTCAATTCTATTGCGTGATTTAGATTTAGAAGTGATTTAGAATCGAGTTTAGATTGTGTTGCCGCCAGATGCGTACGATTATTCTGTACTTACACATTCGCTACGCTACTACTTTTGCACTTGTTACGAATCAATGATAAATAGCTTTTCATTTGGCATTAATAATAAAATCATTTGTAATATTTACTTTTAAGGAACAACTTATTACTTCTACTTTTAATTGTCTAATATGACACTAAACTCAATTTCACCATGGGACTAATATAAATGAGAAACTTCGTATGTTTGCACTTGTTACTTCATGTTGAATGGCTGGACAGATTTGGATAAAATTTATTCCAGAGAGAGAGACTGTGACCTGCAGTAGCACATAGGTTATTATTATGTACGTAGAGATACACTCGAGTGAAGCGAGGGTAAGTCGCCAGTCAAATAATATACCAATTTTTGTTTCCATCTTTGGTTTATTACATAAATAGCAGAACCCGCGAAAAATCTGTATAAAAAGTAGGTTTCATACAAACGTTCATCCCTATTTTATCTCCTTATAGGATGAATTTCGAAAAATGCTAAGACACGTACTTATTTAATTGTATTGAAGGTCATTAATTCAAAGTTTTAAGTAATTCTGATCTGATGATAAATATTTTTTTGGCTTGTAATATAACGTATTTTCCCGTGGGAATGAGATGATCTTCCGCAGTAAAAGGTAGCCTATGTCTCTCTGGAGCTCTCCAGCTATCTTCACACCAAAAATTACGCCAATCCGTCACTCCGTTTCGACGTGAAAGAAAGACAAACAAACAAACACACTTTCACATTTATAATATCAGTATGGATTGTTTCTCTTTTTATTGCTCTTATGACTAGGTACGTGGAAAATTGGTGTCGCTTATCGAGTTAGGAATGGCTTAGCAATGTATTTCGCAACTGGACCGTTGCCGTCATACTGTTCACTGATCATGTATTAGTAGGCAGAGCGCGCGAGTATGTAGCCTGTAGCCTTGTTCTAACTGTTGAGTAACTCTTCATTGTTGAATGCGTTTTGAATACGTTGATGCATTTTTGTATAGTTATATTTAAATTTATTTATATATTGCAAATTAAAGTAAAAGTGGTCAAACGGTAGAACCGTGGAAGAAGTTTTCTTCGTTCTTTTATTACATCTGTATATATAACTAGCATTGCCCGCGGCTTCGCCCGCTTTCAGATGACCAAAAACCAAATTCTTAGGTATTACATATTAGTATACACACACACACACAGTTTCTGTATTTTTCTCAGAAATGAGATATTTTTCGTGGGTAAAAAGTATCCTATATGTTGACCCGGATAACCAGCTATCACCATACTAAATGTCATCAAAATCCCTCCAGTGGTTTTTCTGTAATACGGTAACAGACAGACAGACAGACAGACAGACAAAAGTTCTAAAAACTATAGATTCGGCCTCTGTATCGATAATAATGTCTATTTCAAAAAGATTATCCAAAAAATATCTAATGTACAGATTCAGCTTAGTTACAATTTTATTATATGTACTAGCATTGCCCGCGGCTCCGCCCGCGTTCAGATGACCAAAAACTAAATTCTTAGGTGTTACATATTAGTATACTCTTACATTGCAGTTTTTGTATTTTTCCTCAGAAATAAGATATTTTCCCGCGGTAAAAAGTATCCTAGGATCGCGCGCTACATCGCCCGGTTTATATAGCTTGAGCAGGCGGTCGAGCGATGCGGGGCAGAGGGGATGGACTCGCCGTAGGCATCTCAATGCTCGCCAAGCATTAAAAATGTTTCGCTACTAATTACTTCTAACAACGATATCTCAAAAACTATTCATCTGATTGATTTAGTGTAAAGAGCAATTTTAATCTGCATTAAATGACTAAGCTAACTAAAATATTCATTTGGATAAGGATTAATACCGAACTAAAGAAAATAACTTTGAAAATAACGTAATGTTTTTAATTAAAAATGTTAACATAAAAGTGGTTATTGTAAGTCAACCGTAAGAGATAGAGATATGCTATCGCGGACTTTTTTGTAGCATTTTTATAGATTTTGAATTCTCTAGTACATTACTTAACTGTATCTTTGCTAGTTTACGCGGCGTTCGCGTGGAAAGTTCCCATTTGGCGAGATTTTTTGCGACCTCTTCAACATTTGTCGCCGTATTTCAGCTAATTTACATAAAAGCATAATAAATTATATACCTAAACCTTCCTCAAGAATTACTCTTTCTATTGTTGAAAACCGTATAAAAATCCGTTCAGTAGTTTTCGAGTTTATCGCGTACAGACAGACAGGAGGACAGACAGGAGGACAGAAAGACGCGGCCGGGGGACTTATTTTATAATAAGTATAGATAGATAAAATTACACAGTGTCAAGAGCGTACATTGTACATAAAATATTTTTTACTTGAAGTTCTCCAAACTTACCACAAATCAGGCATATATAATTATGAATTTATATTCGTCTGTTTGCATTATTCATTTGAGAATGACTGAATAAATTTTAATTGAGTTTTTTAGAGTTTTTAAGAGAGTTCTCATTTCTGTGCTAAGTATGCCATGTTTAGTTAGTAGATGCAGACCACATAGAAATGCACATTTATTTGTACATGCGAGGATATAAGCTTATTTCAAAATGTATTTTTTTTTATTTGCTTTGCCGCCGATCGTAGAAACTTGAACTCGTGAGTCTGACATCCTAACGTGGCGTCCTTTACTAAAACATATTTAAAACATCTGAAAAACTGAAAAAGTACAAAATAAAAATTCGCTACTCTTGGGTATACAAATTGGTATTGCATAATTAGGACGCACGAAATTGGACTCAAGTAGATGCGACTCTACTTTCGGAGCTATTACCTAGCAACATAGAATCAAACGAGTGAAGTTTTTAAAGCACTCGCCATAAAGGTTATAATACCATAAGGAGCCTTTACGTGTTCCACCTTTGTATAGAGAAAATACATTGTATATAAATAGCTGAGTCCCCCAACGCAAAGCATCGCTATGCACTTGCGGGGGCAAAACTCAATTAGGAAGTATATCCTAGTATTTAGTAGTTTTATCGCAATTTTGCCTTTGTACTGAGATTTGTATTGTTTATTTTTTTACAATGAATCAAAAGTAATATACCACATAAACTCTTGCAATAAAGGCTTCAATTTAATAATTAATATTGTTGATTTGTTACAAATTAGTTATTAGATATCTATACATATAATAAAATTGTAACTAAGCCGAATCTGTACATTAAATATTTTTTGGAAAATCTTATTTAAATATACATTATTATCGATTTAGAGGCCGTATCTATACTTTTAAGAATTTTTGTCTGTCTGTTTTTCTGTCTGTTACCGCATCACGGAAAAACCACTGGAGGGATTTTGATGAAATTTGGTATGGTAATAGCTGGTTATCCGGGTCAACACATAGGATACTTTTTACCGCGGGAAAATGTTTCATTTCTGAGAAAAAATACAAAAAGTGCAATGTAAGAGTATACTAATACGTAAAACCTAAGAATTTGGTTTTTGGTCATCTGAACGCGGACGGAGCCGCGGGCAATGCTAGTTCTATTATATAATTATTTGTTCATAATCAAATTAATAAAAAAAAAATCTTTTATACATTACTATATTAAACTTAACAAAAATTCAAGTAAGTATGAAACAATTTTAATATATTTTATAGCATTTTAAGTAAAACTATCTTTTCGGTTTCTTTCACGGATTTATTATGAAAAAAAATTACAAATATTCGCGTAAATCTAAAAAAGTGTAATTAATATAGGATTGTATTTTATTATATTTTGGTTATTAAATAGGTATATTAAAATTTTATAATCATATCTATCTATAACCAAATGCAAAAAATAAACTAAGTACCTAATAACTTAGTAAAGTCCCGCTATCATTTTAATATATAAGATGGACATCATGCTTGGAAATGCTTTTAGAATAGCCTATCTACTTGATATAATAAAGTCTTTATGATTTCCTTGCAGTTAAGCAGAGAGATAGTAGTAGTTCCCCATATACATATAATTTAAATTAGTGTCTGTTGTAATAAGGCTAATGTTTTAATAATGTTTTGTAAAAACATAAGTTAAACGCAGATTTATTTATTGCATCATATACGTAAAAGAAAAATCGATATTTAAGATTTGAATCGCCACAGGTAAATGCACGTTTTTACTTGAATATGAACCGAACCCATTTTCGAGAGCAATTTATTGAGTCCGTAAGCTGAGAGTCGTACGGATGAAGCCAAAGAAATTACTTTGAACGTTAACACCGACTTGATTGCTTTCAGAGTGTAGTTTCCGGGATTCACTTTATCAAAAGACCGTAGTTAGTGATGGCTCGGATCGAGATAATTCGAATTCAACCTTCGATGAAACGTGGATCGCTCATGTTCTGATTTTTTCTTTGATGTTTCAATAACTTAATCTTTACTTTGTGATTCCGATTCATTCTAATGTAGTTGGCTATAACTATATAATTTTAAAATTGTTTTATTGCCAAGGTCCTGTTACTTATAAAAATTGCATCTGTCTATAATGTACGTACATATTTATGTATATAAATATGTTAATATTCATATCATCCACTTTTGACTGTAAAATTTTACTTATTTAATATTTTTAATAGGTACTTTTTATTATATAAATGAAAAAAGTAATCATACGTGTTGTTTAAATTCATTATGTTATGAATATACAATAGATTTAAAATAATCGATTCATCCCCACACTAGTGATAGTGTTGCCAATAGAAAACATTTCCACTGGTTCAGTGTAAACGTGACTTTACTCGTGTTGCCGGCTAAATTATTTGGATTCAATGCAATGAATAGTAAATTGGCTTGGCTTTATTCGGACGGTTTAAAAATTGTTATGAATTCACAGCTTACTCCATTTTCTCCATTTATGGAATGGAAACGTGAGCTTGCTGTGTTTTTGGAAAAAATTTGAGAGTAAAATTTGCGACATAATTACGATAGTTAGATAACTGTTTGTTGCCATGGTAACCGTTGTTATTGTCTGACAAATGATATATAATATTATATTCTTTCTTTAAATATAATATTATATAAATATATGATTGTAATATGCCTAATATGCTTTATTTATTAATTTGTCATTCGTTTTACAAACAGAGAGTTGTGACATACGAAATGAAATCTTTAGCTATTTTTGTTCTGTTACGCCTAAGAAGTATAACTTCTTACGAAATATAATACGTAGGTACACATATACGTTTTTTTTTATTTATAACGTTCACAAATTTCTGTTTTTGCAATTTTATGATAATATGTTAACTATTATTATATTAATATGTGAACTATTTATATAACAGACTAATGACGTTCAGTAATTTTTTTTTATAATTTAATGCTGAATACAATATTATGAATTTTGAATTATATATTAAGATTATAATATTGTTTCTTTTAATGTAAAAATAACAGATTTACCGCCAATTAGCGTTTATTTCATGATGATCACAACTTTTTAATGCATACATCATATCTACGTTAAAAAGTTTTTCTCCCCTCAAAATCGTGTAAAAAATGAACATTGTTTAACATATTGTTATAAGACACATTATATAATATATTTTGATAACAAATTGTTTTATCACAATAGCGAAGACGATCGTCGAGCGCACGTAATTCTTCTCAGTCCGCATACAAACAGCCCCTAAGGAGGCGACAATCCTCCCCGCAAACAATAAAAATATACATAAAAATAAATTTGGTACTTCCAAACCGTCGACCGTGAGGAATATGCATTATTTGACAGTTACTGACGGCTCGACTATCAGATACTGTTATTTCTTCCCATATACGTGAATATAGTGGACTACGTGTCTTTTTGATATGGAATTTATAAATCAAAAAATTGAACACAAGTTTATTTTAGATTCTGTTTTATAGTTTTTTTTTAAATATTACAATTATAGCAAATAGCTACTAGAAAAATTTGAATCTGTAGAAAAACTCTGATAAGTTTGACTATGACAATCTACATCTATAATAGAGACTTGCTCTTACAAGGCACAGGAATCCCAAAGACTTGTATATATAAGTAATTAGCTATGGGAAACTTCATCCATTGGTATACATTTTTTTTATGTAAAATTCATTGTGATTCAGTTACTGCTTCACAAAATGGCAAATAAAAGTGAAATTAATAATTTTATTAACTTATATATAATAATAAAATTACAAACGTACTTTTCTAATATTTTTTTTACTCATAACACAATAGAACAATATACATTTAGTTTAAAATACAAAAAGTTAAAGTTGTAAAGAACAATTCTTATCGTTTGAAATGTATCTCCGATAAAAACTATCGCCCACAGTAATCCAAATTCAAATAACAACTGATGAAACAAGCTAACATTGGCGAGGTGGGGAAACATAAGGCACGTGTCGAAACTTCCAATACAAATTGCATTGCAGCGACGCAGGCATCGTCACTGAAATTGGATTGCGTACTGTCTAATAATTCCGATCGTGATTTTCGATGATGATGTTCGTGACATATTTACATGGCTAGTGATAATTCTTCATATTTTTTTACAAAGCAAAAAATATTTACTTTAACAGTACCTGTATTATACATAAAAACTGTTGTAGAATAATGGAATCTTTAGTTGTAGTTTCAATTTACAATATTTATTTCATTTTTTCATATGCTAAGAGTATTATTTTTAACCCCCGATGCAAAAAGACAAGTGTTATAAGTTTTAATGTCGATTTCTGACTCTCTCTGCGTGTGTGTCTGTCTGTGGCATCGTAGCTATCAAATGGGTGGACCGATTTTGATGCGGTTTTTTCATTTGAAAGCTAGTTTCCTTGCGATGGTTCTTAGCTATGATTGGTTAATATCGGTCCAGGAGTGCAAGAGTATCAGCTCTTTTCCAAAATGATGTAAGGCGTATGATTACTCGATTAAGTGCTCCACGCGTACCAGTATAATCGTTAAATGGCAATTAATTTGCGTAGGGGTTTTTTTTTAATTTTTAATTTATAATTATTTATTTTTGCACAACCTAATCTGGAAACTAAGAATAACTTGAAAAACAGTGATGTTATTACGATGATATATGACAGATGTATATTTGCCTCGGTTAGATAATTTAAAAAATGTCATGTTATGTTAATTCCATTCAGAATTAGTTATTCTGTGTCTAATTTCTGTATGTGACCAACATACCGATTGTATTGTTACCGAACTATTTACATACAGATATTCGATATGACTAAGACAGGTATACTTTAAGTTCCATGTTAACATCTCACATTCTATGGAGTACTTATGCGAATTGGTAGAATTATTGTTTCATATATCATTATAATTTTTGTAGTATAATTTTTATTTGTGTAATTGACGACATGTTTGGCTCAGTTTGTAGTGACCTACTTTCTGTGTCAGCGGTCACAGGTTCGAGTCCCGCCGGGGGCATTCATTTGCGTGATGAGCACGAATGTTTGTACTACATGTATGTATTTAAAGTTATATATGTGTAGTGTATCAACTATCGAGTATTCATAACACAAGCTTTGTAACTTACCATGGAACTAGATAGTGCTGTGTGTTAATGTCCCAACATATTTATTTATTTTAAAATTTAAATTATAAAAAAAATAAACACTCAGCGATCCGTTAATAAATAAATAATATGAATACCCATATCGATATATAATTCCCAGTCGCTGATAAAAATGTTATGCTATTGGAGAAATGCCATGAATGGTAACGAACTTTTATAAAAGTGTTATGAAAGCTCATCAAAAATTATGAATCGGAATCGGTTATTGGAACTATATTGTAATTGGGAATTCCCAGCTGCGTATGCCCCTTCAAATGTATACGCGATGTTTTTAACGTTTAATTAAGAACTGTTGATTGTGCTGTCAGCCATGTTTGAAACAAATATGAAAATAAACAAAAGTATAAACATAAACAAATACCTTTTAATATATATATTTTAGTGTTATATGTTAAGTAAGTCAAATAACATCCGAAACGAGTAATGATGAAAATAGCATTTAAAAAGTAACATTTTGTTTAAAACAATACAAAATAAAAAACGGAGTGTAATTTAAATAAATGATATTTGTACGTAATGTGCCGCGGGCTTCGATCAACAATTGTTGATCGAAAGCCGTGGGTGAATGTCCTTATAGGGATGCATATATATTATAGCAATATAAAATAAATATATGTATTAAAAAGAGTATTATATTATTTTTTCATATGATTATAGGATTATTATGTAAATATTTACGTTTTACATATATAGCGATATTCATAATATACAGATAGGTACAAGTTAATACTAAGACAAGTTTATTACTCATTTCTCTTGTATGTTAACGGAGACAAATAGTGGTTTACTGTCACTAGGTGTAAATTAATTACTATTAAATTAATATAATACTGTATTCTACTGTGAAAGGTTTATAAATTTAATAGTTGGGACCTACTTGTTTTTATTATTCTTAAAATTATTGTAACTAAATTAAATAAGACTAAACAAAATGCTAAAGCATCAAATAAAAAAATATAGCAATAAAAATGCGTTAAACCATATATAAATACTAGTAGAACCCGCGGCTACGCTCGCCTTCAATCTACAAAAAAACTCTTTGGCTTTATGTTATACAGCGATTCACCCTCGCTTCGCTCGGGTTCGGTGCTATGTATTTATATAATATTGTTCATACAAAAATACTAAAATTGTGATTAAAATATGAGGGGTAGCGGTAGGAGGGTGAAAAATACGTTACGACCTATTCTCATCATATAAAATCGGTCGAGCTGTTTCGGAGAAGTGCGACCACAAACACCGTGACACGAGATATTTATACCTATATTAGATTTTGCGCTGGTAAATAATATTATAATAGAGACTTAACAGATTACACGTTTATAAATGATAAAGTACATAAATTAATGAACAGTTAGACAGATTGTAACCAAAAATATATATTACAATATAAATATGTACATATTCGATGTACCACAATTTATATTAACACAACGCACGAAAACAGCTTGTCATGCTATAACTTAATTAATTATCTTAATTTGTCGAGTTTAGTTTAGGATTAGAGTAGCCTTAGAATAATAGTTGGTCCCAAGACGCGAATTGTTATAAGCAATATAATGTACGTGGGAACGTCCCACGGTGTTGCGGGCTACGACCTAAATGAGTACGCTTCGTGGTGATAGAGCACGGGTTTTGCAAACAATTGTAATAAGCGTGGCTATTACCAGCTGCTCTCTTAATGTGATCTTTACTGTGAAATGTAGGCTGATAGATAGCGACGATATGAGCTAAAATATACAAGTTAGCTTGCGAACACAAATTCTGGATGCGCGTTTATTTTTTTTTGGTAAACGCTACCTATGGAAGGAATTTATATTTTAAAATAGATTTTGTATAAAGTGGTTTAGAATTTATGTTTTATTTTGCTCTATATTTTTACCCTCCGACGATAAAATCACAACGTGTCTGTGTGTGTCTGTCTGTGGTATCGTAGTTCCCGAACGGATGAACCGATTTTGATTTTGTTTTTTTTTTGTAGAAAGGTAAACGGTCCAAGATGGTCGGGGGGTTTATAAATTTTTAATTTAATTTAGTTATGTATTTACTTATATTTTAATCCTAATATATTGCTTACTCTATTACTTTACTTATTACTTTTTTGGGGGAAATTATGTAGTATGAATATCTTATGTTTTTTCTGTCTACGAAGAAGCAATTTAGCCTAAATCTAGACAATAGTTAATTTATGAGTCAAGCTACGACATTATCATGTAGCGAACATCATAATTAATATGTTTTGCACTTATAGTTTCCTAACATAATTGCGGTTAGGTAAGCGCCCTGCGATGTGAAAAATCTCTATTCTCAAGGCGATCGTTTCAGTTTCTCTACAAGATTAGATGTTACTACGATTAATGCTGCAATTAAAAATATTTATCTACCAAATTTCCTGTTACTCTGTTGGGTAATTATGAGGGGCCCAAATCAAGATTACCTTCAAGTTCTCGGTTGAACTAACCGATTACTAGAAAATTTTGTAATGTACTAATTACAGCAGACCCAAATACCTACCTCAATGCTGTCAAGATGATGAGCGTTCAACCGTGTAATCTTAGAGATGCAACGAAAATTGCTTTATTGAAAATATCGTATTAGTTTAAGATACGCTCCGTTATATTTTAATTATAAAATGAGAAAATTCATATAGCTTTTCTTATTTTAAGCATAAATGCAAGTAACTACAAGTTAAAAACATTAACGTACATTTTTATACTTGTTATCTATACATATAATAAAATTGTAACTAAGCCGAATCTGTACATTAAATATTTTTTGGAAAATCTTATTGAAATATACATTAATATCGATACAGAGGCTGAATCTATAGTCTTTAGAATTTTTGTCTGTCTGTCTGTTACCGCATCACAGAAAAGCCACTGAAGGGATTTTGATGAAATTTGAAATGGGATTTTGATTGAAATTATAGCTGGTTATCCGGGTCAACATATAGGGTACTTTTTACCGCGGGAAAATGTCTGATTTCTGAGAACAAAACTGCAATGTAAGAGTATACTAATATGTAAAACCTAAGAATTTAGTTTTTGGTCATCTGAACGCGGGCGGAGCCGCGGGCAATGCTAGTTTTTAATATAAAAATACATAATTTTTATTAGTATAATAAATTACGATTCGGCAATCTATCTTTGTTATATTTTAAATCATTATTTAAATTGTATTCTTTGTATTGCAAAGAATCATTTTCGACATGATTGCAAATTGTCTTACAGCGAAGGAAAACATCGTCAGGAAACCTGTATGTCTGAGAGAACTTAATTTGTTTTCGAAAGACTTTTGAACCTGCGTTTCGCCAGCATGGGCTATAACCTGATCCCCTAACATTGAGGGGATACCAATGCTCCACAGTGTATAAACAGTAAATATATTGAATGATTTTATATACAAATATTAATAATAAATAGTGGGAACATATAACAACATGAAAGGTTTTAACTAACAGCATATATTACATGAATATGCTTCATAGCTCATAGTCAATTCAAAAACACAAAAAAAAAACATAATATTATGAATAATATGTATAAATAAATTACCTATTCTTCTTAACTCTAACAATTATTTAAATTAAGCAAACTCGTCCAACTAATTATCGTTTACTAAAACAATGCAAATGTGCTCTACAAAATCTACATGTTATAAATGAGACAATATATTTTCAACTACGTGCCTTTTACATAAACCTATCTTTTCGGATTTTTTCGCGTTTATATTCGTATTTTGATTTTTGGTTATCGTAGTTTCGAATGCTTTACATCAATCATGGTTAAAAAGATAGTTTTATTTAAAACTAGCGCTTCATCCTTACTTCGCTCGGGTTTGTCCTTAGCACGTTTTAACGGTTATAGGTATGATAAGTTATTGTGGGTTGTATTATAACGTGTTTTCCCGTGGGAATGAGATGATCTCCCGCGGTAAAAAGTAGCCTATACGATTCTCCAGCCCTCCAACTATCTCCACACAAACAATTACGCCAATCCGTCACTCTCTGTTTCGACGTGAAAGAAAGACAAACAAACAAACAAATTCAAACTGTATATCGTAGAAAGAGAAAGTGTCAAATCTACCAATGAATTCAAGTATTTTCAATTAATTTTAAGATTGCTCTCATAATTATAAAGTAGTAAGGAAAAATGTGATTTTTACGTTTTTTCGTGATTTTTTTCCAATTTTTCTCTTCATAAGGACCTTCCTCGGACTTTAAGGAATATTTAAAAAAATAAATAAGACGAATTGGTCCTATCAGTCTCGAATTTTGTACTTAGCAATTCATTTAGACATTCATTTTTAATTATAAGATGTCAAATATTCGCGTAAATCATCTAAATCCGTTCAGCTGTTTCATATTGAAGGATTAACTAATATACATCTACATACAAACATTTATATAGTATATAATTACTCCTTCAATCTGTTTGTTACTCCTTCTAGTATAGTGTTATTAGTCTGTACTTTGCAAAGATTTAATATAGATCTCTACAGAGTACAATGTACATACGAGTACTTCAACTGTAAATAAAACTTACGTACACATTATAAGTGCCCTTGCATGTGAACTGTTAGTTATAGAACTTATATACTTTGTTTAGTTAAATAATTAAACAAATTCCCATGTATATAATAAGATAAAATTTGTTCATATTTTAAATAACTACTACTTTGTCCTGGTTAATGTAAATACATAAGGTTAGCGATTTTCATAAAACTTAACTGCCTATTGTGATAGAGAATATTTTTATAAAATTATTTCTATTATTTTATATATGAAAAGGTTTTAAAGTATCTAGTGGGTTTAATGCAAAATTCGCATTTCAATTAACGCGAGGCTCGCTCATTAGGATATTTGTTTATATACGATGTAGAATCCTGTTTGCACGTTAGGTCATTGTTATTTGCGCTTAACACTCAATGCACGTAGATGTGTATTTTGTGGTTAGTTCACAAATGACCATGTTGGATATTGAAACGTGAAAAGTTTATATATTTACTTATAAAACAGTAATTAACATACTATATTTGTAAAGATTTATACAGATTTAGCTAATAACTAAAATAAGTGAAAACTCGTTGAAGTCTTTAAAAAGACTTAACCTTATAGAGCTAATTTTAGATAATTTTGTATTTTGACTTGGAATGCTGACTATAATATACGTGAATTATATATAGATATTTATATATGTATGTATGTATTCAGCCCTTTTTAACGTCCCACTGCTGGGCACGGGCCTCCCTCCAATACTAGGGGGATCAGGTCATAATCCACCACGCTGGCTAAGTGCGGGTTGGCGGACTAATAATTCTTTCAAACATGTAGATTTTTATACAACATTTTCCTACATTGCTTAGTATATTGTAATTATGTTAAAATATAAGACTTAGGTTTGATCCTGCTTCACCTGTCTATCCAAGCAAGCGCGATTAAGATATAAATAAATAATTGTTAAATGAAGTTTAGCAAAAAGATTTCAAAATGTTATTAGATATCAAAATTACAGACTAACAAATTATTTTTCTTAAAACGTTATGTAACTATAGCAAATTAGAATTTATGCGAGTAAGTTGACATTTAAGAATAATTTATAACTAAGTTCATCGAGAATAACCCTACGAGTACAATGTTACTTTACGAGGCAAGGATACGCTTGTAAAGCTAAATCTTTAAACATGTTTCGTTTCATAATCGTCCTCACTGAATGTCGAATACTAAGAAATGTGTATGGATAATGAACAATAGTATGTCGATAAATTTCGCAATTTGAAGGCAAAACCTATATGATTAGTCTATTAATACCTTTAAAGCAACTACGGATGAGAGATGTAACGTGAGCTACATTGCATAGCTTTCCGCCCGCGTTCAGATGACCAAAAACCAAATTCTTAGGTTTTACATATTAGTATACTCTTACATTGCAGTTTTTGTATTTTTTCTCAGAAATGAGACATTTTCCCGCGGTAAAAAGTATCCTATACGTTGATCTCAATAATCAGCTATCACCATACCATATTTCATCGAAAGCCCTCCAGTGGTTTTTCTGTGATGCGGTAACAGAGACAGACAAAAATTCTAAAAACTATAGATTCGACCTCTGTATCGATAATAATGTTTATTTCAATAAGATTTTCAAAAAAAAAAAAAAATTAATGTAAAGATTCGGCTTAGTTACAATTTTATTATATGTATAGATGTGTATTTTACTATCTCGACACTTTCACATCTTTTACGTAGTACTGACACAGAAAATTTAACTATATGTACATAATATGTCTCTATTACTCCAATATCCATATTGTGTTGGTTGGGGGTTTTTATCGTCATACATTATCATAAACATCCGTGTGATAAATTAATCCCATACGGAAATTAAACCTACTACTAAGGATACTAGGCAATACCCGTTAAACGTGTCATAGTAACTTATTATTATAAAGCTTAATCAACAGTTTTATAATGATATATTTAAAAAAAAATCCGAAAAAATACAATTCACAATATATTGCTTAATCTAAATCAAAATCAGAACTAAAAGTCGTTTTACGCAAACTTTGTTTATTTTTAAAGATCTAACGCTGATCTTAAAATCTTCAATTAAGGACAATGAACCTCTGTTCAACTGACGAGTATTCTTATAAAGCTATTCTTTGAGACCCTCAGTTTACTTTAAGGGTTCTCGCTGTTTTAAAACAAAGGAGTTGTTATTGTGTTAGGAAATTATTCCTTTCAGTAGCAGACTTTGTGTGATTGTTTCTTAATTTAATGATTTAAAAAATACCTAAATAATAATATAATAAAAAAATAACTTTCTAAATGCTAAACGTTCTTTGTATGTATGTTGTGTAAAAAAATAATAAGGTTCCAGCAATAAATAATTTCAATTTTTTATCACATTTTACCTCTTTAAAACGACCCATACTGGTCAGGCCCTAGTTATGACGCTCCGCGAGTACTTTAAGCACTTTATTCACTATACTCGTATTCGTATTCATGAATAATATCGACAAACATTGAATATTACAATATTATGTGACCATTTTTTTCAATATCGGAAGATGCATTTACGCATATCACCTGTATACATACAGGTCGTTATGGGAGATTTAATGGCTAGAAAAGCCAGTACTACCCCCTGGAACCCAATAGAACCTCCCCTGTCTTAATGGGATGGCTCAGGATCGCTTACGGACTCAACTACGACGCCCCGACTATATATAATGTGACCTGGGCAATATTATACATCTATACTATCTACACTAATATTATAAAGAGGTATCTACTGAATCGATTTAGATTGTTATATGATAAGATAGTTTGAGACCCCGCGAAGGACATAGGATACTTTTTATCTCGGAAATCATCCCTTAAGGGGTCGAAAATGGGGATGACAGTTTGTAAGGGGAATCAAGCTAGGGACGAACCCGAGCGACACCCTCGCGTCGCTAGTATAATTAATATAAATGTTCAAATAATAATCAATCTTTATGAAAAATCACTTCAATACTTTTTTTTGTTGGTTTGAGATAGACTACCAACAAACACATTTTCGTATTTATACTATTACTTAGTGATTCAAATCCATAATCTGCATAGTAGTAAATTGTAAATTGTAGACGCCCCGCTATTTGTGAAACGATTCCACTAAAAACATTCAACTAAATTTATAGATTACACAAAGTATAACTTAAACTAACAAATGTTGAGGACAGCTGCCTTCCAATCAAGGGTCAACCATATATGTCACAAAGTCACAGACAACTAAAACATTAAACAACGAACCCGTATCGCAACCATTTACATATCTACTTAGAATATTATATAATGGCTTAAGTTTGTACTAATAAAATTGTATAATAACATAAAAATATAAGGGATTGTAGAGATAACGTGGCGTTTATTATGGACGCCTGAACAAATTTTAATAAGACTTTCACTGTGATGAAAATTGCGTAAGCTTAAAACAGAGTTTTTTCAGTTACACAAGTAGAGTCATAAATGTCTTTATGATTTATGTTATACTTGCCTTCATATATGTACCTAAAGCCGCTACCAAGTTTTATCCTGTGGATGGGATTGTGAACTGGAGCAAACCAGAAGGAGGGATTGTGCAATTACTTACATAAAAAAGTTATATTACTTTTTTTTTAATATAATAATTTTATGAATTTATTAGGTGGATAATTTATACATTTATTTATAATATTTTTACCAAAATTTAATTATATGTGTACTTCATTTAACGTATTTCTTATCCGTTAAAACATATCATGGTAACTGTTACCTACTTAAAATTGGACCATTTATAACAGAGATGACTGTCATAAGGTTTTGGAATAGTGATTTTAGGCAATAATAATATTAGTCTCAATGGCGCTGAGGGTGTGAAAATATGAATATTTTATTAAACTACTGCCGGGCTCGTCCCTAACGGCACAATAGAATAGTTAACGGTATAAATAGATATAATACTAACGATTTATAGTATATATAAATATGTCCTAGCTACGTTTTATTTATTTGAATGGAACACTAATTCTTATTCTTAAATAAAAGTAGTCAATATACTCCTTATAGCATCAGCTATTTGCCAGTGAAAGTCCCGTCAAAATCAATTCAGCCATTTCGGAGATTAGCCAGAACAAACAGACAGATGGACAGATAGAAATTTTAAAAATTGCGTGTTTTCCTATAATTATCGTATATAATTTGATATGCATTAATTAAAAAGCTTTTATTTTGATATTGCAAATAGACATATTAATTTTATTTATCAGTATAAGTATCAAGATGTAACAAACAAAATTATAAGTCAGAGAAAAAAAAAATGAAAATGATAAACATTTATTTAAGAAAAAAATACCTATACACTAATAATATTGACTATTGTTCTCAGACTCCATTCATAATTAATGGTACAATAAGTGAACAGCCAAAGTCATCCCTAATGGATATCCTAAAGGTCATCTCCAATAGTATAATATAATATACCCAAGTACTAACATGTGACGATTTTAATATAGGTCGATATTTTAGGATATTACAGGTAATTGTATATTTAAATTAATGAGTTAACAATGGAACTTCAAATAATCAGGTAATAAATAGAATGTACCTTCATTTAAATAATTGATTTATATCTAACTAGCGACTCACCCTCGCTCCGCTCTGGTTCGTCCCTACTCTTACGTTTTAACATTGAGTATAGATTTCTTAGAGATGAGATATTTTCCCGCAATAAAAAGTACCCTATATGTTGACCCGGCTAAACCAGCTATCACCTTACCAAATTCCATCAAAATCTATCCAGTGGTTTTCCCGTGGTCCGGTAACAGACAGAGAAAAATTCTAAAAACTATAGATTTGGCCTCTGTATGGATAATAAAGTCTATTTCAATAATATTTTCCACAAAATATTTAATGTACATATTCGGCTTAGTTACAATTTTATTATATGTATAGATTCGTAGCTGAGTGACATTACTTTATGTCTTCCCCATTCTATGTGACATTGGCAAAGTAATCTGTGCTGAACTGGCACGCTTTGAAGCCACGAACAAAAGAATTGACTTGATACTGACTTCATTCTTCATATAACTAAATAATGTGCTACAAATCCACCATTTATGTACGTTTAATTTACGGTTAAATTATAATATATTAGTATTAGAGTAAACATTGTAATCCAATAAATTCCACTAAAGCGTAAATTTCACTCAGAAGCATCTTCGACAGCCGTTACAAATATAATTAATGGTTTGAAACGTCTTTTACATGTGACAGGGAAATTAATTTTGATATCATTAAAGTGTGATTAAATTGTCAACACTCACCGCTTATGGAACAAGTTCGAAATATAAGGGATCTTAATGATGTTTATAGGAAAGCATCTTAATTACTATATAAGTCGCATTATGCGTTATAAATTACAATTGAATGAAATGCAATGATGATATTATTTAGTTAGCTACCTTATTACCTTAATATAATATTTTTTATAATGAAAATGTATTAACTTTTAGAACTTGGATTGTAGGACCTTACTCGAACTTTTCAATCATTTTTCGAGCGAATCTGGATGGAATTTTTTTAACAAACAATACCAATATAAACGTTATAATTAATATAACTTAATGGTCATGCTAAGTTCTTAGACGAAAGTTAAACGTTCGAGGTGTTTACTAAATACTACCGACTAACACTCGCTTCGCTTGGGTGTGCTTCTGCGTACCTTTTCTGTACCTGTATATTGCATAAAACTAAATTTTATACAAACATACATACATACAAAATTTCACATTCATTATATTAGTTCGACTGATAGGTCACTACCTATTATGATAGTAGATATTACTATTGTAAATATCGTATTGTATAAATGCCGACATAATGGCCGACGCTTTGGCAGCCAGCGATCGTGTGCGTGTCACGGGGCCTAAATAATGACGCCGGGTGACATTTAATTTGGGATACAAAAGGCTCTTTATGCTGTTTACCCTAATCCATTTATCCTTGCCGCCGTCCCGCTCGGATAATATTGACAGCAACCTTTCAACTTTGCGCAGCTTAATTACATTAGCGGATTCCTTGGTCAGCTATTGTTTGATAGCACTAATATTTCCGAATTTGAGGACAACATAATTTCTAAGTGTTTTATTAATTACTAGATAACCCGACGATATTAATTATTAGTTGTTCCGACAGTCGTTGACCTATCCCATTTTCTATAAAAATAATGATCTTTGACGTCATACTAAAATTGTACAGACAAAAGCATTTTCTGTTTCTCCAGAATCTCCTAATTTTCTGGGCAACTATTTCAAAAAGTATTTTACAAAGGCCTCATTCGGACTGTTGTTGAGGACACGTTTGGCTCAGTTTGTAATGACCCTACTTGCTGTGCCAGCGGTTACGGGTTCGAGTCCCGCTGGGGGCATTCATTTATGAGACGAGCATGAATGTTTGTACTCCAGTCATGGTGCTTATATTTATATTATGTATGTATTTAATGTTATATATGTGTAGTGTATCAACTATCTGGTGTCCATAACTCAAGCCTCGTAGCTTATCATGGTAAGTAAGTTCCATGGAACTAGATGGCGCAGTGTGTTAATGTCCCAACATATTTATTTATATTATCAACAAATTATGAATATTTAAAAATGCGAAAATGGTCAACCTATTCTCAAGCGATGCTCTTATTTTATCCTTATAGATTTTGGAAAAAATGTAGAAAATCTTTTTCTTAAGTTAGTAAAGGCTTAAAATTACATAATACAAATTTAATTAATGTTTAATTTTAATACTAAGTGTCAAAATAACCGATAAATCTGTATAATGATCTTATCGTCACCTCATTATGGCTATTGTATAGTGACTGCAATCCTATTAGTGTGAAACTGTGAATAACAAAACCGAGCTGATTGAAGCTGACTTATAGCTGAAAGCTTAAAGAGTCCTTCAAATACACCTGACTCATTGATTTAAACAAATTAATAGCTTTGAAATACTTCGTCTGTTTAAATAATATGCTTTAATGGCTTATATTATTATAAAGGTACATAATAATTATTAAATAATTTTAATTTTATTAATTGTTTACAAGAAATTCAAGAATCTCTTTGGGAATACATGTTTAGTTTTCAGGCGTGATTTTAGATACAGATATTAGGTGTATGTTAATATTCAATAACAGTCTTGTAATTATTTTGGCAGTTTACTTAGTAATACATTAATTTTTGCTCTCCCATTTGTTGATTAATTACTAGATTCGTCCGTGGCTGAACTCGCGCGGTAGAAACGTCGATAAACAGTAGCCTACGTGTTAATCTGAAAGCTATCTCCCTTATTCCCTCACAATATCAGTATTTATAATAATAGTGTGATATATATTCTTTCGCTGTTTTATGCGATTAACAGTCAGTCATAGTGCAGTGGTAGCCCAAAGGTAACGCGCTCGTTTGGGATATCGAGTGGAGCGGGTTCAAATACCGGGTCACGCACTTCTGATATTTTCATGTGCGAATCATTTGCAACACGATTATATTATATTATAATTGTAAGCTTACAGTGTACGATAACATCACGAAGAAACATGAATGTTTAAGAGAACCTAGCAAGTTTTGGAAAGACATGTGATGTCCGCCAACCCGCACTTCGTCAGCGTGGAGAACTATAGCTTGATCCCCCTTGTATTAAAGGGAGGCCCGTGCCCAGCAGTGGGACGTTAAAAAGGCTCAATACAGTCAGTCATACTAAAAATATTGTAAGTCTATATAAATTCATAAAATAAACCATATCGGCCTTTAACAACCTGGCTTAATGAAGCAATTACCTCATATAAAACTTTCTATTAAGCGTCGTGAAAAATCGCCCCATACTAAATTCATTAATATGGTATTATAAAGTGTTCTGGAATACTCCCTGAATGTATTTTTAATCAGTATTTAAACGTTTAATTAAACCTGGTCGAGGGATTTTATAGCAATATCGAAAGAGATTATATTTTCCGGAATGCGCCGCCATTATTGCTATTATATATCAGGACCGCGGTTAATGCCTGCGCCATTACCACTGACAATATTGAAATTTTGTTTGGATAGTCGCAAACACATATTTTATATTAAAATAAAACTTTTAAGATCAATTTTATTATTGTTTAAAAAATTTATTATTCTGAACATTTCGATTCATTTTTCTGCTTATATTTTGACACGATATGTTATGAAGCTGACACCAACTTTATGGTTTATCTAAATTAGACTAAGGCCCGTTATATTAATGGCATCTTAAACCATCGATGAGATATTAACATCTTGTCGCGTTATTTTGTACTGCAAATGTTAGTTTAAATTGCTATGCGTGGATTAGTTAATCTGTAATTGTTATTACGGCCTTGAATCAAACGTTTGTAGGTTTAATGCAAAATTTACCTTGGGTTTTGCACAAGATGTGCAAAAGCTTAGAAATAGAAATAAAAAAATACATATGACAAGATGATGAGAATTTTTTTAATGCAATTATTAACATTGCGAGCGATTGTAGGATATTAGAGATATTATTTTGTCCAAGTATTTTGCCCGCTGAAGTGTGATCTGAGAGCGTGATTTCTAACATAACCGTCAGTTATTATAATGATTAGTTTTTCCTCCATTCAATTATACCCATG
This sequence comes from Brenthis ino, assembly GCA_921882275.1. Lineage (NCBI taxonomy): Eukaryota > Metazoa > Arthropoda > Insecta > Lepidoptera > Nymphalidae > Brenthis > Brenthis ino. The sequence continues at coordinate 28,882,635 of OV170222.1, read as the reverse complement.
TCATTGACAATAAAAAGAACCTATATCACTCTCATTCTACTTCTAACAGTAAAAGTTTAATATAAGTAAGCAATTTCTGTGAATGGTAGCGGGTACTGGCAGATAGACAGACATACAAATAATATAACTAATAATGACTACTTCAGTGCAAATAAAAAAATGAAAAATAATAGTTTTTTAAAGAATATTGTCAAATAATAGATAAACACTTAATATTATTTATAGATAGATACTCTTGTCGTATAAATATCGAAAATAAATTAAAAGTTAGTATTTTATAATAAACTAGCGACTCACCCTCGCTCCGCTCGGGTTCGTCCCTGGGGTGGGGTCTGGGAGGACCACCCTTATCTTATCACTTAGGGGTATGGAAAATAGATAGTAGCCGATTCTCAGACCTACTGAATACGCATATAAAATTTGGTAAAAATCGGTAAAGCCGTTTCGGAGGAGTACGGTAACAAACATTGTGACATGGAAATTTTATATATAAGATAAGATAAGCTCTCTAGGAACTAGTTCTTTAAAATATAAAGCATTAGGAAGACGTCCCTTAAAAAATAAGCGCTAGCTTAAAGTAAATAAAATTAGCTTACGTTCTCTCGAGTAATACTTCAGGATACTGAAATACGGCTTCTGGAAAGAAAGAATTATATTATAAATTATTAGAATTTTTTGAAGTAAAACTTCTTTAGACGTGACTGAGGGGTAAGTTAATATAGGTAATGAAAAAATGAGTGTCGCGGAAGTTAGAGTCAAAATTATTAATAATTAAAAAAAAAAAAATTAATTTTTTATAAAATAAAATAATTTATAAAAATATATATTTATTATTATTAATTTTATAATAATTATTAAAATTATTTTTTAAATTAAGTAATCACATTAATATTATTAATGTAAAAGTAAAATATGCAAAAATAACACTTCCTCGCTCTATAATTTTTAATGCACTTAGGTAAAATTTAGAATGGAGATAGTTTAAAACCTGGATAAACAGACATCGTTATTTTATTAGTATCTATAATAAGTATACTACTCGAGTAGAGCCGGGCGTAAAAACTAATAGTACCATGGTTTTATCATCGTTTTTTTGATAATCAGGGTATATAATAGCAATGTAAAAAGATCACGTGGCCATGTACAAATATATCTATAATGTATATAAAACAAAGTCGGGTTTGTTACAACACTTATAAATCGAGAACGGCTGGACCGATTTTTATGATCTCTGATTTGTTGGATTTTTCTTCGCCCCGAATAGCGGACGGAATAACTATTAAAACATTGAAAAAATTTACGATTTTTTTTTATTCAAAATTTACATAGCTAACGTTGGTTAATAACTATATATATATATATATATATAAAAATCAATATCAAACGTACATATCTCGGGACGAACCCGAGCAAAGCGAGTGTGAGACGCTAGTTAATGATAAAAGGAGGTTGGTTTCGAGGAAATTAATTTGATGATTCGTGTGAGTGAACTGTTAAGGGCGCGTGGGACATTACCGTGGCGTAGGCTTTGAAGAGTACGGTTCTTTGTTCTTTCAAGCATTCGAAATGATGCGCCATTTGTATTTTAAGATTTCTATTTAAAGGATTTTATACCTCCTTTAAAGAGTGGTTTAATAGTTATGAAAGAATGCTTAGTAATCTATATTAAATATAGATTAAATATTAAAGATAATAATTGTTGTATTTGAAAAATTACCTGACTATAAGAGCAGGTTTATGGCCATAGCATACTGGAAAACTTTAGCTTAAACGATCAGCCATTTAGCCGCATTTCGGAGGCGAAATAGTATAAGTACGCTACACTTATCTCTTTTCTGTTGCGAACTGTACGTATTCTGCGAGGCATTTATAGGCTATAACATTTGCAAAACATCTATTTACAAGGTTGTAGTTTTAGTTAGTTATAGAGGACTAACTTAATGTACAGCATACGAAAATGCAGTCAATAAAACTCGATATGCTTATTTTGTCTTTGGGTAACGCATTTGCGTATATTACTTTGTAGTTCCTAATGCATAACTTCGTGTCTCCGCAGATGGTCTTGTTAGACTCATTCGACTAAACTGCGATATGCACTGAACCCAGCGACCTGTGTAAATGTTTGTAGATGTATATATTTATATGTGTAAAAATTTTTTTTTAGAACATAAGAACTAATGTATGTGTATGTATGGATATATATATATATGTAATATGTATGTATGTAAGTATCTATGTAAACAGTATCTATGTACGTGTGTATGTATGTTTGTATATATGTATATTTATATTATAATTGATGTTTGTAGTTTGTACCTACACCGCACCGCATTATTTCTTTCTGGGTTTCTGGTAGAAATCTCTTAAAGAGATAAGTCACCCTTTGTACACATGGCATCTGTTTTAACTTGTATGTTTTTTTTCTGGTACATAAATAAATAAATAAAATAAAAAATAAACTAAAGTATTTTTATTAACATTAATTAATACAAATCAAGAAGTCTTCATTAATTTTATGATTTTTTTGGTATGGTAATAATTATGTTTATTTCTATATAGTTGCTTCAATGCTCTTATAGCTTTGATTCAGCAAAATTCAAACGGCAAAGTTCTATTCGAAGTCCTTTGAGGGTAACGTACGAACTGATATGGTGGTAATATAATTGCGAAGTCGTATTTGAGTTTGGAACATGATGGAAGCAATAGGTCCGTCGGGGCTGGGTCGGCAAGCGTAGTGTCACAACTAGCGAAACCGAATAATTCATGAAGCACAAGAGGGCGGCTTTGGAGGTGTTACTAGTTGTTTTGTAACTCTAGTACAACGATGAAATGTAAATTTTATGTTCCCTATGCTCTTAATAATAAGGACTATATTTTAAAAGTAAGTACACCAAACGTTGCCTATTGTAAGCATCGACTCATTGTGCCATTATTATGCAAAGACGACCACCGATCGACGAAATGTTTTCTCGCGAATGCTGAACTACATTTCGGTTTGTTAAAAGGTTATTAGAATGTAGGTCTCGTAATACCCCCAAGGTAAGTTGGGTTTTTTGGGATTAATTTTATATTTTACTCATTGTCGCCATGAATTCTAATACCCATTTGACTTTATTGTGAACTGTCACATATTTTTGAAGGAATAATGTCTAATGTCTTTATTTGACAGATATCTGTCAAAACTCTTTAGTTTACAAAGCTATAATAGAAAATTTCATATATTGAAATAAACATATTATAATTTATTTATAAATTAATAAGTATAGCTAGCATTTTTAACTTTGAAACCTTATATTTTTGTACATATGTATGTAAAAATATAATGTTTACACATAAGATTTTATATAACCCATAAAATATACAAGATAGATCGACCGCCTCATTTTCCATGTAGGTATACCAATCTCCGATAGTAATATATCAAAACTAAGACGTTTTTTGGAGAGAAAAAGATTATAAGGTAAATATATTAAAAATTCCACGCGATGCGGGATTCTATCCTTATTTATGATCTTAGGTTGAGCCACAAAATATAAAAAGTAAATATTAGTTTTGCATTTTATAATAACGTGCTTATAGTAAGGCAATAAATACTTGGAAAAGACAATCGACTCAACCAAAACGAGGCAACTTCACTGATCATAAATTACAAAGCCATGGTAGCTTTGCAAAGTTCAGATTAACATTAAAACACAATATCTAGATAAAGTTATTTATATATTTTATCATAGAATTAAACATTGCCTTCACAAAAAATTGTATAACAGGTTAATATAAAGAAGTAATTTGTAAGATTTCGTAAAATCTTAAAAAACTAAGTTAGAGCGAATGCTTTCAAAGCTTTTTTAAAATGTGTCAACTTTAACAAGAGGCACTGAACTTTAATAACAGAAAGTTCTAATTTCCCCTTGGTACTAGTATAAAATATTGTTATTACGTCTTTGAGTATAATCGCGTAGCAATAAAATTTTAATTATATTACATTAAAAAAATGCACTACTCCAAATTAACAGGCGTCGCGTGAGTTTTTATGATGTATGAATATGAACAAAGATACATCGCACCGCTGGGAAATATTTTATTTGTTAAATAACGAAGCTTTTACATATGAATTTTTTTATAGCTACATTATATAACTTTTTACGTACATATTAAAGCACATATTATTTGGTTTTTTGTCGTAATTTTAGCATAAAACACACTTTGGAGCTTTTTAAGGGTAGTCAATTATTACTTACTTTGTCACAAAGTTATTAAAGTTGGAAGTAATTTATTATCGAGGAGGAGTGAAATGCATTCGCTTTTGTTCTTTAACAAAAAATATAAGGTAGGATTTCCTTTAATTAAATAGGATATAGCATATGTATCCAACCCTTTTTAACATCCACTGCTGGGCACGGACCTCTCTTCAATACGTTCAAGCCATAATCAGCGGCGGATTTCACATTTCTTTCTAAAACTTGCTAGGTTTTCTCAGATATGTAGGTTTCTTCACGATATTTTCCTTCACCGTAAGACAAGTGGTAATCATGTTAGAAATGATTCACACATGAAAATATCAGAGGTGCGAGACGCGGGATTTGAACCCGCTCCACTCGGTTTTCCAAGCGAGCGCGTTACCACTGGACTACCACTGCCCTAATAATAATAATAGCATATATTTCAAATTAATTTTATATTGAAAATATCTAAACTACCATAGATAAGTAAATGAAGGCATAATGAAAGATACACACCTTTCGTTATGGCTTCATAATTAAAGTTATTGACCTCCATCAAAACGGTTAATCAAGTTAATTAATTTGATGTACATATAATAGCCATAACAAAGAAATATGAATGAATTTAATGTACATACATACATATATATGTATGTATATTAGTAAATGTTCCATTGGTAATCCCATTAAGCATTTCTTAATAATTCCAGAGGATATCTCGTAATTCAATTGTTGCGTTCGCTATTGTAGCTATCTTATACAGAATTTAATTATGTATCTAAGCACCAATCTCGACACTTTACTTCATTCTTCATTAACTATATTATTTTAAGACTTCAAAATTGTTTAACGCTGATCACTCAACAGAGCTTTTGTTATATTTTGCTTATTATTATAGAAGTAGTGACTTATTCTGGTTTTACTCTCGCAATATTCGCGTATATCTAGGAAAATATTTCTTTGAATTAGAATATGTACCTAGAATTAGAATATCTAGTTTTTCTTTAATTATTACGATATTCGATTAAATAATCGAACTCACGATCTCCAACGTTAAGCCAATGTCATCTATAGGGCGATACAATACATATAACATAACAAATAATACTAAAAAAACCACATAACAATATATTTTGACGTCTTAATTTATACATGAGCATGTAACGTATGAGTTATTCGAGTTGCGTCGATACGTGTGAAGTTATGCATTAATAATTAAATGTTGCCTCGATTGAACACCTGATATGAAAACACATAATCCGATACAAATCAAATGCATTCTAATGTAAATTTATTGTTCGGTAAATTATGTTTGTGAGATTTTAATATATTAGTAATGTGACAATGAATTTAATTATAATAAACAAATTTAGTTTGGATTCTTTATCAATTGTATTGTAATATACAAGAATAAATCAAGTGTTATGCCAAGCCACTGAGGTATACTAATAATTCACCGATTTGTTTTGATGAACTAGAAAAATTGACTACGAAATTGTACTCTATGTCATAGACTATTATAACTAACTTGAGGTGTCTAATAGTATTAATCCAATGAAAACTCACATTTGCACACTAACATTGGTCGTGTCTCCGCCCACGTTCAGATGGCCAAAAACTAAATTCTTAGGTTTTACATTATTGTATACTCTTACGTAGCAGTTTTTGTATTTTTTCTCAGAAATGAGAAATTTTCCCGCGATAAAAAGTATCCTATATGTTGACCCGGATAACCAGCTATCACCATACCAAATTTCATCAAAATCCCTCCAGTCGCTTTTCTGTGATGCGGTAACAAACAGACAGACAAAAACTCTAAAAACTATAGATTCGGCCTCTGTATCGATAATAATGTTTATTTCAATAAGATTTTCCAAAAAATATTTAATGTACAGATTCGGCTTAGTTACAATTTTATTATATGTATAGATAATAATATAATTTACATAAAACGTCTATCAATATTTAAATAAAATATTCGAGTGACATTTTCCCGACATTGTTATATTGAGAAGCAGCTGTTAGTGTGAAAATTTTTGTACCTGTAGGGTGAGATGGGTGTAATGGGCGGGCTCAAATCGACCGATAAGTTGATACAAATTATTATTGATGTTTATCGTCCGCCGGCGACAACACACCCGTGTAACAGTCTCCTACCGTCTGCCGTCACTCATCGGAAATTTTTCATCCATAATATTAGAGGCCTTGTCAAATTGAAATTTATTGCACACGTGTAATTTCTGTTCATGTTTATAAAACTTGTAATGTATTTTAATGTAGGCTTTTGTGATTATTATACTTTAAATATTAATAAAACGGTAATTGGGAGTTGTTTTATTTGTAAAAACCAAATGAGAATGAAAATCCATGTTCATCCTCATAGCTAAAGTTATATAAAAAAGTCGTTAACTTGAACTTAACCATTTAGTCACTGTCTTATACCTATTGATTAATAAGTATGGATGTCTGAATTTTATTCTTTTCATTGCCTCTTATTCTCTCTCTATAGTCGATATATTTCGCTATAGTATAAACTCTAAACCAATAAACACTATACCACAGAAATAACCAATACTTAATTATAAGTTTTAAACGAAATGTTTTAGGTATCCCGCCCCTATTCATTAAACCAAGGTCTCTAAAACAAGTCCCATTAATTACCTTTGCCATTGTCATTGGCTATTGAATTGTTCCACGCCTTTATTTATATTTAGTTATTAATGGTTTCTTAGTATTTAATTTAAGGTTTAGAATGTAAGATAAAAATTATCTATATCGATATACAGGTAAATAAATTGAAGTGTTATTTTGTAATATCAAAATAACAGCTTTTTACTAAATTTATATGAAATTATATACGATACCTATAAGAAAAATATATTTTTTAAAATTTTTGACTGTTTGTCTGTCTGTTTGTTCTGGCTTTAAAACGTACTTAGGGACGCACACGAGTGAAGCGACGGTAAGTCGCTAGTAATATAATAATTGAAAATATATCGTGTTTATTATTTCATGACTGTTTCGCTTGTATAGGTATGAGCTCTAGGTATGAGATTCTGTGAAGAAAATTTCATTAGCCGTCCGATGGCAGTGTTACATCTTCTTGTCTCGTAGACACAAAGTTAAAATCTTATTTTTTTAATTCATTATAATATGCATTTTATCTTTTTCTGTGCGCGTTGATTATCTATTCCATTCGACTATATTTTATTATTCAGTATTTTCGATCGATTTATATTCGAAGCGTAGTTTTTAAATATGAAAAAAATTGCTTGAGCCGCTCAATGACTCAACTAAAATTTTTAGATTTTTTAGGTAATTATTTTCATCTTATCGATTAAATATCGATATTTTACACACAGTGATTAAGTAATGTGAACTTATAAAACCTTCACCTAGCCACTTGTGAAGGTAATGTCAAAGGTTGTGGACATTTAGTAGTACTTAATAGTATCTGCATTTAAATATAAATATATTTTATATGTACTATACTTGCCCCTAGTTTTGTCTGCGTGGCTAGTGGATAAGTTAAAAAATATATTGTAAAAATTGTCTCCTCAAAATTATTCCCAAACTCAATTTAAAAAAAAATATAAATATATGAACATAGGTGTAGATTGAGTTTCATATTAAAATGGCGAGAAATTATTATAATTACACTCGTCTAAGCCAAAAAGCAAGGGATTAAACTTAATTTAAAAGTTTAAATTACAGCCAATCATATTCTAAAGTCGTTTGTTTATACCGCACTGTTAAACAAAGGGTAATCTAATATTGGGATCATAATAAACGACAATGATCACCCAATGAGGCCTTTTATGTCTAATTTTAATTTGTGAATCATCATCAATCAATATTTTTTAACCGACTTCAAAAAGGAGGAGGAGGACGACTTAAATAATATTTGATTAGGTATCTATCTATATTAATATCTAGTATATGAAAACCCCCTTTCAGTTATTTTTTACCTTTTAGTGCCTGGAAGTCGGCTTTTTTTAAGTTTTAATTATTTTCACGCAATGGTGCAAATGCCTGATTGATATAATCCTTACTAACTACGTTGGAGTTTGTGGGGTTTCTTAAGGTTAATTTTTTATATTTTACATACTGTAATTTCTTCAAATCTAATCTTACAAAAATCTAAAAATAGCTTACTAATGAAAACCGCCTAAGGAAATAAAAGTGAAGTTGTAAATAGACTGAAACCTTTATTTAAAATTAGACTGAAACCATCACGCAGGTTATGTAATATAAAAACTTTGAGAGCTTTATTAAAATATTCTTAGTCAAAGTGACCTAAATACCTTCAGACTATTGGTTAGAGGGTCATTGATTGACAATGAACTCAAAATGTTCGATCAATCGGACCAGCAATTAAATAACTACCTATTGTCTAATATTCATAACAACACCACGCTGTGTCTCGATATGATCGATTTATGAAGACCATTGTTAAACTGTAAATACCAAGTCCTCGAATGTGATCGGCGAAAGAAAACAAATACTGCATTGAGACTTTCAAGGCGATAGATACGTCGTGACATTTGCAAAGAGTATTTACGTATATACAAAACGTAATATCTATATCTCGAATCATACGCAAAGTGGAGATTATTATCTAATAATGCAGCAAATCAATAAGATTTAGCATCGCGCCTGTACCATAATGTTCAATGAAGAAATAAAGGCGTAGTCACACTTAAGAATTTGTTTGTATTTGTTTTAGAATCTTTTATATATTTTTAAATCTTATGCTATTCTTGTAGTTGGAATAAATATAAAATGATTATTAAGATTTTATTTTTAATTGTAAACCTTATTAACTTTGTTAGTAGAAGTTTTGTATTTTTTGTAGATATGAAATTCTCTATAAAACTATTGAAAAGCAAAACAAATCTAATCAAAAATGTAATAAACAAAAATATCCTATCGAGTCGGGCTTATTAAAAGTAAAAAATTTACAACATATTTTTACAATTAAAATGATATTGTAGATATTAGGTACCTATATCAGTCTTTCATTCATAATGAAAAATATTTACTGTTTATAAGCGTGCCTCAAGATTTTTTCATATTTTCGTATGACGGTCGTCGGTTAGTCACGATATGTGTTAAAAGTACGTCCAAGTTAGTCGTTGAAATAATTTTCGGACTATTTTGGGATTGATTTGCCTTGAAATCTAAACTTTATAAGGTTACCACGACAAATCTTACCTTTATAAGCTAGGTCTTTGAGATTATCGTGATGTAACAGTAATTAGTTGAATATGTACGGTTTATGTAATAAAAATATCTTTTAAAATCATAATGTTACTTATTATATCCATTTATTTTCATTTGCAGATATATGGAGATGAAGAGATTAAAGTTTCGTTTGTGTTTGAACGTGCTGATGCAGAAACTACCAGTCAAAATTGAAAAAAATATTTTGACTTGAATTTTATATGGCACTGGATGTTGTCACCTAATATCGCACTACAATACTAAAGAGGATATATGCCGCGGGAAAGAGCTAGTTTTTCTTATAAATCTTATAAAGTTCCTTGATTTCTTACAAATATAAACACGCAAAATAGTAAAACTAATTTTTCGGATGTTTTCGAGGATTTATTAAGATTTTTGGCTCCCGACGTTTCGCTGCTTGAGGTTCCTGTTTAATTTACAGCAATCATGGTCACGTGAGAGTCTCTCCCTCAAATATAATTTTATTTAAAATGTTAAATATTCGCGTATATCTAAGAAAGTATTACGCGAAATAATGTATATTCATCGGTCGGATTCTTTATTTATCCTTCTTTTACGAAGCATCTAGCCGTGGTTCAGTATACAGAATGTGATATAAGCAACTTTTAACATGAAGAAAGTAAAGGCATGTCAGTAGTATATTGTAAATATAAGAAAAATAAATATCTTTGTAATAAAAACGTTTATTTTAATATGAAAGATCAAAACATTGTTAAGTGGTAATTAGTAGCTGAACAAAGCATTTAACAAATAATTGGAGTCCGAAACAAGATATCGTATTTATTGTTATCAATAATTGTATATCAATGTCAAGATATGTTAATTAAATCTTATAATTTGTTTACTTTTGCGTTCACTGTCATTATTTGCTTAAGGTTGTTGATAAAGAATGTGAAGCCTAAAATAAGGACTAGGTACATGTATTAAGTTTGTAATTACATTACATAATCCATACTTCCATACTAATATTATAAATGTGAAAGTGTGTTTGTCTGTTTGTCCTTCTTTCAATCCGAAACAGAGTGATGGATTGTCGAGATTTTTTGTGTGGAAATAGTTGGAGAGCTGGAGAGTCACATAGGCCTCTTTTTACCTCGAGAGATTATCTCATTCCCACGTTATAATACAATCCAAAAAAAAAATATGACGAGAATTACTTTAAACTTGGTATTAATACTCTTCAATACAGTTAAATAAATGTTTAAGCATTTCTCGAAATTCACCCATAAGGGGGTAATATAGGGGATGAAAGTTTGTAGGAAACCCACATTTGAGTATTTTTAGTTATATATTTTTTAGTTTTAGTGCGATCGAAGCCTCAGGTTTTGCTAATTTCCAATAAATTCTGAATTCCGTTTAGAAAAATATGATAAAGTAATTCTAAAAATAAGTTTATTAACTTGAATAAAATATAACTATCATAATAAACTTAGAAAAGGCATAATTTTATTTGCATCTATTTATAATTAAGTTTTCTTGTACAGAATCTCCTTCAAAACTCAAAATTTTCTTTGTCTAATTTTCACAAATTTATTATGAACATCATAAATTACATGATTTATCTTTATCAGTAGCAACTGTTAAATTATCTGTGGGTTGCGGTGCATTCGAGTGTCAATTACAGCGAAATGGCGCGTTATGTAACTTGGGACCTTGAGGCTTGACCGTAGTCGTGAGCGAGTTGACCAGGCGTGGCCCAAGCACGAGAGAGAGCGGCGATTGTTTAAAATCCATTCGCTAATATACACATAATTTGCAAAAACCTTTCACTAATCTATTATGAGATTGAAGGTCATCAGGTATTGTTAATAAATATGTTTCTAGTTCGTATATAAAGGTAAGGAATTTTAAGAGGGCAATAGTAAGCACTATAACTCTTGCCCTTTCACTAGATTGAATTTAATACCTTCATCGAAACATACGTTGTTTCAAGGACATCAGGTTTGAGATACTATTTGAAATAAGGATTGGTTTCATTTATATATATTCCTTATATTTATAGTGGAACATATAAAATTTATGACACAAAGTATATAAAATAATTTTAATGGAAGCGTTATTTCTCTAGCTGATTCTGAGTTCCTTATTGCTAGTTTAATATTATTGCCATAATAATATGTATAATAAAAGTAAATGTATAAAAAAAGAACGCCACCGCTTTTGTTTGTGCCGGTTTGTATTTATATAGTCGTGTTAGGAGCAGCTTTGACTCATGGTTTAAGTTCATGCTTAAGATTATTGCATACTAGTGACCTACCCTAGTTTTGCTCGCTTAAGAGATATTTGAGGATGAATATATTTAATCCCTCCACGACCGCGGACACGCCGGCGTGTCAGTTAACAATACATTTCTTAGAATTTTAATTAATTTCTTCGAAATTTACTTGGAGGTGTTATTACTGAAATAAAATATAACCTGTTATTTTTGGATAATGTTTTGTAATGATGTAAGGATTATCAAAAGTCGGTTCAGTACTTTCAAAGTTTATTGATTACAAACAAACAAAACAATCTATTCTCTTAAATTAGTTTAGATACAAAATGTGCTATGTGAAACCACTAGCTGATATATACCTAATATGCAATATACGAGAGCTTTATCTAACAACCATATTGGGCCAAAAATGATATGGTGCAGAAAAAAGTTTTTAGGGAATCAAAATCTCGTCTTTCGGTATAGCAAACAATGTCAGGTATATACAAAACACATTTTGCGACATCGCACGTGTCCTTTTATCTGATTGGATTATAAATTGCTCGGTGAAGGAAAGAAAAAAATTTACTTTGAACAATTATTCAAATATATGTGAACAGGTTGAATGTGGAACTAATACACACTGGTGGTATTGAAATTTGTTTTCATAATTTATCAATTTAGTCGAGTTTAACAACTGGTAGTTTATTGTTCGTTCAATTGTTATGGTGCTTTGTAAATTATAATATGTAATATATTCTTATATACGATGATTTCTGTTTATTTTAGGAACTGCTTGAGTCCTTAATTCCCGACGCAAAAACGACGGGTGTTATAGGTTTGACGGGTGTCTGTGTGTGTCTATGTGTGGCATCGTAGCTCCCGAACGGATGAACCGATTTTGTTTTTTTTTTGTTTGAAAGGTGAGTTAGTCCAGAGTGTTCTTAGCTATGTTTGTTGAAAATCAGTCTAAGACGATCTGGGTTTTTTTATTTTTCATTTATTACTTTTTTTAGGTCTATTATTCATAAAGTGTGTACTTTAGATTTCGATATGGCATTAAAAATATTACAGCAATAATTCTTGTTATAGCCATTTCGTAGGTTTTGCATAATGTAAGTGTCTTGCCAATAATCTATCACGAATAGAAGCTTATAAGTTTTATAAATGTAGGTCATTTGCAAGACATTGCTCCTTTAGTTTACTTAAATTTGATGCAATTTATAATAATTCATACATACCCTACTATTAAATTCGAATGTTTGTATGTTTGTTACTCCTTCAGACTGACTGTTGTGATGTTTTCCTAAGCAAATTAAAGATTTTCCAGTAGTAACGGGTATCCTAAATGATGACCCGAGATATCACAAAATTTAGTTAAAATTGGTTCAGTATTGTTTGCGTGAAACGCACACACACAAACAGATAAACAAACATATAGACAAACAGACAAAAATAATAATAACTATTCTTTTGAGGTCTATATACTGCACACAATATGATTCAGTCATTGTTTTTAAAAAATATTTCATGTACAGATTTTGCTAAGTTACTGATTTATTATATGTATATAGATATATGGATATATAGTAGTACATTATACAAGTATATTAAGTTTAGAATTTGTTTGCAAAATTAATATATTCCATGTAAAATAACATTTGCAATTTGCATGCAATGCATAATAATGTGATATTGTAAACGTAAATGATATTAAACAATAGACCTTTGTGATATTTAAATAATTCGATTTCAATCTAACCTTTGTAAAGGGAGCTTAGAGCGAGGACCACATTAAACTAAACAACTAATCAATACAATTTATATCTAAACTAGCAGAACCCGCGGCTTCGCTCAAGCTAAATCTATAAAAAAAACCACTGAATTTTTTTTATCCCCTATTTTATTATAGGATGAATTTCGAAAAATGCTAAAACACGTATTTATTTAATTGTATTGAAGAGTATTAATACCAAGTTTTAAGTGATTTTGATCATTAATATTTTTTTGCGTTGTATTATAACTTGTTTTCCCGTGGCAGTGAGATTATCTCCTGCGATAAAAAGTACCCACACAAAAATCACACGAATCCGTCATTCCGTTTCGACATGGAAGAAGGACAAACAAACAAACGCACTTTCACATTTATAATATTATAGTATATAGTATAGATATAGAGAACTTTAACTATAGTTTAAGTTAGTCCTGAAAAATTTCAAGCCAATTTTGGGAAGTTGCCAAAAATAAGTGTATTTATTTTTAATATTAGTAAAAAATTACAATTTTTAGATTCGGCTACTATTGAATTATCAAAAAGATACCAACATAATAATTTGTGTTTTTTCTTTGCCTTTTTATCACTTTCCAGAAAGTATAGTTTGGATTGCACTATCCAAATTATGCTTTATTTTATAGGAGAGAGTTAAACATTTGGTCTAAGACTATTTGGTCAGTAAAATATTCCACAGTGTGGAATCGAACCCGCATCTCAAGCGCATTATGACATTTAGTTAGCCAGTTATATATTTCTTATGATTTTATTATTAATGTGAATCCCTGAAAGTACTGGACTGATTCTATAATTCTTTCAATAAAAGAAATAAAATCCTTAACTAACAGTATTTTTAATCGAAAAAAGGAGAAGATTCTGAGTATGTATTTCTTTTTTTATCAACACGTCAAGCGAGTGAAGCTACGTGCGAAAATTAGTTATATAAATACATTGTTTTTAATTAAGCATTATTTATTATTATATTTTATTATATAATTTATGTATTTATTTTAATAAATAAATAAAATAATATAATAATATAAATTTATAAAATTTAATTTACGTCAAATCCTTTCAACCTTATAAAATAAATCAAGCTCATATATTAATCTTCATCTCTTAATAGATTAAGATTCAAATAGTCATTACAAAGCTTTACATTAATGAGCCCTGCTATTATAGTACAAACACTCCAAACTAATTATACACTTAAGCAAATGATAAGCGTTCCATTCATATATTAAAGTGATTTTGATGATAATTATCAATTCTTACCACGGTCTTATCGATTAATAAAAATATGTACTAAATCTTTATCTATACATATAATAAAATTGTAACTAAGCCGAATCTGTACATTAAATATTTTTTGGAAAATCTTATTGAAATAAACATTATTATCGATACAGAGGCCGAATCTATTTATAGAATTTTTAGAATTTTTGTCTGTCTGTCTGGTCGTTACCGCATCACAGAAAAACCACTGGAGGGATTTTGATGAAATTTGGTATGGTGATCTCTGGTTATCTGGGTGAAACTGGGGATAAATGTTTGTATGAGGAACCAATCTAGGGACGAACCCGAGCGAAGCAAGGGTAAGTCGCTAGTCTATATATAAAATTCTTACTTGAGTTAAAGTAGCTATAAGATAAATGCATATGTTTATAATATGAGTTAAATTATTTGAAAACGTAGTCGCGGAAACGCCTAGAGGGTGAAACGAAAATAGGTCGCGAATACAAAGTACGTTACGACAATGAACTCTGTGGATTTAATATTAAGGTATAATATACATGTAGATAATAAATGTTGGTTCAGGACGTTTCTTTGCCTTGTAAGCAGCCTGATAATACGGATACAGACATCCGGTATATTAACGTTACGCTGAGTTCTACCAGCCAGTGTAAAACTAATTTAATTAGTATGTATGTGTTGCGTATAAAACTTTATCATGACTATTGTAGCCTTGTTGTGCATTATGGATGGTTTTACGAAATACGTATATGATTTTGAAAGTAATTACTTGTTTCAAAATAAATAACTAACATATTATATATAATTTTATTTACTAGTAGTATGTAAATGGGAATTTTTATAGCTTTATTTTTACTTTATTTTTGTACCAGAACTGGAAATTCATGAAATTATATATATGTCGCTTTCAGCTTACTTCATCATGTCGCTTTTTGGCTGTCGGTGTGCGCATCGTAATAATTTTACTATCATATTTTTTTTCAAACGTGCCAAAAGAAATATAACTTTAATAAGTTTGTTATTTATAATTGAAAATGAGCATCAAGTCGATGTAGCTATAACACTATTAGCAATAGATGACTATTAATATTTTATTGCTAAGATAAAATAATAATAATCATAAGAAAAATATTTTCTAAAAAAATATATCGTATAATTAACGAATAATGAAATATTACTGCAGTAATAAAGAATGTTCATTATTATAAAATAAAATTACTTTCCTAGGCAAATGACAGTATAAAATTACTTTCTACTAAATAGGTACCTACTTGTTTTCTCCTAAAGTATGTAATTGTGACTCGAGTAAAATTGCTATAGGTGCGTCTCGGAAACAGCGATTTGTCAATCGTTTGACTATAAACGTAAAATATTTGTGCCGTTTATAAATTTAATAACTTTCTTTAAATTTGGCAATAACTTTCTGCAACACAAAAAAAAACTTTTCGCGAAAGCTCTTTCTAATAGTAAGCTCGAACATTATGGCTATATTAATAATATATAATAATTTATAATATAACATAAGGTACATTTTATTACTATTTATGTCGAATGCACTATTTTTAAAGTTTAATATTTTTTAGGTTGCTAAATACATTCGATATTAGTCTTAATAAATAAGATAGTTTGCTATGTTTTAAAATCAGTTATTTGCTTCAATTTAGGTAAATTTCGTATAATAATAATAGGGTCGTTTATCACTCTACTTTGCTACGTTAAATTATCGAATTTTCAGTTGATTACAGAGAAGTGCTAAAGTATACCAGAATCGTTGCCCGCAGCAGTAATGCGGTTAAGCTTATTACGTTTGTAGATCTTGGCCCTGACTCGGAATGCATCGGAAAGTTATTGACTTTTGATAATGAAACCAGTTTGTGAATATCTGACCGAGAGCCGAGTACGCGCCCCAGTTCAATACCAGTTAAGTTTGTATCTAAGCACACTCTTTCACTTAATTTTGTAAGATGTAATATACATTACGTGTTTTTTTTAATGTTTCATAATCTTAATGAAATAAATCGGCAATGTACGAGAAAAATCAGATTTTGTCGTATGTTTTGTGTGAGAATTTGGAACTGAGTACCGCAATGCCTTGTGGTCAAAGATAGCTCTTAAGTAGCCAATTTATTACTAATTGCTACTGCATTTTTAATGCTATTAAATAAAACATGCTATGTTCTAAATTGTCCAGTAGAGAAAATACTTTCTTTGACGACACGTTTGGCTCAGTTTGTAGTAACCCTGCTGTGCAGCGGACGCGGGTTCGAGTCCCGCTGGGGGCATACATTTGCGTGATGAGCACGAATGCTTGTACTCTAGTCTTGGATGTTTATATTTTTTATAATCTGTATGTATTTCGAGTTATATATACATATGAAGTATATCAACTATCTAGTAGGTATTCATAACACAGACCACGTAGCTAACCATGGAACTAGATGGTGCTGTGTGTTAATGTTCCAATATATTTATTTATATTTATTACCTTTTCATTATTAGCATAATACAGGTGGAGCCAAGAGCAAAAAATATTACTACATATTTATATAAGTAGATGTAATAATATCATGTATAAGTAAAATCATGATGTAAGGCTAGGTTAAAGGTATAAAAATAACAGAAATATTTGACACGGAAAAACCTGTGGCTTTACGATCACGAAAAGTTTCGCAAAGTGACTTGTTGCTACCAACGATCAGATTTATTTTGCAAGACACTTAGAAAATAGTTCATAATTTGATCTCTATGATTTGTCCTCGGCCTATCAAGTTTCATTGTGAAAATATTTTCCTTTTGGTTATTAATCGCTAGGTTTTCTAGACCGTGCTGTACAATTTTAGCATTTAGTCTTCTTATAGTTAATTTTACCACAAGTTACTCTTTAGGCTTCTGCACTCGAAAGGTGCTAACAGAACGCTATTACTAAGCCTGCACTGTTCGTCCGTCTCTCAGAGGGCTGTATCTCATGAACCGTAAGAGATAGAGTTGAAATTTTCATAGAGCGTATTTCTATTGCCGCTATAACAACAAATAATAAAAAACCATGATGGCGAATTTCAAAAAAGCTTCCATGCAAATTAAAAGAGAATGATTATGATACGGAACCCTTCGTGTGCGAGTCCTACTCGCACTTGATCGATTTTATTTTGTAGTAGGAAAATTTGGTGTTGGGGCGACTATTGATATATAATTATGTAAAGCAAAATCTTCTCTTAACCTGTAGTTAGTAATAACATAACAAAAACGTTGCATACAAATATAGTGAAAGCGTGAAGTGTGACAACAATATTTATATTTACATAGTTAAGGTAAAATTTCCCACTTTCAATACATACTAATTAACCAAAGGGTCATTTAGTGAATGTTAATTATATTTCCATTATATTTTTTCCCAATTACTATGAAAATTATTCAAAATTTCATGTTGATAATTTATGTACGTATCGTAATTTTTTAGCTTGTTTTTAGAATGATGTGTTTGTTTTAGTAATATTATTACACTGCTAAATTAAACTACATTTATACTTTTATTTATATATTACATTTATACTTTTATTTATATATTACATTTATACTTTTATTTATATATCTTCTTTTTAACATATATTTATAATATTTGTATAAATAAGAGAAAATAAAGGTTTATTTTATTTCAATACGGAATAAAATCAAAGTAATATTTCTTCAGAACGTATAATAAAATACTTGAACGTAAATAACATTTATGGGGCGGAAGCTTGTTCCGCTAATAACTGTTCGCCCGTGATCGCCGACCCGGGTTTCAACGCCATGTAATTTGTTCCTAAGCAGCTGAAAATAGTATACTTTAGTCTAAAAAGGAAATTCTCTGAGAAATTCTCGTCTAGCAATAAACTGTTACTTGTTTAACGTTAGGAAATGAGAGGATACGAGACGCGTCTGAGTCGTAGTTTTCTTAAAGTTGGTTAAGTTGTCGGCTGTGGTGTGCATTAATAAAGACCGTCTACACCTCGGGCGAGCAATCTCGGGATGAGATGGTTTCAAAACGAGCCTGCACCTCAATGTTTCAAAGGTTGTCTTCAGAGGTAAAGTACTTATAACAAAGTTTATAATAAAGCTTTATCTTTCCGAGACTCTAGTTTTAATAGTTGAGATTGAGAATTGAGACGTGTTTGGTTGTAAATTATTGTACTTAAAAAAAAAAAAAATTGTATAGAAAATATTAAATAATTTTTGTATAGAAAATATTAATTTAATAAGCATTTTATTGTTTTGAAATATATTGTCGTATGTTCAAAATCTGCATATGAAATAGCAGGATACCCATGTTAAAGTTAATTCAGACTTTCATTGAAATTTTAGAAATTCCTATTTATTTAAAAAATTGTAGGCACACTAACATGGAAGAGGGCACAAAGCTGGACTTAACGAGCTGTGTAACAGTAGAGCGTTTAAATTCTTCGCGCGCCAACAAAACTTAAACAAATAGATTAACATTGCAACGTCCCGTTCTATTATTTTAGTTTGCTCATTACTTTAATTATTCTCTGCATGACCTCTACATCGTAGGTCAGTGGAAATTAAGGTCACGTAGTTAATTTAAGATTTGAGTATCGATAACAAAAAGCTTACTAAACACCAACTTGAACTGACTTCTTATAGACAATTAAATTACATTTAGTTATGCAAGTAACTTCTGTATGTCAATACAGCACAACTTACTCAATATTGTACTCAATATAATACTAGAATTGAGAAAACGTATTTGTGTGTTGAATTGTTTGTTTGTACTACACAGAAAAAGTAGCAAATATTTTTTGTATAGAGAAAAATATGAAGATATATAATATATAAATAACTAAAGCTCTTCTAGAGCTTCTTTTTTACACCGATAAAAAAAAACCTGATGGGATATAAGTTAATTAGAGATAGTTAGACTGAAGAAGTTCATATAATAATTATTATCAGATATATATATATATATATATATATATATATATATATATATATATATATCAGAGTTTTATTAATAAATATTGAACGTATACTTATTATAGATACTCGGAGTAGATTGGCATTGTTTGATATCAACGATATCTAAGAAAAGTGCTGAATGTATTGCATTAATATCAATAAGCTTTTTTCATAGGAAAAGCCATGTACTGTAGATTATACATAAAATTAAATATAGCTAAATATATGTAAAGGTTCCATTAAATAATAACTTGCGCCTTGACTCCCAATTCTTCAATACAATATTGTGTATTTCGCAAAAAGTTCGCCGTTCGGGTGACAATAAAAGTCCATTTTAATATTCACCTCGGTTGCTATTAAGAGTAGGCACTCGTAATATTATATTTTATTTGGAGGGCTCTGATTGAAAGTATTGAGGCGTGACAAAATGTTGAATAAAATTTTCAGGTTGGCGAAATGTAGGGTCGTTATATACCGCCATTGAAGGCTTTAGGAATTTAGAATTTCATATTTCTAAGTTATGCTTCTAAAGGCACAACTCTCTTTTGAGGCAAAATTTATAAGTTTTGAAAGCAAGTAGTTGCCTGTGATCATAAAATAATAATAAACATAAGTTCGACCATATTTTTAAAACCTTAAAAATTATCAGCAACCTTGACCAAATCAAAAACGTATCCACAACAGTTGATTATTTAATGCAACATTTGATAATTATTCTAATACTTTATACAATAATAGTTAATTAAAACATAAACTTGGCAAATATCGTTCTCAAATGACGCAATAATAATAAACCAAGAGTTTTGCGAAATTTTATAGCTATCAAAATTAGAGTAAGCACGGAGCACTTTTCTATGGTGGCATTGAATTTTAGTGTTCCGTTATAAATTTCATAAACATTACCACGTCATAGGCGAATTTACAAATTTAATTGCGAGTCTCGAATCACGGATGCATGAAAATGTATAAGGGACGTACGCGTGCCGTTACTTTGGTAACATAATATGTCGAAATCTTCAATATTAAGTGATAGACACCAATTTGAATGTAGCGTAACAATTTTTCAGGCGTAACGAATATATTTTTTGAGCGAATGAACTGCAAAATCATAATTTATGTATGTATGTTTGTTTGTTTGTTTGTTTGTTTGTAAAAAACCTGAACCCTCTCTCGACAGGTAGATAAAAGTAAGATCAATCAATTCCTATTTATTATTTATCATTTATAGCAAAATAATGTTATGAAGTTGATATGAATTTTGATGAGATGTCAAGTTCGTCTACACAGATGCTCAGTATTACGGCCGTTACGCTTCACTTCTTCGCAATTTGCCAGATCTGAGTTCTATGACTTTTTCACAACGTTACTGGATAGTAGTTTTGACGATAACTAGGCCAAAATACTTTTATAATATTATATTTGACTATATAAGTATTCTTTATATATTTTTTCAAGCACCTCGAAAAACATACATATACCTATATAACTTAATTTACGTAACTATGTGTTAATGAATCTAAATAATATTTATGTTAAATAACATAATGCGTGCTTGCGTTCCATTTCTGTATTATAGGTACTAGCGACTCACCATCGTTTAACGGTAAGTATGGAATAGATAGTCGATCCCTTGCTGTATGAAAAACAAAAACAAATCTATCCCACGGGAACCGTACATTTTTCCAAGATAAAAAACTATGTGCTATTCCAGGCTACAATCTATCTCTGTTCCAAATTTTATCCATATTCGTTCAGCCATTCTGACGTGATTGAGTAACAAACATCCATCTATCCAAACTTTCGCATTTATAATATGAATGGAATTTTTGTATTTACATTCTATAATCGCTCTTAAAATAATATATGTTATCATATATTATTAAATGAGCAATTCACAAGAAGATACATATATACAAATATATACATATATACAAATATATGTTCATAAATTTATTTTGTGTAACTTGGGAACGGCTCTAACGATTTGGATCAAATTTTGTATTCATTTAAGGTTTTGCTTTTTACGTTTATTTGTATTTTTATTTGTATTTTTATATGTCGTTTATAGGTCTTTTCTGGAGAAATCGATTTTTTGTATTTTTTCCGCAAAAAAAACCGAACGAAATTCGGTCGACCAAGTACTGATCATAGTTAAAAATGACCAGTAAGAAGATAAGTTAGTCAACCTTTATGATTAAATATACCTACTCGTACATTGACTACACAAATATGACGAAATTGACTATCTAATCTATATCTTAAATCTCTAATGGCTTCCTTAAGAGTAAGTAACGTTCAAATTTTAGCGTTCACATGAATCTTATTCATATATTTTAATAATTACATTTTTGCCTGGTTTCTTTGCAAAGTAATGACCTAAGACAGAATAGTGTATGTAAGGTCAAGCTACTATTTCTTACAATCGCGTAAACGAAGGATATCAGCGCATATATCTAATTATGACTCAATCGCATCAGACTAAGTTAGCTAAGATTTATATTATTCATGTGTTCGTATAAATCAAGAAATATTTCACTACAATAATAACTTTTAATGTATTATTTGCACAAGTTTGATATTTATCTATGTTTACCTTCGTGAGCGTTTCATTCATTTCAGAAAATGTTCACTCGTTTCTAAACTGAGGTCAGAATGAATAGAACAATTTGGTTATTTATATGGTATACATAGGGGAAGAAATAAATAATTTTTATATATTGGGTGAATGAGTGAGTGATGAGGTGAGCTAGAGAACGTGGGTGTATGCTTCCGTGTATGCGTGTGTGTATGTGTGTGAACGAGAGAGAGGGAGAGGGAGAAGTGGAGGGAGAGGGAAAGGAAGAGGGAGAGAGGGGGAAGAGAGAGATAGGGGAAAGGGAGGGGGATAGTGAGGTAGCGGGGAGAGGAGAGAGAGAGAAAGATACATTTTAAAATTATACAACTCTAGTAGAGCTTTATAACGTTAAGAACTTCATGCGAAAGATAAAAAGTCAAGTAACTACGAAATAAAGTATATTTTTTATTTTTCTATACTTAATCTATATCTGTGATTTTTTATCTTGAAAAAAATATCTTATAATTATTGTGAATTGTAGCAATAAATCAAAATGCAAAGCTATTATTACATAAGTTCCTGATTCTATATAACAAACAAAGGTATATAAAAATAGCCATAGCAGTGTTAATACATACGTATTATGTACATAATGACTGCATAATCTGACACCTTGAGTTAAACTAGCAATTTCTAACGTCACTTCCTTTTCCTGCGTTTGATCGTTAGAAAATATGAACAAAATGAAATGATTTTAATTCTTGCCCAGTGAGCGTGAAGGCCGGCTTTTCTATTTCTAAGGTCAAGCACAAGTTATTTTTTCTTTTTAATGCAACTCATTCACCGCATACCTTTTTTGATTGAGTTATTTGTTATACTTGGATTTCTAATTGGCTTATTTCTGCAGATATATAGTTTTGTTATTTGACATAAAACCTTGTGAATATAATAATAAAAGAATTTAAATCAATTATTTCATTGTTTTTGATTTTAGGGTGTTATAATTGTTCAGATATTAGACTTATAACGTTTAATAACATTCATTTTAACCGACGATAAAAAGGAGGTTCTCAATTCGACACGTACATTTTACTATACGTGTCGAATTGAGTCATTAGATTAGAAAATCGGTGCCAAATCAAAGCACATCGACTTCGAAAATATCGATTCAATATCTATAGTAAATGAAAACTACCAATAAGTAATTTTTTACTGCTTTTTTATGGAGTCGGTTTTTATTTTTCTCATTTAATCAGTTAAGTTTTAAAAAGATACGGTTTGATTTCCTTGCACTTTGTGGTTTCATATAATTAGGGTATTATATAAATCGTACTTATTAAAGTACATAGAGCTGCAGGTGAGAATATAGTTATGCTGAATATGCTGTGTATCCAATATAATTTATTAACACTACTATTATATACATGAAAAGTTTGTATGTGTGTGTATGTATTGTTACTCCTTTACTGGCCTTTAGGTACAGACACAGAAAACAAATTGAAGAAATTTACATCTACGTATTAAAAACTAAAAATATAATTTTAAATTTGTTGTCCAATTATATTTGTACACAACATTCAAATAAAAACATATAATATAAACAAACTTAACCAAAAATAACAGTACGAGTATGTGCATTTAAAGTTACATAAAAATATAAAAAAAAACACAAAAAAAAGAAAAATTTACATTTCATGTTAAAAAAACTATGACCTTGTGTAAACAAAGGTTACTTTTAGTAACAAAATTTGCCAGAAGGCGGCGCGGTATTCATTACGAGCACTAGCGAGGGTAAGTCGCGTTCGATGTATGGATATTTTATATGCCTAGTACTACATATACTAATAAATTGTAACTAAGCCGAATCTGTACATTAAATATTTTATGGAAAATCTTATTGAAATAGACATTATTATCGATACAGAAGCTGAATCTATAGTTTTTAGATTTTTTGTCTGTTATCGTATCACGGAAATACCACCGGAGGGATTTTGATGAAATTTGGTATGATGATAGCTGGTTACCCGGGTCAACATAGTGGATATTTTTTACAGCGGGAAAATATGTCATAAATATTTGTAAAATCAATACTAAACGTTAAAACGTAAGTATTACACAATGTATATCTCATTTGAAACGGTGAGTTTTTTTCCCATTAGCCATAGTTCAGTCTAAGTAGAGATGAGTATATTCTTTAAATGTTTATGGCTTATAATAAACTAAATAAAAAATTGTTTATCTTTTAAGAAGTTAAAAGAGAAGAAGTTGAAGAAGACCATTCTAAGCATATACTTCAAGTGCAATATACATATTAGTTTTTTAGGAAAAAATATAAAGCTCAAAAACTTAAACATTAGTATACGTACTATAATAAAATAACAAAACTATATGGACTAATTCTATATAAATGCACTTATATAGAATTACTTAAATACGTTCACGTGTCATAAGTGGCATATTTTACTATATAATTACTGGTGCCGGTACTTCGTAGAGGCGTAGCTTTGAGCGATTATAACGAGATCACCAATTTAAAGGCCTTAATAAGCACACTTTCAATTGAAAATAATTATATATTTTCGATTATAGTGTCGATTACATTTGATATATTAGATACTGATTGACAACGTATTCATTATGTGGAATATTAAATTAAATAATAATACTGTATTATCAACATGCTTAAAATAGCAAATTGGTCGATTGAAGGTTTCTATTAGTAATGTACACCGATTTTTAAAGTGCAATAGGTAATAAAAATTATAAGAATGTTGTAAGAACATTGTCATTCAAGAGTAATTTTTATGACTTATTCAAACAAAATAATAGCACCTTTATAATAGCTTACAAAATATTTGTGTCAATTATTCGATATAAATATGTGGGTTAAAATGGTGATTTGTTTGGTTCACACGATATAAAAAACTTATATATTTATTTTAAATTTGCGAAGTTATATTAACATCATGATAATTTACTTATATTATTCGTGCATCGCTAACTCAGAAATTAGGTACTTCAAATATTGCATTCCTTAGTTTTTGTTTAATATAATAATATTTTTTTAATATAAAAATAGCCTGCGTTACTTAAGCATAGCAGACTTTCATAATTGTGACAGAATTATTAGAATCGTATCAGTAGTTTTAGAGTTTACGTCATACACTGAAACTCACAAACTTACTATATTTATTTTTAAACAAATAAAAATTATATTGATAATATAATATTAGGTACGAAAAGTTTTCCTTACGTTATGTTTCAGTAAAATTGGTATTATTTAATAACAAGAAATTATATTATTTTTTAATCTACATCAAAAGTAACAAAGATTTTTCTCCTTCCACCCTTAGGAGTTATTTAGAAAGAACGCTTCTTGCCATTTAAAAAAAATCTATTCTATTATATATTTCACAGAAAAAACTTATTAAACACTGTGAGAAGATTATTTGAAAAAAATAAATATTTAAAAAGTTAAAATATATAAAAGCTCAAGTAAAACATGACACCTTTTAAAGCATCATGTCAATTTAACTAACATGTAAATACCACTGACGACTCGACAAAAGCGCGTGGAATAAATAAAAAATAATAAGCGTTTTGATTCAATTTATATTTAAAATTAGATTAATACGCGTGTTTGTCTAACATGCATTATCAGTCAACTAATAATAGACAAGTTATAAGCGAGTTTCGCAAGTGTCACTTTTACTTTTAAATTTTATAACGCGTCCGAATACCGCGAGTGAAAGTGTCGCGTTGTTTGATGTCACATTTCGCCATAGGAATGGCTTAGCTTGCACAATACCATCGCGACTAATTCTGAAGTGGATCTGTCACTTGACTCCTCATACAAGTTCTACGTCGTGGCTTAAGTGCAAAATATCAAAGCAAATCGGCTTCTTATACAAATAATAGGATATATGCAAATGTTAACTCGTATAGGTAAAATTCATAAATATGAGTATGCTTTAGATGAATTTAACTTTTATAATGAAAAATATTGAAGTAAGAAGGAAATAAAAATCAACAAAAAACAAAATTTTATGTAAAAATTAACTTAAGGCTTTTTTCGTTCATAGTAATAATATTTTAAGATTAATGCGAAGAATAATAATATGTATGTGGGGATTGAGCTTTTATTTACATGTACTAGCAATTCACCTTTGTTCCGCTCGGGTTGTTCCCTTGGTACGTTTTAATAGTTAGTATAGATTTTTCAGAGATGAAATATATTTCCGCAGTACAAAGTATCATATATGTTGACCCGGATAACCAGCTATCATCATACCAAATTTCATCAAAATATGTCCAGCGGTTTTCTCGTGATGCGTTTCCAGACAGACAGATAAAAAATCTAAAAACTATAGATTCGGCCTCTGTATCGATAGTAATGACTATTTCAATAAGATTTTCTAAAGAATATTTAATGTACAGATTCGACTCAGTTAATTTTATTATATGTATTTGTTATGCATAGATTAGTTTACATCAAGCTATTTCAGAAAATATTAATATTTTTTTATTGTATTTCTTTTAAATTATATTGCCTAATATCTTTTGTTCTTGGGCAGTTAGATTTATGTCAAATGTACGAGTATTGCGTTATCGCACGTTTGAATAGCGCAATGTGTCTAACGAAATGTCTGCAACGTGAGTTTCTGTACAAAATTTTGCGAATCCATTGTCTTTCGATATATAACAATTGCTTCATTGATTATAATAGATTTCTATGATATTATTATACTTTTATGACTATTATTACAAAGTTGTAACTTAGTTTACAATATTTCAAAGAAAATAAATAATTTTTATGTAGAACTTTACGAGCTAAGTTCTTGGTAGTTTTACTAAAGCTACCGTAAACGACGAGTATAAAAGTTTCAATTAGATGTTGTGCAAAAAGTATTTTAGAAATTTGTTTCTTCGCTTTATATTTTTGAAAAAGTAATATAATAATGAAAAAGTATAAGTAGTAAAGTTACTAAATCGGGGTCTCCGTGTATTCAAATTACAACAAAATATTTTTACAAAGCTTAGTATGTATATAAATAAATAAATAAATATTTAAATGTATGTATGTAAAGTGAAGTTAATAATAAATAAATCAAACGAACAGTCAATAATTTTGCTATTTTGTTCCGACATATGACAAAATCAAGAGCTATTCATAATAGTAATATCTATTTCGCATGCGCATTAAACAAGTAAATGTAGAGAGCCTACGTTTTATAATAACAAAGTCCATAAAATGACAATGAGAAGCAGTATTATAATATATTCAAGGTAATCTCCACTGTTTTCTTCTAGGAGTTAAGTATCAATTGCACGTTTTTTCCGCATTTTTGTGTAATTAACTGCCCTCTAACAAGTAGGGCCTTCACTAGACTTCCATAGGGCAATCTCTTCCGCCAAGATCTAACTTCAATTAGTCACCACAGATACACCACAGTCGTGAGATTATAATAAATATTTAATAAAAAATATCTTTGTTTCATTCAATATAAATATTAATGGGAAAAGCACGTTGTTGATTGCGAAGTCATTTTAATTCTTATAAAGAAATATTATATAATTAGAAACCTGGAAAAGCTTATGTATACTTTGAGTGTTTCTTAGTAAAGTGGTGAAGTGAATACTGTTCAAAATAATTTTGTAATTCTAAGAAATAGTTATTTGGTTTGCTTGTTAAAGTAGTGGCAATTCATGTTAAAATTACTAGACAAAATTATATAGTCGTTTCAAAGTACAGTCAGTCTCTGTTACATTTAATTGTTTTTTGAGCATGTTGTGTTTACCTTTAAATAGATATACAATTACTAACCTATATTTCACTTCTGTATGTATGTAAGTCATAAATGTATATAATTGTAAAACTGCTGGTAGACCTTAATAAAATAAAAAGTACGAATAATATCTACCATATTCACGTATTTCAAAAGTAAATTAAGTTAGACTCCTCTCGCTGATAGTTATTATGAATATACCCCATTAAATTATTTCTATTTCAATGTACTACCCGTATACTATTAAAAAGAGTAAAAAAAAAACAGTCACTATAAAAATTTGACAACTACCCTCAATTGTTTTGCTGTACCCAATCAGGTACAGTGGCGCCAAATGAGCTGTGTATATGTATATAATAGCAAAGTAATTCTTCTTCTCTCTTATTTCATGAAACATATATTTTTTTCTCTTACAGATGTTGTTGTTATGTTGTAAATAGTGTATTCCCAAAAGGTTTTCACTGAATTAAAACTGACCCTGTATAATATCGTAGCCATTACTAAAATATTACAAAATATAAAAATCAGACACGAGTTCCACATTTTAAAGTTAATCGTCTTCAACGTCAAATCATTATATAATGTATTACAAATAACAGCAATTTCAAGATTCGATTTTTCAACAGAGCAGATTTCCCTACCTTATTATATCTAAATTAACAAAGGGCATGTCGGTTTTTATCCCGAGGCGAAAAGGCGAAATCAGAATGTCTCGCGTAGCCCTTGTTGACTCGCTCCACTGAAAAATAATTTCGGTGATTTCCACCCAACAATAATTTATGTTCGACAATAAAATATGATGGATGAAATTTACATAATCTGATTGTGAAGCCTGCGTCCCAATTTTAAAATCGCTCTCGTCACATTTAAATATGCCCGTTGAACTCTTGTTCAGTTTAATAATCTCATTTTTGTCAAATTATAAAGTTAATGCTTTATGTATTTTATTATATATTGTCTCATTGATTTATTAAGTTATGTAAACTATACTCATTACTCACGTATAAAAATGTATTATATCGATTCTTAATTATTGTTTTTGGACGTAATTAATTGGCAACAAAAATTAAAAACAAAAATAAGGTTTCGTAATTGCACATTTTTTGCTATATTGATACTGTTGACGGCACAAATTTTATGGTTTTATTTGAGGTTTGTCGTTCATAGAAAACGTTCGGCTTTTATTTTTAAAAATAGAATAGAATAATCGAATTTAAAGAAATTAGCACTTTCATTTACGAAGATTTTTAGAGTCATAACTTGGTGGATTTTTTTTATTACAATGATTAAGTTTCATTGAAATTTAAAATATATGTGTGTATAGACATGAGTTAATTCGCAATATTTATGAGTATAAATTAGCATATCGAACGATTATATCATAAAATAAATGCATTATTAGAAGTTTATAAAGTTTTGATTTATATATATATATATATATATATATATATATATATATATATATATATTCATTTCTGCATTAATACGTATCTATATAAAAATTTGGATATTTTTGGAACGGCTTACCTCTACTAAAATTGCACCCTTCGCCACTATAAAATACTATATTTTATTAACAATGACGTTGATGTAACCGTTATGTTTTTCTTGTACAGTTGAGTACAGTTGTGCTATCTTTCCAATGCTTAAATGCAAGCGATATTAAAATCACAAAGGCCTAGCCGTTACCTCAGTGAATAATTACTAGCTCTATGCCTAACACGCCTCGGTAACTATTACAAACTATTACAAAGTAGTAACGCAGGCAAAACATTATTATATGTTAAATCAGGTCTTCTTTACTTACTCGAAATTACTTAACTGTTATAGAATTATATAGTTAAAATGATTACTTAATATTACAAACACGGAAGGTAGTTTTGTCCGTTGTCTGTTTTTGCCATTAACAATAAAATTGAATTTAACGTTAAAACTAAGCTAGAAACTTTTATGATTTTTCCATTAGATAAAAAATTATGGCCAGACTGAAACAGGGCTATAACACTCTTCAAGTATTATAGACTATTTCACTCTTTTATATAAATATGATGAACTAGCGGCTCACCCTCGCTTCGATCGGATTCGCCTCTAGAAAAACAAAAACAAATCTATCCCTCGGGAACCGTATATTTTTCCAATATAAAAAGTAGCTTATGTATTATTCCAGACTATAATCTATCTCTGTGCCAAACATTCAGATCCGTTCAGCCGTTCTGGCGTGAAAGAGGAACAAACATCCACACTCACAAAAATACAGAATATATAAAGTGATTATGATGAAATGGCCATTCTGTTACTGTTTTTTTCATTAGTACGTACTGTAAAATTTTAATATTTTTTGAATCCGCTTTTTGGAGTAACCCTTTGGGTCCTATTAGTCTATACTAAATCATAAAAACATACATTAAAATGGAAAATATTAGGTTTAAAAATCATATAAATCTGGATTATATACTGAAAGCGTTACGTTGTATTTTGTAGGTCGCGTAAACTTTATATGCGTAACGTACAACTCTTCAGTAAAAAATAATGGCATTTTCATGTAAAGCAATTTGTAACAGTTTTACTTTTAAGCCTTTTAACAGTGACTCATATTTTCTTACCTATTGACAATTATATAAAAGTACATTTCTAAGAAGTCATTATGTTCTCTTTCCAAGGAAAATTGCGTGAAGCCAAAAATTTCTTTGGGATATAAGCAACGTAGTAAAAGAGATAGTATATCAAAAGAATATTTACACAATTAATTTTGATAGTTGTAAATAAATGTTGAATGGTCAATAACGTTCATAATTTCCCAAGAGACTAAGGGGCTACTCTGAAATGATTCGAAACATACTTGTCATGTCTATCTGTATTCAGTAACTTGAACTTTCAAATTGCATCGAAGTTCTATAACATATTACTGATATTACATATATCATCAACGTTGCGTTGTATAACATATAAGAAGCAATGTGGTCAGTATCCAGTTGTCTAATTTCCCAAGGGAAACGCCCTGTCCAGGAACGAATTGAAACGTTCTTACGTAAGTACATGTCATAGCACTCTGCCGTTGGGATCAAATTACTTTCATAAAAAGAATTAAGATAAGTATAATGTTAAGAAACAGAAGGCTTATTTAAAATAAGCCACACTCACACTGTTTTTTTATCTTAACACAATTTATACGTGATTTTTCTTTCTACTTTTTTCTTGGTTACACTGTTAACGTCGTTTCAAGACGGAAACGAACCTAAAACCTCCAGTGTAATAACTTTTGACCAATTCGACTCTAACCAAACCTATTTTATCACATTTAACATATCGTTTATTAAAAAAAGAAACATATCTTCAGACAAGAATTAAAATCAACTAAAAGCAATTTTCCGAAAAGGTGTTATGAAAAATCTTTTATATTAGTAAAATATATATATCAATCATAAAAAATATTTGCTAAATATACATATTAACATAATTTATTTACTATATATTTACTTGATCGAATAAGAAGCTTTCTACAGTAGAATAACATCCCATGGCACATTATTGATACTGGAATGAAGAGTATTACGATGAAAGTCTCGAGTTCAGAAATTATTCATTGTTCTGGTGCTAAGGAAAAAAAGGATAAATCAAGAAACTAACAAATACTGATTCTCCCTACTACATAATGCAAGGATTGTAAAGCTTATTATAACATTTTATTAATTTTTGACATGTTAATTTTTACATAAAATTTTTGCAATAATAATAAGCTCAATAAATCGGATAAATGAAATCTAGTTGAAAGATCCGATGAGCGATGCAAGCGAAGGCACGAACGAATACGAAAGGCAAAATAAATATGAAATTCAATTTGACGTAAATCCCCGATTTAGATTCACGAGAAATTTAATAAAGGTTCCCCGATCATATTAAATTTTTTACGTTTCGATCAAACGTTTAAACGTTCGAACACGTGTCGTGCTTAGTTGAAATCCGTTATCGGAACGACTCTCAAAGGATTTAATTTCCTGTCGGCGAAATGAAAATCGATTAGTTTGATTTCCGACGGCCGCCGGCGCCCTGGGTCGATAGTTTCCTGCCAGAGCTAAACTTAATAAGACATGCGAGTTAATCTAACTGGGACACCCACCTCACTTCCTAACCTGAGGCTGTACCTTCATACATCAGGATGTAAATATGGCAGAGTAATTGAAAGGGGCTCCGTTACCGTCGGATCCTTCCAAATATGTGAAATTACATTTAAAATACATACGAGTATATGATATTTAAAACATTATTTGAGATATTTCGAAAGATATTATTTGTTTTTACTAATTATCGTTTGCCGCTTTACAGGCTCCATTAATTATGCCATTTAGGCGTTTTTATGGTAAATAGTATGGAGAAGGACATAGGATAGTATTAATCCTGGTCCCTAATGGGTCGGAGGGGTGAAATTAGAATTGGAGCTAAATGACAGTCGAAAATATTACATATTTAATTTTTATAACATTTCCACACTAAATTTGAAACAAACTGCTTTTATAACAAACCATTCTCTTTTAACTTATTCGAAAATGATAAATTACTGCATCATCCAAACACCTTTGTTAATGTAAAGTTTTTCATCACCTGGACATTGAATCTACGAACTTAGACTATGCAAGCTACGTAGCTACTAAGCCTCCGGGCGTTTAGTCAGAATTACATTTATCAATTTATCCTCGTAGATTAAACTGTCCCTCATACTTAGAACTTGTAACTTAATATTTCATTAGACCAATAACCGAAAGATTTTGCGGTTTTTGACTTGGTGGAGCACGTGGCATCAATTATTTTTGACAGGCCATCTAATATTTCATTAGCTATCAAACTTAAGTGCATAATAAAGGTTATTATGTTAGTGTTAAATTTAGTTTAAGTAATTGTTGGCTTATCGATTAGTGTCGCTTACCTTAATTGATGTTAGTGCGCTGATTGTTATTATCTGAAAAGTAAAATATTCATTTTTAATTACAGCATTTATACTCATACTACGTTTACGGTACGTTTTAACGGTTAGCATGAAATACAATTTTTTGAATTTCTTGGCTTTTCTGTATTATAATATGCATGTACTATTCATATAAACCTTCCTCTTGAATCATTCTATCTATTGCTGAAAACTGCATTAAAATCCGTTGAGTAGTTTAAAAGATTTAAGCGAACAGACAGCGGAAGCGATTTCATTGTATACTATGAAAATCATTTAAAATGCGAAAGGTTTTTATTAATTTAAAAAAATATAAACTAAAATACTTGCTCATTGCAACTGTATTTAATAAATATAAGTATACACTACACTATATACACTATGTTAATTTGAGACGCCCTTAAAATAGTTGATATAAACTAAATATATTTAAAGGAAGTAAGCGAAGAGATTATATTTTTTATTTCAGATAAACATAGACTACAATTTGTTACCGCCACTACAACTTACAATTATAAATCTAGGCAATAGCAAGTTTGTTTGTACGTGACTCGGCTTCAAATTGATAACTTAACATTTGTATGAAATCTGACTCATGCTTTAAGTTTGGACAAAAATAGTTTTACTTCACCTCAATGCTTACTATAATAACATCCTTATTGAACTGGTTTAGTATATTTTTTTAAAGTAAATATGAAAAAAGATTCTGATTTAACATTATAAAGAAATAATATTAATACAAAATATTACCTACATGATCCCAAAAACATTATTTAAAAAATAAAAGTTTTCGAGATGTAATTCTATGTTAAATACAAACATATTGGTAAGTCGTCAAATGTAATGTAATGATAATAAGATTATTTACATTCCAAGTATTTAATTTTTTTATATGAATTTATTTTTATCTGTATTTGTACTTTTATCCAGTATGTTTTTTTAAATAATATAGTGATTATTTTTAATTTATTTTAAAATGGGATTTATAATAAAAAATATACCAGCTATAATAAACACAACGCAGAAAAAAACATTAAAAGAAAATTAAACTTTTAGACGTGATACAGATAAAAAAACAATCAACGGTGAAAGGCCTTCTCGATCTTACAAAGATTTATAATCTGTTTCTTTGCTCTACTCCCTAATCGCGTTATAACTTTTTTCACCCTGATCGCAGTTGACGCGGGAAATTAGATTTAGAATTACATCCTACAAGAAACAGATAAAATATGAAGCTTTAATAAACACAAGCGAAGTTTTCTTTACAGATAGAAGCAAAAAAGATGCATACAATGTATAAAGTTAAAACTTCTTATTTAAATTATTGTGTAAATATACTTGGCTAGCTGTAATGGTATTTATGTATGTGTGAGTTTTATTGATAGTAAAAAAGTTGAGATTTAATAAAGCTTTGTTCGTTTCGTGTCAAGAAATAAAAAAACGTGTTTGTGTGTACTTATATACGCACGTAACAGAACAAAAATAGCTGAAGATTTCATTCCGTATGTCAAAAATTTCTGTTTGTAGAAGGAATGTAGCTAACTTCATCATGTTGCATTTAACTTACTTCATCATGTCGCTTTTTGGCTGTCGGTGTGCGCACGCATCGTAAAAATTTTACTCTCATAGGTTTTTTCCAAACTTTGCAAAAAGAAATATAATTTCAATAAAACATATACTTTCATAACCTTACTATTTATCCTTTACACTCCTTGTAATTTAATAATGTTCCGTTACAAATACTTTACGGGTATAATTTAAAGTACTTACGAAAGCTGTTGTAAAGGTTATTAGCTTATCGATATATTCTTAGGGTCTATTAGACTGTTTTGGTATCTATACAATAAGTGGTATATAGAACAAAAATTATCTATACTAATATTATAAGGAGGTAACGTTTGTGAGTTTGTGACGTTGTAGGGGGTAATCTCTGGATCTACTAAACCGATTTAGATGAAAATTGGTAAGAAGATAGTTTGAGACCCTGGGAAGGACATAGGATAATTTTTATCCCGAAAATCATCCCTATAGGGGGTGAAAATGAAGATGACAGTTTGTATTGGGAATCAAGCTAGGGACGAACTCGAACGAAGCGAGGGTGAGTCGATAGTATCCTATAAAACCTATGATATTTCTAGTTTTTTTAGTATTTCTAATTCTTTTAGGAGTATGTAAAAAAAATATTTTACAAACAGAATTAATACATAATAGCGTCCCGTATATCTTTGTATTAATAGAATGTGAATGAATACGAAGTATTGCATAGCGAAGTTGCATTATTCAGCCACAGGTCGTGGCACAGCTAACCGCAGCGAGTGTCGCCGTAATTACAAATAATGTTCAAATTAATATGCATATTTAGCACAAAGTGCATCAATTTATTACGTTATTGGAATTTATAACTATTATATCATATTGTTGTATATTGTAGCAGGTAAATTATAGTTTCATTAACATTGGTAAGCGAAAAATACGACTTCATTATGAAAATTTCAAAGTATTTAGTACTAGCAGAACCCGCGATTTCGCTCGCGCTAAAACTACAAAAAATCTCTAAAAAGGTAGTTTTATACAACCTTTCATGCCCTATTTAACCCTTCTTATGGGTGCTATGAATTTCGATAAATGCTAAAACACGTTATTTATTTAATTTTATTGAAGGGCACTAATACCAAGTTTCAAGTAATTCTGATTATAAATATTTTTTTGGATTGTATTATAACGTGTTTTTCTGTGGGAATTAGATAATATCCTGCGGTAAAAAGTGGCCTATTTCACTCTCCAGCCCTCCAACTATCTTCTCACAAAAAATTATGCCAATCGTTACTCCGTTTCGACGTGAAAGAAGGACAAACAAACACACTTTCACATTTATAATATTAGTATGGATAGTCGAGATATTGTGATTTTATCAAATGGAATCATAGCATGATAAGTGTAGCTTTACATAACATTGTTTAAATCTTTCAAAATAAAAACGTCTAGACATTTTGTTTCTTTAGTTTATGTAACAAAAAGTAAACCAAACCACAACCTTTGACCACGAAATATTATAATTTAAAATAAGGAAATGCAAGTTAATTTATATGTGGTTACTATTTTTAATATAAATTAGATATTTCAAAATTATGTGTTGCGTAAATTCAATGGCACTTGGGTTAAAGTTCAAAGAGAGAGTCGCTAATGATATGCTCTTGTCGTTAGCTTGGAATCATATAATATGTTTAAAATATAGTAGCAAAAACGTTGATATTTCCAATACATAAGTATAATATGGTAATTATGTAATATATGTTCTTATAGGTGCGGTCGTAAAACTTTTGCCAAATCCTATCAGCAGTACAAAGATATACTGCACCGACCCCAAGTGATTGGGAAATAGGCAGGGAGAAGAAGGAGAATAGGTGTCCACGGAATCAGTTCTTTTAAAGTTAAGGTGAAAAAATCGATAGGTAATATTTATGACATGTTTTTTCTTGTTTAATTGGAAGAAAAAAAATTTTTTCCTGTTATAATTGTTATCACATAGTACTAACTCGTACATATTTTAAACTAGCACTGCCCGCGGCTCCGCCTGCATTCAAATAACCAAAAACCAAATTCTTAGGTTTTACATATTAGTATTTATTTTTATTTTATTTATTTATTTTATTTATTTATAAAATAAATAAATATAAATATAAATATTTTTTTTTAGTTTGAATTTTTTTAGTATACTCTTACATTGCAGTTTTTGTATTGTTTCTCAGAAATGAAATATTTTCCCAGGGTAAAAAGTATCCTATAAGTTAACGCGGATAACCAGCTATTACCATACCAAATTTCATCAAAATCCCTTTAGTGGTTTTTCTGTGATGCGGTAACAGACAGACAAAAATTCTAAAAACTATAGATTCGGCCTCTTTATCGATAATAATGTTTATTTCAATAATATTTTCCAAAAAATATTGTATGTACAGATTCGGGTTAGTTACAATTTTATTATATGTATAGATTTGGCTTGCACAGAATATTATCATAGGGCCGATACGCTAATTTCACTAATGTGAAAATTACTTGTAATAACTTAAATGAATCGAATTATTATCTTTAATAAACCGCATCGAACCATAATAAATTGCTTTATT
Source organism: Brenthis ino (assembly GCA_921882275.1). Taxonomy (NCBI): domain Eukaryota; kingdom Metazoa; phylum Arthropoda; class Insecta; order Lepidoptera; family Nymphalidae; genus Brenthis; species Brenthis ino. Next base: position 28,845,593 of record OV170222.1, on the reverse strand, counting down.
ATCTGCTGTAATCGTAAATATAAGTGAAAGCATTAAATTAATAAGTTACGCTGCTTTTTAACTAACATTGCCCATAATTAAGAAAAAATATCGGAAATTTTCATAGAAAAATATTTTAATGTGTGATATTCATACGTTTATTATCGTAGAACATGGACTTGTTTGAATGAATGAAATAAATGATTTTATATACTAAAGTTAAATATACGAAATACGAAGTTAAGGGGTCAAGCATGAGTTTATTTTAATTAAAGTTGGCAAAGTCGCGACACTTAAGTTTACTGTTAATTAAACTTGCTTGATTCAATGAAAATGAGAATGAGTTTCGAAAATTAATCAGTAAGGTCTATTCAGTAAAAAGAAACTTCTAAACGGAGGGATGAGGAGAAGAAATTAAAATTTATTGTATTTGAAAAGTCAGAGAAGTTGATTAGCATAATACAAGTTAGGATGAAAACGTCTCACCTGCCGCCCGCAAATCGGTCAGTCTCAAACTTTTTCTGTTCACGTTTGAAATATGTGGATCGCTCTTGTTAATTATAATATATTTATTTAGTTTCGTTAGTTTAATTTGGGGTCATAGCGTATGTTTGTGCTTATATTAGGTCTAAACACGTTATTCTGTTTATTGACATATCTACCACGCGAGCAAAAACTAGCATCTTAGTACTGCACGTCATATGCCCGATTTCACCAACGTCACCTAAGTTTAAGGGATCCCCTAAGCATGGTTAGGGGGCTGTTAGGGGACTGTTTCTGTTTCACCTGCAGTTAGGGGCCACATAAATATTAAAAGGCCCCCTAAATTTAGGTGCTTGAAATATGGGCTTAGAGATGACCGTAAACGAAATTTAATTTATGGGCTAGTTTAGGGGACTTTTAAGCTAGGGATCCCATACGTAGGTGGTTGCTTATGGGTTGTTGGTGGGCAGTAGTGTTTAACGATTCTTAGTACATTGATTTCGTAATAATTAATTTTTAACCTTTACTTTAGTTTTAGTTGAATAATATATAGCGTATTGAGAAGACCGCTTTGATCAAACTTCATAGTTCTAAACTTTAGAGGTATGAGTATGATTAATATCCCTCAAGGGTGTAACATCTTGTAGAACGATATTCCACTCTATTCAACCTAATATATACAAATGATCTACGTCATAGGTACTTAGTAGAAATAAGGTTTGATCTAGGTCATACGTTTTGATAAGTTATCTTTTCACACAGTTATATATAACATTCCTTGGAATTGTCGGATTAATGGTTTTAAGAGACTCTTGAGTAGAGTTAGTGAGATTGTAAATAATATTAATGTCCAGTTTAATATTGATTAATATCTAAACTTGACAAGCAGTGGTAGCCCAGTGGTTACACGTTCATTTGGGAAACCGAGTGAAGCGGGATCAAATCCCTGGTCTCGCACCTCTGACATATTTTATGTATTTCTTATATTTGTGAATCAATTCTAACATGATTACCACTTGCCTACGGTGAAGGAAAACCCCCTCGTATTGAAGGGATGCCAATACCCATCAGTGGGACGTTAAAAAGGGCTGAATACAACATCTAAACTTAGAAACCGATGGCGATATTTTCTCTATTTCTTTTACTCTCGCTTCTATGATTACTCTTACACAACTTTGAGATTTTTAAGTACGAACCTCTATTTAAATATACCACTTGCTCATAAGATGAAATAAGCTTCGTGAGGTAACATTCGCGAAGAAACCTACATGTTTGAGAAAATATAATTAGTTGTCGAAAGATGTGTAAAGTCTACCAAATTGCATTTGGTGTGATCTCTCTCATATTGAGGGTGACAAGCAGAATCATGTGAAAAGTGTTGAATTATATAACAACGTTTAGTATAGATTTCTCAGAGATGAGAAATTTTCTCGAAATAAAAAGTATCCTATATCTTGACCCAGATAAACAACTATCATCATATCAAATTTCATCGAAATCGTTACACTGGTTTTGTCGTGATGAGTTTCCAGATAGACAGATAGACAGACAAAAGTTTTAAAAACTATAGATTCGGCCTCTGTATCGATAATAATTACTATTACAATAAGATTTTCCAAAAATATTTAATGTGCAGACTCGACATTCGTTTTAGATAATTTTGTCTAGATAAAGTAAATCATCTTATGAAATGAATAATTAAACTCGGTCACACCGTTTAGTAAATACGAGGGAACATATAATCGGACATAATACATACATACATACACTCATACTACTCGTACATAATTACAGAGAAAAAAAATCCCTCCTTTGGGCTTCGCCGCAGTCGCGTAAAAATCATTTACCTAAAAGAAAATTGAATGGATAAAATATATTGTATTTACAATAATAATAGTAAAAGCCCTTTAAAGCCCATGATTGAATCTGTTACGTATGTACGTACACGTCAAACATTCTTAACGTGTTCCGTCCGGGCCCTTCCTGTAGCACCTGTTTGGGCGCGGTTTTACAACTAGAATAACACTTGCTTTATAAGGATATATTACTGCAGTTATCGAGGCAATACCTTGTACTACTCTTACTTAGGTTTAATAAATTGTACTTAATTACAATATTACTAACATTATAAATTGTTAACATTTAAATAAATACTTTAAAGTACATACATATTTTTTAATTAACTATTAAGGGGTTAAATAGCAGTATAATTATTTTTTGTTGGTATCGTGATTTATTACATTATTATTGGCTTTATTTAAATTTAAATATAGTTTTGAAATTAATCTATACATAATTTAAATATTGAATGTTTATTTAACTGACATATTAATACATTACAAAGGTAATTATTTAGGCATTTAGAACTCGTATTTGGTAATGGAGATAGGCTAATTTATACACTCGTGTGGATTTGACATCAAAGATTTTATCAACGTTAGCGTCCCTATAGTACTAACTACGAGTATTAACATATTTCTAAATATAATGTTATAATGTTAATTTATTATCTTTATCATGTCCATATATTCCACTCGCACGATCTTAACATTCCATCAAATTTAATTAAATTCGAATTCAGACTTTAATATTCAATACCTTATTGTCATAGTAATTCGTTAAAACTTGCAATTTAGTTTCAAAAGGCAATTGAATGGAGTCCTGAAGGAATAGGAATCCGAATCAGAGTTTCAGTTTCTCACAAAATTTTAATGAGAATTTCGTATCTTATTGCTCGAGAAACAGAGGGATCTTTGCGTTGATTCATTAAGTTTTACCTGAAGTAACTCCAATTACTTATACTCGATAGCGTATTATTTGTTCCCGTGAGTCAAATTAAAACATAATAGCTTCAAGTTTGCCCGTTTTGAAGTTCCGACGCAGGTACAGATTGAAATTATTACGTGGACCAGTCCAGCATCCCTGGCGCTAACGATAAAACTCCACGATTTATTTCCTTGCCCACCTGTCGACGGCAATTGTTATGGAAAATTCTGCTTATAAATCTAATTTAGAATGAATTTTTCGTATTCTACAGGCATTTATAGAAATTGCTGTCCTTGTAACGTTAAGTTTAGACAGATCGGATTTGAGAACATTAAATAACCCACAATTAATAAACTGCGTGACTAATAGCTAATAAATAAATATAAGTTTAAAAATAAACAAATAATAAATCGTGAAGTAGACACGCAAGTATGAAGTGAATTTAATTTCGATATAGGTATATACATATGTGGAGTTGAAAGCGTTATGTACATATTTTTTTTTGTTTTGATGTATAGGTATGTTAACCTTGCAGTATTTCATTCAGTAAAAAACTATTATCATGATGTCATATTTATAGTATATCAGCTACGAGGAAGCCTGTACTGTCACGACTGCTTTAATAAAGGTATTACTTAACGTTGCGCGTGCGCAGCGTGACGTGACCTCACGCTTCATATGTGGGGTCGTTTTTGTGCCTTCTTTTTTACATAATGGGTATAATAGGCAGAGGTTATATAGATAGAGTGTTAAGTGTTTTATCTCACAATGTTCTATTATAATGTACTATTATTATACTTATATGTATAAATAAAATTTTGCATCGAGGCATTTTTTAGGACAGTTGTAAATAGTGTCACATGTAGCAGGAGAAGTGATAATTTGGACTTTATTTATAATTTTATATAAGTTGCTACTACAATTATTGAACGGAACGTATGTAGAATCTTCGTACTTTTGATGTTATAATTCTATTTAAAAGTAATAGAAAAAAAATGTAATCTTTATTCTATAACAATTATACGGTCCATGAAAAATTATATACTTAAGAATTCACCGTGACCGTTCAAGTGACTTTTAAGGGCAATCAATTAAAGCAATGTCATAAGGTGCATGTCATATGAGGTTTTTGTTTAGTAATTCTAGTGCAAGGTTATGTGATAGGACCTAAACATGAGGTTAAAATTATGACGTGAGAGCGAACTTGCAATGACAAAAATGCACAATATGACCGATATACACGTATTAATTAAAATGTACAAGTATTATTTTACAAATTTTCTATTATATAAAATTCCTTTATATAAATTGACATCTTGAACGGTATACTAAATAAAACATGTTATAAAATCTAAGATGTATATTTTTAATTTAATTCAATGTATGTTATTAATGCACATTCTAGAGAGCTTACAAACTATACTTAAAGCTTACATATCTGTCATTATTATAAAATTAAATTGCATTGGTATTTTCCTTATAAAATATTTCATTGTTATAAATTATTAATAAAAACTGTTTTTGTAGAATGTTTCGTAAAAATTGTAATAGATTATTAATTCTGCATAAATTACGTTAATATTAAGTCATCAATAAACAGCACAAAAGTGCATAATATTATAAATTCTCATAGACTTGTAGAACGTATAATTTGAAAAATTTAAGATGATAAATAAAACATGCGAGATATATAAATCAGTAGTGATATAATGGAATGCTATCATTTTCTGGGTCGACATCTACACATGTAACTAGGAAATGCACACATCCTGAATGACAGTGATCATTTAATGGCCTGTGGTTTGTCAAACGTTCTGCATATTTTTAACAAGCCACTCACTCTCGGTTCGTCCCAAGGTATGTTTTAACCGATAGTATTATAGATTTCTCAGAGATAAGATATTTTTCCGCAGTAAAAATTTCCCAAATGTTGACCCTGATCATCTCATCATAATAAATACTAAATTTCATCAAAATCTGTAGAGTGGTTTTCTCTCGATGCGTTCCCAGGCAGACAGATACAGGCAGATAAAAAACTATGGATACTGCCTCTATGTCAATATATATTATATAATGACCATTTCAATAGGATTTAAAAAAAATATTTAGTGTACAGATTCGACTTGGAGTTTTATTATATGTATAGATTAATTATTATGTGTATATTAAACAGGTAAATATCTTGAAAATATTTCACATACAGCTTTCTTCTTAGCCTAAAACTTTTTAATATATAGAGGGTCGTACGTGCGAAATGAAAATTAAAGCTTGATTTCATAAAAGAAAAGAAGACGATGATATTCTTATAATATAATAATAATTAATTTTTTTTTTTTCTGTATATTTAGTTAATATTCATTTATTTAGCACTCTATCGCAACTACGTGCTATTCAACCACTCAGACCAAGGATCGAGGCATCTTTATATATATAATTCTTCTGTGAGTGTGTATGTCACTGAACTTCTCTCAAACGACTGGACCGATTTTGATGAAATTTTTTGTGTGTGTTCAAGGGGATCTGGGAATGGTTTAGATTCACAATTTGAATAATAATTTTCATCAAAAAAATTATTAAAAAAAGTTTGAAATTTTCAAATTAAAGACGTGTAGACAGGACAACGTCTGTCGGGTCCGCTAGTATACGTATAAAATATTTATTCAATATATTTTATTAGATGATTAAGTTGTTTTTGTGACCTCAGATTGTTTTGCACGTTTAATAATACACGTAAATTGACAACAACGTAATATAATTGACGATGCTGTAATCCCACTTTGATGATTTTATAATGAACAGCTTGTTATATAATATTCGAGAATTCAAGGCTTTGTTTCTTCTGTTTTAGCACCCATAAAGATAACCAACGAAAGGATCATAATATTCTTTATACATCCCTTGCATTTTGACAATATCATGGCTGTAAAATTTAACTTAAAATTTGTTATTTATGCAAGTGCTTATAATAAAAAAGTAGTCCAGAACTATACAATAGCACTAATAAATTAATGTCATTATAAAATTAAATGATTACATTTAAGAATTTTAATTTTTTTACTGAGGTTCACGAACTAATATATATTTTATGTACTAAAAAGATATACAACATAAACTTCGACAGCGCTTTTTACAGATATAATACATTGTATTTATATATAAGTATTTCCTATACGTTTCGAGATTCTTCCGATAGTGTGCAAAAGAAAGCGGCTCGACATGTCGCTTGAATGGTGCCGGAATGATGCCAGAGAGAGCGACACACGTTATTGCCCAGTCTGCCACTAATGTACCGACATGCGAATCTAAGAAAGATAAACTCTGTACGAGTTAAAGGAATATTTTATAAGCGTTAAAAGAATGTAGAATAAAAAAACCTCTTTATATGTACATGTATATGTATATATTTTATACTAGCTCTCCCGAAAACCGTCTTTTTTGTCTTTTTGATGATGTGTGGTGGGGTGGAATTTTTGAATTCATATATAATTTTCCTAAAAACCTTACATGGTACATTACTAACATTTAAAAAAAAATAGCAAAATCAGTTCAATTGTTCTCAAGTGCACTTACCAACGAACAGTCTTTAATATTTTATTTACATAGAAAGATAAATTTAAAGCTAAACAAATTAAACAATAAGTTAGAATTCTATATACAACTTTAGAATTAGCTTTTATTTTAAAATTTAGTTTGTTTTAATAATAAGGATTACAATTCAAACTGTTTTGTCACCAAAGAACTGAGTTAATATCCCCTTACCATTCATTATTATCATAGCACCAAATGAATGTTTCATCAGACTACCATACTCACTTTAGTGACAGCGAATGCGTAAGAATAAGTTTATATATTCCCATTGCGTAGATGCGTACGTTGATCCAACAGAGAGAGATCTAGATCGATTTACCGCAAAGTTACTCGTACCATCGGTTACACAACTGCCAGCCATGATTTGCATCAGATTTGTAATCGTCAGTATAATTATTGTATAAGAGATGGAAAAACTAAATAAATCCCATGGAAGCGAATGATGACACGAAGCAAAGTTTGATTATAATGACACTAATCATCGTAGAGTCAATACCACAGCACCTTCAATAACCGTTTAAAGGACTACTGACAGTCAATTTGGGTCATGGTACTATTGCTATTATAGAAAATTGTAAGCGCGTATGCGTAATTTTAAGTTTACTGCATATGAGTATAATAGGGATCAAAGGCTTTAAGTTATATGACAAATTATAAAATGAAACACGTATATTGGAAAATATCAATAATCTTAATACCTTTTAATCCCAACTAATTTTTAAGTGCAATTGTTGGTAAAAAGAAACGGCGAAGAATAAAATTGTTGTATATTGCCGAGATATTTACCGAGATATTTCAAGGTAAAGATTTTTACATAAAAATTATGGGAACTCTTATTTGAAAATCTTTATTATATCGCATATTACCTTTAATAATCTCGGACACTTTAGTTATAACATGGAGCTCATTGCCGATTTTTTTAAGATACTTCGACCACATACATATAACACTTTCATTATGCTCCACGAGTTAAGAATAAAATAAAATAGGAAAGAAATTGGTAATTGACACAGATAATCATTATTTAAATAAATCTTTTTCACAATTGGGTCATCAATTCAATTTTCTTGTTAATGGCTTCAAAACGTGTCAGTTTAGTATATACTAGCGACTCACCCTCGCTTCGCACGGGTTCGTCCCTAGCTTGCTTCCCACTACTAACTTTAATCCCCATTTTGACAACCCCTAAAAAGATAATTGCCGGGATAAAAAGTATCTTATGTCCTTCCCAGGGTCTCAAACTATCATCTTACGAAATTTCATCTAAATCGGTTCAGTAGATCCAGAGATTACCCCCTACAACATCACAAACTCACAATCTCACAAACTTAACCTCTTTATATTATTATTATAGATTATAGATTACGCCAATGTCACATAAAATGCAGAAGACACGAAAGAGATTGGTCGAATCAAGTCATTCTTAACATCAACAGCAGTAAGTAGTCATTAGAGATGACAAAACCTATAATTATTTAGATAATTTGTTTTATCTGACATCGTTATGTAATTGATGGCGACGGTCATGGTGTCCGTAATTAAAGGGCATTCGGTTTAATGACTTCGTCACGCTTTCTCTATGTTTATTTAAAATAGCTACGAGCTTTTAAATGCCATTTCGGTACTAATATTTGTTCATGCCCATTTTGTAGGGTTCCGTAGCCAAATGACTAAAACAGTAGATATCCTTAACATTTCACTATATACGTCGGTTCCTCTCTTTTACTAATAATAACTTATACTACTTATGAGCAATATATTTATATATATTTTGTATATTAGATCAAAAATCAGTCAGTTTAGTTAAAAATTAGTCAGTAAGTGTAAGTAAAATTTATAATTTAAAAATTTAACTTAATATTAACTAACCTATTCTCAACATCCTTGGCACAGAAATATAGCAGAATAGTACCTATTTAAATATCTAACAGCGGGCGGACAACGATTCACTTTTATGTTTGTATTTGTTAAGTAGATCTAGTTTCCAGTTTAGAGTTGCCAAAGAGTCAGTAATTGCAATGCATTTAGGACGGTCGCTGGACATCGGTAACATCGTTCACGCTATTTGAAAATAGCTCGAATTGAATTCAAATTTAAGTCCACTTTAGTAGAAAATATTATTTGCAGATATTTCTATACTTACCTACAAAAAATCATTACAATGATCATTTTTAAAAGTAAAATTATGGTGTCGTAAAAATTTTATATAAGCTTTTTTAACTGCCTTGATTGTCTAGTGCCTAGCAGAACCGGTGATCCTAGGTTCAAATCCAGGGTCGGGTTAAGTTTAGTTATTGAGTTTTTCTGTCAAGAAATTCTCCGTAATAGCTGTGTTTTATCCCCATGCCTTGGAGAGCATGCAAAGTGTAAGCCTAGTCTCAGTTAAAATGGGCGGCTGTGGCCGAAATAGGTGCCGATAACATTACTTCCTAATAAATAACAATAACATTTTTTAGACATTTTAGTATATATATATATATATATATATATGTTTTTTTGTTTACTTATTATAAAACCGCGGTTAATTTCTAAGAAATTAACTGCTTACCGAGCCACTAGTGGCTCGGCGGTCGTTGACAGGATAATAATAATATGTAGGGACATTAACACAAGGCATCATCTAGCTCCATGGTAAGCTACGAGGCTTGTGTTATGGATATTGACTTTTAACATAGTATTAGTCGATTAATTATAGCGTTGAATTCAGAATTAATCTTGTTTCTGTTATTCTAACAGTTAATGTCAATGGCCGCAAGTAAATGAAGTTGTGTCACTGTAATTAACTAGCGTATCGAATGATTAAGTTTGGTTTACTGCTTGTGTTAAGGGTCAGTTTAGTATAAAGTTATTTGTGAAAGATACGCTAAGGCATTTTCAATAATAAAGATGTGTCTATTGATAATATTGGTATCTGAAAACTACTCTACAGGAAAGATATGAATTAGTATACATATAGGTACACATGTCTGTCTATCTGTATGTATTCAGCCCTTTTTGACGTCCCATTGCTGGGTACGGGCCTCCCCTTGATGCATGGGTTACGCCATAATGTACATGCTGGCCAAGTTCGGGTTGGCGGACTTACCATGTCTTTCAAAAACTAGTAAGGTTCTTTTAGACATGGTAAGATTCTTCGTCATATTTTTCAATACCGTAAGGCATCAGGTAATGGAAGTCATCGTTTTAATTGGTTTTTCAAGGGAGTGCGATACCACTAGCTATATAATATAAATTCATAACAATTAAATTATCCAAACGAATTTTATCGGTTTGATTACTTGACCCTTTAAGACGGTGGAAGTTCCGTTGGGATTTAGTGGGTAGTACTGACTTTTCTAGCCATTGAGTCACATATCCACCTGTATGTATGCAGGAATGCGTAAATGCATTTCCCAACGTTGAAAGCTTAAACTTCTTTTATTAAAAAAATACATCATATCTATTAGAAAATATACTTTTAATCGTTTATAGTTTAATCAGAAAAAGGTTCAAAGTAAAACAAGTATCTGAGTAATGACATGTATTTAATCTATATATATATATATATATATATATATATATATATATATATATATATATATATATAAATATATATTAGTATGTATTTCAATCCTTGAAAAAATGAAAACATACCTACTCAATAAAAATACTACAAAATTCAAACGTTACTAGTGTAATTTTCGTATGTTCTGCTTTTAATTCCACCTCACTTATTTCCATCGGGACTATTTACTTCACTACTCTGTGAAGATTAGAGGGGGTTATATATATTATTCAAAACACTTAGGTATATATTCATTTTACGGTGAGACAATGAATAGATTATGCAAGGCTTCAATTAAAAATCATCCTAAAAATCATATGATATTGTCAAACTAAAGCGTTTGCTTGTTAAACGTGCTTATCTCCAAAAATATCTGCCCGATCTGAAAAATTCTTATTACATTTTCTAGCCTATTTATTGAGAAAGTTTTATAGGCCATCTAACATCACTACACACAAACATAATACACATACTAGATATTATACATAAAAAAATTCGCGAGTGGAGCCACGGGAACTAACTACTTTTAATAATTTCAAATTATAATTTTTTACATATTAAACATTGTTTATTTTACTGACGATTTCATAGCTAACCAAATTGTAGATAAATTAAGCAGATATCGACCTCCATATAAAATAATTATATACATAGATTAAATGATGATTAATTTCCGTTGAAATCTTTATACTATGTATGGAGATGATATTTTCCATGAAATATTAGTATTTTAGAAGATTTCTCACGCACATCGCTCTATCATTTACTACGAACTTTGTTAAATGTATTATTGTTATGTTATTCGAGTTACATGATCTCAAAATAACTTTATTGTTATTTATATACATTATTTTAACGCTTGGTACAATTTTCATTAATTTAAACAAATAGCTGAAATTAAGGTACTTGTTTTTTATTTCTAGACAATAGCAAGTGTCTAAAATGAATTTGCGGTTCGCGGTTTTCAACTAGTGGAATGGGTTCAAACGCCTATAGTAATATTCCACAAAATAAAAATTAAAAGGAAATAGGCAAACTTAAATTATAAATAGTGTAAGTTAAATTATAAATTGCCGGTGAGTCCCACATTTCGTGCGTAAATGCATTTCCCAACGTAAAAAAAAGTAATGTTTGATACGCCGAACGACGTAACAGCCTGTAGCAGGTGTCTTTTTGGCAATTATTACAAAATGGATGCGAAAAACAGAAGAGTGACAATTATCATATTAATATATTAACAACTTAACCTTTGTGCATATATATATATATATATATATATATATATATATATATATATATATATATTTATTGCAAATGACTACCTTTCACTAAATCATAAAACTCATAAAAATAATTTTATAAATTTATAAAAATCATTTAAACACATTAAATAATACATAGTTGCATACTTTTAGTTTTAAAACAAAACATACCGTCGCTTTCTCTGGAAAGTCTTGGCCGGAACAAGACGCACTCACTCGCGCATAACTTACTCTTTACAAGAAAATTACCTCAAAGACATCGATTTAACATAAATATTACATTTTATGTTAATAATATATAATCTATAGAGAAAGAAAATTATATGTCTAAAACTAATGGAACAACTATTATAATTAGGAAGTTTGTATGTGTGTGTATGATATTACTCATAAACGCTAAAACGGCTGCATTGATTTGGATGAGATTTATTTCACAGATAAACTATGATTATAAGTAATCACTACATAGTATAAAACAAAGTCGCTTCCCACTGTCTGTCTGCCCCTATGTATGCTTAGATCTTTAAAGCTACGCAACGGATTCTGATGTGGTTTTTTTAATAGATAGAGCGATTCAAGTAGAAGGTTTAAGTTTACATGCATATTATAGTACAGAATAACCGAGAAATTCAAAGATTTCTATTTCATACTAACCGTTAAAACGTACCTAGAGACGAACCCGAGCGAAGCGAGGGTGAGTCGCTAGTAAATATATAGGATACTAAGTAAGGAGGGATGGGTAGCACGATACTTATAAGTACATATAAATAAATATGGAATGAATAAATTTATTGTATTTATAAATATCTTATAATTGTTATATGTCTTTTTTTATATTAAATATCTAAATACTTTATAGAAAGGAAATTGCTATAGCAAATGGAAAGTCATCAGAACTTGTCGCATACAGTTGCTTATTCACGGCTCTTTGATTTTGTTAGAAAATCTCGCACGTAATTAAAACGTTGTTAACTATCACTATTTTAGTTAACGATAATAATATATAATAGTAATATGCGCAAAAAATCTAGTGTTTTGCTAAACTAAATTTAATTTATAATTTAGAAATTAAAATTACATATAAAAATTAATGGAAGTGTCTAGAATGGCATACTGTATTAATCTATACTAATATTATAAAGAGGAAAGATTTGATTTTTTGTTTGTTTGTACAGAATAGGCGCCGAAACTACTGAACCGATTTAGATGAAATTTGGTAAGAATATAGATTGAGACCATGGAAATGTTATATAGGATGAGTCGCTAGTACAATATATTATTATTACGGGTCATAGATGCAACAAAAAAGTTAATATTAGTTTGCAATATAGACCATTCGTCAAAAATGTGACGAAAATTATATTTTTGGACTATACTATTTGTTTTCATAGACATTTTAAGTGCTTCATTTATATTTCTATTTAAGCTATTTTAATTTCGGCCTCAATCGTACAAAATGTGCACAAATATTTTAAATATTACCTTATTTTATATTTTAACCTTTACCAAGTAGAACCTTTACGTAGGCACAGAAAAGTAGATTGCATTAAAACCGGTCCAATAATTCTCGTAATTGGTGCATTCATAGGCATACCAAGGGTTTATAGTTGGCACTAGCGTTAGGTGTTGCATTTGCAACATTTGAATTAAATATCTTTGTGAGAATGGAATTTTTCAATTAAGAAATACAAATTTTAAAATGCTATACCTAATATTAAAGTAAAAAAATCGTCGATAGTTGTGGAGGGGAAGGAGGGGATGTAAAATTATTTGTTCAACTGCCATGATCAGATTATCCCTAATACTCTTCTTGATCTCTGATAAACTTTAGGAGCGATAGCATATTATGTAAGTAAATATCGTTTGGGATTTTGAAATGGTGACATCTGGCATATGACAATTAACTATCTATACATATAATAAAATTGTAACTAAGCCGAATCTGTACATTAAATATTTTTTGGAAAATCTAATTGAAATAGACATTATTATCGATACAGAGTCTGAATCTAAAGTTTTTAAAATTTTTGTCTGTTTGTCTGTTACCGCATCACGAGAAAACCACTGGACAGATTTTGATGAAATTTGGTATGATGATAGCTGGTTATCCGGGTCAACATATAGGATACTTTTTACCGCGGGAAAATATCTCATTTTTGAGAAAAAAATACAAAAACTGCAATGTAAGAGTACTAATATGTAAAACCTAAGAATTTGGTATTTGGTCATCTGAACGCGGGCGGAGCCACGGGCAGTGCTAGTTATTAATAATTCACATAATAAAGGTTTTGATGAGCTTTAAATACCTACAAAATTAAAGCAATTGTTTTATGACTTATTGTTATTTAATTATAAGTGTATTAAATACTCGAAAAACTAGTTTTCGCCCGCGACTCTGCTCGCATGTTAAGTGGGGCATAAAAGGTAGCTTATGTGCGTCTCTATGATGCAATGTTTGTTCTTGCCTTTCAATAAAATTTAAGGTTTAAGCGTGATACAAACAGAGTTATTTCCTATTTGGTAATATTAGTATTGTTAATCATAAGTTCAGCATTTTATTTTTGTTTACATACAAAAGTACTAAAAAGTCGATGTTAAAGGTCACAGGTTTGATTCCCACACTGGATGAACCTTTGTATTAAAAATATGGATATCTGTTTCTTTCGATTTGTATAAGTGCTATGTTGAACGTCGTCCACTAAAGTCGCAGAAATGTTACGGAAGGACAGAAAGTAGGACGGAAAAGAGAAGTCATGTTCTTTTCATGTACATACATCGAAAAGAAAGATGCATGGACATTAAAAATAAAATCGGACAAGTGCGAGTCTGAATTGCACTTCGAGGGATCTGTAGTATAAACATAAAAATAAGTTTAAAATGGCATTTTTTTTGTGATGTAACCACAAAACAGTTTTCGGATTTTTCCCTTTGTCCCTTGTGCTGTATCTATTATAACACTCTTGTTAAATTTGATGATTCTAGGTCAAAGTGAAGTACCGTATCTTTTGATTGCGTCGACTTAAAAGTTATCAATTATTTCGTAATAACATCAGATTTTGTTTATAATTGAACGTTACGAAGGCAGGTTGAAAAAGAAATTTTAAAATCATAAATATTTATGGATTGTATGATGGGTTCGTATTGTTGTTCTTAAAGTGTGTTAAAGTGGAATGATATTTATAAGACGAAGCCAAGTTTTACAAAAAGAAAGTGGTTACAATCTGCAAAGAGATTTATGATTTACGTAATAGATTCGGGTGATCATGATTACTACGATCAATGACTAAATGATCATTCACGTGAAAGTTGTAAGTAAATATTTTTATTGCTTTTAAGAAGCACAATTAAATTAGCCTATGGCTATTAAATTACTTCGTATAAATTACTTATGTAACTGTTTAGTACATTCATTAAACGTAGATAGATTTATTTAGATTAATTTATATAACAAGTAATTTTTATTGCACTCTAGTTTCTGGAATTGCATAATATTAGGTTAAAATTTGAATTTACTTTGAAATGCCTTAAAATATCGGTTTTCTAACTTTTGTATCAGTCGGAAATCGAACTGCTATTACTAAATACACTCACACTGTACCACATCTTTATGTATATTCAGTGGTTATTTTATTGGACGTCTCTGAAACTCAATAAGATATTTTTGTTCATAATTCGCGCTTAGTTACGCCTCGTCGACTTAACTCATTGTTGATGAATTTTATTCTGTGTAATATATCACTACGCGTGGATTGCGCTTAACAGGAATGTTTAGAGAGTGCTATAATTGGATGAATACATTACAAAATGGTTGTTGTTAGGCGATAATTTTATATATTACAACATAAGAGCTCGGTTAGTTAATATATAATTCAATAGTTTTTGTTGTATACATATGTACTGTTTGTTTGTTGATTGTTGATGAATGTTATATACACTTGTTATTGATATACATATCAGTAAGTGTGTTACTTTTCATATAATTTAGTGTGTTAATGTTAAATATTATGTATATTGTGAGTGTGCTTATGAAATAAATAAATATGTATGTACATTTTATTGTAACACTTCTGTGACGATTTTATTTTAACGAATGGGACATTTTTATATAGACGTAAATAGAATAAATTATAATCTTTATCGACATATTATGTATTATATTTTATTAAGATCTATAAAATATGTCAAATATTAAATTTTATCGTACTAACAATAACTATTTTAAGAATTGAGCAAAATATAAACTGAGCTTTTTTATATTGTATGTATAAAATGTAAAGAGACTATTCTTCGCTGAAATAGACTGGAGAAGTATTGAAAGGTAAGCAAGAATATAGCTTTAAGAAATAAAACATTGAAGTCTGCTGTACATCTTGTTTGAAAGTTGTCGGGCTGCTTCCAGCTCATCGCGTTTCGCGAAGCTAAAATAAGATGATACGGCCAGGCCAACTCCCTAAGTAATGGGCCAAGAACGGATGGTCCAGAGCTCAAGTAATCTCAACTGAGATTAAGTCTCGAACTTACTGTATCGAAGTGCATTATTTCGTACTCTCGACTTCCGATCGTTTTCAAACTAAATTCAAACAAACTTATTTTTATATTTAAAGTTAAACAATACAACGAGAAAGCTTAATCCACAGTAATTTAACGTTTCGTTCTCCTAAAAGTTAGATGAGGTTTTTTTGCAAAATTTGGCGGTTCCTTTATTAGTATGCCAAACTGAACCTATACTTGTAATAGAATTTTTTGTATCTGAATTCTCCCGAGACTCGATTATGGAGTATTTTCTATGAGGAACACTATGTGAATACAAATTACGTGTGATGTAAAAAATCTAGAAAGTAAGTTTTTTGTTGTGATGTTATCAGTGTTAACTTGTGTTTACGGTGACTTGTGGAAGTAAAGCTTTCGCCTTTCATTTTAATGTTTGATCTAACGACTGTCTTCGTTTATTTTGATGTATTTGTAGGTCAGTGACGCTAGCCATCCGTAGGCAAACATGCCTGAGTAAAAACGTGTTTGCAGCCTCCTTGATCTTGACATAGATTCAAAGCAAAATAAATCCTTTTGCAGCTAAACCTGTTTATTAAAAGCTCGCATTTGCAATCTTACGGATACTAATGTTCAGATATTACTATTTAATAACATAAAAAGATAAATTCCTAATAGATTTATACAATTTTTTTGTCGTTTTTTTAATATTATGACTGTAGATGTTTACAAATCTGTTATTATTAAATACATATATCTTACACTTAGTATTGTTAGAGATATTTACTGAAAGTAACCTCTGTTAGATTCGAAGAAACCTTTTCAGATGATGATGAAATAAATAAAATGTATCTGTGTATATATTACAACATTTTATTTAATAAAAATAACCTGTAAGCGATTAAATTATAAATGCGATTGGATATTTATCTAAGATCACTTGCAAAAGCATTCATTTTTAAAACAGCAGGTCAATAAAAAAGAATTAAAAGTATAATAAAGTAAGGAAATGAAAAGATCCGTTTGAATAGACCATTCCCATCTTATCTTTAATAAAAATGTCATGTAGAGTTGTTTTACGTAATTTTAAGGTTACATAAAGAGTTAAAACTAGCTCTATTTATTGTGGCAGTACTGTTAGGAGTGTAATAAAAATGCTTATGGTCTTTACTTAAACATGTTAATGTAGAGTAAATTGTATAAATGTGTATTTATTATAATTGTACAGAAGTAAATGGTGAAACTGTAACTTCAAATTACCTTTATATGTTCTCTTAGAGTATAGAATTAAATACATACTTCCAAGGACGTATATTTTTGTAATGTACATAATAATCTCTTAGTTAAAAGTAGTATTATTTCAGCTATGAATTAATGCTACAAAAATTAATATATTTACTTTTCATATCGACCTATTATTTCATTTTTTTATAATATCTCTCACATTTTTGTATAAGGTGTTGTATAGAAAATATGTTGTACATACAATAACCTCATGGATGCGTTTTACTCGTATATAGTAAGTGGAAATCTAAGGTTCCCTTCATATCAACATATAATGTCAAGAGCGGAAAGACCATATCGGTCCATTCTACTTGGAAACTGTCTCTAGTTAAAACGTGAGATGTTGACTATATATTAACCTAACTATACAGATAAATAGTTTTATGACTGTATGGATTCGAGGCCACATACTGACATTGTAGTGTATCTGTAGTTATTATAATGATTGCAACTCTACTTTGTCGTATAAATAAAGTATTCATTAGATAATATGTAAAAATATTATCAACTCCTGATAAGTACATATCTATATATAAAATATTTTATACATAAGCGAAATAGCACTCACTTATTAATGACGATATCTCAGGAAGTATAAAAGCTCCAAACTTGAAACTTGGCAGGTTGTGATAGAGAGTAGATATCCGCTAAGAAAGCATTGAAAATGAGGTAAAAAAGAGGACAGTAGTTTGTATAAAAATTCCGTTATTTTTAAACTACGCAGGTAGAGCCGCGGGCAAATGCTAAACTATACATATAATAAAATTGTAACTAAGCCGAATCTGTACATTAAATATTTTTTGAAAAATGTTATTGAAATAGACATTATTATCGATACCGAGGCCGAATCTATCATTTTTTAGATTTTTATCTCTGTCTGTCTGTCACCGCATCACTGGACAACCACTAGAGGGATTTTTATGAAATTTAGTATGATGATAGCTGGTTATCCGGGTCACCATATAGGATACTTTTTACCGCGGGAAAATGTCTTTTTACTGTGGGAAAATATCTCATCTCTGAGAAATCTGTACTAATCACAACAAACCCGAGCGGAGAGAGGGTGAGTCGCTAGTATGTTATATAATTCAGTTAACGGTCAATATTTACTATATAATACGTAGATATGACGCAATGTTTTGTCTCCAAAATACTTCCTAAATTTAAAACTCATGTAAAAAAAATATACAATCACCATTTGAATCTACTTTTGTACATATTTAGATATGAATACAAATACATACAAAATATTACCTAGTTTATTTATAATTTTATTTAATATCCTCTTAGTTGGTCTATCAATATGCTATATGACACTGCCTCGAAGGTAATTTGTTATTCACACAATATGGTCGAGACACGATGTTTCAATGTCGCCATTTAACAAAATTATAAAATTAATTTTATTAAAATAAACCTTTTATATCATATAGAGGCATAGACAATTTATTTATCTACAATTATAGCTCCTTTATGGAAAATCTTTTGAGCTGTCGATTTCAGTATCTGTAGTTAAAGAAGAGCCTTTTACTATTGAATGGTATTAAAGAGGTATTATTTGAATTATTTCTATTAAGGATTAAATGTGAATGCTATAGTAGATATTATTCTTATGTTAATCTATATAGTTTTAATAGGATTTTATTTTTTGTTATCCTTGATTTTTTGTTCAAATTAGACATGTGTATGTATTCAGCCCTTTTTGACGTCCCACTGCTGGGCACGGGCCTCCCTTCAATACCGAGGAAAATCAGGCCATAGTCCACCACGCTGGCCAAGTGCAGGTTGGCGGACTTCACATGTCTTTCGAAAACGCTAGGTTTTCTCCGACATGCAGGTTTCCTCACGATGTTTTCCTTCACCGTAAGACAAGTGGTAATCATGTTAAAAATGATTCGCACATGAAAATATCAGAGGTGCGAGACCTTGCGGGATTTGAACCCGCTTCACTCGGTTATCCAATCTAATTAGACATGGGTATTGGATAGCATGTTCTTAAAATAATAAAAAAATCTCTTCAATCGATTCCTCGTAAGGAAATTGAATTTACATTATGACCTGCAGTATTTAAATCTTAAAATGTACCGTTATTACATGGAACACCTATAAATCCAAAGGTATCCGGATACCATACAACGTGAGTATAAAACTTAGTATTCAGGACATGATGAGGCGGGAGGAGTGACCTTGGGTGCAATGACTTCCTCCGGTCGGACTGGTACCAAACCATTACGAATGCAGCTAACTCAGAAAGAAGTTATGCTAAAAGTGAATATTCAATCCCTTTAAATTTTATATAATGACTATAGGGAAATATTGCAATATAAACTTCTGTAGAGTTGGCAAGTACTTACAAATTTGCTTTACTAAACTCTCCGTGGATCTAAATGGCTATACATTATTTTCGTGAACAGCATACAGTTTTACAATTCAGATTCTTTTTAATAAAGATGGAGATTATTTTGTAGATGATAAGACTTAGCTTTGGAAATTATTTTAAGAGATTTGATCTGATTGTCCTTAAGTAGATCATTACTTTTTGAAGTATTAGATAAGTTATATGGAACCATTGTTAAGGTAAATAAAATATTCTTTAAAATAATCTATACAATATAATAAAATTCTATTTTTTGTAAAATCTTATAGAAATAGTCATTATTATTGATACAGAGGCCGAATCTATAGCTTTTTGAATTTTTGTCTGTCTGTCTGTGACCGCACTAGAAAACCACTGGACAGATTTTGATAAAATTTGGTATGATAGCTAGTTATCCGGGTCAACATATAGAACACTTTTTACTGTAGGAAAATATCTCACCTCTAAGAAATCTATACTAACTGTTAAAACGTCCCTAGGGATGAACCCGAGCGAAGCGAGGGTGAGTCGTTAGTTGGTTAATAATTGACGAATCAATATCGCATAAATAATATACACAAAAAACATACACTCAAATCGAAAAAATCGACTTTTTCTATCGACGAACATTGCAGGATTTTTTTATACTTGAGCTTCGGAAGTTTCCTTTTACATAATTACAGTTGTACCGATTGTAGGTGATTGTCTTTATTTCCATAACAAGTTGAGTAATGTTTAGTCATAGAAAATGTTAACAAGATCGATTCAAACGGCAATTTGTTAATATAAATAACTTAATAAATAAATAAAGTTATTATTGCTAATTAATTAAACTATTGATATCTGACAAGGATAAATTGTTACAAAATTTACATGCCAGTTATATATGATTATCTATATAACTAATTCTACTAAATAATAGTATTGATATAAGTTATACTCTAAGAGAATTTACTTATGGAATTAATCATAGTTATTAGGCACAATCTATGGCTTAATTTTTTGCGGCAGTTTTTTTTAGAACTTGTTCAAGATTTTTGAAATCTAAAGTTATAAATTCATGCATCATAAAGTTTCCAACTGTTATCAGAATTTTCATACGAATTTTTAGTAGTGAGTCTACAGTATCCTTTTGATGTCCTAGAATAAATTATGTTCTAAATACTGTTGAAATATAATCATGCATCTATTTGTATGAAAACCTACCTAATAATTATCGTGTAATTTGTAGGAAAAATAAAATGAAAAATATCTTCGTTGCTTTTTCCGGGGAACTTGGCTTTTATTTGGAGCGAGCATTATCTTTTTATGTCAAGATAAGTATGTAAGAACAGCGAATTGATTAATATTTTAGTCAGATTAATTAATGTTTCTTTAGAAACTTGTAATGTTAAGGATAAGTGTTATAAAGGTATATCAGGACTTTAACATAAATTGTTAAATATTTCAAAACTTTATATTAGACTAGACTGTTTAAGTGGTATTAATAATTTACTTTGATATTGTAGCAAAGACCGGTAATTAAGTAGTTTAAAGTTACTGCTGTTTAACTTTAGTACTAAATTCTAATGATCAATATTTTAAAAAGTACTTACTCGGTATAATCTAAATTTTAATCATTCTCTACAGGAGTTTCTTAGTATCCGAAGTTTCCGTTTTTATTAAGAGAGAATATTATAAATATTATACTAACGACTTGACCGACCTCGCATGGCGGTGTGCCACGCGGGTTTTTCCTGGTATTTCTCTGATAGCAGAGTGGACTGTTGGAGCAACCTCATGGTTGTTGTGCTCTGCTTCGGCAAATGTGCTGTCGGGGCGTCGTGGTTGAGTGCGTAGGTGATCCTGCGACGCCCCATTTAGACGGGGGAGGTTTTGTTGGGTTTTGGTGGGTAGTACTGGCTTTTCTAGCTGTCGAGTTCCACGTAACCTGTATGTTTGCGGGTGGTATGCGGTAATACATTTCCCAACATAAAAAAGGTGCGTACCTAGGAGCCTAACAGTAGCCTATGCGTTAATCTAGGTCTATCTGTAGTCCAGCCGTGTCAGGGTGATGAAAACAAGATAACAAACATACACAAACACACACAATCTTTCGCATTTATAATAGTAGTCAGATGACTCATGTTTAAGGGTTATATTACAATTATGATAATATGTCACGATTTTTTACACAAGTCCTAATAATATGCATTGTCTAACTTTCGCTTGACTTCATATATTTATGCGCACAATTCGTGTACGCTGGCATCGCGTATAATTAGTTGCGTCAGAATACCGCTACGTGCGACTTATGTTTAATAGCCTAAGAACATAATGGACGCAAGCGATCTTTCCGCTTAAAAGACTTAACAGAATGAAAAATATTAGAATGAAAAATAATATATTAATATACAGAACATTTTCTTTCATCAGATTCTGGCAAGGTTGGGTGGTAATAATTTGTTTGGAAATCGAATCTACGACTATACTGTAGTAATTGTCACTTTACGCTAGCTAAGTTAATATTTTTTTACCATTATCCGTTACGGTCCATTTTGCGTGACAAAATCTCTACTAAATAGGCCGTAAGCAAATAAGAGTTTAATAAAAAAAAATTATGTTGCTATTTTCATATTTCCGCAATTTTTCTGTTAGTATATGAAAGACCAAATTTATAGTTTGCGCGTTGGTCGCGTGTACAGAATAAGTTATGGATGGGTACTTTCACAAGCACGTTGCAAATCTTGCCCATTTATAACCCGATGCGTTCCGCGACTCTGCACGATTTACACATTTTGACATTTCAATATAAAATATTATATCAATTTTTAAACTGATGACTGATTTTGTTAATTTGTAGTATATAGATTATTTAATAAGGTAATATTTATATATATTTATATGTCTATATATATATATATATATTTATTTATATATTAATATTTCTTATGCTATATGAGTTGCTTCGCGCGTGAAAGTTATTACATAATTAGTATTTGCGTGCAACTTCATGTGTTTAAAGGAGTTTCTAGTTTCTACTTAACTCGTATTTATATATAAAAGCGAAAGGTCATTCACCTATTCACTAAACACGAAATATCTAAAACTACTTGACCTATGACATTGATAGGCAGGTAGTTATAGTTCAAAGGTAAGGTAAGCTTAGAACAGTTTTGTGACAGCAGCGATTTTATGGTGTCTAAACGCTACCTTAAGTTTATACCAAAATATTTTCTTTTATATTTTTATTATGAGAAACAATAAGATAAGTTATTCTGGTTACACATACATCAACTACCTGGGTGGAGCCATGCGCAACGCTAGTATGTATAGTATGTAAACGGGCAAAGGCGAGTCGGCGGACGTGACATGTCTTTTGAAAACTATTAGTAGGTTCTCTCAAACATACAGGTTTTATCACGATGTTTTACTTCACTGTAAGATAAGTGGTAATCATGTTGGAAAGAAAAATGGTCCGCATATGAAAATATCTAGATGTGACACCCGGGATTTGAACCCGCTTCGTTACCACTGCGCTACCACAGCCTGATCGGTTAAAAATAGCAATGTAATATTAAGAAGAATTTTTGAACAAAGATAAAGCTTTATAAATATTCATTTCATTATATTTTGAAAATTGGGATAATTTATTGACAAGGAATAAATTTTCTAAAATATACCATTAGGTCCTATGTTAAAAGGATTTATCTGAAATGTGTCGTGAATTTTATCACACAAATTACTGGGGGCCTTTGTGATATCACTATTTCTTAAATTTATGAGAGTCCGACGATAACAATTTTACCCTTCATTGGTTTAAAAAATAAACTTGTGTTTTTCGTTTAGAATTTACTCTATAATATGTGTATTTTTTATAAATGTAAGACTTTTATAAACTATTTTTTCTAATGTATAGAATTTTATAATTTTTTAAATATAAAATTCTAAGTCCTGTCTGACTGATATGTCAACGCACAGGCTAAACCGCTAGTCCTAGAGACATTTGGAGGGTGTGTGCTTTGTGAAGTATAGGTATCCACTAAGAAAGGGTTTTTTGAAATCACCCCTAAAGAGGGTGAAATGGAGGGTTTAATTTTATGTAAAACTTTTTATTCCCTGGGTCGATTGACTCGAAAGTTGGTAAACATACTTTTCAATTAAAATTATGGGACAAGTGTATAACAGTTTTTCCATAATCATCCCATAACAGAGTCAAATAGGGCTTTGAAAATCCTACTCGGCATGGTACACTGGTGCATGGCACGCAGGGTGGCACAGGGCGTGCGGGGGAGCGGGGATGTTTCTGTATTAATTACTTACAACATAAAGCCAAAAAAAAATTGTTTTTGTAGTTTAACGTAAGCGATGACTGGTTCTCCTAGTGTTGAAATCGAGAATAATTGAAAGTGTTTTCTTGTCGGATATTTGACTTGTTTTTTATTGGCATTGTTGATTATTCCCTCCACGACCGCAAACACGCCGGCGTTACAGTTAACAATAGATTTCTTAGAAATTTAATTAATTTCTTAGAAATGTACCTGGAGGTGTTATTGTTGATTGAACTCTAAGAAAATTGAAATAAGGACAGGACCACGTTGAATCTTTAATTAAGTATAAAATTGCATATCATACGTACTTTTTCGTGTATTAGGTATAATTTTACAAACAATATATTATAATGTAATTAATATATTATTAAAAAGAGAAAATTGACATGATCGACTTAGAAAAAAAATCTTTAACCTGTCAAGTTCTTATGTTTAAGGCTGTTTGTGAAAAAATCATGTCTTTGTCTATAATGAAATTTTAAAATAGCGTTAAAAAACTTAATAGGTAATTTAATTACAGGCGGTAATTGAGGCATCACTATACAGCAAAAATATGAAACTTTGATTACAAAATTGAATATAATTATAACTTTGTATTTTATTTTACCTTCAATAATAATAGCCTTTATGCCTAACAGCTCTATGAATATTCATGAAACAAAATAATTAGTTCACTATTTGGCTAATACAATTTGGAACTATTTTATTACTAAGTATTTGTTTTTATTTTCACTAAAATATTTAGTATTATAATAATATGAATGTGCTAATCTATACTAATATTATAAAAAGACAAAGTCAGTTTGTTTGTTTGAACGCGTTAATCTCAGGAACCACTAATCCGATTTGAAAAAAAAAAATTTGCATTAGATAGCCCGTTTATTGAGGAAGGCTATAGGCTATATATCATCATGCTACTACCCAAGGGAGCGTAGCAGTCATCATAAATGTCAACAAATCGGGCAGACTTCCATACCTATGAGTACATTATTGTTAAACTTATGTTTGTATCGGAAGATTGAACGCGGACGAAGCCGCGGGTACTGCTAGTTCATTTGTATTATTATATTATAAAATCCTATTATGTATTTGCTATTATGATATGAATAAGAAGTGAGCTGTGTGATTTTCTAATCGATAAATAATCTTTGATTCGTAATAAAATAAAATATCGATACCTATAAAATTCATGCTTAGCTTTTCAAGTTTATGTTGTTATATTAGATAGCTTGTAATATTAGATAGATTTAATATGTTATTAGTATAGATGAAAGTCTGAATATTAATTAATAATTACAACTTTTACGAATTTCCATAAGTTATTATAATATTTTAATAAATTATGATATAACATATTGCTTATTTATATTGCCTTTAGTTCCAAACACAGGTGGGCTAAGCTCGCTTGAATAGATTTTATAATAGTCGACATTTTTCTGAGTATAGTGTACCTACAAGTACAGTCTCTCGAGAAATCACGATCGTGCTAAGGTATGCACCTCGCGAGAATAATGTAAAAGTAACCTTTTATATAGGTATGTCAGTTATTATTATTTGAAAGCTTTAAGAATTTTCGTATATAGTTGGTTTAATCGTAAGTGTAACCGACATCTTTATATATATAATTCTTCTGTGAGTGTGTATGTCACTGAACTTCTCTCAAACGACTGGATCGATTTTGATGAAATTTTTTGTGTGTGTTCAAGGGGATCTGGGAATGGTTTAGATTCACAATTTGAATAATAATTTTTTATTTGTTTGTTTGTTTGAACGCGCTAATCTCAGGAACTACTAAACTGATTTGAATACATTTTTTCGCATTAGATATCTCGTTTATTGAGGAAGGCTTATAGGCCATATGTCATCATGCTACTACCCTATCCTATCCTACTACGTATTTGCTATAGTTCATTAAGTTTCGATGGAAGTTTCGCTAAAAGTTTTTTAATAAAAATTATGTAAGATATTATTTTAATTTGATTTTGTGTTTGTGATAAATGAGTTTACAT
Organism: Brenthis ino; assembly: GCA_921882275.1. Lineage (NCBI taxonomy): Eukaryota > Metazoa > Arthropoda > Insecta > Lepidoptera > Nymphalidae > Brenthis > Brenthis ino. The sequence continues at coordinate 28,819,524 of OV170222.1, read as the reverse complement.
TAGTGATAATATTTCTATGAATCAGCTAAGTAGCTACTTCCAAAAATTTACAATTACATATAAATAAATGATATTTTTTTCTATACAGAAAACAAAAAATCAAGTGTATGAAATTATATACGTTACTTATAAAAAATTTACAATTTTTAACATTTTTGTCTGTCTGTTTGTTCCAGCTAAGCTCCGAAACGGCTGGACAGATTTTGACGGTACTTTCACTGACAGCTGACGTTATAAGGAGTAACTTCGAAGCACTTACATTTATTTTAGAAAAAGACTTAGGGTTCCGCTAAAAATTAAAAGGTACCTACGAAACGAGCGTAAGATTTGTATTAATTAAGATTAATTTGGTAGGAAAATAAACATCCAATCCTGTTGTATTAAAGTACAAAATTGCCCCATAATTGATTTAAACAAGCTATAATTATACTCTAAAGTAAAAATCGTGATTTTTTACAATATTTATATTATATTATTTTGTAGCTATAATAATATAATTATAAAATAATATAATTATACTTATAAAAAATGATATACTGATTTATAAAGGTATTTTATGAATCAGTATATTTTCTAATTAATTTTAATCAAAAGCCAATGACGTGTTCCAATAAGTAACAAAATACACAAACGTAACAAAAAAAGATTTTTTGCAATATTTATATATTGTAATTATAATTATAATATTCTAAAAAATATAGGTATCCTATAAGTTAGTATATTTTCTAATTAATTCCAATCAAAGGCTGACGTGTTCCGATAAACTATAATATCTTGTCATAAATCAGCACACAAATTAAATTGTAGCTAGCAATCGTCTATGCTAATTATGACTAATCGAGCAAATATACTATGTAAAAGAGGTGCTTGACCGCACTGTCAATAATGTAATAAACTGGATAATTTCTGTAATATATATAACCTTCTAGAATGTATGGTCCAGTGACCATATTCTTTACATTTCACAGATAAGGCTTTGATTTTATTATATTCTAATATGATAAACACGAAAGTATAAGAAATATATACCTATGCGAAAGTATAAAAAATAAAACGCGAAAGAGTATTTAATTTATTATATTTTATTGATCTCACTATCTGTTTATTCCCAAGAGATGTTTGTGAAAAAGTAAAAATCCAAACAAGTATTATCCAAAGGTAAAAATTGTAACCTTTAGACAATCTTTGTTTTGTTTTTATTATTACAGTAATAATTACGTATCTGTGTATGTATATAATAATATTTTTCTATCAAATAAAAACCCCATAGAGAATATTTTTTTCTTTCCCGTCTATTACATATTATAAAAATCATGTTATTTAATTTTTTTAAATCCATAAACAAACAAATAAAATTAAATTGATTAATTATTATTGCATAACACCATCTCTAGATTTTGTTTTCCGTTCGTGACAGTGAGAGTAGTTTTAGTAGGTCGTGCTCACATCTCTTGTTTATACGTGGGATATTTAGACCAAGAGAAAACTCGCATTCTATGAGCAACCGTAAATTGTTCTTGAATCTCGTTAGAAAATTGTTAGAAATGCCATTTAATAATTGAAAATTGTTAATGTAATTGAAATATAGCAAGTTTCCGAAAGATTCAATATTGGGGTCATTTTGATTTATTACTGACAATTAGCTACCCTCGATAATCAACGGAAACTATGATTACCTTAAATTGGAAATGTGCTGAGGTATGATTGTTAATCTAACTATACTACAGATATTTTCGAGAAGATTATACGTTATTATTGGTTTTTATTCGATTAGAAAATAATAGGTTTTTTTATTTATATTTATTTTAATTTACAGAAAAAATATATTTAAAAAAATTTTAGTGCGTAAAATTATCCATAGCTTTCATTTTTCGCCATCAGTATCCAAATTATTCAACCGCGGTTTCGCGCATTTTAGAACAGTACTAATAGGCTTTCGTTATGGCCCAACGATGTTACATATTTCGTGCGAACCGTATCGGATGTTACGAAATGGCGAAAAAAAATTATCGATTGTTGCTGGCATGCTAATTTGAACGTTGCCAAACTGTTTTTCAACAAGTCTAGATTCATTTTTGTATTTAATAGTTTAAAATGTTTACAATAAATATTTTGACCAGTTTATATAGTATATATTATTATTATAGGATGTATTTCTATATATTTATAATACATATTACCTATCTGTTGTTACTTAGTCTGAATTCGTATATATGTACATAGAAATAATTTTAAACAATCCATTCAATATTAATATTATGTTATTTATAAGTAAAATAATATTAAAATTTTCATTTGTAGGCGCAAATAGATCAATTTGATTTTATAATTTATTCAACAGATAATAATTATTGCGACCTAAGCTTTAATAAATATTCATCCATAAAGAATGCTTAATATTGTAGTTACTTGTAGCAATTATTATACATAGTATTTTATTGGCAAACTGGTGTTATAAATTTTTTTTATTTTATTATTCTCAAGTGTATTTATAGTATTTTAAACAGAAATGTATTTAATTTAATCTAAACCAATATTTTATATGATAAAATTAGTAAACGATATTTGTTTTATTTATTAATATATTATATAAATAATCATTAAAACTTTCTTTTGTACATTTAAAATGGCTAAACCTTTCATTTCTGAGAACTAGTTGCAATATGCAAATTAAATATTAAAGTTACGTTTTTATATCGTTGATATAAATGATGTGCTTCGAATAAAAAAGAATACAGGTTAATTTTATATTTAAGACAAAATAATGAATGAATAAAATTCGGGTTTCATTAACATGTAATATTTTATGCTGATGACAGCTAATGTACCGTATATTGACACCGATTATGTTACAATGTGTTTATGAGTTTTATTGATCAAAATATTTATTATATTTTATTTTTCCTTTTACTATTATTTTTTTGTTTATTATTAAGCATTTATTTTTGAATAAAATATTTTAACATAAATCACTTGATATTATTATACTCATTAAGCTGTACTTTTTTTTTCTATTCTGTATATAAATAACTTAGAATTTTAAGTATTTATGTTATAATTTTAACGAAAATAATATTTTAAGAGTTTGATCGTATTTATTTTAATTTTTTTTATTAAAACTATTTATATTGTATAAAAAAAACTACTCACTTATCTTAACAATAGTACATCCTACAATGTAAATGTATACGTAAATTAAAATAAATTTGCATATATTATATAGAAAACTTACCTTAAAATGGATAAACTGAAACACACACTCAAAGCACAAAAGTTCAATAGCCACAGTTCACAAGCTATTTAGAAGCGCGTATTGTCGTTCGAGTTACTTAGTTCGTTCTCAGCCACTGTCGTTGAAACACTGAGCAGAACGGAAGACCAGTGCGTGCCTGCGCCCGCGCAAACTAAAAGTAAAATCAAAACCGTTCGCCGTATATCAAAAATATAACCGATCTAACAATGCTTATTAAGGTTAAGGATAAAATAGTAGCAATAGGAATTTCTCGATATTCGATTTGCTATACTTCTACTGAGGTTGCGTATAGCTAATTGTTGAAATAAATGAGAGCGTGTGAGCATCATGAAACAGATAGTAACTTGATCTCGTGAAGTCTTACAACAAAATTACGATCATACTTAATTTATCGGTGAATTACAGAAATTGGATTAATTATAAAATTTTCTTGATTACGGCAATGTTTCCTTTACCGGTAATCACGGTTAAAATATCGGTTTAATGCCTTGAAATATATTTTCTATTATTTAATGCTATATATTATTTGTATCATTAAGTTGTAAATATAATATATATTTTTTTACCTTTCTTCTTTACTTCTTAATGGTACTCTTTCAAACCAAAGATTTCATGTTTATCAGTAGTGATGATAGCTGATTTTGTGTACAAATAAAAAACAAAGTGAACTGTTGACTATAAACGATAATAATAAGTAAATAAATGTCATAAAAATTGTATCGACATTTTATGAGACATCGGTGGGTCGTTTTTTGCAGTTCATAGTAATTTTATGAGGTGCTTAATGTCGTAATATTACTATCTAATAATAATATTTATATCGTTTGTGATTTTGATAGTATTTCTTTTAAAGTTAAGCTTTACTTGGAAGTCATTTAATTTTACGTCCTTAAGTTACTATTTACATATACACGTAATGTCTTACGATAATAAAGATCATGATAATAGGGTATAGACACATAATATTGAAATGAATAGACACTATATATATCCTATGTCTCAAAAATATATCAATATAAAACATAACATTCACTTACCTGTTGCTATTTGGAAAAATTATAATATTAAAAGTTTATTTATAGTATACAAATTACATAATTATATTTCGTAGCTTATACCACATATGAGCCCTTTTCAGTCTCCCACTGCTGGGAACAGCCCTTCAATACGAGGGGGATCAGGCTGGCCAAGTGCAGATTGGTGGACTTCACATGTCTTTCGAAAACTTGCTAGGTTCTCTTAGACATACAGATTTCCTCACGATGTTTTCCTTCGTCGTAAGGCAAGTGGTAATCATATTAGAAATATTTCGCACATGAAAATTTCAGAGGTGCGTGACCCGGGAATTGAACCCGCTTCACTCGGTGTCCCAAGCGAGCACGTTACCACTGGGCTACCACTGCCTTTGCTATAAATATATAATTTGCTATAAAATAACAAAACAATTAAATAGTAGACAATTTATGACTTGTATATTAAACTTTATTAATAACATATTTAATCATAACTTTTTGTTAATACAAATTTGCGAATCGCGAATGCGCATTGTAATTACATCATATCCTTTATATGATATAGTGTGATATAGCTTATAAACGTGAGATCATCTGTTATCTTAGCAACTTCATCTGCGACTAAACAAATTGAACTGTCTTGTTTCTACAAATATTACGTTAAGTTTATAGGTAACGCTTAATTTATATTGTATTACATACTGAAACCAAAAGCACCATAATCCCTCCACGACCGAGGACACGCCGGCGTTACAGTTAACCATAGATTTCTTAGAAATTTACCTGGAGGTGTTAAATTTGAATTGCTAGATAAAAATATTTACGAAAAAAACCCGAAAAGCGTACTAAAAAAAAGAGAATAAGTTGATGAAAAAACATAGTATTATATTACCTGCTGGTATAGATTATATAATCTGTGGTATCCTGCAGTCGGAGACATATGCAGCTATTCTAAAACATATACATATAAGTATGTTCCCGACTGCATAATACTATGTTCCTTCGTCACTTGTTCTCTTCTTTTTAACTCGCTTTTTACGCTTTCGGGTTTCTTTTAAATTTTTTTGTATTTATTTTTTTATTTACACCTTTTTAGTTTTGTAGTGAAAGTACTTTCTAACACTCAGTTTTAGTTTTAATTTAGTATAAATGTATTATGCAAAGTACATTAAAATTTACGGGATCTGTCAGAATAATAGAATAAATGGTACAAAATCTCCAAAATCACTTTTAAAGTATAAATTTATCTTTAGGGACGGGTTTTTCTTAAAATTTATTTGGGACCAGTCTTCATTAAGAATTCACGAACATCGGTTCGCCATTGGCGTTGGAAAATATCGCGTAACATACACACAAAAATAAACAAATACCTGATTGAACATCCATTTTGAAGTTAAGAAAATATCAAAAACTTTGTTTTTTATAGATATCTTTAAAAAAAACTTATAAGCCTTCATATTAAATGTAAATATTTAATAATAAGTTTTTCAAGAGTTACTGTTAGTTTCTCTGTGGCCCTTTTTAATATTTCGGAGAATACACTATCTTTTTCAGGAAGCCGATTTTTCTTTAACTTCTGCAGGTTCAGCTTGACCTCTTCTGGTATTACAGCGATCTGTATCTTCATTTAATTATAATCATACTAATTTGATATGATCGAAAAATAAAAATTTATTATTTTATAATTATTTTAAAGTTTTCTTTCGATGGTACCTCAAATAAAACTGGTACATTATATTATGTTGGATATTTTTTGTTCCTATTATTTTGTGGATCACACAAAACATCGAAACCTCGATTGTAAACTACACGCTAAAAGATTACATGCCATTGTTGAAACCGAAAACGTTTTAAGTCACAAATATGAATCCTTTTTTGTGCAAAGTTTAAATATTGTCTTCATGAAAACTTTTGAAAGGTTTTTCATTTGTTCATTAAAATTTTAGTTATTTTATACTTTTGCATATTTCGGAACTTGTATTAATATTTTAAAGTATTTTATAAAAAGACTGATATTTTCATAGCAAAATTTTGAATATTTCCAAAAATATAATGACGCAGTGTAAGCAATTGTGAGTGGGGTTGGCAAAGGCTTGAAAGCGTTGACGTTGTCACAGTAAACAATTAGGCCGGAAACGAAATATTTACAAATAATTCTGATAGGAGCTTTTGTACGCAATAAACTTGGGTAGATTCGTTTATTTTAACTGCTTAATTCAGAAATTATATTATTACAAAATATAAATTTGTAGGGCCTCATCATTGTAATTTTTACATCGAAAATTGTTTTATCCCTTATTAGATAATAAAATATATATATTTTTAAATACAGTGATATGTATAAGTAAATATATATAGCGGTTATAAAGGTGGTCAAATAAAGTGAATTATACACTCATAATGCACATAGGCACTTTGCTTATTTAAATGTAAGCATTTGACGGGAAAATTGCTTGAATTTGACTACTAATGTTGCTACTATTTAATAAATACGACTTACTTCAGCGAGAGCTCAGTAAAATGTGATAGAGGTAAATAAATATTATACAAGCTGGTTCCAGTTGGTCATACAACTCTTACAGACACGCCATATATATCCGAACACAATCTTGTCCGTCCAAGAAAATCTCATTACTCGGAAGCATTGCAGCCATGCCACAGCTTATGTAGGCTTTCTCACTGTAATAATTTCTATATAATATTGAATATATGACAATAAAACGTTTTTAATTACACAATACATATATTATAAATATTAAATATTTTTTAAAGAAAAAAAAACTTCTCAGAACTATTTTAATTATTTGTGAACGAGCTGTATTCAGGTTGTGACAGTGACAAGTGTAATACTGACCAATCTGGGCATGGGTGTCAGATATTCCATCAAACTTATGATGACCATATATCCACGTCCCTAAAGTTATTCCACATCCGATGTGATGTTGCTCAGTCATCTTTCCTAAAAATATAATCCAGTATTCTTTAACAGTAGAATACATTTTCAAGACATACGATATAGAATATTGTTTGTAAGTCTTCTAATACATTATTTTTTTATTTTTACTTAGGAGCAAAATATTACAAAAGACTAGACGTTTATGACAGCAGCAGTAAGTTTACTAGCTTCTCCAGAGTAATACGTATTTTTCTGAATAATATAAATAATTTAAGAGATATTCTATGATTCTATAAAGCTTCCGTAGCTTTATTTTATAAAGTTTTCTTATAAAATTTACTTTATAAGAATAAAATAACTTGTACTTTTGAAATCATGTCTTTATCTTAAAGAAGAGCAGGAAGTGAAAGTTTTCCAAGGATATATTTTCGTAACGTTATCTTAAAGTTTAATAGGTGTCAAGCTAGCTTTAGACTGTATCAATTAGCCTGGTACGTTGGAAAAGTGGCGATACTCACGGTCGCGGTGATTGTTGAATCATTTGCAATGCACATACCGATAACGAGCTCTTAGCATATCATTAAGTAGCGTTTATACTAAACTAACAAAGAACAGAGAAATACAACTACAAATTGCTTTTTGAGCAATACTACTGTAACGTTAAAATGTAATCGTTGTTTAAAACTATACATGCGCCCTTATTTTGCCAAAGTTTCAGCTAAATTAATGATACTTAACATATTTAATTTCAATGTTATTTTAACACAGCAGTAAATTGTTTGTTTTTTAGGATTTTGGTTTCAAAAAGCATTCGAAGATGCTTTGATAGTTAATACACTACACATATTATATAACTGTAAATACATACATATTATAAACATAAACACCCATGACTGGAGTACAAACATTCGTGCTCATCACACAAATGAATGCCCCCAACGGGACTCGAGCCCACGACCGCTGACACAGCAAGTAGGGTCACTACAAACTAAGCCAAACGTGTCGTCAATGCGTGTACGAGTATGTGTTTGGGTCGATAATTAATTTTCTTTAACAAACAAGACCTCACGACCTTGTCATATTATGATGAACGTTTTACTCACGCCTTAGTCATAAAAATATATTTTTTATAAAATACAATTATAATCATATAATTAAAAAATAATTCAGTGATGTATCTAATTATTAGAATCTCATATTATTACTTACGATATGAAGAAATAATAGCAATGTTTGTAATAATATTATTAAAACTTTTATTGCTTCCGTTTGTTGCGTACTTTATAAAAAAAATATTTACAATGATGCTTAGTTATTAGTTGCTATTAACGTAAATGTGTTGAATGTTGAAATAATAGTGATAAATAAATAAAAAATATTATGATAAATTATTATATTATTTAACATCGGTTCAGTTATTGGATAGAAACCTTTTCTTTCAAAAACAGTCTACTCTATCAGAGTATAGCTAAAATCCCATTAAAAATCGGTTCAGTTATTCCGAATCTAAACGGTAACCAAACAAACAGATAGATCACTTATTTGTTTTTCTTCTAGTTTTCAATAATTACATATATAAACCAATTACGAATAAAAAACTCTTAATTTAATAAAATTTAACTAAAAACTTTAAAAAGCTACACTGATTACAAAATATTTTTAAAATTGATAAAACATTTTTTTTTTAATTTATAGGAAACATCGCTTAAAATATAACTTATTCTTAATAAAAATCAAAGCTATTTAACCCTTGAAAACCCATAGGCACATCCAAATCAAGTAGCTCCTTGTTTTTGAAATCGGTTAAAAAATATCATATAATATATAATTTAATTAATTTAAAATAATAATAATTAAAAATAATAGATATTATAATTTAATAGAAGATCGATTTAAAACATTTTTTGCGTCCTATACATCATTCTTAAGGCCGGTACGTCCCGATCCAAAACATCATTAGACGATATCCTCTTAACGCCAATTAAAACAATTCGATCCACAGTCACGTTTCCGCCTACGTGACCATTACTACTAAGTACATACAAACAGCCAGTTAAAGTTAGCCGTATCTTTTACACTTCATTTATTTGAGTTAAAAAAGGATTTTCGTTTTTGTTAATTTTATAATAATATATACATATATACATTAAGATTTGATTTAAGTGTAATTAGGACAGTTTTTGAATTATATTTTAACTAGCATTTACTCGAGTCTTCACTAGCGAAAAAAAATTATAATAATGAGCTATGGCACTTCTTACCGATTCCTCGTTGTATATACCAGTACGTATACTGACTAGTAAAAGCTCCGTTTAATCTGTTTAGGAGATAAATGGGTACAGATGGTTATAAATATAATACAACATTTTTATGCTGGGCTACGGTTTAGTATAAATAAAATAGCTTAATTATAAAAGCTGCTAAAAGATTACATAAAAGAGATAAAACGGATATCTGGCAACTATTCGACCTTATTTTGTTACTATCCGGTATCGGGCCGGATACAAATATCTGTGAGGCAAATACGGCATATATTCTCGAAAACATTGACAAGTTTAGGCTCTGCTTCGAGTTAACCGACCACCAAATATAAGGATCGCAGTGATTGGGCAAATAAGCAATTTACTTCCGCTAATCACTAAGTCACGTGACACCTGAATTCTTCAGATAATATATGAACTTATCGCAACATGCATCGTAACAACAGGCTAAATATTCGGCCGTCGAATATCCGGCCATCTGACCTTACAATTATTTTATAATAATTTATTGGAAATGATTTTTATTGTATGTAACAAAAACTAAAAACATTATATTGTGTAAAAGCTTAACTTAAGATTAAGAATTACTATGTTTTTTTCAAGTTAAGCAGCTATTGATATAAAAAATATATTTTTTTTCAGAGTCGCCTCTAAAAAGTCTATTACAAAAGAACTATTAACGCACGAAACCAATAGCAGCTCCAATTGCAAATTGTATTGACAAAATACAATGAAATGGGCATTCAGTTAGTTTCTTAACTTTTAAAATTATGCAAATGTAATAGTTTCACGGTAATGTATTGCATATGTGAATTTCACAATTTAACCTTCGTGCTAACCTACGTACGTGACAGTATACTATCTTAACCGTAATTAGTCGTAAATGGGTCAAATGCGAAAGATTTGGAGATAAAAAGAGCAAAAAATTATCTCTATTTATCATCTCCAGCAGATTGTTAAAATTGTGTTTTTTTTTCTAGAATCTCACTTGTATAATATATACGTACAGTTTTAATTCGTGTGGTAAGAAACCCATGATGTTTCTTTCGAATTCCCACTATTTCCTAAAATATGTTTTAGTTCATGCTTATCGAAAAATCAAGCCAGCTTGAAAGTATCTTTTTTCGAAAATTCGTTAAAAATTGTAATAAAGTATAAAATTTTGAAGAATCTATTATTGCTTCAAATTTCGATAGCCTAGAGTCTACACTCGCAATATCTATCTTGAATACTTGGACACTATTACTTGAGTTGTAAAGATATAAAGCGGGTAGTAAAACGCTTTAACAGTTTCTACTGACTAAGACATAACTTCCATATAAAACTTCTTCCGCTTATTTTTTAATTATGTGCTTTTAAAGCTTAGACTACGCTTTAAAATCTTAAATTCAATTTTAACTTGGAATATCACGAAAAGTTTTTTTCTAATTTAAAATGAATTGAATTAAATCTGAATTATAAATTAAGCTTATGGGAAATGTTATTAATTTACAATTAAATGTTATTAATTTACAAATTGTGACCCATTTGTTAGTAACTCTACAATAATTGATGATGTGATACAATATTCCCTGCATTTATCAGGATTATATTTGAACTATACGCTATGTATAGAAAAATATATCGATCACTTTCTTCGTTGCTGCGTGGAAAAGAAATAAATATATTACTAACACTTTTATTTCTACTCATAATAATAATATTGTACATAGTAGTAAGGATTCAAGGCCAATTCAATAACAACTTTTTCAAACAAACCTCTAAAACCAATACTAATTTATAATTTTTAGTGCATATGTTAAGCCCATAATTTTAAACTTTTTAGTCATATCGGTTTAGACTTACATTCTGAATAAAGGTTTATTAGGTAGGTACCTTTGCTCGAGTTTTTATTTGTAGTCGTTTGTTACCCAATGTGGCATTTTTATCAATGGAAGTGAATTTATGTTAGCGGGTAAAGCCTTTTCAACAAAAGAATTACAATAATTGTATTAATTTTTGTTTAAAATTTATTATTATTACCTTTAACTTTGTGCCAGGTAAAAATATTGTCAGAAATAAAGATGTAAATTATATACTATGCTTACTTTTCATTTAAACAAATAATATCCATACCATAATTTAAGATTATTTTATACCAGCAGAATCAGCGGCTTTGCCTGCGTTTAAACTTCCGATATAAACATCAGTTTTACAATAATGTATGGAAGTCTGCCCGATTTACTGACAGTTATGATTATTGCAAATAAACGGGCTATCTAATGCAAAAATAATTTTTCAAATTTGATTAGTAGTTCCTGAGATTAGCGCGTTGAAATAAACAAACAAACAAACTCTCTCTTTTTAATATTAGTACGAGTATAGATAAGATACATGATTATAAATTAGCATTTGTTTTTTTATATAAAATATATATAAATCTCTAGACTATCAAATAACTTAATTATTTTATCAAAAATAAAAAGCTTAATTTAAATTTAAAAAAAACATATTAGCTATTTATACCAACATAACAGGTGCCGGTGTCGTACGTAAATGAATATGTTGGGACACACAGCACCATCTAGTTCCATGGTAAGCCAATTCCATGGTAAGTAAGCACGGTAATCACAAGGCTTGTGTTATGGATACCAGATAGTTGATACACTACACATATAAAGCTTTAAATACATACATATTATAAATATAAACACCCATGACCGGAGTACAAACATTAGTGCTCAACACACAAATAAATGCCCCCAGCGGGACTCGAATCCGCGACCGCTGGCACAGCAAGTAGGGTTACTAAAAACTGAACCAAACGGGTCGTAAATACTGGAATAATGATAAAAATATGATTGTTGCGGGCAATCATATTTGTTGTGGGTCATAGTTGGTATTACGTATATGGAACTGTAAGTTCGATTTCTGAACGAGGCAAATATTTTAAGTAACTAAAAAAGATTTCTGCTGGTCTAAGTAAAAGGTACGTCAAAATGATAATATTTAAAGAAGTTCTTATATTGAATGTGTATATATTATGGAGCTTATTGAAAAACAAAATAAAATATAATATTAAAAACGTTTCCATGAAAAAAGATAAGCCATGAAATAAAATAAGATAATAAGGCATCTGCTTTAGGCTCCTTGAAATTAAACATAATGATGTATTAGACTACATAATATCTTTCTAAAATAAATGTATTTGACGTAGGTACAATAGGTAGACTTCCACTTAAGTATTTCTCTAACAATATAATTTTATCTAATGTGTTAAAAGCAGGAAAAATGAAGGTTTGGTTACTGAAAAATTTATTACCTTAAAAGTGTAAAAAAATCTGAAGGGAAACAGAAAATATTTACCATTCACAAATTTTACTAAAAACTTTTAGTAATGTACAACACGACTTTATTATAGTAGTATAAATGGGTGCAAAAACTCACTGTAAAATATATATGAAGCGCTTTTTATATATATAAAAAAATACGTTGATCTTTGATTACCTGCTTGACACAAATGAAGCACAAAAGTATTCTAAATAACAATTTCAAACCTACAGCACTTAGCGGCTTCGAGGCTGATGAGACATTGTTAACATAATAGTTAATGATTTTTTTATCGCCATAGAATGATATATGTGTTGTAGAAATGCCATATTAAGATAAGTTTAATAATATAGATTGCTACTACCCATTTATTTTAGTTGTAGTTGATTTATGTATGTGTTACCAGAATAACTTATGTTTATGTCTTTTGCACTAAAACGAGGGACTTTCACATACATACGATATTCTTTAAATCTCCATATGTCAGTCCTATAGAAAAATATGTTACCACAGGTGCTCTCAAACAAGGTAGCGCCCAAAGGGTAAACAGATAAAGAGAGTTTATTTTTTAAAACTTAAAATTAAAAAAAAACGTTAAAATAATGTGTTTTTTATTATAATAAAAAAAATGAAGGGGGTTCATGAAAATATTTTTTATAATCCGGGGAGGCTCAACAGAAGAAAGGTTGGGAAACCCTGTGTTATCACATTATCTCTACTGCATTACCTAAAAATTTCAAGCAGTTTACTCGATTTCATCTTTAGTCAGTAAGTGAAGGTGGTCTTATTGTTTTATATTATTATAGATTTTATATTGATTACGAATACATTCTATACAACTGTAAAATTTATTTTTGCTTAGAATTTTGTAATATGTTATTTATTGATAGCTCATTACATATTTTTTTAAAACAGTCTCACAAAACTAGTATGTTATCAGTTTGAATGTGTGCATTAAAAATACCACGTAAGTAACATAACTTTAATGAAAACAGATTATAATATTAAATATATCTGATCACAAATATATAATACAAACCTAAACTTGCCCATAAAAAAGATTCAGTTTTTGTATGTTTTTCTTCTATGCGATCCTAAACCATTCAACCCTGGGAACGCACCTGAAGTGAATACGTTGCACCAAGAGTGAAGTGGGGGTAAATCGCTTATAAAAAATCTTATTGAAATATGAAATAGCCATTATCGATACAGAGGCCGAATCTATAGCTTTTAGAATTTTTGTCTGTATATCTGTCTGTCTGGCAACATATCATCAGATAACCACTGGATCGATTTTGATGAAATTTGTTATGATGATAGCTGGCTATCCGGTCCAATATTTAGGATACTTTTTACTGCGGAAAAATATCTCATTAACCGTTAAAACATATCAAGGCATGAACCCGAGCAGAGCGAGGTTTAATCGCTAGTTAATAATATATGTAGGTACGCTTAAATGTACTTCAAGGACTTTCTATTATCACCAGGCAGGTTATTAGTAAATAATTGAAAGAAAATATTTTTACATACGTATTATGAGCTATTTACTGAGATAATTATGGGGATTACAAATATGAATAGCATTTAATGAATCTCTTATCACCCACATGAAGTATTTTTAGATAAACGTAATCCTTGTATAAAGTAGTATTTAAGCATTTTTAAAATTGACTTTTTTTATATTGAATCTTCAATTTGTCTACGATGGAGAGGTTAATTTTAACAGCTCTTTTACTTTTTTGTATCTGTTGTAATGGTAGGTTATAGTATAATTATTTGTAATTTATTAAGATTTGTTTTATTTTAAATAGATTTTCAGAATATTTTTAATAAATGAATACTTTAAATCGTAAGATTTGTATAATTTAAAAATAATTCGACCCCTAAAGATGGAATAAATACTTATAAGTGATTTTAATGTCGGTTTACCGTTTTTTGCAAAAATATATTATGCCTTAATTTATAAAGCTAAGCGAGTTGAAAGCTAGAGTGGAGACCGCGTTTAGGCAAACGTAGTGTAGGACGCCCTGCAGCACGATGGACAGATGACCTGAGAAAGGTGGCGGGCCGTGGATGGTTCCCGCTCTTTGGGGGAGGCCTTTGTTCAGTAGTGGATAATGGCAATAGGCTGATCGATTAATTAATTTATAAATATAAGTGGAATATTAACAATCATAGGATATGTAGGTACTATTAATAAATGTACTCTTAAAAGTTAGTTTATTTTTTCAGATGTCACAGCTAAAAGAAGAGTTTATCATGGTAAAAGTGGCAATAAGATAGTAGGAGGTTACAATACTACCATACAAGATGTGCCCTACCAGGTATATTTGCTACTGCAGTCGGGAAACGATTTTTTCCAATGTGGAGGATCGATTATAAGTGAAAGATATATTTTAACAGCAGCTCATTGCCTGGATGGGTAAGAGTTCTATGAAATTTTATCCCACATGTAAATGTATCGTTGTACATTAAAATTAAAATTCAAAAATATATGGTGCTATATTTTAATATTTGCTCACATAAAATATTATTGATGTGATACCCGATTTAAAAGAAGACATTAAATTAGAATAACCCTATTTGTTAAAAGATTGACCAATATTTACTAATAAGGTATTAAAGGAAGATCATATATCAGGTTGTACTACTATATTGTAATCGTCTTAAAAAGCTGACCAGACTACTCTTGGATATATGCCTCTCTCAGGGAGTGCCATTGAGCGTGATCTTGGGCTTTGCGCATACAATCTTTTCCAGGGTTTTCATAGACGTCGACTTCACTTCAAAACCTATAATTCTAAACTATAACTTAATTCTGTACTCGTGTAAAAGTAAATTTAGAAAATACTTAATTTATAACATTTTATATGTACCTACTAATATAATATTTTATTAGGATGGATAGAGTTATAGTACGAGCAGGAAGTACTGAGGCCAATAGCGGTGGTACCCAATATAATACGACTAGGTTTAGGCAGCATCCGTTGTACAATGCATCTACTTTCGACTATGACGTCGGCGTGATTAATATTCCTGGAGGAATGACATTAGATGGAGTAAACACAAGAGCAGTTCGCTTACCGAACATGGCTACCACTATAAAAAATGGTACTATTATTCTGGTATCTGGATGGGGAGATACTACTGTAAGTTTATATTATTAAAAATAAATAAAAAAATAACTTAATGTCTAATATTCTATAGTTAAGGTATATATTGGTTTGTTTTGTATTAAAAATAATTAAAGAAAATATAACAATATGTTGAAATTTTCATATTCTTCTCTATCTCGATAGGAGAATGGTCAGGTAAGTGAGAATTTAATGGCAGTGAAAATTCCAACGATATCTCAAGATGAATGCCGCCAGACTTATAGTACACTTACGTCGAGACAATTTTGTGCTGGAGTGCCTGAAGGCGGCAAAGACTCTTGTCAGGTATAAATATTTCTACATCAAAATCATTATGATTAATTCTATTTCATACTTCTCATATTAAATCACCATATACTAAAAAAGTTCTATGAGAAGGTGACCACACCCATATTATAAAAACAAAAGTGTGTGAGTCTGTTTACATCTTAACGATGTAAATAATGTAAGATAGTTTATATTTAATCTTAGACTATTTTCCTGTCGTAGAATGACCATGGCATGCACATACATATATCTTAATTATTATTCATTATTTTCATATAGATTTATTTTCATTTTGTTTTTTTTTTCGTAAACGTTTTTTTTTCGGTATTGTTCGGAAATGTCTAATTTGCCGAACAATATTATATCTATTTTTTAATGTAAAAGTCTGTTACACTTTGGTTAAGATAAAAGCCAATGTCAGAATTTATTACCTTGTTAGGTACTAGTATTTTATGAGTGAAATATGAAGATCGTTATCGTATTCTTTTCCAACAAAGGAAAATGTACAAAGATTTTGAATCAAATTAACTTTTATTAATAAGTTTAAATAGGTTTTATAATAATTAACAATGTGTTTCTAATAAAAAAAGTGTGTGTGTGTGTGCACTTATGTGCTACTTATAACTTCTTACGTGCATAAGAAGTTATATGTCTTTTGCGTAACAGAACAAAAATAGCTAAAGATTTCATCCCGTATGTCACAACTCTCTGTTTGTAAAAGGAATGATAAATTAATAAAAATATTTTTTTTTTATCTCGACTGATATAAAACACGTGTTATATATTTGTGAATATTTGAAAAAAATCCTTTGAATATAGTTATGAGTTTTCACGGGGACCGAAGTGACAGTTATCAACTAACTTCATCATGTCGCTTTTTGGCTGTCGGAAAAATTTTACTCTTATATTTTTTTCCAAACGTGCCAAAAGAAGTATAACTTTAAAAATTATATATTTCAATAATTATTTCAGGGTGATTCTGGAGGTCCTGCAGTGTCAACAGAAACTAATCGTCAATTGGGTATAGTTTCATTCGGAAGTGGATGTGCTAGACCCGGCACTCCTGGAGCTTATACAAATGTATCGAGAGTTAGAATGTGGATCAGATTAGCTACTGGCGTATAATATTTTATTTGTTAAGTTCTAACGTTTTTTTTGTTGACTTTCTGAGCACATATTTTTTGGATTATATTCGTTTCTTTATAGAATTGAACTATGTCAATTACTATTTCGTTTGGAGACGTGTTTAATAGTAATTTTAAAATTTTAAACTATAGGTATTTGAAAAACCAACGTGACCCTCAGATCTGTTGTTGTCTAACGTTTAACATAGAATAGTACTATGAAATAAACGATTGATGCGTAATAAAATAAATATAAGTTTAGAATATAAAATGTTCATGTTATTTTAAATATAGAGGCACTATTTACTTGTTATTGTTACCTTAATTATTATATGCATTGGTGATAGATTGGAAAAATATATTTATTGAATGGATATATATATTGTGTTTTATTGTAGCATTAATTTATATGTTAGATCTAATATATCTAGAATTTATATGTAGACTCGGTTAGAGGCCGAAATTCAATCATAAAGTTTATTAAAAATTTGACGAAATAATATACGAATAGAATTTAACTGTCTATATTATAAAAAAAAGCTAACTGTTTCGTACCAAAATTAAACTAAACAAAAAGAAAAAGAGGTAAAAAGATAAAACTAAACAAAAAAAAAGTGATAAAAAGGTACTGAACTGTTTTGTCCTTGCCTATTTTTACACATGGATACTTAAATCTGGAGACCAATTCACGTCTGTAAATCTAGCATGGCCAAATGTGCAGAGTAAATTTTTATAATTACAATTGACTACTAAGTCGATGCCAAATGCGTCTTTTTGCTTAGATGCCCATTTCTCACTTAGTTTGCTGTGGCTATCATAGTAAGAGTCTTTAGTATTTAAAAATAAAATAATATTTATTCTTCAAACTTGTGCTCATATGTATATGGATAGCACTAAATGATCACTAATTATTTGTGATTTAGTGATTTTTTGAATAGTATCCCTTCATAGTCTAATGCACCTGTCATACATACTCATAGTAGCGGTAATTTGTTTGTAAATAAGACTTTTTTAAATATTTTTTTCTACTGCCTACAAACAGCACTTATTGAGCGCTAAATTATTACTATTGAACCTGCTGTATATTGAGCTAATCACAATGTTTTTATCAAATTAGTACTAAAGTAGCACTAAATTATAGGCAAAAAACTAGTGATTCTACTGAATTTCAACAGAGATAAAACAGGAATATAATACAAGTATAAAGTACGTATAATGTCTTAAAATTTTTAACAACTCGCTATTACAATAATACATAATTGTTTTCAACTTGTATTCTTGATCAAAACTACTGTTGAAAATTGGTCTATTTTGCGTAAATCAGGTTAATGCTTAACAATCTAGTTTTAGTCTACATTACTACATATATAGTATGCATATAAGTTTTTAGTACCTGGGATACCGAGCTTCGCTCGGAGTTTTTGGCCTACAGTACATTTTTTTTTAAAAACTAAAAACTCAAATAAATATAAAAAAACTTGCTGGCTTGTAGTAAGGAGACTTTAAAAATATTGAAGAGGAATGAAGGGATGTGCATAACGCGGCGAAACTGGATTGAATGCTATTTAAGTTGAGCACGAAAGTTTGATATATGATCATGCTTACGCAAGCTAAAAATGAAGCTAATAGCTAGATTTTATGTTATTTGAAGACAAATCCTTGAGAAAATCAAATTAAGAAGGAAGAATTTATTATTCAATATCGCTTTAACTTAATTCTCTTAGTTTTTTTAGATAATGTTGGGTGGAGGCATAATTCAGAATAAAAAGAGTTGTGTATAGTAAATAAAATTGGAACATTGCCAATAAGAGCTTAATGAGATTTTTTGTTGTATTCTTTTTTACCCAATACCATATAATATACGTACATATTATGGAGAGAGTGGTAGCCCAGTGGTAACGCGTTCGCTTGGGAAACCGAGTGAAACGGGTTCAAATCCCGGGTCTAGTACCTCTGATATTTTCATGTGTGAATCATTTGCAACATCATTACCACTTGACTAATGCTGAAGGAAAACATCCTGAGGAAACCTGAATATCTCAGAGAACCTACCAAGTTTTCCAAAGATATGTGCAGTCCGCTAACACGCACTTGGCCAGCATGGTGGACTATGGCCTGATCCCCTTCATATTGAAGGGAGGCCCGTGCCCAGCAGTGGGACATTAAAAAGGGTTGAACAAATATGTATTATATCGATCAATCGTGCTCTCTCCAAATTATACCTCTATCGTAATTTCCATGTGGTTTAAAAGATACTTTGCTTAGTATATATAGAGATATCTCAAACTAATCAAAGGATAAATTTGAAAAAACATCGAAGTTCCTGCTTCTAGTATCTCTAGTATAATGAAGCTAGTATTATTATTTGCAAGTGAAATCATTTCTTGGCCTTTATATCCTCATTACAAATATACACACTTATGAAAGGTTATATTTAAATGAAAAGAAAAACACCTTTACTCGGTTGCTCACTTATTTACTGCTATAATTATCCGGATTACAAATATGACATTTAATGAATCGCTTATCACCCACATAAATAGTTTTAGATAGACGTTATCCTTGTAAATTGCACTATTTAAACATTATTTTGTTATTTTTTTTTATTGCACCTTCAGTGCGTCAAAGATGGAGAAGGCAATTTCAGTAGCCCTATTACTTTTTTGTTTATTTTCTAATGGTGAGTTAAAAGTATCCATAATCAATGTACATATTTTAAACATAATACATATTTATTTGTGTATCTGTGTATGTATTTACAGTATATGTGTTTTCAGCCCTTTTTAACGTCCCACTTCTGGGTACGGGCCTCCCTTTAATACGAGGGGGATTTGCGCACATATTCGTATACTATTATATTTTCTGCAAAATTTGTGTGAGATTTGCCGATGTGGCTAAATCGGTCTAAAGTATCTTATTGTTATCATTTACAAATGCATAAATTAAAGCTAAATATTGTATAATTTTTTGTACACTTAATGTAAATTAAATATTATTTCAGATGTGGCAGGTAGAAGAAGAGTTTATCACGGTAAAAGTGGCCATAAAATTGTAGGAGGCTACAATACTACCATACAAGATGTGCCTTACCAGGTGTCTTTGCTACTGCAGATGGGTATCATGTATTATCAGTGTGGAGGATCGATTATAAGCGAAAATTATATTTTAACAGCAGCTCATTGCTTAACAGGGTAGGTATACTCTATGATATTTCTCATACTATAAGTACTCGTATATTTTAGTATTAAGTACACATTATTTATAGATTTTTAATTTATAGGTATGCAAATGTAATAGAAATAGATAAAGTGCTATAAAAATTACGTACAGGATTTTTTTTATATATGTTGGGACATTAACACATAGTACCATCTAGTTCCATGGTAAGGTACGAGGCTTGTGGTATGGATACTAGATAGTTACTTACACTACACATATAGTATAACTTTAAATACATATATATTATAAATATAAACACCCATGACTGGAGTACAAACATTCGTGCTCATCACACAAATGAATGCCCCCAGCGGGACTCGAACACGCGATCGCTGGCACAGCAAATAGGGTCACTACAAACTGAGCCAAACGTGTCGTTAAAATCGTATCGTAAATGTAAATAATTGCTCTTAAAATATACAAAATATTTTTTATGACCAATTTTTACTTTTCTTAAATTTATTATTATACATATGATAATAATTATTAAAATTTCATCATAACCGAATTAATACTTTAGGAACTTTTATGGTACAAACAGATTAACTTATCATCATTTTTATGTATTGAAACAATTTATTTTAGAATAACAAGAATATTTGTAAGAGCTGGAAGTACTGAGGCTGATAGCGGTGGTACCCAATATAACACCACTAGGTATAGACAGCATCCCTTCTACAATCCAGCTATTAGCGACTATGACGTCGGTGTGGTTAACATTCCCGGGGGGATATTTTTAGATGGAATTACCATAAAGGCTGTTGGCTTACCAAGTAGATCAACTACTATTAGGAATGGCACTAATATCCTGGTGACTGGATGGGGAGATACTACAGTAAGTTTATATTGAAAAAAAACTATAAAGAAATAAAATTAAGGTAACATTGTATTCTACAGTATATATTGAACTGTAATGAAAGTAAAACAATATTATAATATATTAAAAATAAAAAAATATATAACAATATCTTGAAATTTTCGCTTTCTTCTTTATCTTAATAGGAGAACGGACAGACAAGTGAAAATTTAATGGGTGTGATAGTTCCAACGGTATCTCAAGATGAATGCCGCAAGTCTTACAGTACACTTACGTCGAGACAATTTTGTGCTGGAGTGCCTGAAGGCGGCAAAGATTCTTGTCAGGTATTCATATCTTAGAATGCTCTCTATCTATTAGAATGCTCTTTTTACTGAATTATTATGAATGTGTACCTACACATAATAAAATTCTGAGTTGTATCTGTACATTAAATATATTTTTGAAAAAACTTTTCTTGAAATAGTCATTATTTGATACAGATATCGAAACCATAGTTTTTAGAATTTTTGTTTATATGTCTGTCTAGGAAAGTATCACGAGAAACCCACTGAATAGATTTTGATGAAATTTGGTATGATGATAACTGGTTATCCGCGTCAACATATAAGACATTTTT
Source organism: Brenthis ino (assembly GCA_921882275.1). Lineage (NCBI taxonomy): Eukaryota > Metazoa > Arthropoda > Insecta > Lepidoptera > Nymphalidae > Brenthis > Brenthis ino. The sequence continues at coordinate 28,797,591 of OV170222.1, read as the reverse complement.
ACTGCGGGAAAATATCTCATCTCTGAGAAATCTATGCTAACCATGAAAATGTACCTAGGGACGAATCCGAGCGGAGTGAGTGTAAGTTGTTTGTTGGAGTACCTATATGAATCGGACTACATAAATGCGAAAGTTTGTATGTGTATGAATGTTTGTTAATCCTTCATGCTGAAATGACGTTACGATTTGTGTGAAAAATATGATGTGCCGATTGGGATGAAAAGTACACTGGTAGACCTGGGGTGACACATATAGTAGTGTAAGGCACCTAGTGATGCACCAGAGCGAAGCGAGGGTGAGTCGCTCGCGTCAAAGTATAGAAATAAATACTATTTGCGATCCCCCCAAAAGGAATAACGAGGGAGGAACAAAATTATCTGGTTTTTTCTTTGCCAAAAAAAGTGAAGATGAACAAAGTTATGTTAATTAAGTTTAAATTATACTTCATTTGTAACGTTAAATGGTCTATTTTAAGCATTAAAGATAATCTTTAATAAAATCTTTAACAGGGTGATTCTGGAGGTCCTGCAGTGTCAACTGAAACGGGTCTACAATTGGGTATAGTTTCTTTCGGTTATGGATGTGCTAGACCCGGATATCCTGGCGTATACACATATGTACCGAAAGTACGTAATTGGATCAGATTTGCTACTGGCGTATAATGCCAATTCCATTTTTTTGAATTCAATGTTTCTTGTCCTAATTAGATATAAAAAGGTACATATTAAGAATTATTTATCTATAATAATAATGACCTTCTGACCGATATCGTCCATAGTGGTCAACCGCACTGATACTTGCCATCTACGCTGGAGATATTATAGTGCATAAGTGTGCGCACATCCAATAATACCACTCTCGAATTCTGGTAGGACAAAAATTCGACCAAACCAGGCTCAAAAATTCAACCAAACCAAATTTCCAACTCAGGCCTGTTACTGACAATTTCATGACATACAAGCTGTTGTACCTGACCTAGAACTCGAACCCGGGACCTTCGGATAATATAACTATTACGTTAATATAGTTATGTAATATATTAATATAGATATGTTGATATGCACGACAAATGAATTAAAGAAATCAATGTCTCTCAAATACATTTAACGTCTAAATTAAAATTGTTATAATACAAAGTTACATATTGTTCCTTGCATATCTCAATTTATTTAATAATTTTGTATAATAGAAATATTAATTAATTAAAGATTATTTATAATATAGACGCACTGTTTATTTATTTTTATGTTATTTCTTGGATTAATTTGTTATAAGTAATTCAAAAATATACTTTTTAAAGGAACATACTGTGTTTAATTTAAACTATAGTATAGTAGTATTTTCGAAAAAAAAACTATTAATATAATAAATAAATAAATAAATAAATATGTTGGGACATTAACACACAGCACAATCCAGTTCTATGGTAAGCTACGAGACTTGTGTTATGGATACGAGATAGTTGATACACTACACACATATAACTTTAAATACATATATATATATATATATATATATATATATATATGGGTGTTTATATATATATATATATAAACACCCATGACTAGAGTACAAACATTCGTGCTTATCAAATGAATGCCCCCAGCGGGACTCGAACCCGCGACCGCTGGCACAGCAAGTAGGGTCACTATAAACTGAGCCAAACGTGTCGTCAATGCGTGTGCGCGTAATATATTAATGACTATCGTATTATTATTTTTCTAAGATGAGAGGCATTATGAACGAAGTTTTTATATAATAGGCTATTATTTTCACTATTTTTCATTATAAAACTGCTGAATTTTAAAGAAAATAATGTACAGTCGAAAAATGTGTATGTGTTGGGTTATAATATTGTATAGATTTATGCTTATGTAGGCATGAATTATAATAATAAATATGATGGGAGTATGGAAAAGGTCTTATGTTATTGAGAAGTAATAATTCCATTGAATATTTTCATGGTCTTTGTTTTGTCATACTAAATCTGGAGAAAAGTATTTTATCTCACAAAGATACGCTGTTTTCAAATGCAATGATTGTACCGAATTTCATTGACGCGGTTAATATTAAAATCTTACAAATACTTTAGGAGAAAGCCAAAAAAATAAATCCAATCTTTTATTTACTTTCTAATAAAATAATACAACTGTAACTAATTTAACTTTTTTGTCACATTAGCCAATCTTAAAGAGAGTATGTATCTATTTGCGCGAATGTAATGTTATATTGCACAAGTTTGAGCGTTAATACAGGTGCACTTAATATTCCTTCAATCTCACAATCTGATGGGAATCCGACACCATCGTAGGGAGATTAGACGCAGGGCAGACAGCTTTATGTGCTCTCCGAGGTACATGGGTGTCATACATGAACTTCCTAACTAATCGGGGTTTAGACAAGTTGTCATTTTGCGATCGATTGAGTCGATTAAGAATAGAAAAAAATATTATGAAAATGACATATTGTGATTTGATGGCGATTAAAGTAATTTTGAATACAAGTAAATAAAATTACTATTCTTCAACTAGGTCTATTTGGCTATTTCAAATAAAAATTCTTAGATTGAAAAGAGAACGAATTATGTATAGTATATTAAAATAACTTTTTTCTCTGGCCTCGTTTATTACCATAAAGCAAGCAAAAGCCTTTCAAACAAACAAATCTATATATATATATATATATATATATATATATATATATATATATATATATATATATATATATATATATATATATAGGTATAAGTAGGAAAAGATAAAAAAAATAATTAATACCTTCCTCTGTCAACCGATTTTATTCTTTTTCATTCAATATTGACAAGTTTTAGTGTTATCAATATATTTTTTTCGAATTCGGACCACTAGGCGAACACTAGTACGTACATGAATGCACATTTTTACTATATTGTTAGTAAGGATAATAAAGGATAAAAAAGGGTGTAAAAGGGCCTTCGAGAATACTTTTTAACCCCCGATGCAAAAAGAGGGGTGTTATAAGTTTGACCGCTATACGTGTGTGTGTGTATCTGTCTGTGGCACTGTAGCTCTTAAACGAGGGAACCGATTTGGATGCGTTTTTTTGGCGATGGTTCTTAGATATGTTTTATCACAATCGGTGCAGACATTTACTAGATATGGGGGATGAAAGTGGGTTTGAAAAATCGAATATTTTCAAATATACCCAAGTGGGGTATCAAATTAAAGCACATGATGTGTATATTAAAATCAGACATGTTTTGTTAAAATCGGTTAAGCCATTTTAGACATGGGGGTGAAAGTGGTGATGAATAATCGAATATTTTCAAATACCTATACCCAAGAGGGTATCTATGAGGATATAAATGAAAGCGCATTATGTGTATGCTACAATTAGACATGTTTTATCAAAATTGGCTCAGCCATTTTAGATATGGGGGTGAAAGTGGGAATGAATAATTGAACATTTTCAAAAATGCCTACTCAAGTGAGGTATAAACTGAAAGGGCATTGTGTTTATTTAGCCCCCCATGCAAAATGAGGGGTGTTATAAGTTTGACGTGTCTGTTTGGTTGTGTGTATGTGTATCTGTGTGTCTGTCTGTGGCATCGTAGCTTCTAAATAAATGGACCGATTTTGATGCGGTTTTTTTTGTTTCACGATAGATTATCGTGATGGAGATGGTTCTTAGCTATAATTTATGAAGATCTGTTCAGGCGTTTGATGATCATCACTCATTTCCTACTTAACGAAAGGGTCTTACTGACTTTCATAAATATGATTGTTTTGAAATTTGGTGTACTGTTACTTCGGTCGTTCCAAGACATGCTAACCTTGAGCAGATGCAGTAGCATCAAATAGTCTGCGGCATGTTCAATTTCTCAGAAACTTACAGCAGATTGTTATAGCATGTTCCAAACATGAAAATAATAATCTCAATGAGAGTTATCTATTAGAATTACTGACCGCGAGTAATTTAAAAAGAATGAAATAAAAATAAAATTAAAAAATTTAAGTGACCCCCGAAACGAAAAAAAGACATCTAAAAAGTAAAAAAATAAATTTTCTCTCCTGGCCATTTAACTTCATTAAAAGTACCCATATTTTATAGAAATTTTATTTACTTTTTAGAGGTTTTTTTTATGTCAGGAGTTACTTAAAATTTTTAATTTTATTTTAGTATACTATATTCATTTATAATTCTCTAGCGAGAGTAGAAAGCTATTCACTAGGCACTTCTTTTTCCATTCATTCTGTGATAAAAGTAAGAATATTGATTTAACTGCTCGTATTACTCTTTCAGACCATCACAACTGTGATTTCGCCATTGCAGTACTTGCGACAGTGGTCTTGCGTTTTATTTAGTTTAATAGATTATAAAAATAAGAATAGTAAAAAAGTACTTAAAACTGATAATAATATTAATAAAAATGCTATTTAAATGTTCTACTTTATATTTTCTTCCATTCTAAACAATCAATCACGCGGCGATTATTTTTTTACGCGCACGGAGGAGTGTTAACTTTAGCATAGATAAAGTACATAATATGTACATATATGAATATGGAGGACTAGCATATTATGTTATTTATAATATTATAATATTGTATTAACCCGAGTAAAACAAATACAAACAATCTTTATGAGTTTGTGTTTGTTTGTGTATAATGATATCAAAAAATCTCGTCTCGACAGTAGCCGTGAAGTCCAGTTATTAATATATAAATATTATGCTGGGACTTTAACACATAGCACCATGTAGTTCCATTGTAAGCTACGAGGCTTGTGTTATAGATATCAGATAATTGATACACTATACTTATATAACTTTAAATACATACATTTATTTAAATATAAAAACTCATGACTGGAGTACAAACCTTTGTGCTTATCACACAAATGAATGCCCCAGCGGGACTCGAACCCGCGACCGCTGGCACAGCATACATTTTTTATTTCAAAATAAGCAAGAGAATAAACGTAAATAGACAAACATTACGTACCTGTATATCTATATGTTGTATGCGTTAATGCATTTCCTAAAATAAAAAAAAAAATGGTATTTCTCTGACAGCAGGGTGGACCGAGGGAGCAAACCTTTGGTTGTGTGGTCTGGTTCGGCAGAGCCGTCCGCGTCGTCGTAGTTAAGTGCGTAAGCAATCCTGCAACGCCCCATGAAGACGGTGGAGGTTCTATTGGGTTCTATTGGGTACTATTGACTTTTTAGTTGTGAGTCCCACATAACTACCTGTACGTAAGCAGGTGGTATGTGTAAATGCGTTTCCCAACATAAAAAAGGTAGTACGAAATGTTTATCTATTATACTTGTATTTTATTCTCGGAATAGTAAATAGCTCTAAGCGTTTTACTTACAAATAGATTTTTTTTTTAAACAAATGATATGCTTGTTATTTACCGCGTTAAATCTTCTAAGAAGTATTTACTTTTTTTCGCTGCTAAATGGCTTTATAATAATGTTATATGAATTTTAAAGAGAAAATTAAAAATATATTTCAGTTTGAATTCTTGAAACTTAACTATAAAAGCATCGTAGTTTCTCATACTTTCCATTCGGTACTCTAAGTTCCTTAGCTTAAAACATGAAGATTCTTTCGATCTTGTTTCTTGCTGTATTTTTGTGTGGAGGTTTGGTTTCTAAATAAAATTATACATAATATTTTTATATTTGACAGAATAAGAAAATTTTAATCGCTATTTATCTTTCTATTGTCAAAAAACGCGTAGAATAGAAAATTGAATTATTATCTGTATTTTATTTATTTGACTATAACTAGAGACAAATAAGTTTGAGATTCTGCCTAGTTTTCTAATAATACCACATTTTTGATTACACATCTAGTTATAGTATATATTAAATGTTAATATTCTTGCCAATGATAAGTCAATACTTTGTAAATTTTAAGATGTATACGGCAAAAAAAGTAAGCATCGTGGTGCCTCAAGCAATAACAGAATAGTTGGTGGTCACAATGTGACCATTGAAGAATTTCCATATCAAGTACTCCTGACCGTTGAAAGAGATGGGGAAAATTATGAATGTGGAGGATCCATTATTAGCACCACCCATATACTTACAGCAGCTCATTGCTTGATTAGGTATTGTATAAAATATTATTGATATTATAAATATATGTAAATTAGTATTTAAAATGCTATTAAAAATATTTATAATCATACATAGACGAAAACCTTTAATGAATGTAGATAAATTTTGAACAGAAAAGACATATATAGCAGTGGTGAAGCGTCCATACAAGACATTTTTCCTTAAAATTATTTGTTATAATTTTACATACATTTAACTTTTTAAATGTTCTTTTGGAAATACATATATAATAATAGCTTTATTTCTTTCTGTATTAATACGTATATAAAAATTGTATATTTTTGGAACGGCTTACCTCTGCTAAAATTTCACCCTTCGTCACTGATGACTGATGTGTAAGTTCAATTGGGGCGTTGATTGACTGAAAACTAATTTTTTTGTATGAAAACTTACTAAATTTGATATATTTTACTATATTTCAGAGCATCATATGTTTATGTAAGATTGGGTGCCACCTCATCTAACGACGACGGGGAAATAGTTACTTCTACAGATTTTACCCTACATCCAAATTATAACGGAAAAACATATAATAATGACGCTGCAATAATCCATTTGGACAGTCCGTTAGAAATAGATGGAGTTAGGACAAAAATAATACATTTGGCTGAAGCTGGTAAACAAGTAAACCCTGGACAGTACGTTACAGTTACCGGATGGGGTGCTACTTCAGTAAGTAAAATATGAAATTGTTAGATTTTCGTTTCAAAATTTACTTTAGAGAAGCAATATTTCCTAGCATACATTAATAGCTAACGTAAATTTATAAGTTTACTATGTTGATAACGTTTGCAAACAAAAGATATTAAAGTATATAATATGTTTAAATTATTATTGATTACTATTATAAATGTGAAAGTTATGTATGTGTACGTATGTATGTACAGACATATATATATATATATATATATATATATATATATATATATATATATATATATATATATATATATATAAGGGTGTGCCAAAAAATATCGTCATTTTTTGGATATCTTAGAAAATGCCCCAACAAAGCTCCTGTTAAAAGCGGAGCTCAAAATTCTAATTCTAAGAGGTTCTCCATCGAACTTTAAGTTTTCCCATACAAATTGTATGGAAAACATGACTTTTAACACTTTTTTGTCCTGCAAACTATGACGAAAATATTTTTCATAAAAATGAATGAATAGACCATTTTTACTATTAAATTTACTACAAAAAGTTCCATTGAGTCGAATTTCTATCTTCAATATTTTATTTGTTATATAGCTTTAAAGTTCAAATTTATGGTTTTTTGCATTTTTTAGCTAAACTGTAAGAGTTACAGAAAAATGTTAAATTGCAAATTTGTAGTACGTTTAAAATTCTATAAAAAAGTCCATGCCAACTTTTTCATATCATTAATAACAACAAAGTTACAGGCTCACGAATATTTATTTTTTCAAATTATTGCTCTTACGATCTGAACTGAAATACGATAATTTTATTACTGTAAAAATAATAATAATAAAAAAATCAAATAAAAAATACAGGAAAAAGGACAAGGAAGTGATTATTTATTGGCTGTTGAGGTACCCGTTGTGTCTAACGATGACTGCCGTAAATCTTATAAAACGCTTACTGAGAGAATGTTCTGTGCCGGCTTTCCTGAAGGAGGCAAGGATGCGTGCCAGGTACGAAAATTTCCGCTTATAAACTCCTATATTGTAGTATTTTCTGTTATAATTAGATTGAAAAATACAACACTATAAATAATTATCTTCAATTCAAAATAAATATAATCTATTGCATTGATATTACCATACAAATAATTCGTTATCGATATTAATGCAATATATAAAACTCGTCACTGCTGATTATTTTTAAGTACCTTTATGGCGATACTATCATCATCGCGATCATTTGGCTGATTCCATTATAAGTCTTAATATTTAAAAATATTAATATTTAAAAAATAGATTTTGTAAATGTGTATTTATTAGCATATTTCTTAGACTATTTATGTGAGCTTATCTGCAAAACCTTTGTTTGATATAAATAATTCATGAATCTTTTACGAGTTTATAAAGGCTATAAAGGGGCGCAGTGTGCTCTTTATGTCGTCTTAGTATCTCAAAGGGTTCCAGAAGAGATTTAAGAATAGAAAATCGTATGAAGTGTAAATGCATTATGGTATACGTGATTATGTTCTAAGACTGCTTAGAAATCGAATTTTAGTACTATTTAATTTTGAGTAACCACATGGTACATAGGTACTTTTACTCCTTTCTAAGTAATATATCGTAATAAGTTTTACATTTATTATAAACACCCATGTTAATATATATTAATGTGCGTTTGTAATACAGTTTATCTTAAAATCCAACACGTTGTTAGGAAACGCCAATAATAATCTATATGTAAATAGGCAAAGACTCAGTTCAGTACCCTTTTTTCTTCCTTTGTTAACAGTGTTTTCGTTTAGTAAGTATTGACGAGCTTTAGTGTTTAAAAAAATTGGTTATACTTTATATATATATATAGGTAAATACCATTTATATATGTTTTTCACAATAATTAACATGAATTTCAACTCCTAATGTAATTTATATTTGTATGAAGTAATCATGCTATTTATTGTCTTTTGTTGATACTTACAATTTTTCTTAATCAGGGTGACTCCGGTGGACCAGCTGTATTGAAATCAGATAAGACTCAAGTTGGTATCGTGTCGTTTGGCGCTGGCTGTGCGCGTAAGGGCTACCCGGGAGTCTACACGAGTGTTTCCAGCATTCGGGGCTGGATTGAAGAAGTTGCTGGAGTCTAAATTTTCGGATATACAAATATGGATTTTGTTTTATACTTATTTGAATATTTTTTGCTATTGTAAATGCTTTCATTTTTCCAAATTGTTTGTTTCTTTGCTATTATAATAAAGGCACTGTTTACTTAAATATTTCTCTTTTTATATATTAATCGGCTCATTTCATATATGTAGTATGAAAAATAGAATTAAACATTGTAAATAACCCCCGAAACAAAAAAAAGCTCTAAAAAGTCGGAGGACCTCGACGCAACGACGCTCATCATCAAAATATTAATAGATACTTTTAATGAATTCAAAAGGCCAAGAGATACATTTTATTTTTTACTTTTTAATGTATTTATTTGTGTCGGGGGTTACTTAATTTTTTTTATTTAAAATTCATTCTTTTTAAATTACTCGCGGACACTAATTCTATTAGATAACTCTCATTGAGACTATTCTTAGCCCAAACACGCTTTATCTGCTGTAATTTTCTGAGGAATTGAGCATCCCGCATACTATTTGATGCTACAACATCAGCTCAAGGTTAGCATGTCTTGGAAATATCACCGAAGTAACAGTACACCAAATTTCAAATCAATCGGATCTGTAAAAGTTAGTAAGACACGCCCAAACAGATCTTCTACAAATCGGTTTCTTCGTTTAGGAGCTACGATGCCACAGACAGACACACAGATACACAGACACACAAAGACACACGTAAAACTTATAATACCCCCTCTTTTTGTGTCTGGGGTTAAAATGATGAATTTCATAGCGACAAAACTTAAAGAACTATTTTTGTTATGAGGAATTATATATATTTTAAAATAAATTATATAATCATCTAATTATTATTATATTTAATGGATATAATGAAGACATTTTTTTAACTAAATCTGAACAGCGTTTGTGAAAAACAAAAGATATTATTAAGATAAGTAAGTCGATTAGTGAATAGTACTAAAGAAATGAGAATTTAAATGAATAAAGTTGGATGTGACAGTAACTTTTGTAATTTCGTTGAAAGATCCAGGTGCCTGCGTCTCTGCGATTCGGCTGACAATATCGCGACTAACTGACGTTTGGTGATAAGGAGTTACCTGAAAATGGGAATTGTTAATATTTTAATCTGTTATTTTTTTTTAAATTATTTTTATAATATCCATAATTTTTGTGTCTCTACTTGAGGATGATACAATATTCGTGTATAAACAAAAATTATTCATTTACCAAATTGTGTAGAAAATTGCAGAGGGATGGAAGGGAAGATAAATGAAAATGTAATTAAGTAAGAGGAAAAGTTTTAAGGTAAAGTTAAAATTTACTTCGTTCCTTTTATTTACTTGGACTTTTAAATAATCTTTGGATTTGTATGTACCTTTAAAGAACTAAACTGAAAATAGTAAAATAAACTAGAAAAGTACTCTATTTCCTTATATCCGACTAGAGAAAATTCTTGATATTACTAAAACTGAAATTCGTACTAGATTTTAGTTTTATGTTAGCTACTTCAAGATTGCTTACCTAAAGATGGCCAAGAGAGAGAACCCAAGAGATGGCCTTATCACTAGAACAGCGATATCTTTCAGGCAACATATGTTTAACAATAGATCAATCAAAATAAGATTATAGCTGTAAGTAAATAATTTTATTTTCGTTTATTCATGTTTGTTCTATTTTTTATTATTAAAAGATTACAAAAATCCTTAAAGCCAATACAAAGCTTAGTGTAGTACATGTGGCGTTGCAAATCCGAGTTTCGTTGCAAAACGGGCTTCCTTCCTAATGAGAGGGATTTGGAGCGTAAGCCATCGCTGCACTACCTCTTGATGGAGGGAACACACGCCTTAAATCTGGATATCTTGACATTTTCCTGTATATCTTGTAAGTGAAATATTTAACTTTAATAGTAGACTTTAATAATTAATGGGAAATATTGTCAAATTATGGATATAAATCTCCTTTAAATATGCATACGATAATGTTTAAATAATTCGTATTATAAAACGAGGAGTTATAAGAATGAAATTTTACTGTCGCTTTATTCTTTTGAAAGAGGGTTAAAAGATTTTGCTTTTAAAAACAAATGCTAAAAATCTGGCATACGTTTTGCTTTGTTTAAAATCTTGAGATTTTGCTTACATTTCTTGTTTTTATTGGGACACTGTTTTTGTTGGGACACGATTCTCAACATTGCACTTTGTGCAAGTAATAATCAAAGACTACAACATATTATGTGCCTTATTATCCAAATGTGTTGATTGTTATTGATTTGGTTTAAGCATTTCTCACATAATAATGGGCGACCATGGTTTTTGTGTATACTGTTTTTGAGCCGCAAAGTGATATACTACATATTATCTTTGTAACTCAAGTCGGTTAGTATTGCATTAATTAGTTTACTGAAAGTTATTGAAGGTCTGCCTTCAAAAGTGTAGTTAGAATTTAAGTAAATTGAGATAGAGTCGCTAGTAATTAATAAACACTTAGGTCATATACACTATACCTATAGGTAGGTAATTTAATTTCTTCTGCTCTAGGCGTAAAAAATAACGCAAATTTTTTTTAAAAGTTACAGTTTATCACATTTAAAAATTAAATTTAAAAAAAGAGTTACAGTATGACATAGAAGTAAAAAATATTATTATTATTATTGTAGAAAGATAGTTTTATTTCAAATGTAAATTATTCGCATAGATCTAAAAAAGTATGGTGTGTATCAATTTTGTCTTATTTTTCACAAAAGACACACTTAATCTAATATTTTATTAATAATTAAGTCTTTGTTTAATGGAAAAGCTATGGAAAGGACGAATAATTTCATCAAGTTGATAAGTTAAGAGATTTAATTTCCTTCTTCTGAGAATTTAATGACAGAAATTTGACATTTCTAGAGATTAAAAGATGTGTTTATGTTACTAAATTTAGAAGTAAAAATCTTTCTATTTTCAGATTTTGATGCGAACTTTCAAACAACACTTTTAAAAAAGAGATCTCATTAAACTGAAATTTATATTTATATGTAACGCTAGAAACATACCTAGATACGCTGATGATATTATAAGATACTAGCATTGCCCGCGGCTCCGCTCGTGTTCAGATGATCAATAACCAAATTTTTAGTTTTTACATATTAGTATACTCTTACATTGCAGTTTTTGTATTTTTTTCTCAGAAATCAGACATTTTACCGCGGTAAAAAGTATCCTATATGTTGTCCGGATAACAAACTATAACCATACCAAATTTCATCAAAATCCCTCCAGTGGTTTTTCTGTGATGCGGTAACAGACAGACAGACAGACAGAGAGACAGACAGACAGACATACAAAAATTCTAAAAACTATAGATTTGGCCTCTGTATCGATAATAATATTTATTTCAATAAGATTTTCCGAAAAAAATTTAATGTACAGATTCGGCTTAATTACAATTTTATTATATGTATAGATAAGCAACTCGTTTACTAATACAGTATTATCCATAATACAAATATATAGGTGACTAATTATATAATTATATATGGAAAGATTAATTCACATTCTATCTGCAATAAACAGAATGAATATGCATATTCCAATATCAAAAAGGTTGTTTTACATTGTACCTAAAGACTTGACGTCTAAAACGAAAATAATTTAATCTGTCTGTTACACTTTACCAAACATATATTATTATCACATAGGCCGTAAAATAAAATAGTGGCATTTACAACGAAAAAAAAACGAATCTGTGTCCATTTTATTGTAAAATAGTAGAGAAATTTGAATATCTATATAAGTTTAGATTATTATTATATTATTCAAAGCAAAATAAATATGTATAAGTATGTGATAACTGCTGATGTTTTATCTACATTGAAGCTAAGTTTCTATTTAAAGCATTCAATATTCATAAAAATGTCTCTTGAATTCAAAAAAATCATCTTGACCGATATAGGCCATGAGAGCCATATACATATTATTGCGACTACCCATGTGTGTTGTAGATGTTATAGTATACAAGTATACACGCAAACACCAATTTATTCTCTATTCCTTTTACTCTCAATGTCCGACGAAATAACAATTCGTCTAAAGAGTGAACAGGCGGAAGGTTCAATGTGCTTTTCGAGGCACGATGATGAAACCGTGAACTTCGGGCTATTACTGAGAATTTCTTTACAAAAATCTAATAATCATACTTGGTCCGAGCCAGGACTCGAACCCAGGACTTACTTTAGATCTACATCCATACATGATAGCCACTGGACTAATGAGGCAATCAATGAATGAATACGTGTGAAAAAGAAATATATGCATTCAGCCCTTTTTAACGTCCCACTGCTGGGCACGGGCCTCCCATCAATACGAGGGGGATTAGGCCATAGTCCACCACGCTGGCCAAGTGCGGGTTGGCGGACTTCACATGTTTTTCGAAAACTTGCTAGGTTCTCTCAGATATGCAGGTTTCCTCACGATGTTTTCCTTCACCGTAAGGCAAGTGGTAATCATGTTAGAAATGATTCGCACATGAAAATATCAGAGGTGCGAGACCCAGGATTGGAACCCGCTTCACTCGGTTTCTCAAGCGAGCGCGTTACCACTGGACTACCACTGCCTGAGAAATATATATTCGCTCATTATACCATTTTTATAAATTTATTCACTAAGAACCACCTTTTCCATGTTTTGCCCAAACCCGTACACCTTAACTCCTCGCAAAGTATCTTGAAATATACGCGGAGTTAAACTCCGTTGAAATTCACCTTAAAGGGCAATTTTTTTCTTATATTACTTTTTTATTGCGAGAACTTGTTCTTTGTAAATTGTGGAACTTCTATAAGAATAAACAAGATGACATCAAAGATTCTTTGTGTTAAGTTGTGACATGAATATTATACGATACGAAAGTTAGTATGAAGAAGTTTGGTGAGATAGTTTATTTTCAATTTACACTATAAAGGTCTTTCAGGTATAACACGAAGCTACTTTTAAAAGTTTGCATACAGAATACTTAATTTTGATATTCATTATACAAGAGATGAAGGCATAAGATTGACAGTTTACCGTCAATTTACTTAGAGTGCTCTATATTAAAATGGCTGTTCATATTTAGATTTATTAAAAAAGCAATACATATATTAGAAAATTTCATGAGCATTTATAACTTTATCTTATAGATAGCGGCTCACCCTCGCTTCGCTCGGGTTCGCCTCTAGCCAAAGATAAACAAATCTCTACTAAATTTTTCCGGGATAAACAGTAGCCAATTTGTTATTATGATGTATTAATTATAATAATGTAAAGTTTCATTAAAATCCAATCTGTACTTTTTGTGTACTAAGCTGTATAAGTTATTATAGTTTTTAACTATACCACGGGAATTATTTAACTTTACGGGATGAAAAGTATCTAAATTTTTGACCGGGGATATAAGGTACCACAATGCAACATTTTATTTTAATCTGTCCAACAGTTTCGGAGATTATCCCGTCCAAACAGATAAACAGACAGAGAAACAAAAAAAAATGAAAAAAAAACCTGGATTTGTTCCATTTCTCTTCTTGCACCTCCCTGACTCGGTTTTTAGCTTTTTTTTCTACGTACAGACATTCGACCTCTACAGTTTTATTATATGTATAGATATACGGTGTAGTGTTACTTTTCATTAAATATTAATTTTTTTATTTAAGTTATTTAAAAAAAAAGGTTATCGCAGCTAAGTTAACATAATGGAAACATTACTAATTAATCCAGTCTTTAGATAAAGAACAAGGAAAATCAATTACACTAAATTACCACGAACACGATAAGTTCAAAAGCTTAAACCAAATCTATTAATAAAACATTTTGCATGAAATAAAATTAAATACCTAGCTTATTTGGCATCTGGTTCTGCGAGGCGAGCTTTATGAGGGTTAGTTTCGAAACAATCCCACTAATATTGCCCCGATAGCTAACAAAGCAAAGCAAAAACTGCTTAATTTATAGGTCAAAGTTAGAGGACGATACGGACTGGAAAGTCATTCAGTACTATTCCCTGCATAAATTTAGGGGTAAAATAAGCTACAATAATAAAATAAACGGCCTATTAAAGCTGTCGACCATTCGTAACTACCAATTTGGCTTAAAGTGGCGGGTTTTATTTAGCAGGCGTTAGGTCATAGGTTTGTTATCATATTTACCTTTTATTTATTCATACAATTAAACTAAATAAGCTGTCTGTATACATGTTCTGAGGAAGAGGCTTGGCACACAAATGTATACAAAATATATTCTGAGTAAATACGTTTATAACAAAAAATAAAGCCAAGCGAGTAGGTTAGCTTCAGAAACAAAATATGTCAATTTGATAACTAGTTTTCATATTAAAAATGCAGGTTTTTGGGTTATATCTACCATTTGTTGTATGCGTCTTGATCAAGATTATGTACCTATTTACTACCTTGACGATCGTAATTCATCAAATATCGTTTTCAGCTGTCTTGGACTCCTTTATCTCGTCTATGATTTTCTTCATCTCACGAGAAAATTAATAAGAAAATTGAATTGTTTTATCCGGCAACTATGTGAATATATATTTGTTACGCTGAAACGGTTGGATGGATTTAGATGAAATTTAGTAAGTAGACTGTGACTCAATTAACATATAGGCTACTGATAGGCTCATGGTTGGTAACGTACATTATCGAAACGAGGGTAAGTCGCTTGTATATCGCTCGTATATATTTTTTTGTAATTGTATTAAAATAATTTTTTAATTATAGTATCATCTTAGGATCTTTAATCACTATGCATGCCATATTACTACCATACCATGTCTATATTAAACGTTTTATCTAAGAAAAAATACAATTAAAACTGTATAGTTAAAGATTTTAATAAGTCAGTTTTAATTGAAATATTTATATCGTTCCTACGTACGATACGATACGGTACGATAGGATTCGGTTATTATATAATTAAACTAGCATTTCCCGCGGCTGCGCCCGCGTTCAGATAACCAAAAATCAAATTCTTAGGTTTTATATATTAATATACTCTTACATTGCAGTTTTTGTATTTTTCTCAGAAATGAGACATTTTCCCGCGGTAAAAAGTATCCTATATGTTGACCCGGATAACCCGCTATCATCATAACAAATTTCATCAAAATCTATTCAGTGGTTTTCCCGTGATGCGGTAACAGACAGACAGACAGACCAAAATTTTAAAAACTATAGATTCGGCCTCTGTATCGATAATTATAATAAATAAATAAATAAATATGTTGGGACATTAACACACAGCATCTAGTTCCATGGTAAGCTATGAGGCTTGTGTTATGGATACTAGATAGTTGATACACTACACATATAAACTTTTAAATACATACATATTATAAATATAAACATCCATGACTGGAGTACAAACATTCGTGCTCATCACACAAATGAATGCCCCTAGCTGGACTCGAACCCGCGACCGCTGGCGCAGCAAGTAGGGTCACTACAAACTGAGCCAAATAGGCCGTCATAGTAGTAAGTAGCAATAATGTTTATTTCAATTAGATTTTCCAAAAAATATTTAATGTACAGATTTGGCTTGGTTACAATTTTTTTATATGTATAGAATTCATTTCAATCGCTTAAGTAGATCCATGCATAGAGATACTTGAGTTTTCTGCATAAAATATACATATAGAGGGATACATGAATATATATATATATATATATATATGTGTAGGTAGGTAGTGTTGACTAAATATAAATAAAAATGCAGTTGAAGTCACGAGATGTGACGAGTGGCATAATTAAAATATTACCTATATATATGTATGTATATGAAATATATATTCCTACTACTGATGTATAAAAATTTAATGAAGTCCTTTTAAATAAAATATTTGATGCTGTAATTTGTTACATTACGAGCCAGATGTCGCCGGTTCAATTACAGTTCAGGGTCGATGTCTGTATTAACTGTACAGTTATTTAATAAATATTCAGGTGTTAAGGCGAAGCATTACTTTTGAGCTGACATATTCCACCCAAAAAAGGATGAAACGAAAAAGCTTAAATGATAAATAAGTATACAGTAATATATTTTATCATTTTAACTTATTGTTATGACTGCGCCTTAATTATTGTGAGTGTAATAAGCATTTTCCTCGTTTTTTTTTCATAACTTTAATATTTTGTTTATAAATCTATTTTGATTTTATATACCTATAAGATAATAATATCTGGATAGCAGTAACATATTCGTAGCTTTTGTGCTCTAATAGAGATGTGGAGAAGACTATTTCCGCACGATGAGCACTGCACAGATTTTGATGAAATTTTGTATGATTTTAGCTGGTTATCCAGGACAACAGATATGATACTGTTTACTGCGGAAAAATATCTCTTCTTTGATTTCTATCTATACTAAACGTTAAAACGTAACCAGGGACGTACCCGAGCGTGAGTTGCTAGTATTATATAAAATAAATTTTAATTGATATATAATATTAACAATGTCTACTTATATATAGTAAATTGAACCGTAATATTTAAGGCATATAGCCTATTTATTATTTTAGGTAGAATTCGTTAGGTTTTAAAGTCCCTATAATCAAATATCAAAATCAGTTCAGCCAACTAGCTGTTAATTATATTATTAGTTCCTCCACGACCGCGGACACGCCGGCGTTACAGTTAACAATAGATTTCTTAGAAATTTAATTAATTTCTTAGAAATTTACCTGGAGGGGTTAGTAATTAATGTGAAAGTATAATGCAACTAATTCATTTCACGTGAGCGTAAACTAACACGTTAAAATGAAGGGTGGTATTTTACAACTGGCATTCAAACTTACAATAAAAGGTCAAGAGGTAAATCTAACAATCGCGTCTAATGTATGCGGTCATAAAGACACTTTACCTTGATTTCGCTGTAAAATAAAAATGAATTAAAACGATCGAAACGTTTTATATTTGAAGGGCGTTTTGACTGTTCATCACTTACCATAATAGTACGAGGTCTTATATAAGACTTAATGATAGGCCTTTACAGTAACGGTAGGAAAGATGATTATTTAATTGTACAATATTATTATCATATAAATAAGATAGATAAATGTTGAGTATAATCTCCTCAAGTACATATAAATGATGAGTTTCTGTAAGAAGATGTAATTGATATTGAAATTAATTGAAATTTATGTTGTTGTTTAAACTTTAATATATAATCTATCTAAATACAATAATGCTACCCAACTAGTTACATAGCATAAAGTTTGTAAAAGTAACTTGTATTGTTAAATAAGATTTTTTAAGGCTGTGTGTACATTTGATTTTTAGATCATTGCTTAAGAATTTAAATCTTCTGGAAGCCTAAAAATAAAATCTTTTTTAATTTTATTATCTGTAGGGACAAATCCATATTAAATTTCCCATATCTTGGTAAAAATCTATTCTTGAAATATTTAATGCAAGATTGTATATGAAAGAAAGTAAAATGTTGATTGTATAAATCGTCTTTAACAAATAATGTAGAAAGGAGTTCCACTTGCTTATATAATTTCATACTTTTGCTATACGCAGTACTCACGTTTTGTAAATCACTTGTTGAACGTCTAAATACAATTTAGACAATTAAATTATGTGAAGTATCTATAAGTTGTTTTTTATTTAAAATCTTTATATTTATAAATAGATATAAGAATTTTAATATTAACAAAAAAATAATAAACATTTTCATTTTTAACAAAAAGCAGCAGACAGGTTATTTAAAAATTACATTTATATCTTTGCAAAGATAATATATTTTTATGGACTAAACTATACTTGTTAATAAATACCTATCACATGTCATGATTTTGCATCTGTAGTACAGTAATTGTTGCATGCTTTAATGTTGCAGACGAAAAATCTTTTGAATATTATTATGAAGCGTCTAATAACTAATGTCGTATTAATTTCATTTAGATTTTTATTTGAATGTTAAATAGGCAATTATTGTCAATCTACAGATTCAAATATGACTTTCGTGCTTTACTAAAACTATTATTGTTTATTGTTTACACAATATATAAAGGTGCATTTTAAAAATGATGTTGCAAGACGATAACAGTCTTAGCATAGAAGTGCATGCCTTTAGCTGGTACGGACTTGCGATTTAGTCACTATATTGTCGAATTTGATTAAATAAAACATAAATATACCACCACTTAAACAATCCCTTGATCAGAAAAAGCATCAACTAGCAGGAAGTTAGTCCTCGTGACCGAATTTCAGTTACGGTCAATATTACTGAGACTAGTCATTTGTGAACAAGTGTTTGCATAAATCGTTTTATAATTTGCCACACAATAATATATCTAAAGCAAAACAAATATATTTTCCTATTTTCCTTCTTTTGTTGATCAAAAATAATTTAAACTGGCAAAGAAGATCCACAATGCACTCAAGAGGTCCATAGAAAGTTACTATTATTTGTGTCAGTTTTATGCCTATTAACTTACTACTACTTAATTATTCAATTATCTAATAGATCGAAGTTCGTTTTGCGGGTCCAATTGCTGGACGGGTGAAGTATTTATATTGACCAAATAGATCTAAAAAATTGTTCTGCGTCATTAAAATATTATATCCGATATTGGGTATCACAATAGAGACACTTAATAATTATAATATACATATTATTTCCCATAGAAGGAAAATTTATATCGATTTTTTTTATCTTATCTATACAGATAAATAAAACTGAAGTGTCTGTTTGTAATGTCAAAATAACAGCGTTTTACTAATTGCATATGAAATTATATACGGTACTTATAAGAAAAACACTTTTTTTAATTTGTGGCTGTGAAACGGATGGACTGATTTTGACGGGACTTTCACTGAAAGATAGCTGATGTTATAGGGAGTAACATAGGCTAATTTTATTTTAGAAAAATAATTAGGGTTCCGCTCAAAAAAGTTAAAACGTACCTAGGGATGAACCCGAGCAAAGCGAGGGTGAGTCGCTAGTTTATTTATAAAACTGATTTTTTTAAAACAACCCTTTTTTTACGAACATAACGTGTTTTTGTAGCGTTAAGCTCATATCTTTTTATTGTTTTTGAACTATCTGGCGTTCAATTTGGACAGGCTGCCAGTCATCATGTAAAAGACTCAAATTCTATTTTGTTTAGAAAGTTAAATTTAAAATATTGTATAGCAAGTAGTTTAGTCATGTATTAAGATATAAGAGTAATGTGTTAAACGTGCATAGCCCATAATTCTAAAGACCTATTGATTATGCACAGTAAGTCTTTGTGAAGGAATATGTGTTGGTTACAAAATTTATAATAATCTTTTATTTAAAGATTTTTACTGATATACCATAAAAGATTAGACCACACCAGACGCCATTAGAGATTTATAAGAAAAACTTGCTGACGCGATCTTATGTATATCGACTTTTCAAAAAAAAAAATGCATGTAAAGACAATAACTTATCTCTATTATGAGATTATACTTAAATAAATAAAAAACCCTCTAGATAGAGCTTTGGTCAGGGTGGCTTTCACGGACTATAAAATTACGCTCAGAAAATTTTATAATGCATACCTAAGCGTATTTTCTATTCCTTTCACTCTTAGAGTTCTATAAGACGACACTTTAAGAAGACCAATAAGAAACCAGGCACTGACGGCTGTACATACTCTCTTCAACATCGCAAATCCAATTTGCCATTGAAAATTTCTAGACTGATTCTATATATTATTTATTTTCTTAAAATAATTTCACATCATGGTTAGATCCTGGCAGTAAATAAAAACCCATACATCAATAAGCTTGTATACAAAACAAACTTCTTACACGAGTAAACACTTGTACTATTCGTAAATGTCATCCTGACTTTGGTTTCCTGGACTATTTATTTAATTATATATAATACTAGCACTGCCCGCGGCTCCGCTCGCGTTCAGATGACCAAAAACCAATTTTTTAGGTTTTACATATTAGCAAACTCTTACATTGCAGTTTTTGTATTTTTTCTCAAAAATGTGACATTTTCCCGCGGTAAAAAGTATCCTATATGTTGACCCGGATAACCAGCTATCACCATACCAAATTTCATCAAAATCCCTCGAGTGGTTTTTCTGTGATGCGGTAACAGACCGACAGACAGACATACAAAAATTCTAAAAACTATAGATTCGGCCTCTGTATCGATAATAATGTTTATTTCAATAAGATTTTCCAAAAAAATATTTAATGTACAGATTTGGCTTAGTTACAATTTTATTATATGTATAGTTAATTAATTATTATTATTTATTCTTTTATAATGCGGTTGACACAAAGTATTTGTACAAAGTCCCAAATGGTCGCAAATGTCGTGGATATATGAGAACTTATATTATTTTCTTGACTTCAGCTTGAGTGGTATATCCAAAGTTTTGAGTGCTAAGATAACAAGAGCGAATGTTTTGAATAATGCAAGCAGCTGTATGGCGGTGAGGCGAGGTGTTGACAAAGTTGCGCCTGAGCCTGTATACATAAATAAATTAATGTATTATTGGTAGTTTTTCTATATTACAGATATTTTTAGATAACTAAATTATAAAAGATCCAGGCCAAATGATATTTCTATTCATGGCAAATATTTTTTAACGTGAAATCTTCGTACGTTTATATACCTACATTAAATAGAATGCAAGACCTTTATAAATTTTATACTTTCCATTGTATTATCTTCTTTATCCTCAAAATACATTTTATTTTAATATATTGTTAGTAACTACAACTGTATTTATTTCTGAAGACACAATTTTATAGCTTTACCGTTATTATAATAAAATAAAATAAACGTAAAAATATAATATCGTCTACACCAATTTTGGTAATGGTAGCGGCAATGTGCAATTTGTGCGAAAATACTGGAGTACTTTTGAAAGAAAGAGGTTGTTTGTTTGGTTAGTATTTTTGAAATTATACTTCTTTTGGCACGTTTGGAAAAAAATATGAGAGTAAAATTTTACGATGCGCGCGCACACCGACAGACAAAAAGCGACATGATGAAGTTAGCTAAAAGTAACAAGATGAAGTTAGCTTCATTCCTTTTACAAACAGAAAGTTGTGATATACGGTATGAAATCTTTAGCTTTTTTGTTGTGTTACGCCAAAGAAGTATAACATCTTACGTGCATACATAAGTACACACACACGTTTTTTTAGTATTTATGTACACCGATTATTCCAAGATCTCTTCTCTCAGCGTCATCCTTTTTTCATTTGAAAATGTACTACGACAAATTACGAAAACGTATACTATATGGTCTCATGCGTGCCATTATGTGTGATGGTCTCGTAAGATTAAGATGATCTGAAGATTACCTTCAAAGATAAGCAATGGACTTATTAAAAAATAGTAGTATATCAAATATGCTTTAAGGTTTATAGTGTAGGTGATTGCAAATTTGCAAAAGTACTGTATCAGATTAAAGTTTGATGATAGATTCTAGAGAAAAACAATGAAAATTCTTTAATGCATTTATGAATATTTATTAAGGTTAAAACGCGATCTCGATTGAACAATTGCATTTACTTAAATTAGACTCATATACTTACATAAAGCTTATAACTTGAACAAAAAAAATGTGATAATACCAGTTTACCATTTTGTGCGCAGTGTAGCTATTTACAAGATATTTACGCTCTCAAAGTCTCATTCACTCTAAATATTTATTACATTTGCATACATTTAAGCCGATTTTTAATTACGTTTTCTATCTTTTTAGGAAAATAGCATAAACTTTTAGAGTGAAGTTTAGAAAATGTTATCTGAATGTTCCACAAATGGCTTTAAAAATCCCAGTCCCAAGAAACTAAACAAAAATAAAATGCTTAAAAATAATACAGTTCAAAACAAACTTTTACGTTCTTAAGAAACGCCCGAAGCTTACGGAGAACGTTTAATTGCCACGCGAGGCTGTACGGCTTCTCATAGACGTCAAGAACTTTTCAAGCGCCAAATATATTTAAAGCACAATTAGAAATACAAAATGAACTATAACAATACTAGCGACTCACCCTCGCTTCGCTCTGTTCGTCTCTGGAAGACTGCCCGATTTGTTGACATTTATGATTACTGCTCCGCTCCCTTGGTTAATAGTATGATATATAGAGCCATTCAATAAACAGGCTTTTTAATGCAAAAAGAATTTTTCATATCGGATTAGTAGTTCCTGAGATTAGCGCGTTCAAACAAACAAACTCTGCCTCTTTATAATATTAGGACTTAACCCTAGTCGAATGTAGTCGATGCGTAATTTAGTCAATTTAGATTTTTTTTATTATTTTTTTTTATATTTTTTTTTAGTTTGCTTGTTATTTCTGTATAAGTTTTTATTATTTTTCCATTAAGTTTTTTACGCTCTTATAACGTAATTGGATGGCAATTTAAATATAAAAATTTTCCGACATACAAGAATGTAACATGCTTAGGAGGAGGCAAAAGAACTGATAAATAATGTTTTGATAGATATACTCAACATTGTTTTGGTCCCATCAAAGATTTAAAATCAGACTACCAGCGAAATAGTAGTCATTTGGATAGTTTTAGTTGAATAGCTGATGAAGTTAGAGAAAAATGATATATCAACAAATAATGCTCATTCTCAATAAGCCTTAGTACGGAAATCACCCTATAAAATAGTTGAAGGCAATAACAAAGTAGTGGGTATCAATTTATTTCTTTACGATTGGAGATGAAAATCTATACCACCAATAAAAAAGGGGCGAAGTCTATTCGATAGTAAATTTTAGTTTATTGAACTCGGTCTGTATTGGCGTCGTAAACATTCATATGCTGTTTCCACAGTAAACAACAATAGGTATAATTCATGAAAAGCCGTTGCCAAAACATAATTTAAATTCAGGAATAAAGGATATGAGCTAAATATATGATAATATAGCCAGCTGTAATAAAAAAGAAAGTTTTCTAGAATTGCTTATTAAATTGCGTTCATTTTAATGTCATTTATTCTAGAAACACTGGAGTTTTGTTACAAGCACTGCGACACGAGAATTTTATATATTAGACACCTATACATGAAAAAATTTAGCCTTTAATTAGTACAAGATTAGCCATTATAAAATTAGCTTAGTTAAGTATGAAAAATATGGGTACCACGCCGGGAGGAGGATGCAGAGGGGTGCACTTGCAACCCCATGATATGAAAAAAAAAATTATTTAAATTTCAAAAAATTCCATTACCATTAAAGTTTATGTAAATTATAAAATGTGTAATACGTTTTACTAGGACTCTTATGATGTCTTAATAATTTCAAATGTAAATCATCATCAACATTATCAAGGGGATTGGGGACTAACAAATGCATATTATAATATGTAACACTATGAGCGTCGCTCTATCCTCATCTAACGACGTATGAATCACCGAAATTGGTTAAGCTGTTTAGTAATTATGAGGAAACATAGGATCGATATATGTACATACATAGAGGTCAAACACATAACCCTCCTTTGCGCTTCATGGCAGTCGGATAAAATTAGTTAAATAATTAAATGTATTGAAGTAAATTCATCTCCCCTGAAAATATTTTTGCTAGCGCCCCCATGATGAGAAAATAACAAAGTTACAAAAACATGTTTAGGTAAGCGGGTGAATACGATGGTATTGACTATTGACACATTGTCATTGGTATTACTTAATCTTAACAATAGATACACAATAAGGTATGGTATGGTGATGTGAACATATTTTTTGTACCACATTATGTACAATAGAAATAAGAAACTATTTATTTTTCATTTATTGTTTTGTCATAGCAGAAGTCCTCGAAACTTATTGTTATAGAAATATAATATTTATTGTTAGTAAGGGAGAAACGTGGCCTCGATTAACCTATTACAGTGAGTAATAGGTTGTGTGTGTGTGTGTGTGTGTGGTGAGTGAGTATAACTGCCTCGGTGGTGTAGTGGCTAGCATGTATGTCCCGGGTTGGGCCAAGTTTAGTTATTGAGTCTTCCTGTATAGTAAGTCTCAGTAACAGCCCGGAGTTGGGAAGTTGGCGGTGTTTCACCCCCGTGCCTCGGAGAGCACGTAAAGCCGTAGGTCCTGCGCCTTAACTCTCACCGGTCGTGTCGAGTGGTCGTCCCACCGGAGTATGAGAGTGATAGGAATAGAGAGTGCACTTGTGTCTGCGCGTACACTTGAGCACTATAATATCTCCTGCGCAGTTAGCTAATCTCATTGAGATTGGCCGCCGTGGCCGGAATCGGCTAGGAGAACATCATCATCATCATCATCACAGTGAGTTGAAAACTGAAACAAGCAATATTATATGGTTTTCAAAGGCAGAAACGGAACCGTTGTAATTTCCTTATGTTCATATATAATAGCCATTTTACTACCGTAAAACGTACTCTATGTAGATAAAAAGTAAGCAGGTGCCTTATAATATTAAAAGCTAGATAATAGCTATATAATTCTTTTCATTTATCCAACACTGATATTATAAAACATGTGAAAGTGTGTTTTTTTGTTTGTTTGTTTGTTTGTTTGTTTGTTTGTTTGTTCTTTTTTCACGTCTAAACAGAGTGACGGATTCACATGATTTTTTTGTATTGACATAGTTGGAGGGCTGGAGAGTGAAATAGGTTACTTTTTACCGCAGGAGGTTATCTAATACCCACGGGAAAACACGTTATAATTTGTATTATATATAAGAGCTTATTATATTTATTAATACTAAGTTTCAAGTAATTTTGATCATAAATATTTTTTGGATTATTCCAAATGCTGGCTCTTCAATAAAAATAAAATAAATACGTGTTTGAGCATTTTACGAAATTCATTCCACAAGGAGGAACAAAATTTTACAAAATAGGGGATAAAAGTTTGTATGAAACCTAGTTACCTCTTTTAGATTTTATGTAGTTTTAGCGCGAGCGAAGCCGTGGGGTTTGCTAGTATTTTATAAAATTAGACGTTAGATATCAGTAGGTAAAATATTTATTGGATTACGTCAAAAAACTGCAAACAATTGTCGTTGAAATAAAAACTCTTAAATGATATGATATCATATCATTTACTTTTAGATTTATATAGAACATGTATATATTATAGGTAAAATGTGCTGCCGCAAAACTATTAATTTAACAATAAAACATTATTTATTGAACGATATAAATTACCAATATCAATAAAATTATTTATAGTTTTAATATTTAATTATCTGAGTTCTAATCTCCATAAAACGTATGAAATACCTTAACTTATTATAAAATAACAACCAAAACCATATATTACAGAGTTTTTTTAATTACGTAATTACATTGCTGTTTTAAGTTCATTTTTAAACGCGAATGAAACGCGAGTTGCTATAATTTTTGGCGTGCATGTCTATTTTCTGACTGTGTATATATGTGGTAATTAACTTAAAAGCTAGTCTCATCGAGATGTTTCTAAGCTATATTTTATGAAAATTAGTTCAGCTACTTAAAATTTCCGGGATAAAAAGTATCTAAAAAGTTGCCCGGGGATATAAGGTACCACCATGCAAAATTTCATTTAAATCGGTCCAATAGATTCGGAGATTAGCCCGTACAAACAGACAAACAGACAAAGAGATAGACAGAGAAACAAAAAAATTGAATAAAATCTGGATTTGTTCTATTTGTCTTCTAACATCGCCCTGACTCGGTTTTTAGCATTTTTTTGATATGTTCAGACATTCGACCTCTACTCTTTTATTATAGTATAGATGTATGAATTGTTGATCCTTAAATATGTACACTGACACAATTAAGTGTCAACAATAATATACAATTCTTTATTTACTACTTTTTCAAGCATCTTATATTCATATTTTTTTTATATTTTTATTTAACTTACTAGCGACTCATCGTCCCTAGGTGATTCTACAAATTGACATAACTTTTTTATTTAAGAATTGATTGAAATTAAACAAATACTAAAAGTTAAGAGAAGCTTATCTCAAAACATTAGTGAAAACCACACCCAAATCGGGTAAGCCGTTTCTGAGATTGCGTAGTGCGCACAAACGCACAGACAAACAGATAATAATTCTAAAAATCATTGTTTTGGGTTCTATTGCGTTAATAAAGTTTTTTTTCAAATATCTTCCATGTACAGACAGCGATCAGTTACATTTTTATTATATGTATTACTTACCACCAATTTTGTTTCCATAATAATTTATGTATGTAAACATTGTCGAGAACCAAAAAGTGAAATAAAACATCGAAAAATCTAAAAAAGTATTAATTTAAATTGTCAAATAAATATATCTACATCTATATACAAATAAAAATGAATAACCGTATGTTTATCTTCTATGCGTCCCTAAACCATTTACCTAATTGTGATAAAACTCTGGGTTATCCTGTATATGCCTGCCAAGGTTCATTGCGGAAAAAAAGAAGAAGAAGAGGGATGTTTAGTAGAAAGTTACTAGAAGTAAATACATTTTATGCCTTTATTATTTAACGTGTTCTATAGGTTCCGCTCCCAAACGTATTGTGCAGTAGCTATACTGGGGACAGCAGACAACTGTGCGACGGTGACCTTATCAATGATTGATTGTGACAAATTGCACATGCTCGGAACATTTTTCCAGTCGCTATGCTAAAGATTTAAGTTGAGATAAATAATATGAATTGCATGACAATGTAGCGTTTACTGTTGATTAATTGTTGGTAATTTATGGCGTAAGTGTCAACTTTTACGCGGTTAAGTTTACACAATTTGAAAGTTTTGGTAATTTTTTTATTGATTTTTAAAAGAAATTGAAATTTACGAGAACTTAAGCGAAGCATTTTCATTTTAATAAGCATGAGTGATAGGAAGTACCTTACCATAGAGGTATGGTATGGTTACCGAATTTCACATTAAGCATTTAAGCCATTATATTATATGAAATAACATACACATTTACTCTCTCACTTGTTAAAAGATTAGTATGATTTAAATTTTAAGTAAAGCTTTGCAAAAGCTATACTTTTACGAAATATGCCAATCTTACTGCAACTGCAACTTATACCGCTCCCTAAACACAAGGGCCTGAGAATCGCCCTTTGATATTTGTTTCAAGAACAGCTCAATTCTTACTATCTCGCACTATTCTTGTGTAATAGGTAAACAAAAAGTATATGATTTCATCTATTCTTACTTTTAATTATTATATATTTAGTTTACGTAATCAAACATGGAGTCATTACTCCTATATACTATTATTACATATATACTATATCATCATATAATGGAAATAAGGGCAGTAAATAAATCCTTCTATGATTTTCCTATTTCTTAATTGACTTGAAATTAATCATATACATATGTATTTAGTTTCAAAATTGCATTTCACCAAATTCCACTATAATATTTTTCATAGAAACTTACATAGCAGGCAGTTGGGGTCGTCCTTGTCGTGGTGGGGGGCTCAGTAGTGCCCGGCAATCCACCGGGCGTGAAGCCAAGAAATGCACAGGGAGGTGGCCCACTTCGGTGGGCGGTGGAAGGTAGCCCTCTTCGGTGGGCGGTGTACCATGCGGGTTGCTCCTGGTTCTTCTCTGATAGCAGAGTGGACTTTGGAGCAACCTCATGGTTGCTGTGGTCTGCTTCAGCAGACCTGCCGTCGGGGCGTCGTAGTTGAATGCGTAAGCGTGGGTAGTACTGGCTTTGCCGGTGAGTCCCACACCTCGTGCGTAAATGCATTTCCCAACGTTAAAAAAAAAGACAGTTGGGGTGGTATGTGAATCTCTAGGTTAATATTGCAAATTTTTTGCTCGTCTTTATATTAAAGATACGTCACGTCATTGTCTCATTTTGGCTTTGACAAAGTTTGACATTTGTAACTGGCATTCAATATGCATTGCTTTTAATATCGGTTGATGCGGGAAGAATAGAGTGACGTGTTACTAAATATTTATAGATATATCGGGGTATCCATATTCTTCCGATCATCTTTAGTGGTTATGAATCTTGTGGGCATTTTCAGGGCTAAATGCGGAATTAAAAGAAAGTATTCAATGATCAATAAAATTTAATAAGAGAAAACACAATGTTTAAAGCTTGAAGCGATAATTCTAATAGCTTAATGGAGCAGCGGGTTCTCAACACCGATCTGACTTCAACACACAACACTCCAATGATCTGGTCAACCAACGCTACCAAGCCACATATCTTCGACCCCGTTCGAAACGTAGCCTTAGCTCTTAATTTGAATTGGATTTGACGTAACATAAACTTTTACACTCTAGCAGAAAAGGGTAAGATGTCAAATTAAATTATAATTCATATTTTCTATTAATTCTCCTCCCACAGATATATTTATTTCAGATACACAGAAGCTACTTTTCTTATAAGATTAAGTTAGCAGACCAATTACATTATATTGCATTAAGATTGCTACAAATATTGTTGTAAGTAACACTTGTATTTCATTTTAACTTATAAGTTATAAAGTAGAACCGTACCGCTAAAGGTCAAAACATAAACTAATCTCTAACATTTCTGGCAGCCTGTGTAGATACTTATTCCACTGGAAAAGCATCGTGAACTAACATGTAAATACAGTTAGAGTCCTACAACTGTTCCCATGCCGCAAAATCCCTTTAATGCTATCAAACCCGTGTGATCGTGACGCCCCGACGTCGTGACATGCTCACAATTACTACTGTCGGACTTCACCAGAGTAAATTGCATAAATATCTTAAAGATAAAAACTTGAAGTATTTAAACCTTTTTGCAAAATACGTTTTTTTTTAAGTTTGTTAGTAAAATTTTATTATTAAAAGATTTTATACATTAAATTTTACTATCTATCGGCTGAACCTTTTTTCTCTATATATTAAATCAGCAATTCTTACACATATGCACATTGTACATATATATATTACTTCGTGTATTTCGGAAACGCCTCTTACAATTTGGATCAAGTTTTGTATTAAGATAAAGTTTTGATTTTTGAGTTTATTTATATAGGTGACTTTTCTGAAAAAAATTATATCTTTTCCAAAAAACGCAGAGCGTAGCTCTGTCACCCAGGTACTTAGGTACTGATCCTAACATACGAGCAAGATACAAAAGTATACCGAAACCTTTACTACAACACTTAAAATCTATTGCAGCAAGTGTAAAATAAAATTTACTTACTATTTACTGGGAGTAATAAATAAATAATGAGTATAATTTTAAATAAAATTCATATGGCATAAAATTGTAATAATTTAAATTTTAGTTTACAGTAAAGTCTATTAAATATTAAATTAACAATTAAAAATTAATATTATACCTAAATTATACAATTTTGTTATTTTTGTTGCTTCAAAATAAAATAGGTGTATCTTATAATATAAACTAAAAAATAATAACCTATGTGAATAAATAAGAGGGAATAAAAATATTTATACCACGAGTTGTAAATAGCCAATTACTTATACCATTATAATTTATAACAATTTCGTACTTGAATTTTGATATAATGTATAAATTATATTTCTATTTTGAGTCGAATTTTGAATTCACTCAAAAACTCTACTTCTCTACTACTACTCAAAAATTCTACTAAAAAACTCACCCTTCTACCCTACTAAGAAACTCACCCTATCTCCGCTCGGGTTCGTCATTTCTCAGAGATGAGATATTTTCCCGCAGTAATAACTATTTATACGCAGTAAAAGCTGCTATTTGCTTGGTCAATATATAGAAACCACTCGACATCAAATAAAGTGTGTTCAGTCACAGTTTGAATAGTTTATTTCGTTTGACATCACATGACGCATTCGAGAGATAATTTATGATACTTCTTACTACATCGCATTGCTACAAAGTTTGCCAGTAGACGATCCAATAGCGGGGTGAATCAAAGTGGGACTTTTGGTGGAAACTTTGTGTGAAGATTGTTCATGCCTTGTCGAAATGATCCAGACAATTTAGCCTATTAACTGGTTTGTGTAGAGATCGTGTTTAAATTATATCTATATATATATATATATATATATATATATATATATATATTTAGTTATCTAAATAATAAATATTGGATTTAGAAAAATATAGACCGATTACATAATCTATACATATAATAAAATTCTAACTGAGCCGAATCTGTACATGAAATATTTTTTGGAAAATCTTATTGAAATAAACATTATTATCGATACAGAGGCCGAATCTATAGTTTTTAGAATTTTTGTCTGTCTGTCTGTTACCGCATCACAGAAAAACCACGGGTGGGATTTTGATGAAATTTGGTATGGTAATAGCTAGGTATCCCGGTCAACATATAAGATACTTTTTACCGCGGGAAAATGTCTCATTTCTAGGAAAAAAACAAAAACTGCAATATAAGAGTATACTAATATGTAAAACCTAAGAATTTCTTTATGGTCATCTGAACGCGGGCGGAGCCGTGGGCAATGCTAGTACGTATCTAAATATAATTTCGTCAGTACTAATCTCCTATAACGAAATTCATCATAATCAGTCAAGATTCTTTCCGAAAGTTCGTAATATCTATATTTATAAAATAGTTTGTCCTGAATGCCAAAATCAACGCTCAGCCAAAACTACTGAGTCATAAAGCAGAAATTCGAAACATAGGTTTATTTTATAAAGTAAGCATCCTTTAAGAAAGGATTTTTGGAAATTTCAAGATTGGGGGAAATGGAAGGGGTGTGTAAGTCTTTGTTCTTTGTTAGATGAAATTTTGAATTACACCTACAGAGCATAAGTTCTAACGACGAGTTTAAGGTTTTTCGAATTTTCACATTTTATGATTTTATGAAAATTTTATATGTGAATAACTGTATTTGAAATAAGAATTTCAAATATGGTTTTTATTATAAACTGTAAGTGCTCTTTTTACAGGATTTTTTATATGTACTCAAATATCACTATTAAATCAGATAGAGTTGAAGATATATTTTAGTTTAGCTACTATTTCGGAAAACCCTGCGCGTTGTTTAATTTGGCTCCACTTTATTTTTACTAAATATAAACATGAATTGAGTACTTTATTGTTATTTAAATGGGTCAGTTATTGAATAATTAGGTAAAATTTAAAAATATTAATTTATTTAACGGGCTTTTAATTTGCAAAGTACACGGTCAATGCGCACATTAAAATATTGGCTGAATGTTTGGTAATCGAATATTTATTTTATTTTATTTAATGTTACGAAATTTATATATGTAAAATGTAGTTATGTAGGTCTAAAAAAAATTAAATACCGTGACGAATATTAAATAACTTTCGATACTTCACATGTTTGCTAATCAAAAAGCCGAATTCATTCAATATTTGGATTACCTAATTAACTGGTAGTTAAAATAATATATCTCTTTGAAGGAAAATTTTATAACTCTATATAATTTGAAACAATATTTTACAATACGTCTTAGTTGAACTTTGTTCATGTTTATGAAAGTTAGTAAAGTAAGAACTAAAGTGGTTTTGAAACTTTATTATGTTTTAAGTTAAGCTAAGTATTTAACGCTTTAACACGTAACATGTACAGTGTACACTGTTACGATGTTAGAATGGTATACGAATAGCCAGTCTTTCTTTCTACTACATTATATTTTTACTGGATAATTAAAAATTAATACTTCCAATTACCCATAAAATACGAATGAATATATTATAAAGCTGAAGAGTTTGTTCGTTTGTTTGTTCAATTGTCATATCAAACGTGTCAATTTTTGGAGCTACTACGAGTAGTTCGATTTGAAAAATTCGTTTTGCGTTTTAAAGCCCATTCACTACGGAAGATTATAAAATTAAAAGACACGAGAAAATATAGCGTTTTAATAAAATATTGTCTTGCCGATGTGAGCATGAACAAGCCTTCACCGGGAAGTATTGCCTTCTTAATGAATTTTGACGTAAATTAGCGTCTCGCACATTTTGTTGCATTTCGTTGGGTTAGAGCACCAGAAAACTATTTTCTAGAAAATTCCGCCTATATCTGTTTCTTTCTCTTCTTTTTTTAAGACTTACCGCTTTTGTTATATAGAAATGGAACCAAAATTTACATTCGAAAGATATATAGCATGGTTAGTTAGATAAAAATGTGATTACAAAAAAGGAAATGAGCGTAATGTAAATGAAATTTTTGATTATACTCTCGATTATTTCTTTTTTATTATTCTCTTTAAAGAAGATCACGTCGAAGTATGAAGATGCCTCGAGCAGCGTATAGGCGCGTATAAGAGAATGGTAGTAATGAAATAAGCGATATAGGCACGCGGAGATCAAGACACTTTGTTCCTTGGTCACCATGGCTCCCTCACAGGGGATAGCAATAAGGCATGACATTCTCATAAACGAATTAGAGTTTTATATCGCAAACAAATTTTTAATAGGATAGATACGTAGCATAAGTTTCGGAACAGCTGTTTATGAATGTGAAGTTAGCCTATAAGTGTGGTGTATAGTGTAAAAAATATTTTATAAGAAATTATATATAAAAGCAAAAGCACTGTATATTGGCTGTATATTGTATGTTGGCTTCCTAAATAATAAATAAAAATAAATAAATAATAATAAATAAACCTCTTAGCATTATGAATCACAAATTATGACTGCGTACTTTAATCTTCTTGAAAATTGATAAATAAATAATCAAATTAGGATATACATCATATAGAGGGAAACTTTTGTACTACTTAGGCCACATAATGAGAAATTACAAGTATGAATTGCTGTGACTACAATACAGAGCAAAATACAGGGAAGACCCTGTAGTGTGAAAATGTGTGAAAATAGTTTGGAAAAGTACCCATTTCTCATTATTCAGAGATTTCCACGATGATCCAACATAATGTTGGCTTAATGATCTCTGAACTTTGAAAAAAAAGGTGATAACATTAATAATAATCGTTCTTTAATAATATTAACCTTGTATAATTATATCGAGCTAAAGAGATCTCTGTGTGCCAGATATTATGTCCATTGCTACAAAAATATTGGCCATATTTTAAACTAACTTTTAATAAAAAAATATATAATCAAATATAAAATATAAATATTAAAATTTATAATAGTTGAAAATTTTTGAAGATATGTTAAAGACGATTACAAACAGACTGTCTAGACTTGCCTAAGTATGCAATTAAGAGGCCCTTGAAATTTATTTTATAAGATTACACGAATTTTAATTAGGTACCGACTTGTTGACCTGTCGATCTTATTGAACCCTTAAATATACATTTCTTGTAAGCCCATCTTGATTTTTACTTATTTCTTTTTACGTTTTCTTAGCATTTACATATATAATAATACATTTTATCTGTAAAAATCAACGGTAAAAATTATTACAAGCTTAAAAGTTAACACAAGGACAGACGGCGTAGGTTTGTATTCATAGGTTTAGGTTTGAACCATAAAGAGAACAGTCCATTGTTTCTATACATTTTGGTTCATTAGTACATAAGCATTCCCGCCTCTTATTAGATTAGAATAACATTTGCATATCACTATAGTATTCTACAATTAGTTGATTACATGACGTAGGCTTAATTGTTTCTGAATACATTTACTGTTCAAACCCTTGTAATGATTAAACATCTTACGAGTATCCATTATAATATAAGGTTTATTTGGAATTATTGCCCTACTGATGATATAACTTAATACAATTAATTAGTTTTAGAAGAGGAATAAAATATAGGTAATACACCTATGTATAATTTTAAAGGATCAAGTTTATAGAACTGATATAAAACGATACGTAATTTTATACAATTTTTCAATATTGAAGAAAGCTGTTAAAAGTGAAATGGACCTGTTTTATATAGCTTGCTTGGAATATGTACAAATACGAGCAAAAATGCATACTATTACCATTACGATATTACATAGTATACATCAGAAATAAACTTGTACTTCTGATTTGTATCCGGAACCGTGGATTACCTTGTTAGGGGAGTTTTCAATGCTTCCGTTAGAATTATATAACCAACTTTATAGTTGTTTGCATTCCGAATGCAATGAGGAGATAATTTTGTTTTGAAATTAGACATTTGTGGTTTATTATGATTAAGTAAATCGCGGATATACATTAATATTTTTTAAATAAAATTATCTTTTTTCGGATTTTTTCGAGGATTTCTTTTGATTTTTGGTTTCCTATGTTTAGAATACTTTACAGTTATCATGGTCACGAGAGATACTGAACCATGAACCGAAGTGCAATAAAGGATAATAAAAAACTTAACATAAAAGATTTGTTTAATAATATTCTAGTAAAGTAAAACCTACTAATATCTAATATAGTATTGTGTCTCTGTGCTAATATGAATGATGCTATATAGAAAAAAGGATGGAGCAATTATTCCTATGGTTGATTATAGGCTATCAAATAAAATTAAATATGGCCGTTAGTTAAAAAAAATATTCTAAGAAACTGTACTTTAAGTAATAAAATTTAAAAATTCTTTTAATTTTTTTAAAGATGAAATAATTTCATTTTGGAATTTTAATTAAAATATGTGTTATCAATACACATAATAATTCTTTTTTTTTCGAAATAGTATGTATTCTCAATTATTAAAGTACCTACTATCATTAACAAAACATTGCCTACAAACTTAAGTTTTATACAGACATTCCGATTCGGATCTGTAATTTTAGGGTACGGTTCAAATCTATTTTACACTAAGCCTTGTCTATCGTTTATTATTAACAGACTAGAAAATAGCCTTTATGTTTTATACATTTTATTACAAGCAAAAAATCGTTTACGATTATGTTCAAATATGGAAACAAATGACAAACAAACGACAGTTTTGTGCCTTTAATAGCTATGTCAGTTGTGCTCTAAATTTTAATTATTATAAGAACATAATTAGCACTTGTTGTATTTGTCTTACATTAAATTATTTGTTCTAACGAAGTGATTCAATTTTGATACAATATTCTTTTTCCAGTTTTGTACATATTAAATAGAGCTTCCGATTAACGAAGAACTTTCTTATGTGTGAATCATTTGCAAATTCATGATTAAAGCTTGTCTTACGGTGAAGGAAAACATTGTGAAGAAACCTGCATGACAGAGAACCTAGCAAGTTTTGGAAAGACAAGTAGTTCGCCCGCACCTGGCCAGCGTGGTGGACTATGGCCTGATGCCCTTCGTAAATGATGGGAGACCCGTGATCAGCAGTGGGACGTAAAAAAGGGTTGAATACAATACAATGTAATTAAATGAAATTTCAATTAATTTCTAAACTAATTTTTTCATATACCTATCTTTTTTGAAATACAAATTAGATGGACTCTATAACGGAAGTTATATCTAAACACTTAAATTCAAGTTTAAACTGGTTTTTTTAATCATAATCTGCATTGGTAAAACCTACACAAAAGCTTTTTTTGTTGATGGATATGTCATGACGAAACAAGTTGGCAGTTTGTCGATGCTAATTGATTTACGCATGAACGTTACTCGATATGCACCAGTTATTTCGTTCCCAACAATCGTATCTGCACGTGCCAAGATTCGTATGAAATAACAAAAATTTGACATAAATATTTTTACCAGTAAAAGAAGTTTTACTATTTTAAAGTTAAGCTTAATAATAGTGAGATGGTCTTGTAGCTATAGCTTTATTAAGCTGTGGTTAGACATTGATAGTAATAACGATAAAGCGTGCGTTAAAAGGTCGTTAAGATATCGATAAAAATTGTTGTAATATTTTTGTACTTGATATAAAGTGGGAAAAGTTTATTTCTGGTGTAGATTTTTAATTGTTTAATGTAATAATTTAATCACCTTACTATTATAAATGCGTTTGTATATGTGTTTTAACCTCTTTATTTTTTAATTTTGGGAAATGCATTTACGCATACCACCTGTAGACATACAGGTGGTCTAAACTACGACGCCCCGACGGTAGGTCTGCCGAAGCAGACCACAATAACCTTGGGGTTGCTCCACAGTCCACTCTGCTGTCAGAGAAGTACCAGGAGCAACCCGCATGGTACACCGTCCGCCGAAGTGGGCCACCTCCCTGTGCGTTTCTTAGCTGCGCGCCCCACTGGATTGCCGGGCACTACTAAGCCCCCTCCTCCCCCCAAACCACGACAAGGTGAACGCACGTTGGGGGGGACCTGGTACATATCTGAGTTAAGTTAAAGTAAGGTAATAGTTAAAATGAAACCATTATTTCAGTCCACTTGCTATATGCCTATTGGTATAATTTATTTTGTAATTTTAGTTTAGTTAGATTTCTACTTTAATTGTAGCTCATATGAACTTAATT
Organism: Brenthis ino; assembly: GCA_921882275.1. Classification (NCBI taxonomy): domain Eukaryota; kingdom Metazoa; phylum Arthropoda; class Insecta; order Lepidoptera; family Nymphalidae; genus Brenthis; species Brenthis ino. Next base: position 28,760,471 of record OV170222.1, on the reverse strand, counting down.
GGAAAATTAGTTCTAATTTAAGATTGGCAATAGTTTAAAATGAAAGACTTACAATATTGGCAACGTTAGTTAGTAAACATTTATACAGCAAAAGTAGAGAAATACAGCAATTTACTTACAAATGTGACATGTGGTACTTGAAGTAAAGTGAATGTCAAAAATGTCTATTAACTTTGAAAGCTATAAATTTCAAATTATGAAAATTGAAATTTATTGACTGCCCATGTTTTTGAATGATCCTATCTATCTAATCTATCTAATACCTTCAACTAACCATTCTTGTACTCGTATATTTATTTATTTATTACCAGCTCACCCTGGCTTCGCTCGGGTTCGTTGCTAGGTATGTTTTAAATAGATACAAATAGTTTTATAATATTTTATTTTTTTTTTCGTTTTTTTTTCCGATGTTTTAATACTTATTATCCTATTCCGGACCGGACGGATTAAGAGAAATCTAAATCATAAAAATTGGTCCAGCCGTTCTTGAGTTATAAATGGTGTAATAAATATAACTAACACGACTTTGTTTATATATAAAACGTATACAACATAATATAATATATATATATATATATATATATATATATATATATATATATATATATATATATATATATATATATGGTCTACCGAAGCAGACCACAATATATATTTACCTTATTTTATATTTTTTCTCTTTATTAAAACTTTCTCTGTACCTTAAGGAACATTCGAAAAAAATTTTGCTGAATAGGTCGAGCCGTTCTCCAGTTTTGGGCTTAGCAACATTCATTTTTATTTATATAGATTATTCATGAACGAATTAGAGACTAATTCGTTCATGAGATTATTATATACCGTCGATCTCGGAAACGGGACTAACGATTTCGCTGATATTCGGTACGTGGGGGTTTTCGGGGGCGAAAAATCGATTTAGATTAGTCTTATGTCTGGGAAAACGCGAGTTTTCGAGTTTTCATGCGGTTTTCTTTCGCATTATTCCACGCAAATTATGGTCGCTAATTTCGTACGCTCAAGGCGCAAGATTGATAGTCACAGGTGTCCGGGTTCGAATCCTGGTCGGATACAAAGTTTTTACTTTATTTTTTTTTGTAATTAGTCAAGTTTTTAGTTTTAAGTTATATAGATTGTCATATAAAAATTAATTAATCAAACCAACTAAAAATCCAAAAATAAAAATTATTAATACACCTACTTACTTTTTATCGAAATATGTAGTCGAGTCTGAGGTAAGGATAAATTACATATCTTTCGATTGTCCACGTCCTGTATACGGTACGTTACTACTCTTATATGTATTCAGCTGAAAGGTGGGTGTTCTATTCATTTATTTGAGTTAGGTTGATGCTGACAAAGCTGCTACTATTAAATTTCAAGTAAATTGTTTGACAAGTCCGTTTACGATATGGCAATATTTAAGATCGTGCTCTGCCTTCGCGTTGTAATTAAGTGATAAAATATATTTTATAGCCATATGCTATTTGTTAACAATTTATGTTCTACTTGATTGATATTGATAGTTAGTTATTGATAAGTTGGCAACATTTCGTAAGGAAAATTAGACACGGTAGAGTGATTACAACAACGTATTCATATTATTTTTGTAGGTCATAATTGAAATATGAAAATTATTTTGTTAGAATATAGTCTATTTGAGGCAACATTTACACATAGCAACTATTATAACTGTTTTATTTCTAGCACAAGTAATTTAGACTTAAATTAAGAGCGAAATTCTAGTCATTTAAAATTGTTATATGAAGTAAATTAATCACTGTGCAAACTCGTAAAAAATTAGGCCTCAAGTAAGTGGGTCTTAAATCACTAAATACAGGCTTGGTTTTATTACTTTGTTATCAGATGCCATAACTAACGTAACAAGCATAAAGGCAATGAACTTGTTGATAAGTGATTATGGTACAATTTATTGGGTATTACACGATGCATTACTGACATATCGGTGGGTTAATAGTATGTGCCTCGGTGGTCTAGTGGCTAGAATATACGGCTGCAGGTCCGGAGTTCCAGGTTCGAGTCCCGGGTCGGGCCAAGTTTATTTACTAAGTTGTGGTGGTGTTTCACACCGTGTATAGGAGAGTACTTATGCCGTCGTACCTGCGCCTTAACACCCATTGGTTGTGTTGAAGTATCGTCCTACCGAACTTTGAGAGTTACAAAAAGAATAGCGAGTGCACTGACTTTCACATTTATAATATTAGTATGGATTTTATGAGCTCAAGGACTTGAATAAGTTACATGATTATATTTGTCCTTGCATGACCTATAAATTAGTAGTGGTTTGACGTTGTGTAAGCTATACGCGTGCAAATACTCGCACGTGCGTGAATTCATTAAAGATGTAATGCTATTAGGCTAATTTAACATAAGTAAAAAGGTTTATTTGTTCTATTTGATCAATTTACACTTAAATTATACAGATGTTTCTATTAACTTTAGGTGACAGTGACAGTCGTGTAGGTTAAATGTATAGATATGACAAAAGATGGAATATTATTTATTTAAATTGTTACGTACATTATAATAGGGCTTCGTTTATTCTAAAAATATTTAACTCAGCAAACGTAACATGTGTCTTGTCAATGTCAGATATGTCAGTAGAAAAATGTAAGTTACCTTTAAAACACCCTAAAATACTACTACTAAATATTTTTTGGAAAATCTTATTGAAATAGACATTATTATCGATACAGAGGCCGAATCCATAGTTTTTAGAATTTTTGACTGTTTGTCTGTTTGTTACCGCATCACAGAAAAACCACTGGAGGGATTTTGATGAAATTTGGTATGGTGATAGCTGGTTATCCGGGTAAATAGGATACTTTTTACCGCGGGAAAATGTCTCATTTCTGAGAAAAAATACAAAAATTGCAATGTAAGAGTATAATAATATGTAAAACCTAATAATTAGGTTTTTGGTCATATGAACGCGGGTGAAGCCGCGGGCAATGCTAGTATTAAATATAACTTGAATGTACTCATAGTATTAGGATTCATATAAGGATTTAATTTACTAACAATGGACCTGAATAGTGTATTTATTTACATATGATCGTATAAATCTAATCTCAAACTACCTAGCAAAACTTGAACTTGACCAATTTTAATCTATACTAATATAATATTATAAATGTGAAAGTTTAGATGTTTCGATGTTTGGGTTTTGATGTTTTAAGCTGTACGGATTTGGATAAAATTCGGCACAGAGATAGATTATCGTCTGAAATAGAACATAGACTGTTTTATATATCAGAAAAATATACGGTTCCAGTGAGATATATTTGTTTTATTTGTTGTTGTTTTTCAGTAGAGACGAGCCAGAGCGAAGCGGGGATGAGTATCAAGTTAAAAATAAAGGACTATGAAAAGCGTTTTTAAATTCGCAATAAATTTTTATAGTCGACGCAAGGAAATCAGGTGAAGCTAACAAAATAGACAGTAATACATTGATATATATATATATATATATATATATATATATATATATATATATATATATATATATATATATATATATATAGTTATATATAGATATATCAAGCTTAGTCACGATTGTTCTATCTGCCAAATCCAAATCATTAGCTGTTTCTATTATGATTCTGAATAATTATTAAGATAAATCTGTTTGTCAATGCCAAGACAATTCTCTTGATAAGGCCCCCGTCGTTTATTTGATCAAATTTAGAATTATAATAAAGCCTTCACTTAGGCTTTACCTTAAGAATTTATGTTTGACATTTAGACGCTAACCTTAAAACAATAAATGGTATCACAAAAGGTGACTGAAATATATACATTCGATATTTATATTTTATACAGTAGGTACTTAATGTGAACTGAAAAATGTAATTTTGTAGAGAAGAATTTTCTTCACTAAACAAAAGAATAGAAGAATATTCATTGTTAACCATATTTTTTTTATATATTTCAGCTCCATATCACCTCCCCTATCCAAAAATACCACCCACTCCTTCAGGTGCCGCGTCCCATATACTAAACTTGTGCCTGTCATTTTGTCTTGTTTGTCAGTTCGATTTTCTGTTATGAAATTCTCAGTGACAATCCGGATTTCGATAGTTAGCGGTAATCCACCTCCGCGGCGTGTCTAGAAAGTGCACGTAAAGGCGTCGGTCCTGTGCCTGATGTCTCACCGGTCGTGTCAAATTGTCGTCAACAGTCAACACGAAATAGAGAGTGCAGGTTTGTGTCTCCATGCATACTTATTCATACTTATGCACTATAATATCTTCTGCATAGATGGTGTCTCAGAAATGGCCGCCGTGATCGACATCGATCTGGACAACATTATATATTCAAAAACGTTTAAGTTTGAAAAGATCTATCAAATAAAACAATTATCAAATATCTTACTGATATGGATTAATCAAAACTTATCTAGTGTTTAAATAAATTTTCGATTAAGTAGAGCAAGACGTACCTGTAGCACAATCGCACACAACTTTTAGGGCCAAGCCTTGATTGTATACCTCTTACTTACTTATTATGCCAACCGAATTTGATCCATGACCTGTAAAGCCTAACTAGTTTTGCTTTATAACTATAGACGCGACACAAAAAAGGGTGTGAAATACTAAAATTCCTTTTATCGAGTCATCGAATTGATTTGATTTTAATTATAACCTCCTGAATCAAGAACCTCTAACCTCTTGAATCGGCAACCTCTCCAAGGCTAACCAAGAGATATAGTTGCATAAATAAATTCACAAAGAAACCACACTGAATCTATTGTTCCGACGTAATAGAACCAAGAACCGAAAGATTAGCAGTTGTCAACCTCTTAATCAACAAGGAGGTCCTTTTAATATCATGACTGTCGTAATAAAGCAACACCATCCTTGCGTAATTAAAGTATTCTTATCGAATATCGGATGTCAAATAAGAATATTGTTTTGAAAAATAAATATAAGTTAATGTAAAGACATGGATGTATCTATATGGATGTACATATAATAATTCTTGTTTATTAGTTTGCAAATATAAAGGCATCTCTGACTCATTGAAGATTCGAATGCATTGTTAATGTCAAATCCTCGATTATATATTAATAAACTAGCGACTCACCCTCGCTTCGCTCGGGTTCGTCCCTACTTACGGTTTAGCGTTTAGTATAGATTTCTCAGAGATGAGTTATTTTCCCGCAGTAAAAAGTATCCTATATATTGACCTAGATAACCAGCTATCATCATACACACAGACAGACAGACAGACATCGACGTCAAACTTATAACACCCCTCTTTTTGCGTCGGGGGTAAACAATAATAAAAAAAACATACGAGTTTTTTTTTATTTTTAACCCCTTTTCTCTCTTCGTCTCGAACTGCATAATACTTTATTAGTTCGTCAACTTGTTTTCATCTTCTTAATTAGCTTTTATGTAGTCGGGATTTTTCTTCTTTATCTAACATTTATCCTCTTAAGTTCTTAATGATTTGTACCTACTTATCTGTAAGTTACACCCGCTTTAATTTTTTCTTGAATTGACCAATTCATACGTATTTTAGTGATAAAGTTCAATAAAGTCTGTATGGGAATCGAACCTGTGAACTCTGGCATAATAGTAAGAACTAATTTAAAATTTTATATTTCTGATATATAAAGAATATTATAATATATAGCTTTATTACGTTTTAATATATTTTACACATATACGCGGGGAAAGCTCTACATGAGGTGATCTATCTAAGTTGTCATCCAGTCTGGGTTGTTGAAATTTTAGTACCAACCGTATCGATCTTAGTTAGGAATGACGTAGTTAAATTTTGTAGGGTAATTTCTGTATGATATCATATTCTGTATTGATTTCTTCATGCATGAAAGTAAATAAGTATGTATTGTAGATATAAATAATTTGCGTAACAATGGTTTTTAAGAGTAACAATAATAAGGAGTTTTTTAAATATTAAATTTAATTTACATAATACTTTCTTAGATTAACGCGAAAATTTGACATTTTAAATAAAACTATCTTTTCGGATTATTTCGCGGATTTATTTTGATTTTTGGTTCCCAACGGAGTTTCACACGGTCACTGTGACGTAAGTGCGGCACAAAAAATTAAAATAAATCCGCTAAATTATCCAAAAAGATAGTTTTATTTAAAATTTAATTTAAGTCAGAGTCACATGTAAGCTGTCTTTTTTAATATTGAGCTATGCCTTTTCTGCGTTAGGCTATGCCATTTTTAATGTTATGATAGAACCATCCGTATACATACATCATACAAGTGGTATGTCATATGTGGGACTCACCGACTAGAAAATCTAGTACTACCCACTAAAACCTAACGGAGCCTTCCCTGTCTTAATGGGGCGTCACAGAATCACTTATAACTTTTCAGTATTTTTCGCAACATTTTCAAAATGAACTATGTTTGTCTGTTGTACAGTAATTGACATGCCTAAAAATCGTTAAGAATCAATCATTTTTTATGAATATATTTCCGAACTCACTTGAGACACGAACAGTAAGGTTCGAAAGTATTAATAAAACTACATATATTGATAAGATTAGTTGATAGTGGGGTAAATTTTATAATTGATGTATTATTTTACCACCGCAAAGTCGCGTGGCAATGTAATCGTTAGTTGTTAAATATTTTCAACAATTACCTACTAATAATTGTTAGTAAGGCCAGCTGACCAGCTCCTTAAAGTATTTGCCCTTGACTATAATTTACATTCAAATTATAGAGCGTTTTGCGAATTGCATAAATTTTAGCTATTTTGAGGTTTATGACTTGATTTGGTCTAATTATTATAGTTGTAAGTATAATAAAGAGTCGTGGAATAATAGCACCTGTGAATAATTAATTTTTGTAAGGTCAAAAGAAAAATTGGTACAACAGTATATTTTTTCGATATAAGTAACTCTATACATATAATAAAATTCTTACTAAGCCGAATCTGTTCATTAAATATTTTTTGGAAAATTTTATTGCAATTGACAATATTATCGATACAGAGGCCGCATCTATAGTTTTTAGAATTTTTGTCTGTCTGTCTGTCTGTCTCTGTACCGCATCACGGAAAAATCACTGGACGAATTTTGATGAAATTTGGTATGATGGTAGCTGGTTATCCCGCTGAACATATTTTACTGCGGGAAAATATCTCATCTCTGAGAAATCTATACTAAACGTTAAAACGTAGGTAGGGACGAACCCGAGCGGGGCGAGGGTGAGTCGCTAGTGATTGATAAAAATGTAAGTACTCTCTTAAAACTTATTTAATATGTATTTCATTACATATTATTGCTTTCATTACGTGGTAAAAAAATAGTTAATGTAAAAAAAACAAAAAAATATTAAGCCAAGGTGTTTCATTTCCTTAATGATCACTCAACCTCGTCAAATCTATCAATGCAATAATATTATCATTAATTTGCGACGCCGCGATTTAACCCCTTTACTTACTTTAACCCCTTATATTGTCACTTTATATATAGTACTATAAATAAATTATTATAAATTATTATTATTATTGATTGATTCCGAAAATATGTCAAAATATATTCATACCATGATGGTATAGCTTCATTACTGTGACTTCAAGTGAGATAGATGTGTGTTGCAATTTATGTATGTACTAGCAATTCCTGCGGCTCCGTCCGCGTTCAGGTGACAAAAAACCAAATTCTTAGGTTTTACATATTAGTATACTATTACATTGCAATTTTTGTATTTTTTTTTTCAGAAATGAGACATTTTCACGCGATAAAAGTGTCCTATATGTTGACCCGGATAACCAGCTATCACCATATGAAATTTCATCAAAATCTCTCAATTGGTTTTTCTGTGATGCGGTAACAGACAGACAGACAAAAATTCTAAAAACGATAGATCGGTCTCTGTATCGTATTATTCTTCCTCTTATTATATAACAGTACTGAAGGTACATATAAATAAATAGAAGAAAATATATAAATTAGTTAACTTTTAGTACATAGTATTATTACAATATTCATATTTTGTATAATAAAAAAATACAAATATAATTTAATAGTTGTTGCATTAAAAGCTGCTTTATAAAAACACTCAATGCCTTATATTTTCATATTTTTGTCGAGATAAATACTAGAACAGATCTTGTTTTACATATAAATTGTTATCTATTTAAGATCAAATTACCTAGATCTGAACAAATTCATGACCTAGGAATTAAACTCATGTGACCTATGAGTCATGTGTAATACGCATGTACAAGATATTTTTAAACATATTAAATTAATAATAGTAGTCTTCACAATAATAAAATAATAAAACTGGTACAAATCTTAGTGGCGATCTCTTAGTCTAGTTCTTAATGTATATTTCTATACATACAATAAAATTCTAACTAAGTCGAATCTGTACATTAAGTATTTTTTTGGGAATATTATTGAAATAGTCATTATTTTCGATACAGAGGCCGAATCTATAGTTTTTAGAATTTTTGTCTATCTGTCTGGGAACGCATCACGAGAAAATCACTGGACAGATTTTGATTAAATTTTGTTATGATGATAGTTCGTTATCCGGGTAATCATATAGGATACTTTTTACTGCGGGAAAATATCTCATCTCTGAGAAATCTATACTAACCTATAACCATAAATGTATCTAGACACGAAACCGAGCGGGACGAGTCGCTTGTAAATAGAAAAAGTTGCAATATTGAAAAGAGTAAAATATAAGGAATAGAAAGCTCAAAGCACGTGTATGTTAGGAACCTTCACAGATCAGCAAAATCTACAAATAATATAATAATCATTAATTCATAATTGGTTCTCGCATTTATTCACACTGCTATTAAAATTGTGGAAGTGCGTATGTATGTTTTTTACTTCTCCATGCGTGAATTGTAGAACGGGTTTGGATGAACAAAACATTCATTTTTTTGATACTGCTTGAGATTTTTCTTGCAAATATTTATCCCTTGGTTAATCCTACCATATAATATTATAAATGCGAAGTTTTGTGAGGATGTATGGAAGTCTGGATGTATAGATGTTTGTTACTCTTTCACACAAAAACTACTGAATGGATTTTAATGAAGCATTACAATAATATAGCTCATACATCAGAATAACACATAGGCAACATTTTATCTCGGACAAATATACGGTTCCTGTGGGTTAGATTTGTTTTTGTTTTTCTGGAGGCGAACCTGAGCGAAGCGACGGTGAACCGCTAGTAAAGAATAATAATAAGTCCTTTCTTTAATTAGATTGGAACACGCTCTTCACAATAGATGTTTAGTGCTATGTTAAACTAAGCCTTATATTCTTTGACAAGAGTACCAAATACATTGCGTCTAAATTATTCTTAAATATTTCTCGTACTAATGAATAAATAGCATTTGATATAACAGAAATATACTGAGCATTTATATTAATATTTTGAGAAGTACTTTAAATCGCTTGCTCTACTTGTTATCGATTGATAGTAGTCGTTAAGCCATTTCAAAGGCCCCAAGGCGGCTTCACTAACTGAAATACCTATGGCTTCAGCGGTTTACGAAATAAAAAAAAAAAGAATTTTTACTTGAACCAATAAGAGTAATGTTGGATAATAAAAATCCAGATTGAATATAATATTATAACTTAGGTTCAAGAGCGTGTAAACACATATTTTTTTTAAATATCTGTCATGGCGTCCAAGATAATCTAGTATTTTAGAGTAAAATGAATTACATTTACTTTTAATTTGAAAATTTTCTCCTATCTAAAAGTTTTTACATTTGTTTCAAGTTTCGTTAGTTCACAGCAACAGTTACATTCTGAACCTGTGGCACTCCTGCACTCGAGTCGAGGGCTCTACAGTGGAGCCGTCCGTAAAAAAACCTTCAGCTTTAATTGGATTGCCTTTTATTAGCGTAATAAAATTGGATTTACTCAAACCTAGACGTTTCGACGCTACTATGACTCCTATTCTCAATATTTTCGTTGTAAATAGAAGGAGATTTTATTAATTATGTTACGTTAGAAAGATATATTGGCAATAAATTTTCTTCGACATGAACAACAATGTTGTTAAATTTATGCTAACTTTCTCAACTCACGTACGTGCTTACGAAATCTGTAAATAGTGATCTTACGCTTTCTTAGTTAATAATATATCACATATAATTAATATATATAAGTTGATGTCTTAAAAAGTTTGCCTGTTTGGCTGTGTTTATTGTCTCGAGAGTCGTAGGTTCAATTTACGATCAGAGTAAATACTAGTATTAAATGAAGAGACGTTTATCATAATCCTGCTTAAACAAACGCAATGTTAGGTATCGCCATTCAGGCCTAAAATATTTTTGAGCAGAAGTAGTCTATTTTATAAGGAAATACATACATACATATATATCGAATACACATTGTATAGAATACCATGAAATCTGACAGTTTATACACATCGACTTCAACTAACATCGTGGAACAAACGAACGAGACATGGAAAAAAATGTCTTAAATACTGAAAATATTCAGGAAAATATTCTAAGTTTCATTTAAAAGACACAATATTTTATTATTACACCTGTATATATATATATATATATATATATATATATATATATATATATATATATATATGTTATGCATACTCGTATAACATGTTTGAGAAACAGTATCCATTATGTTCTTTATGCCACCTGCCTATACCTCTTATCTATTGATACGTTAACGATGAACGAAACTTCAATGCTAATACGAGTGTGTTATACGCACGTTCGGGAAGGTACTCGTATATACTCGTACGAGGTAATATTCGAATACGCATATATAATAAGATTCCACAAAATGTCCTAGATTTACCTTTTCAAAAATTTAAAGATAAAATTAAAAATATTTTATTGAGCAAAGCGTGTTATACTGTTCAAGAGTTTTTTGTTGATGAAAATGTGTGGAATTGAGTGATATTTAATCATATGCAGGCTATCTATAATGTTATGTTAATAAAATAAATGTAACCTCGATATTTAAAAGAGCAACTGTTGAGTTTCTCGCCGGTTCTTCTCAGCAGAACTGCTTTCCGAGCCGGTGGTAGCTTCCTCACGGACTCACTACACTGACACTTTCATTAAATTGACGATTCAAAAATACTTGTAATAAGTCCAATTGAATAAAATTTATTTCATTTCATTTCAATATTCTTGAGGTCTGTTTAGAATAATGTAAGTTTTTATTTAGAAATTGGCAAAAGTGAATTATAATTTTGTTCATTGCTAGTATAGATTATACTATATGATTATATAACTGCCTCGGTGGTGTAGTGGCTAGCATGTACGGTTGCACACCCGGAGGTCCTGGGTTCGAGTCCCGGGTCGGGCCAAGTTTAGTTATTGAGTCTTCCTGTATAGTAAGTCTCAGTAACAGCCCGGAGTTGGGAAGTTGGCGGTGTTTCACCCCCGTGCCTCGGAGAGCACGTAAAGCCGTCGGTCCTGCGCCTTAACTCTCACCGGTCGTGTCGAGCAGTCGTCCCACCGGAGTATGAGAGTGATAGGAATAGAGAGTGCACTTGTGTCTGCGCGTACACTTGAGCACTATAATATCTCCTGCGCAGTTGGCTAATCTCATTGAGATTGGCCGCCGTGGCCGGAATCGGCTAGGAGAACATCATCATCATCACTATATGATTATAGTTACCATTATTCGATTGCAATTACGTTTTTGGTAAACAATAGGTCTGGTGGTTTCTGTTATATCACAATTAAGGTACAATAGATAGTTGGAGTATAATTTGTAATGTATTAGACTGAATACAACTAGTAATTTAGATATATGGATTTAAATGAATGTGTATGTCTATGTGTTTGTATGTACATATGCCCCTTTGTCTTGTATTAGTATTAAATAGCTCTGCTAGAATTTGATAGGTGGCGCTGTAGTCGAGCTATTTTATTCCTGAAAGGATCAAACAATGTTAAAAATATTAAATATATATAGATTTACTTATTCAATCCCTTTTAACATCATACTACTACGGGGGTTCTGTTCATATTGCACTATACTGACCAAGTGTGAGTTGGTGGAGTTTATATGTTAGAGTTAGATAGAGTTAAATTCTCTTAAATATGCAGGTTTCCTTATGATGTTCTTGTTAACCGTAAAGCAAATGGTAATCTTATAGGAATCTAATTATTAGCACTTGAAAATTTCAAAAGTGCGGAGTTCGAACCCACTTCACTTAGTTTTTCAAGCGAGAGCTTAACCATTATGCTACTACAGCCTTAGAGACAGAGAGTTTATAGATCTACAATTAAACATAAACATATTGGAATATTTTATATTCATAAATCGCAACAAGTTCTCATTAAAATAAATGATATTATAATACTTTCTTAATATTTGACGTTTTATATAACAGAATCTTTACGAATTTTTTGACGGATTTATTTTGATTTTTGGACCCTGAACCACGGACCCGGGAGAGATTTAGGTTTAAGACATTTTAAAGGTCTTATATATTTAAAAGAGCAAATATTCTAAAAAGATAGTTTCATTAAATTGAAAATATATGTACTTATAAGGCTCTTACTTATTACATTATATTTGTTTTATGTCTTTATATAGACAATCATAAAAGGTTAACGAGTTTGCTCTAAAATAGCACCTAATAGCAACTAATTTCTTAGTTTCAGACAACTTCCGGAAATGTCTAATATAAACTTTAATAACGTTACAACAATATGAAAATGGGGTTAGTTTGGCGCTAAGTATAAGCTTGTATGGATAATGGTCATAGAACAGTGAGTGTCATAAAAATGCCACGAAGTAAAAATTAATAATATACATTTTTATATATTTTTTTATATGTTGTTAGTAATTTTTGATTTTATAGTGAACTAGCTGATCTGGCAGACCTCGTTCTACCAAATACTTCATTAGAACCTACCTCGGATTTAAGCGAATATTTGATTAAAAAATAGCCGAATTAGTCCCGTTGTTCTCGAGTTTTGTGCTTAACAATACATTAAGCGATTCACCTCCAACGAATATCGTAATATTTTAGCCAATGAAGAAAACGTAACAAATTTTATATTAAAACCTTCCTCGAGAACCACTCTATCCATTAGTGAAAACAGCATCAAAATCGGTGCAGTAGTTTTTGAGCTTATCGTGAACAGACAGACAGACAGACAAACGTGGCGGAGGACTATGTTTTATAATGTGTAGTGATTTATTTACATATACAGATAATACAGCGAATTAAATAAGATTTTTTATAGATAAAGACATAATTATAATTAAGCCGTATTGTGATTTTAAATATCAATTTACATTTTTGTTGTTCATATTCTATGTCTAGTTTGGATTATTCGCTCAAAGCACATAAGAGCCCACACCGCGGTAACCGTCCGCCACTATTAAAACTTTAAATTGGCCGATAGCTCACGCTTGCGCTACGCCACGCATTTATCGAAATTATGTTGTTTACACTTAAATTTATATGTAATAAATTATTTAAAATATATTACGTAGATGTTAATTACTTAAATATTTATAGAAAATAAAATATTCGAATTTAAATACAATATAATAGTAATAACTTTCTGCACTAAACAAAGCTTTTTGTTCAACAGAGAAAATTAATTATACAAGTTACAAGAAAAAAAAACAGAGAAATCCTATTTAGCTAATCAAATCCAAAGGCAAAAAACGTTGTGTAAACTTCAGTAAGACATATTAAATCTTTATAGTTAAAATTAATTATCTAAAGTTTTATTTCATAATTCTATTTAAATAAAGGAAACATTATAGTATTATACTTCACTACTTATTATAAAACAAAGTCCTCCGCCGCGTCTGTCTGTCTGTCTGTCTGTCTGTCTGTACGCGATAAATTCAAAAACTACTGCATCGATTTTCGTGCGGTTTTCACCAATGGAGTGGTTCTCGAGGAAGGTTTTAGTATATAATTTGTTAAGTTTTTGTATAAATTAGCTAAAATATAGCGATATTTATTGGAGTTGTCGGAAAAAAATAAGCCGTCTGGAAGCTTTCAACGAAGACGCTGCCTAAACCCTTTGAGATATACCAAATTATGTATGTATGTATACAAAATAATGTATGGTGGAATTGTGTATCTTATATAGGTCTACAGAAAAGTCCGCCATGGCATATTATTTCTATCTCTTCAGAATAACATATTATATCCATTTTAATTGAAAACGTATCTAGGGACGAACCTGAGCGAAGCGAGGGTGAGTCGCTAGTGTACTATAATTAAGCTGCTCTAAAACATGCTGCAAATTACTTCGCACGAGTGAATACTGCGAATTGATATTTTATAATATATACATACACGTCGCTAGGTACCTAATAGTAGCCTATGTTTTACTTCAGCTCATATTCTGTGTAGTAAATTTCACCCAAATATGTCCAGCTATTTCATAACTGTACGCTGTTTGTATTTTTATAACTTCTTAACACACATACACACACATACAAACTTTCGCATATAATGATCGTAGTCTAATAAGAATATATTTTTTCTTTTCTAGAATAATGTACATAGAAATATTTTAATAACCAAGAAGTGTAAGATAAAACGAAATTCTCGCTAACGATTCTATTATAGCTGGCCAATTTACAATAAAATATCTGTAAATCCCTAAAAAATCTTAACAGCATCTAAGCAAAAAATCCTGTAACATTAAACGAGACCTCCTTAGAAGGAAAAAGCAACGAGAGAAGGTGGCAATTACTTGCAGCTTTATTTTGTGGAATCTTTGTATTAAGTTGGATAGTGTTTTTTCTACTGGAGTCTCGAGAATATTATCTTAGCGGTACTCTCACAAGATTAATGGTAATGGGTTCAAAAGGCACGAGGTGACGCTACGCCGAAGGCGAAACGAAAATATTAATTCAACTCAGTAAAGAAATTAACTCGCAGGCTAGCAGGTGAGGCTTGCAAGTCCCGAATAAAACCTCCGAAATTATATCCTTAATTCACCTTTATTGCAATAATGGCAAAAGAAATTCGAGTCTGCTAATAAACTTTAATATGCCAAGGAAAGTAATTACCGTCTGTAATTTTGTTACTGAGCTCCAAAGTTAAGAAATGTTGTGAGTTGTGACCTATTTTGTATAAGTATAGTTTTTAATATTGGTTTTGTAAAAATAAAGTTTTAATTTTTTTTTATAAATAAAAAATATTAATAGCGACAGATAAAAAAATGATTATAAGGTAAGTTTGTAATGAACAAACGTGTTTTGGATTCTTTTTTTATTTGTTCTGTCGAAAAAACGATAATAATTATAAACTATAGGTTTAGATAATTACATCAAACTGGTTATCCTATAGTAGCGGTAGTCGAGTGCGTATCGGTCAGCCCAGTCCATACATTTCTATTTCAGAAAAAGCACTCAAAAGCCTTATAAGTGAATTAAATTATTAATTAGTTTATACATACCTTCGTAAAATATATGAAATTGTTTTTATGCGTTGATTTGAAAACCTGTAAACGTATTCTCTAATTTTTCTTAACGGGATAGGCAAAAAAATTGCTAATTCCAATTGCTGACGCGTTACTTTACGATATAAATTTTATATTATTTTCGATTTCTTTTCAATTTTTTTCATCATTTGGATACAATTTTACGCTGAATTTATTCATAGATATGTCGAGGCTTCGTTCTGGCACTTCCTTATTCTATTGCACTATAAATTAAAGCGTAATAGACATTAGGTTATATAATAGCAAGTTTCTAACAAGTCGTTGGTTTTATAAAAAAGTTTATGTGGTCAGAGGAACTAAACGGCATTACGTAGAATACCGGTATAATACATCCGATTGTGAAATAACTTGATCTAAAGTATGTAAGTATATCACGGAAAGTGGTTAGTGGAAAAATTGCTAACCGAGGTCAACAGGATGCGGCGAGGACGTGAAATGTGCGATGTTTGTCATTACGTCTTTACTACTAGATACAGGAAGTTGTTAGATTTTTTTAACTTATTCTATTAAAATGTTAATCAATGAAAAATAAATTTATGTTAAAATTTATAATAAAATGTAAAAACGCTCTCACTTCGCTTAGGTTGTTGTTAGCGATCTTTAACCCATAAACTATCCATCTTATCTAAAATTACGTCTATCGATATTAACGTTCAATGATAAACCAACATTAATAACCATCTATGTTATTTTTCTTGGTATGGAAAAAGTAAGATAGATATTATAAGCAAATATTGTTAATAATAAGTTATATTGTCCTACATAAATATATTTTGTAACTTTATTGGAAGTTGATTAGACTATTTTAGTATCGTTAAGTTAATTTTTGTGTAATTTTGGCATTATTTTTACTGACTTCTTTAAATTGTTGTTGTTTGTAGAGTTTACCTTTAAGCAATTGTTACACTGTTACAAGAATATCAAAGATTGTGTATTGATCATATAAATCGTATAAACAATTGTTGGTGAACCTAAATAAATAAATAAAAACACACACTGTTGTACTTAAAATCCTAGAAAGAATGAAAAATGTTGGACTCTTTTTAAATAGCAGCAGATACTTCCCAATATAAATTAGCAGACTTATTCCATATTTTAAATTAAATTAAATTCAGGTATGTAGAAAAGCTATAAGAAGTGTGTAAATATGAAGAGTGAATTGCAGACGTAAAGCGAGATGTGAGCTCATTCAAAGGTTTTCACTAATGAGGAGGGTGAGTGAAAATTTTACCTCTCTAAAAGAAATTTTGCTACATCTATCTCCCACTAAATGCGTGCTACATTTTAAATGCGCCCATTACGAAATATTTTTCACGCCTATCTGGTAATATCGTGCACATTAGGCTCTTTTGGCGACGAAGTTGTCAACTTGAAGGCAAATGAAGGCAGAATTTAGATGAATGAAATTTTGTGTTAAAAATTTTACGAGAGGTTATAATATTTAAGTGGGCAAGCTGTCAAAGAGTTACGCTGCCTAATTTTACGTTAAATTAATTTATATTTCATTCAAATACTGGAATGAAATTAATTCGCAATATAATGAATAAAAAAAAATATGTTGGAACATTAACACACAGCACCATCTAGTTCCATGGTAAGCTACGAGGCTTGTGTTATGGATACCAGATAGTTGATACACTACATATATAACTTTAAATATATACATAATATTATAAATATACCCATGACTAGAGTACAAACATTCGTGATCATCACACAATAATGCCCCCAGCGGGACTCGAACCCGCGACACATACGCTGACACAGCAAGTAGGGTCGTTACACACTGAGCCAAACGTGTCGTCAAATATAACTTACTACTTTTTGAGTTTATTATTTCTTAGTTCCTAATTTCCCATCCATGTACCTACGTATACACTTTGCAATGATTTTACTTATGTTGAAAAAAAAATTGTGACTTTCTTCCACAGACCGAGAAACATTTGTAAAGATAAATAAATATAAAACATCATTAAGCTAGCGACTCACCCTCGCTTCGCTTACGTTCGTCCCTAGGTACGTTTTAATTTTTTTGAGCGGATCCCTAATTCTTTTTCTAAAATAAAAGAAGCCTATGCTGCTCCTTATAACATCAGCTATCTTCCAGTGAAAGTCCCGTCAAAATTAGTCCAGGTGTTTCAGAGATTATCCGTAATAAAGAAACAGACAGACAAACATTTTTAAAATTGTATTTTTCTTATAAGTACCGTATATAATAATTTCATATGCATTTAGTAAAACGCTGTTATTTTGACATTACAAACAGACTCTTCAATCTTATTTATCTGTATAGATTAAAAAAATTGGTAAATATTTAATCATGACAACTAAAAACTTACCAAAATAAATTATACTCAAAGTTTAATTCAAAATTGCGTAAATTAAATGTAAGTGTACGGAATTACACCATCTAATATCACTAATATCATTATACAAGCGTCCATACTAACCACGAGGCGAGAACTCTATGCACAGTACCCTCGTTAGAGGGGGTCATTTGCCTTTTCAACCCCCCATAGCTTAATATGATTTTCATACGTGATACGGGCTTTTGATTACAGCGATTGTGTTTTAGTGCTATACTGGTGGTAGGTTGTGACGTCTACGTGACGTAAATGTCGTAAAGTTGTTTTATTATGTAGATTAAGCATTTTACCTGTGATGGCCAAGAGTATTTTTAGTGCTACTCTTGAAGTAACTCTTCTTATCATTAAAAACCGTTTTCACTTATTTGGCAGCTCTCATACGTACGTATGTATTATATGAATATATTTTTTTTGTCGATTATAAAAAAGTTTGAGTGTGTCTAAAAATGTCTTCAAAAGAGGTTTAGTTGGTCGTCATCAAACTCAAGACCGAGCGTTATCATGTTTTGAAGAACAATTTTAAGCTAATAATTGTTCCTGCTTGTTTTAATAATTTTAACGAACTAATATAAATAACAAAGTATAATTTGCTTTTTAATTGGTACTTTTTTAATTGGAGTTTTTAGTTGGCAACTTTTTAATGCAGCAAACAATTATTCATTTTTTTACTATAAAATATTTCTACAGTATATTTCACAGGGTTAAAATATATATTCAACACTCAAGTATGTATAAAGAAAACTTGATAAAGTTATAAGAAAATGATGTAAGGAAGATTATAACCATGAGATCTCATCAGGAACAGAGATTAGTTCAAATAAGTTTTTTATGGATATGGATTCTAATCAAATCCATCATAGCTTAATATGGAATTTTATCATGAAGGGATATGGATTCTTAGTCATTCATGAACGTATAATCATGTTATGATTCACATTTCTATTTTAATAGAAAATAACTCGTAAAAGTACTTTCTAATGGAATAAAATAACTCATCTATACTAATATTATAAAAAGGCAGTGTTTGTTTGTTTATTTGAACGCGCTAATCTCAGGAACTACTAATCCGATTTGCCAAATTCTATTAGCATTATATAGCCCGTTTATTGAGGAAGGTTAGAGGCTATATATCATGTAATATATAGTATATCTATTAAATAGTAACCGTTAAAACGTACCTAGGGACGAACCCAAGCGAAGCAAGGGTGAGTCCCTAGTGTTTTTATATATTGTAAGATAACATCTTGATTATTCCATAGATAGACGGCAGTTATGAGTACATTGTAGAGATAGTTACTTATAAACTACGACCACCGACTTCTAAGTTATTTTACATACTGTCTTGTAAATTCAAAGTTTAGGATGTAGCTATTTGAGTTTCAACCATTTTACTATTATTTAAATTCATATTTCCCATCACATATTCCGGCAGAAATCGAAACGTCAGTAAAAGAAAGCCACTGGAGTGTAATCGTCCATAAGTGAATGAAGCAATATTTTACTATAAATAGATATGAAAATATTTTAAATATCTCAAATGTCGATACGAAATCTACCGATTTGTTTGAATATATATGTACGTCACTTGCAGGATTATAAAAGCTTTTCCAATTTTCTATTGCAGAACCTCTCACCTAGGTCTCATGGCGACCACGTAGACATTATATCTTTTGCACTCAGTGCAGTTTTGCTCCACCACTCCACCAAGTTTAACTCCATCGATGTCAACATCGATTACTTTACATTGTTTTTATCAAGTATAATTACTTAAACGGATTTGGTATTATGTAATCAAACAAAATATCGATGATCTAGATGACAAAATTGCGTAATTTCTAATTTCCGCTTGCGTAAAGCACTTGTATACTTAAAAGTTTTATTGTAATTGTTGTAATAAAATATGTATGTATAAATTAAAGTTAATATATGTATATATGTTTTGTGACATTTTAATTTTAGAATTAAATTATTAATTGAGATCAAAGATACTAACTACTTGCTGTTGCTCAATAACTGACACACATTTCTCTTTGTTCTTATATCAGGATGACAAATTATTATAATAAATATTTTTTTCACTTAAATTACACTTGTCTTCCAGACTAAGATATGTAGTAATCCGATATTATTTTCAAGAACACATAGAAAGTCATTTCAAAACGTCCACGTCCCCTATTTGGATCGTTGAGTTCATATTTCATGAATGCTTAATAAAAATAAATGTTGTATACACAGCCATAAAAGAATATCATCTATGAACTATTATGGAAAAATATCATTTTATTCCATTTTTTATTGTTCTATTTGTTTTTGGTGGTCATAATTCTTGAAGTACCTGAAGTGGAAAGCATGTTTGTGTCGTCAGCGACAAATAAAGGCAAAAAGCACCCGAAAATATATTCTTTTGTGATTTCTATTCATAATGGGACCATTTGTTGTTTTCGTTTATACAAATTCGGAAATATAAAGCAGATATTAGTTACGCCTGCTGACGACTACCCTACCGCTTTATACTTCATCGTATGTAATTTTAATTCAAACGTAGTAAAATAACAATTAATTGATTTGAAAAATGAAAATTATTTCGTACCTATTTATCTATACTAATATTATAAAGAGGTAAAGTTTGTGAGTTTGTGACGTTGTAGGTAATCTCGGGATCTACTAAACTAATTTAGATGAAATTTGGTAAGAAGATGTTTTGAGAATCTGGAAAGGACATATGATTCTTTCTATGCCGGAAATCATCTCTTAAGGGGGTGAAAATGGGGATGAAAGTTTGTATGGGGAATCAAGCTAGGAAAGAACCCGAGCGAAGCGAGGTTGAGTCGCTAGTTATTAATATAACTTTAAAGTGCATTGAATTTTATTTAAACTAGCCATACGTTTTGTTAATATCTTGTAAATTCATCAAAGATCTCATATGCTTGATCGTAAAAAAATAAATACTACCAAGTTAGTGTTGTTAAAATCATGACATAATTTACTTTAATGTGTGTACGAATGAAATTACGACGACAATGTGTAAGGCTATTTATAAAGGCAGCATAATATTATCCTTGCTATGCACTTAATATCACCAGCTTAGTGAATGTGGAAAATATTTGGTGAAATAACAATGTGCACATGCATTGCATTCTCTTGGCATCTGTCGCGGTCGCATTCTCTCCCTTATAAGTCAATATTATTCCTTTAACTTCTTTTACATATATAATATATAAGAATATATAAGGACCCCTTATAACATCAGCTCTCTGCCAGTGAAAGTCCTGTCAAAATCAGTCCAACCATTTCGGAGAATAGTCGGAACAAACAGAAAATAGACAGACAGACAAAAATTAAAAAAAAATGTGTTTTTCTTATAATAGATTTATATTATAATTTACTTAATGTTGGAAATTATATACGGTACAAGTACAGTATATAATTTCATATGAGTTTAGTAAAAAGCTGTTATTTTTACATACCAAACAGACACTTCAATTTTATTTATCTGTATAGATAGATGATGATGATGTTCTCCTGACCGATTCCGGCCACGGCGGCCAATCTCATTGAGACTAGCCAACTGCGCAGGAGATATTATAGTGCACAAGTGTAGGCGTAGACACAACGTGCACTCTCTATTCCTGTCACTCTCATACCCTGGTGGGACGAAATCTGTATAGATAAAGCCATAATAAAATACTTTCACGTTTTTTTATTATAAAGTCATATTATAAACTCTTTAATATATTAATTTGCCACGTAAATTGTACAGTTTCTTAATAACTCTACAACAAAGTAATAAAAAATAGTGAATATTATAAAACGTTTTTAATAAAAAATTAGAATCAGCAAGCATTTTATGTTATCAAATCATATGTGAAATAACGAGTTATAGCCATAAAATGATATTGAATATATCTTATTTTTAAATCCGGCTAACAATATTTTATAGCACGTCCAAATAATATGCAAAATAATAAAAAGGACGTTAAATTGCGTAATGGTCATAAATTTCTAATAAAACTTGCGTGTCAATGCTGTTCGATTACAATAGGAGTGTATATTTATACTTATCTAGTCATAAAATCATACAGAGGTGATGAAGTTGGCTTACGCGAAAATTTTTAATGGAAGTGTCGATTCGTCCAATAATCGAATGAATAAAAAATATATTATTCATCAATTATCGATGGTGTGTGATATATTGCGACTGTAACTATTTTTATCACATATTATAAAATAGAGTCCCCTATCGCGTTTATCTATCTGTCTGAACGTGATATACTAAAAAACTATCACCGGATTTTCATTCGATTTTCACCAATAGATAGAATGATCCATGAGGAACGTTTACGTGTATAATTCATTAAGGTTTTGTGTAAATTGGCTGAAATATGATGATGATGTTGAAAATGTCGAAAAAAAAAGATGCCGACTGGGACTTTTATGGAGCGTAAACTAATAAAGTTATATGAAACCAATGTATTACAGAATTATTCCTCTTAAAATGATCTTCATATTTAACTATAGTAACGGTATGTGCGCGAAGCGATGGTCGCTAGTGTTTCTATAGAAACAATTGTAGTTAAAATTTTATGTTTCGAATAAGATCGAATGGACTGAAATTATAAATTTTATTGCCATAACTTCATCTAATCGATCGGTTATAATTATCTTGTTATATTATACAGTAATATTCTCCTTATAAAATCCAATTATAGCTGTGTAGGTTAGGGCGCTTTTCTTTTTTTTACACATAAAACTTTTGAACTTTAAAATCGTTGAGATCTAAAAGTTTCAGCTCGGTTGGTTAAGGTTTTTTTTATTGCATATCTTTTTTTTTGCATATCCTGCGCCTAAAAAGCAATTATTTTACTTAGAAAACAAAAAAAGTTGTTGTAGATATTCATACAAACCGACAATAGTCGGTCGAATAATTATTTCTTATTATATTATTTATTAGGCAACAGCCAATTTAAAAAAAATGTTTTTGAAGTAAACAAGTAAATGCATTTCTAAATCAAATTAGTACAGCAGTTGTATTAGGCACAACTTATATGCTGAGGTTTCTATTATTATCCGTCGGGGCGTCGTGGTTGCGTGCTTTAGTGATTCTGCGGCGTCCAATTGAGAGGGGAAGGTTCCATTTGGTTCTAGTGGGTAGTACTGACTTTTCTAGCCGGTGAGTCGCCATAACCATCTATATATACTATATATGCCAGTGTATGCGTTAATGCATTTCCAAATATTAAAAAAGTCAGTAATAGTATTAAATTTACAGAGGTGTTGTATTGTATTTGTAAGCAATCTATCCATTGCATTGTGGCTCTATGCTATTAGGGTTCCTAATTAATAAGGTATCTTTATTAATAAACTAGCATTGCCCGCGGCTCCGCCCGCGTTCAGTTGACCAAAAACCAAATTCTTAGATTTTACATATTAGTATACTCTTACAATGCAGTTTTTGTATTTTTTCTCAGAAATGACAAATTTTCCCGCGGTAAAAAGTATCCTATATGTTGACCCAGATAACCAGCTATCATCATACCAAATTTCATCAAAATCTGTCCAGTGGTTTTCTCGTGATGCGGTAACAGACTGACAGACAGGCAGAAAAAAATTCTAAAAACTATAGATTCGGCCTCTGTATCGATAATAATGTCTATTTCAATAAGATTGCCCAAAAAATATTTAATGTACAGATTCGGCTTAGATACAATTTTATTATATGTATAGATAAGGGACAGTCCCTTGCCTGTGTTTGGCATGTTCTTACAAAATATGAAATAATGTTAAATTCAGATGCAAAAATTGTTACTTTAATTTCTACTATATCGAATTCACCAATTCTTATAACAATATTCATTGGGCGTACTTGACCCAGTTAATACTTTAGTATAGATTGATGTCGTGAAGAATGCGAGCATTGATTACAAAAGAAACTAAAATATTGCAATAATAAAAATGAGAGCTATCGCCGCGGGGCGTAAGCTTTGTAATTACCTACATACATTCATATATATGTGGTGTGTAAAATTTTTATATTTTGTATTTTTAAATATATAGCTATTTATTAAATAAAAGAAATATGATTTAAATTTAAATATAAGTTTATAAGAAAATGAGCAAGGACATAGTTCCTAATAGTTTTTTTTATGAGAAATAGTTGATTTCAAACAGAGAAATTATAATTCTTTTTGTCTGTCCGTATACATATATTAATTTAAAGAATTTAAAAATGTTCCTTTGTATTTTAGGTAAATTAATTATATTCTAATATGCGTATGTAAAGCCGCAGGCGAAGGCTGTGAATATTCTAATTAAGCTATTATTACTAAGGCTTTGATGCTTAATGATACCGCCAGTGCTGGAGTGGAAACTTATTGCAATTAATCTCATTGAGATTTCAGCAATATCATATGTACAATCATATAGTACCTAAGTATAAATATATCATAATACCTCATTGGTGTAACGGATAGTATGTACGATTGTAAGTCTGGTCTTAAATTTGAGTCCCCGTTAAGTCAAGTATAGTTATTATGTTTTTTTAATTCAGATAATTATCAACGGTTGTCCGGATTTGGGCAGTTTTTAGCACTACGATTTCATGCGTCGGACTCCGGAGAGCTACAGCTTTAGGTTTAGGTCCTGTGTCCGATTTCTCACCGTTCATATCAAATTCTCTACTTTATCTCACTTTACTTTGAGAGAATTACTAATATACTTAATTATATATACAAATCAAATGTACACTTAGTTATCACTGTCCAAGTCATGTCCGCGTGGAATAGTGGCAACTGGCAAGAATGCTAGCCACATTCTCCTGTTGAATGGCAATGCCGATTCTATGGGCGAAAAGAAGCTTGAGAATAAAAGGAATAGAGAGTGCACTTGTGTCTGCGTGCACACGCGCTGCCCTCCTATCTCCTGCGCTGGTAACTAGTCTCAATGAGGTTGATCGCCGTGGCCGAAATGAGCCTGGGGGATTTATATCATAGATATTGGTATAACAAAATTAACAAACTGAATATTTAAAAAAGAACAAAATTCTGTTGTTTTTATGATATCGTATATTATATCGAACAATTTCTAGATTTGTTTAAAATAAATCATTATATTAATTTATTTGAGTTTCGTTTTTTAGATCACTGATTTGTATATTTATTTGAATACCAATCACAACTTATTTTCTTATAAGAAAAAAAATCAGACCTAGTAATAATTACTATAAAAATACTGACATAATAAGAGACAAATATCAAATAAGGTTTTTCAAGTAAATCATGACGTGATATATCAAATGAAAGGACTCATTATAAGAAACTAGCAGTACCCGCGGCTTCGCCCGTATTCTAATTTCCGATATAAGCATCAGTTTTACAATAACTTATGGAAGTCTGCCCGATTTGTTGACATTTATGATTACTGCTCCGCTCCCTTGGGTAGTAGCATGATAATAATATATAGCCTTTCTCAATTAACAGGCTATCTAATGCAAAATATATTTTTTCAAATCGGATTAGTAGTTCCTGAGATTAGCACGTTCAAACAAACAAACAAAAAAAACTCTGTCTTTTAATTATATTACTAGGTATAGAAGCGAAATATTTTTTTGAACTGTATGTTCTTTATGTTTACGCATCTCATGTCAATTTAATTTCTGTCACTTAATATAAAAGAACTTGTTAGGCTCGAAAATAGTTCTTTAAAAAATCGAAGCAAACAATAAAAAAAAAAAAGAAAAAAAAAAGAAAAGAAAAACAAATGTTTGTTTACTATTAATTAAAATAGATACATTACTTTTGGTACCTACGAGTATGTGGGTGTCAATCAGTATCCATTAGGGTGGCGCAATAACAGAGCCATCCATATTGAAATGATGGCTGTCCACCTATAGTTAGTTTTCCGAAACACTATAACTATTCGTTTTTGTAACTGGCAGCGTCCTCTTTTTGCTGTAGCGTGTTCAGACACGCGCTAGGGATTTCGACCACTCTTCAATATAAAATCTGTTTTTTTTTTTGTTAAAATATATATACAAATGTAGCCAAAATACAAAAAATTATAAGCCCTTGTTTAATTTAACAAAATTGGACTTGATTCAATTTTATACGTGTACGTTAGAGCTAGAGAAAATATTATCTATACGAATAATAATATATAATAATAATAATCACTAAACCAAATTAGATGAAATTTTTTATGAAGATAATTTGAGACTCTGGGAAGGACATAGGATAGTTTTTATCCCGGAAATCATCCCTGAAGTCTTAAGGGGGTGAAAATGGGGATGAAAGTTTGCTTGGGGATGAAATAGGGATGAAAGCAACCTAGGGACGAACCCAAGCGTAGCGAGGGTGAGTCGCTAGTAGTTAATAAAATTAAATATTTAATGTACGAAACTTTTGCATTCAAACAATACAATATTAACTAAATTTTATCTCAATATAGATTACAGGAAGTTTGAAACAATGTACTGTCAAATTAATAGAACATTTATCTATCCCTGCAGTCCTCTAACTATCTTGTCACATCGTAATTAGACAAGTTAATTAAGCAGCTTACTACAGCTCGACGTTACAGGCATTCGGGCGCCGTCGCTAAATAGTGGCGGTACTTGCATAATATCAGAGTTTACTATATAAATTCGCTTAAGTCGTATTTTAAATATATTATGCTTGTATATTCAGCCCTTTTTAACGTCCCACTGTTGGGCACGGGCCTCCCTTCAATATGAGGGGGATCAGGCCATAATCCACCACGCTGGCCAAGTGCGGGTTGGCAGACTTCACATGTCTTTCGAAAACTTGCTAGGTTCTCTCAGACATGCAGGTTTCCTCACGATGTTTTCCTTCACCGTAAGACAAGTGGTAATCATGTTGAAAATGATTCGCACATGAAAATATCAGAGGTGCGAGACTCGGGATTTGAACCCGCTTCACTCGGTTACCCATGCGAGCGCGTCACCACTGGGCTACCACTGCACTGCTTAAGTGCATAGTAACAACATATAGACTTTCTCCCGGTCACTTCTACGTTCTCGTTAAAAGCAAATATTAATTTAGATCCCATTAGGTGGTAATAAGGACTAGTCGCCTTTTAAGTCTTGTTTGTACGCGTTTGAATTATTTTTGAAGTTATACTTCTTTTGGCACGTTTGGAGAAAATTACGAGAGTTAATTTTTTACGATGCGCGCGCACATCGACAGCCAAATAGCGACACGATGAAGTTAGCTGAAGCGACATGATGAGGCTAGCTACATTCCTTTTACAAACAGAGTTGTGACATACGGGATGAAATCTTTAGCTATTTTTGTTCTGTTACGCCTAAGAAGTTTAACTTCTTACGTGCGTACATAAGTTATACACACACGTTTTTTAAAAAAAGGTAATTCATTCATTTTTCTGCCACAAAACTTTCAGGAATCCGGAATTTGGAATGTTTTGGAGTCACATTTCCATGTGTTTGGAAACACGTAAAAGACGTAGATTCTGCGTCTGATCTCGATTCAGTTAAGTCATAATATTGCCGTCTTAATCGACCTTAAGGGTATGCTCAGTCCTAACCGAATGGTTGAACATAATACTTTCTTAGATTTACGCGAATATTTGACATTTTAAATAAAACTATCTTTTCGGATTTTGTCGCGGATTTATTTGTATTTTTGTTTCCCGACGTTTCGAATGCTTTACAGCATCCATGGTCACGGGAGAGACTGACCATGTCAAAAATACAAATAAATCCGCGACAAAATCCGAAAAGATAGTTTTATTCGAATGGTTGAAGTCAGGACTTTAAGTTGGCTAAGAATACGTTATATATTTTCAAATTAAGTCGGTCTTTAGAAATTTATGTGATACTAACACAACAACAATCTATCAATGATTGATAAAAATTATCTAGTTTAACCTAGGTTTTACTTTTAACGAATTATTACGTCTTTAACTTTTGTTTGTAAACGCTTACGTTTTTAAACAAAATTATTCACATTTTACCTACACTCGTACTACTACTAGTACTGAAGTTATAAAAATTTAATACTTTTTACGTTATGTTAATTATAATACAAAAAAATGGCTAAATAAGGTTGTATGAAATTGATTATAAAATAACTGACAAAACCAAAAAAATATTTTCTTTCTATGTAATATTTGTAGAAAAGATACATTAAGAATCTATGCTTTATAGAAGAGGTAGATATAGTAGTAATTTTAAGTGTTTAGATTTCTAATGCTCTTGAATATTCCTTGCAACTCGCTTACACATTGCCAAGCGTATCGTAAATTCAACTTATAATAACGTTAACTGAGCTGTTTACCCTTTCCTTAACTTTTCATGTGTACATTAAATTTTAATATAAATATTGTTTATTATAGTACGTAGGAAACACCTTTTACTTATTACTTCAAATTTCACAAAGCTAAAGCTTTAAATACATGGCTGTGAAGCACTATAACTTGTAATTAAATCTAAATATATATAAAATTTATGCGAAATTTCAGAAAAATATATATACATATATACAACAGCGTTTGCTATAATTTATGGTGTAAAGATTGTTTATGGAGTTGATAGACAAACAGACAGACATTTTACCCTAGGTAGGTACCTACATCATGTTAAAAAAACCTTAGGTAGAGAAATTTTCTTAAAATACAAGGAAAAATTGTTTTTTTTCTTACTGGATTTTAGGTTGCTGAAACAATTTTTTCTCTTTTTAGCATTAGATTGGCTAGTATGTGTTTAATACAAGTTGTTTTTGAAATTACAGTAATTCGATTAGTTGCCCTCCAATATCTTAATTTCATGATAAATTAATGTGTTGGGACATTAACACACTGCACTATCCAGTTTCGCGGTAAGCTACGAGGCCTATGTTATGGATACCAGATAGTTAATACACTACATATATATAGGTATAACTTTAAAAACATATATATTATAAATATAAACACCCATGACTGGAGTACAAACATTCGTGCTCATCACACAAATGAATGCATCCAGCGGGACTCGAAGCCGCAACCGCTGGCACAGTAAGTAAGGTCACAACAAACTGAGCCAAACGTGTCGTCAAGATTTTAAGATTCACATACTAAAAACGAAAACTTATTCTCAAACTTATAACGATATACTAAACATAATAGAGTATTTCAAATACAAAGTCGCCGTCAACAAGTTTATAGCGCAATATACAATTTTCCAATTGGAACGTTGGCACTTCCACATATCTGTGTTCCACCAACGTCGTTCTTCTCGCACGAGTGGCCTACAAATCACTACTATTGTGTTCTTTCATATTTGTTTGCAGTTAAAATGTTGTACAGCTGCGAAGCAATTTCATACAATCTCCAACGAAATTGAACCGAAAATAGAATTAGTTTCATTGACAAAGGAATTTTATGTCAATAATTTCTGCTACTCAATATATGTAATTTGCGCTAATTGTTAAAACAGAATCAAGGTGCTATTGTGTAATGCCTTTTTAATTAAATGTCTAGAATAAGTTATCGAATTGGTTTTTATATTTTGTTAGTTTAATTAGACTATAATTATAAACTAGCGACTCATCCTCGCTTCGGGTTCGTCCCTAGACAGATATCAATTATTCTATTGCAATTTTTTTAATCCAAATTAATACTTAGTTCTTGAGATTAGCGCGTTCAAGCAAACAAACACACTCTGCCTCTTTACATAGATATACATAGATATAGTATAGGTAAAAAAGTTTATATGAATGTAGTATGGTTGTTACTTCACGCCAAAACGGCTGGACGGATTTCGATGAAATTTGTACATTAGTTAGGCTGTGACGCAGGCTATTGTTAGGTGCATAAGGACTCACACAAGCGGAACAAAGGTAAGCCCTAGTGTGCGTATAACATTATGTAACAGTAAGAGAAGTCATTATTAATAATTGCTGATAAATGTTAATAATATCTGTAATGAACACTGAAGAATTAATTATTTCAGACAATTATTAATAATAACTTCCTAATAGCATAGGTTAAAGTAAGAACTGATGGTAATAAAAGACACAAAGTGGTAAAAATCTATCACGATACACCGATGAAATGGTTTTGTCCGTTTCTTTTAATTTATATATTTGGAAGACTGTGTCGGCTTCACGGGATTACCCGGAAAATATTGATTCACCGGAAAATAAAAATCCACTCATTCCTTTTTCATTCCTTTTACGGTAAAGGTATGAAAAAAATCCTTTGGTTTCCTATCATTATAGGTATCAGCCATAACAGCCTCTTCGATCCAGCGGATTGGTCGGATGACATAACTTTTAATTTATTTTAAAGAATTTTTCATTGTTTGGAGATAGGAAATGAAAATTAATTAAGTTAATACTTTCTTAGATTTACGCGAATGTTTGACATTATTAAATAAAACTATCTTTTCGGATTATTTCGCGGATTTATTTTGATTTTTGGTTCCCGACGTTTCGAATGCTTTACAGCATCCATGGTCACGGGAGAGACTGAGGTGTTACATGTCTTAAAGACTGTCTGTAACAACTATATCTTTAAGACATGTAACACCTCAGTCTCTCCCGTGACCATGGATGCTGTAAAGCATTCGAAACGTCGGGAACCAAAAATCAAAATAAATCCGCGAAATAATCCGAAAAGATAGTTTTATTTAATAATTAATTAAGTTAATTAATTAAAGGCATAATAAAAATTAATTGACTGTAATTTAGTTTAATTAAATTTTATAATATATTAGAAATATTTCAATTTACATGAGATATTTCCATTCTAATATTCATTTGGTTTTGGTTGGTTAATTATGTTTTTTTTTTCTTTTAAATTAAATACTTGGATTACTGATATGTATCTCGGCTATTTTGAAAGTAGAGATGGACAATCAGTAAAATTTCATTTATAGTATTATAAGTATAGATATGTTTGATACTTAAAATTTGTCCATCGTTTACGTTTTTGTGTTACATTCAGATCATTTATCACAAGACGATGTTTAACAAAATAGTTGATTCAGCGATTGAGAACAAGTGTTCGGATTTTTATAAATTTCTATAAAAACAAGTAGCGGAACTATCATTTATTACGAAGACCTCAAAGACTAGCGAAGCACAAGTTCCAGACAGACACTATTAATCGTAGACCACTTAGATTCTGAAGTTCCGGATAACAGTGAAACCGAATTTCTTTATAAAATTCTAAAGATATACCTATTATTTCAATTCGTGAGTGATCACTGAATAAAAATTCATTTTGTTTCCATCAAGACTTTTATGGGACGATATAAAATTTTCCAATTCAACTGTTGGCACTCTACACAGGCATTACTTCGTGCAGTCACAAATCAAGTTTGCAGACATTTTGCCGGCGGCCATCTTGGTTTTTCGCGATCGCTTACCCTGAGACGGTAAGTTAAGCACCGTGAAATACAATACAATAAAGCTGACCTATTATGCACCAGCTTTGCATCATTTGGCGAGATTTCTTTTGAGAATTATTTCTTTTGCCCATTATTTTTCTTGCGGTTATTTCCTGTAAAATTTTGTATTATTAATATTTTAATGACTTTAAATTTTGAATTGAACTAAAATTAAAGGTTTTCTCAATATTATGTATTCTTTTATTAATTCAATAATAATTAATATTGTAAAAACGTTCATTGAGTTTTGATATATTGTCATGTCTTCATGTTTCATTATAATAATATATACCATAAATTTGACTCTTCATATTTAATTAAAATATAAAATTTTATTATCATATTTATGTCATGTAAATTTTGCATTTGTAAAGGGATTTTATTGAGTTTTGTGGACATAATAGCAACAATGTACGATAGATTGCACACCAGTTCTGAACAATATTCAATCAGTGGCTGAAGCCATGTTAGATTTAGTAACCCATGGATATAATGAACTTTTAAAAGTTAATCCATACAATATTTATAATGTTATAAATGTGAAAGTAACTGTCTGTTACCTTTCATGCTTGAAACGCTAAACAGATTTCGATAAAATTTGGCAAGGACATAGATTGCAACGTCATCGGACATAGGCTACCATTGAACCATGTCCCACTTATTACGCGAGCGAAGCCGCGGGCAAAGGTAGTTAATTTATAATATAACTGCTACGAATTAAATTAGGGATCCATTAGCAAAGCTAATTTTCCTAAGCCTTTCATATCACTTTCTATAATACAATCGATACGATACCGAATACCTACCGAATAGTAGCCGAATATTCGTTGCAAGTCTAATTATTATTACATACACATCTTCATTCATACGGTCCATCTATCATACTTCTTTTACCATCCAAATTCATAGGTACATAATATTCTTTAGGTTCGATGATTATTATTCTTCCTCATCACATTCCCAAGCTACACTTACTTGTAACTGTTACATATTTTTTTATATTAATCTATATCTTATCTACCTACGACATTCTGGAACCAAACAAACAAACATAAATAAACTGCGCGGGTGGAGCCGAAGATAACGCTAGTTCATAATATTGAAATATGAAAAACTAGCAATTTTTGCATGAAAGAGTAACAAGCACACAAACATACACACATGCACACGCATATACAAACTTTCACAATTATAATAATTGTAGTCCGATCATCACAATGTATATCAAAATCAAAGATCAAAATATCTACCTTATATTAGTCACGTTCTAGAATTCGGGTCACCGACACTCACTTAGCATCATAAATATTCCATTAGCACTCGCCAGGCCGCGACACTCTACACTAACAGAGCCTATCTCTCGTGTCATCTTAGGATATAACGTTGTTAGTAGGGTTCACCCTCGAGGGAGTCATAACTGATTGGTATCTGTTTCTACGAGGCACCGCTGAAGGGCAAAAGGGGGTAAATGGTCGTCTGTTTATAGTATCAGTATATCACACGTTTGATATTTAGAAATTTATTATTGTTCATATTATTTGACAGATATTTTAGTCTAAATTATTTTTATTATATATATTTTTTTAAATAATGTTTGTTTATGAACAACATTGAAATACCATAAGTAAGGTAAAATGTTTTTTCTTCATCCACTTTAATGGATCGTTAATCTGTAGATAAACGTATTGGGTATTATAATAAATTTTAAATTCATTTTATTTCACTTGTGAGAGAGGTCACTTGTGAGGATAAGAAGTCTCTATTACTTTTTTTGTTTTTATTTACAAAGAACTACTCATTAATCATACATACTATATTTATTCTATTTCAAATACTTAATGAGACTTTTTATTTTTCTTATTTGTCAGTAAGTATATACCTACTAGAAAAATAGCTTAAAATTTTGGTTTTTCAAAATATAGGAAGTATTTGTAATTCATGAGCAATAATACTTTAAATTTAATATCAACAAACTGTTGTAACCGTGCCAGGTTGGCAGCTCTTATGTAAAACATCAATAATTGGCACCACGATACTTTAATATTTTACAAATATTTGGCTGACGTGCATAGAAAACTTATTTTCATATGAGACTCTTGGAGAAAACAAATAAAATCAAGAGAATGTAGGTTTCAATAACAATATGTACTTAAGTTGGGAATTTTTACATAATAGTATCTACATTTTTAATAAATATTATTTCATAACAAAATTTTTACTTATTTATAAGCAAAAAATATTTAAAACCAGTAATTTTATATATTATCACATATAAACAAACAAACAAAATAATCTAATATTAAAAAATATTAAAAAATGTCTCAAAAAATTCCGTACATTTTCTGGTGAAGTTTCTCAAATGATGTTTGTACCATACAAATATACCCCATATTTGTGACTACGCTGCTTTCAATGGGAATATATGTTTACAACACAAAACAAAGGGTGACACGAGCCAAGAGCCTACTACTAAAGTAAGACTAGGCAAGAAGTGCATTGCTAAAAGCTGCTACCATCAAACGTGCACTGTATTGTGGTCGCTTTTACTAGAACACGTTGAAACTAAGAGTGGGGTGTAATACGTAAAGTGCTGTACCAAATCGATGTAAAAACGTCTTCCAATTCCTAATCTAGACACATTGAAATGTATTTAAATGACTTACGTACATGCTTGTGTTGTCACATCGTGGAAATAATCCATTCTTATGTTGGTACACATTTTTAAATATACCTAATAAAAATATATATAAGCCGGATACCCCCGTCAGGAACGAAGTTCCTCACAGCTTTTCTTAAATTGCGAATGTAATTTGATATATAGTGTCTATTGACACACTCCGCGGATATAATACTTTAGCATGGAAAGCACGGATAACATAAATAAACAGTAAATAATTAACACCCAAATAACATTAAACGTATTGAAACAGGAAATACTTGTATCAAAATATAAAATTTTATTATTATTAACTTACTTTCTTAAGTTTGTATTACAATTTTTTTAAATTTGTTACAGTTCTATTTGTTAAATCTCCATTACAAAATGGCAATAATCAGATAGGTAATGTAATGTACTTTAAATAAAATTGTGAGTTATTGAAAACGATTTTATTTTACGGGAGTATACCATCGAGCACATTTAACTAACACGTGATGTAAACAAATATGGCGGCCCGAGCTTGACGATAACATCCGAACTACGCTGGACGCTACAAAACGTCTCGCGCTTTTTCGATAATATGTTACGTTAGAAATCATTCTACCTGTCAACTACTACCGCAAGCCGCGTTAAGGAACTGTGTTAAAAAAAAAAAACATTATTTATAAAAAAAATTACTGCATAAAAAGTTAACTAAAAAAATTAAAACAAGTTGACGAAATAACATATTATTATGCTGTCAGTATTAATCATCAAATCGGCTAAACTATTTAGTAATTATAAGGGAACGATCGTACATCACATACTACATATAGTATACATACAGGTCAAACACATAACCCTCCTTTGAGCTTCGCCGCAGGGGGGTAAAAAGATAACTTGTCTAAAAAGTCTATTTAAAAATACCCTTTATTTGTTCGTCTAAAGTAGTTACTTTAAATAAAGGTTTAAAAGGGTTAAAACGTCTTGTCTATATATCATTATGATAACATGCAATGAGTTGATTTTTTTCAAATAAAATTGAGGAATAAAAAATTTAAAAAACACCAAATTAAAAAGTTTAACAAATATTGTAATTCATTATAAATACATTAAGTATACTTCATATTTTCTTTCTAATAAATGTTTTAGAAAATAATATTTCGTTCTGTAAAGTACAAGCAAATTATAAACAAAATGTTGCTTTTAATTTTTAATGCTGTTAATACTTGAAGTAACTGATGGACTTCGCCTCGAAAGAAACCTATAATGACTTAATGCATAAA
The DNA here is from genome assembly GCA_921882275.1 of Brenthis ino. Classification (NCBI taxonomy): domain Eukaryota; kingdom Metazoa; phylum Arthropoda; class Insecta; order Lepidoptera; family Nymphalidae; genus Brenthis; species Brenthis ino. The sequence continues at coordinate 28,725,305 of OV170222.1, read as the reverse complement.
CTTTTTATCGCAACTACGGCCTAAGAGCTGTTCGAAAGTTGTAATTAATTTTTAATCCTTTGTCTTTGCTTTGCGGCTTTGCACAATAAATTAATTTTATGGACGCCGGGATCGTTATCACTTTAGATTATGAAGTAATCGGTTAATTCAATTTTGTTCGGGACCAAATTATGTTTTTACTTAAACCGTAATTGTTTGTATACCTTTCATCACTTAATTAAACACCTGATATTTTATTGAATAAAAACATTTCATTTTATTACATTTTTTTCCATTTATATATTATGAGCTTTCTGTTTTGCTTTGTTATTATAAAACATACAGGTATTTAATAGTATCGCACAGTTTATTTATTGCATAATTCTGTGCATCTGAGGGTTGTAGCGTGTCACATAACCTGTGAGTCTTCCTAAATTCCTAATAATTCTTTCCTAATTAAAGGATACAAAATGCAAAAAGTTTTTGTTAACTAGGCTGTTATTTTTAAAGATTAGCGCCATCAAATACACTGAAACTCCAAAAAAAATCTATTTGTTTAATAACACTACTAACATTTCTAGGTAATTTTACAATGTAGGCTAGTTTAATGTAATGGCAGATTCGATAAATAAACAAACACGTATTGTGTTATTATATAAGTCGCGTGCTCTAATCCCGTTATTAGCGTGGTTAGGGGACATTTGTAATCTAATAAATAGCGGCTAACGAAAGCACTGTAGCCATATGATTATACTCATGTGTTGCTATTATTTGCAAATCTCTATATTTATAAGGTTGTTGAAATGTAAATAACTTTGTTGTTAATAATATTGTTAGGTACCTTTATAATTTTTGAAGTTATACTTGTTTTGGCACGTTTGCAAAAAAAAAATTAGGGTAAAATTTTTACGATGCACGCGCACACCGACAGCCAAAAAGCGACATGATGAAGTTAATTCCTTTTACAAACAGAGAGTTATGACGTACGCGATGAAATCTTTAGCTATTTTTGTTCTGTTACGCCAAAGAAGTATAACTTCTTACGTGCGTACATAAGTACACACACACGTTTTTTTTATATATATTACGTTAAAACATAGACAGAGTATTTTTAAAGATACTATATCTACCTATACAAGACTGATATAAATGTTGTTTGGATAATATTTTTTCTTTTACGAAATACATGGAGAGGACGGGGTGAATTCTATTGCTCACATGGACGTAAATAACGAGTTCACCAATTTGTTACAGCATCTATTTGGCAGCTTCACATGTTTTGCTGAAATAAAAACAGAATAATATATTTTTGTATAATCGTTACAATCAATTGTTGTTTGTGTTTCTTAAATAATTGAACCTGGGACCTCCAATTAATTTCTTTCTCTCTCTCTCCGATGAACTTCATATTTTTGAATTAGCCAGTACCTACTGGGATTATCTATAGATAATAATATATAATAATAATATTATAATATTAACACGCTAGTATTAGTCTCCGTCAGCATAAAATTTAACCTGCGTATTGTACACGGACTTTCTATAAGGTATGGTATATTTAGAATCGAATTTAGCTATTTCATAGACTAACCCCTACAAACACGTTGATAAATGATAAACTTCTTAGCCAAATAAAAAAGCAGGGTAAGAAAAGAAAACGAAAACAAACTAGAGCACAATTACACAAGGTTTAAAATTATTATTTTACGCTACGTTTTAACGGTTAGTATGGAATAGATAGACATAAATATTATATATACATGGGTAATAAATAAACAGTTCTAAACTTTTCGATTTTCCAGATATTTTTTTGGGTTTTCCCTTATTTTAATATTTAAACCGCCCCTGACACACCCCCAACAAAACATATTCTAATCGGTCGTTTTTGAGTTTTAGCGAGACTAACGAACAGCAATTGATTTATATATCTATATAAAATGAATAACCGAAATGAATGTATGTGCATAACTTCGGAGCGATTGAACCAAATTGAATAATTGTTTTTTTGTGTGTATGTTATTGTAAGGAAGTTTTGTATATAAGAAAATTAAAAGAAAAAAAAGCAAGCTAGGAACGAACCCGAGCGAAGCAAGGGTCAGTCGCTAGTAAGATGTGTAATAATTGTAAACATTGAATTGGGTTTATTGTTTCTATCCAGGTTCAGAGGTCGTTCCATGACTGAATGAAAATTTATTTTACGACATCTATAAAAGACAAATATTAAAATATGATTCATAAAACAGTCGAGCCTTGAATAAATTATAAAGTCTCAGCGGTCAACATGTCACGAAGCTATACATTTTTCAAAGATGTTCTAATACGTATAAAAATTTTAATTGCTGCCTAATGATAATTATAGCTATTATAGCTCAGAGACAATCGTATCGGTCTTTAAATACTACGATTTTATGTAATGTCTTAAAAAAAATAACATCTCGACAAACGTCCTGGACTTGGTTGAAATTAAATATTTTTTTAAATTTTATTGAAATAAACATTATTATCGATACAGAGGCCGAATCTATAGTTTTTAGAATTTTTGTCTTTCTGTCTGTCTGTTACCGCATCATAGCAAAACCACTGGAGGGATTTTGATGAAATTTGGTATGATGCTAGCTGGTTATCCAGGTCAATATATAGGATACTTTTTATCGTGGGAAATTATCTCATTTCTGAGAAAAATAACTGCAATGTAAGAGTATACTAATGTGTAAAACCTAAGAATTTGGTTTTTGGTCATCTGAACGCGGGCGGAGCCGCGGGCAATGCTAGTTTAGTTATAAAAAAGACTGTATCAGTGACAATTCGGAACAGAATCTTAACGTTAATTGCTTCGCGGTGTGTAATTACTATATAATAATAAAAGCAGGATTATTTACCTCGACTACCCCGAACAGGACTACTTTTTATTCTCCTTAAATTTCTTTGTGAATAAATAAATAAAAAATGTCAGAATATAGAACCTACTTTATATTTATTAAAAAATACACCTAAACTATTTATTACAATATTGAAATATATTATTGAAAATAAGATATTCTTCATATCTTCCACTTTGTGTTAGATACTAAATATCAAATACCTAGAATATATAATCATATTAAATCGGTTGCACATTTAAATGCATTAAGCTCCGGACAAAAGCGCATAGTTCAAAGACAAACCACGGCTTTAACACCTCAAAGCTCGTTTCCTATTCTCGTTGACCTAAAAAGCTTCACTCATATCTCATACTTTAACATAGAAATGGATAACAAGTGGACAGTGAAGTTAAAAATGGTTGTTTGCTAAGAACTACTTAGTGTTTATATTAGGTCGTAGTAGAACATATTTGCGAGGGAAGTATAATTGTAAATTATTGTTTGGTACCATATCACTATGTGTTTGTATGTCTGGATGTTTGTACTCTATAATGCTAAAACGGCTGAATGGATTCGAGTGTACAACTACCATGTTCTGGAGTAAAATATTATAGGCTACTGATAATAATAAAAGTAGCCAAAAGGTGACGGTTCAATCTATACATATAATAAAATTATAACTAAGCCAAATTTGTACATTAAATATTTTTTTGGAAAATCTTATTGAAATAAACATTATTATCGATACAGAGGCCAAATCTATAGTTTTTAGAATTTTTGTATGTCTGTTTGTTTGTCTATCTGTGACCGCATCACGGAAAAAGCACTGGAGGGATATTGATGAAATTTGGTATGATGATTTTTGGCTAGCCGGGTCAACATAATATAGGATACTTTTACTGCGGGAAAATATCTCATCTCTGAGAAATGTATACTAAACGTCAAAACGTATGCAGGGACGAATCTGAGCGGAGCGAGGGTGTCGCTAGTATAATATAAGTACAAAGGGTAGATCTAGTGATGCACCCAAACAAAGAGAGGGTAGTTAATAATTAAAACATAAGAAAATGATAGGCATATAGAAATTTATATAGTTAAGAATACAATTTCCAATGAAAATTCGTTTAGAATTAGTTCGTATTACCTGTAGGCTCGGTAAATGGCAAGTGCTTTTAAAATCGATGTCGGGTTAAAGACGGCGCGGGGCACTTTATGCCGGTTTGGTCCCCTGCCTCCCGCAGTCTCTCTCGACGACAAAGACTCTATAGGAGTCTCAACAATTATTATATATTAAAATCGCTTTAGTATTTATATGGCGTAGCTTACATAGTAAGCCGGAAATTTCTGTTTCATATTAAATTGTGGACAAAATTTGTGTTCCAAACTTTTCTACCCTAGTTGTGTTAGCTTTTACGATTTTATTATTATTAAAACAGCTGTTCAATAGTGAAAAGTAATACTGATTAATACTACTTTATTTTAAAGTAGCGACTTACCCTTGCTTCGCTCGAGTGCGTCCGTGCGTACCTATCGCTAAGCAGTTTTTGTTCACAATTTCATGGGTTTTAATTTTTTTGCGCGTAATCCTGTCCGTTTCTACAATAAAATTAGCCTTCTTATAACATCAGATATCTACCAGTGAAAGTCCTATCAAAATCGGTCCAGCTGTTTTAGAGATTAGCAGAACAAACAGACAGACAGACAAAAATATTAAAAACTATTTTTTCTTATCAGTACTTTATATACTTTCATATACATTTAGTAAAAACCTGTTAATTTGACATTACAGACTTAAATTTTATTTATCTGTATAGATAATTATATTTGCTAACAGAAATTTATTCTAAAATTATATTAAGTATTAAAGGATCAAAACTATCTGTTCAAGCTTAATTTAGCATGAGAAACACACACTTCATAATAAAATATTGAACCGTGTATAAACATCAGGAACTACGTTTACAAAGGTCAACTTCTTCAACCATGAAATTGTTATACATGAAATGAATTGATTTTACAATCAAATAAACATATAAAAAGTTTTAGCTAAACTGACAACAATAAAGTAGGATTTATTTCATCTTGTCATGTCGGTTTAAGCACACTGGCAGTCACGAGTCAAGCTCAAGGCTCAAAACCTTAACCTGTTCACCACACCCGTTGTTACGTGGTCACAATGACCTAGGTATTCTATGATATTACATATTCAATTTACTAAGTAATTTAATTATTCTACATTATAAAAATATATTGATATTACTCTAAAAGTGTCTAGGAATTCTAAGAGTAAATCTGATAAAATTGGTCACGCGCTAAGCCTATGGCATGAAAAAGATTAGATACTGATCTTTCTACTGGTTCACTTAGAATACTGTTTTTGTTATTATCACTCACGATGTTTTTCAAATTTTATAGATCATAAATGTCAATTTTAAAAGATATCTGTAAAGTTAAAGTTAGATGCTGCTTGACGTGCGTTAAAATTAAACAAATGCGGGCGAGCGTGTCTATGTACATATACATGTAAATAGACAAAGAAAAAACAGTTTAGTACCGACAGACAGATAGACAGTTTGGTACAGAGGAGAAAATCCTCTGTTTGTCAACCTATTTTTCTATTTTTTGTAGCTTTAGTGTTAACAAAAAAAAATGATTATGCTCGAATGTCGACCGCTGAGCGAACATCGTTAATTTATCAGTGAGATAGGCATAAAAAGAAACAAGTGGTTTTCAAGGTTCACATATTAAAAAAATAACAGTCAAAAGATCTATTCAATGTTCGGAGATAAAAAAAATATTTTTACAAGTTTAGAAAGGGCAAAATTTAAAATACCGTTCCAGATATGCATACCAATTTCGAAATATTTCAAAAAAGAAGGCAAAAGCGGCATCACTCGACGGTGTTTTATCAAAGAGCGTAGCAGGACAAATTCCATTTGTATGTTACAGCGTAAAATATTTTAGCGAATATACAAATTTGGGCGTTGCACAAATTGGTCGACGCGTCTACTCCCAGAGTTGTCATGGCTATAACAGAGACAATATTACAATTAGATTATTTAAATTTAATACACTCTGTAGAGATCTGGGAAATAAATGCCGTCACAAACGATTATGTAAGGCCAAATAGCGTCGAATGTCGACTTACATCGTTCCAAGCTATTATGATAATCAAAAATATCTATCTTTCAAACGTTAAGACGTTTTCGAGGAATTTTGGTAATAACGATTGCATAATATCCATAGCAAACTTGTTAAGTACTTTATTTTTGTGGAAGATGCCAATGTCAATTTTTTTAAGGATGGAATTGAAAATGCACATATTCTTATCCGACTTAATGAAAGAGGAGATATATTTTTTGTATTCGTTTTTCTTATTATTTTCTTATTACTGTTGTTACTTTTTCTATTATATTCTTCTATTATATAACACCTCCAGTAATATATATTTTTTAATTAGGTTATACCTTGAAGGTAGTCCCAAATTATTAAATTTCAAAACAATTGCTGTTAATACTGTACTTTCTCATAAAAAACAGTAGCCATTTTTGCTATTTTCAGATATTTCTATACTTATTGTTACTGTGCGAATAGACTTTCGGTTTTTCTAAAAACCTGCTGAAACTAAAACTGAAAACGAATGAGACTATACGCGTGAGTTTTTCAGCTACCTTCCGGAGACACCGGCGTAGTGTAGAGTTTACATTTGCAAGTTACATACATATTATCCACCTAGAGTAGTTTTATTTTACACAAGAAGATCTATACATATATATGTATATTCAATATTTTAACGTCCCACTGCTGGGAACGGCCTTCCTTCAATACGAGGAGGATTAGATTGGTAGATACACTGTTTCAGGTTTGGTTAAAAAAATAGTTGTCATCGGGCACTACTTATAATTGCTGAATAATTTAAATTAAAGTAATAAGTGTAATACTATTTTATTCATAGATTTATAGTTTTTAAGCGTGCCAGAACATAGGGTCGGACAAACATACATAATTACATATATACATACATACATACTTACACACATACAGGTCAAACACATAACCCTCCTTTGGGCTTCGCCGCAGTAAAAAAAAATCGTTTGTAAAAATATTAATAAACAGATATCAATTTTTATTAGCATTACTTGATTATAACTTAAAATAAATCATTATTAGTTATTTATTACTTGAGCTTGAAATTTCATTAAGAATTCTTAAAAAAAAACATTGTTCCTCTATACCAATAATACAGATTTTTTTACAAATATATATACATAATAGTTAATAGACTTCCGCATCATAAAATGGATTTTTAGTAATAAAAACCTAAAAGTCGCAATTTACAAGTCCATAAAGTTGATAGCCTCGTAGTATTCGTTGAAACAGAGCAATTCATTGATAATTATGATGCACAACGAAAACAAACCATGAAATATTTTAGCATACAGCTGTTAATGTAATTGTTTCACGCTGAATAGTAAATATTTCCTCGACACCCACATATTGTAATCGAATGTTTATTGTATTGAAATTGCAACTATTGTTACGAGTGAGATGCACAATTTGCCATTCAGTGAATATGATATAATGTACTAGAACTACGAATTTTAAGTTACATGCTATATTTTGATGTTTATTTTTGTAACAGAAATCTTTGGTTTTTGAACTTGTAAGAATTCAAACTCTTAATAAACGCTAAGATATGAATGATAAAATTACCTAATATATAGTATATATATATAAAACAACACTATTTTACGTTATTTTGCTCACCATTCCCCATTTTTTTAGTTTTAACATAAAATTTTTAACTTACAAGCCGTACGTAAGTACATAAGCACTTATAATACATAGCCAATAATAAAAAAGATGTTAAAATATTAGTAACTACTGAAGAATCCGGATTTAGAACTTAATTCTTTGACTACCCACCTTCCTCATCTGCATTGAATAGAGGTGTGAAACATGATGTCACAATAGAAACTATGATGACAGACAGCTTTATTGGCAATCGGAAAAGTGTCAATCTGGCACCTAAATTAAGATGACATAAGACAAGATTCTAATATAACTTCCGAGATGAAGTAACTTAACCAAGGTTCTTGAAAAAAAAAAACAGATTTTCAAGAAAAAAACAAATGGATGAAATAAATAACAAGGTATTTTCTGGGTCTATTTTAAGCTTAATTATCTTTTAGTAAGTAAATATTATAAACAAAACTATACTGAAAATAAAGATTAAATTTTGAGAAAAAAAATGCAGACTGCTTAAAAAGTGAACTAAAAAGACGAAACAAGTTAACGAAGAAAAACAGTATTATGCAGTCAGAGACATTTTCAGTTCATATTACAAGTTTAGGTACGTATATATATTATATATACGACTCATATGTGTATATATAACACCTCCAGGTAAATTTCTAAGAAATTAATTAAATTTCTAAGAAATCTATTGTTAACTGTAACGCTGGCGTGTCCGCGGTCATGGAGGGATTAAAGATCAAACACATAACCCTCCTTTGGGCTTCGCCGGTTAAAAAATTAACAAACTATTTTGCTATAAATAGAATGAGTAATGTAAATTATAATCTTATTTTCCCACCTTTCTCATTAAAGCGTGTTTGCGGTTAAAACATGGCAACAAAGAAAGGATTTTCTTAATTATTTTGTTTCCTCTCATAAGTAATTAATTTCGTATAAGTAAACACTGATGATAAAGTTTGAGACATATTTATAAACCATGGTAAATTTTATGGGTTCTATGAACACTACGGGGATCATTTATAGTAATGATGAATTTTCATTTTTTTCAATACTTTTATAAATAATGTTCTTCATATGGTCTTTTAACTTACTATCATATGTATAACAATTAAGATAATTAAAAATATTTAAACAATCAGTTTTACTTTCTACAACAAAATATCAAGAAGAAACCATCGTCATAATAAACAGTTATAATTTAACAAAACAAAGAAAATTTGACTTTTAATAGATTTTATTTCCGCTATTTTATTTTATAAATTACATTGATGGTAAAGAGATTTTTTGCCTTCACTTCTTCGACGATCTTTAAGGATTCTTAGGCCTTATTATATTTAAGTTGAATAATTTGATTGATCTTCATATTAGTACTAAACTGTATTGCGCATATAACCTTATTCCTGCATATTCAGAAGCAATTAGAAAACTTTCGTACTGATCCATTACGTAAACGCAATGAAAAACAATTTTGCTTCAAACATAACAAAGTTATAATGCGATTACCTCCCTGTATTATACATCGTAATTTGAGACAGACATGTAATTAAAATTGTGTACTTTAATTTAGGTAAGTTCAAAATTTTTGATTTATGATTATATAGCATGTAATAATAAATATTATATGAATTTCGTAACATAGTATATAATAGTATATGTAATAGTGCCATAATATAGTAGTAGAATTGTGATTTGGTTATAACGAAAATGTGAATTTGTCGATCAAAAAAACGTTTAAAAAAATACGCACAAAGTTGAGTGCTGCCAGAGTGTGTGTTCTCTGCCCTAAACCAAACAGCTCAAGCTATTAGTTTATGCGTTCACGAATTCCAGTTATTTTAATATTTATATATGTCCTTTAAAAATTTTGCTAATTTTTGTATACGTATAGTTTTTGCTTGATGAAATGATGACAGATTTATCCCCAAAGAAACATCACTATGATTGTTTAATTCTCAAACTTAATAAAACAGCACCTCGGTAGTTTATATATTTAATTGAAAATTATTCACTTTTTGATGATAATTTAAACTTGACTCATATAATATGGTTAATACTTTAAATTATTTAACTTATAACTTCTCCTTAATTTATTTTTTAATGTTACTCCTCCAGAGCTCCACAAGAAGCGTTCACCTTTTTAATAATTAGTTTTTTCATTACATTTGTTAGCGCTAACTTCACAAGACTGCTAATTTTCGGTATAGATTATAAATATAAAATCTTTGGAAAACACAATGGCTGAAGAAGTCAAAAATAGTTAGTCCAAAGTTGATTTTGTAGTCGATGCACTTTGAAATATATTTTAAGTTTTCTGCCGGAGATTAAATAGTATTTTTAATACTTCACTGGTATATAATGCATACGATTATTTTTTTACATATGAAATATATTCACCCTCGTTATTTCAATCAGTGTTCCAATGTCGTATTAACATCTTTTTTCATCAATCAGTTCTCTAAGCCTTTGCTGACGTATTATCTAATACTGCATAATACCGTTAATCTCAATCACGTTCGACTATTTGGTTCTTGTAACAAATGATAGGTAATGTGTTTAATGACAGGCTGTTCATCGCCCACGGGTATAACTTCTAGCCTTGAACTACTACCCATGACATGATGCTTGTAATATTTAAGGATGTGCTTATAAATATTGCTATATTTAATGAAAACCAAATTATTTCTAAATTATTTGCATAAAACTTTGCATGTATGCCCAAAAAAATTATTTTTAGATTTTTTGTCTATTTATCTGCGCGTTTGTACGCACTAATCTCAGAAACGGCTTAACCGATTTGGGTGTGTTTGTGTATATATAGATAACTAGCGGCTCACCTTCGCTTCTCTCGGGTTCGCCTCTAGAAAAACAAATCTATCCCTCGTGAACCGTATATTTTTCCGGGAAAAAAGTAGCCTTTGTATTATTCCAGACTATAATCTATCTCTGTGTCTTTCATCCAGATCCGTTCAGCCGTTCTGGCGTGAAAGAGTAACAAACATCATACTCACAGACTTCCACATTTATAATATTTATATAAAGATGCTAATTGTTGCCCGCGGTTTCTTACGCTTTGTTTAGTAAGGTAGATATAACTGCCTACTCCTAAATATATAACGTGATACTACGTAGCCCGTACTTTTGCTCAATAAATACATAGGTTGTAAAATGCAAAGATTTTTTTTTAATGCGGAATAATTCTAGACATTACATCATTAAAACTGGCAAAAAAAGTGTTTTTCTTTTCAGATGTCTCATATAATATATGGTATATATATATATATATATATATATATATATATATATATATATATATATTATATATATAAACAAAAAAAAATATAATAAGTGGAAATTAAAATTTTACAAAGTGATGTTACAAAGTTCTATTACATTAATAGCTTTTTATCGCGTCGCTGCATTTTGTCAAGATACGGCCTTAAAACCGTCAATTGGTTTTGCCGAATTAAGTTTTGCATAATGATGCATAATTGAACTAATTCCAAATCTTAGAGTTGTCCTTTTGAGATCATTTGTGGAATGCTGATTGTTTTTGTGATAGAATACGTGGTTTTTGGTGTAATAATGTATTATCAAGTTGAAATTAGTTTCTTCGCGTACTATAGGTCTTAAATTGAGAATCATAATGAGTTTCTATTTATTATATAGTTATTAATATACAAGTTATATTTAAGTATATAACTATTTAGTTACATTGTGATTTTTCTTCATGTTAAAAATATTTTTTTTCGTCCAGTAGTCGAAATTCGATTTTAATAGTTATTGAAAATTTAAGGACATTATATACATGAATGGGTACACCGAACTATAATCACTTATAAATATACTATTTTTAAACGTACAATAGACCCACCTGGAGATATAACTTATTTATTTTAAAATAAATATGAAAATCGATTCTCATTTCGCGAATATATCGAGTAACATACAGACATACAACTGAATTGATAACCCTCCTTTTTTTGAGGTCTGTCAAAAATATTAGTTAAATCTATACTTAATATTACAAAGAGGCAGAGTTTGTTTCTTTGTTTGTTTGAACGCGCTAATCTCAGGCAGTAACTAGTCCGATTTGAAAAAATATTTTTGTACAAAATAGCCCGTTTATTATATATATAGGTTATAATATATCATCATGCTACTATCCAAGGGAGCGGAGCAGTAATCATAAATGTCAACAAATCGAGTTACCATCCACAGATTATTGTAAAACCGATGTTTTTAAACAATTTCTTTAACAATTTGTTTGTTTAACGCGGGTGAAACCGCGGGGCACAATTAGTAAGATATATTTTAAAGGCTTATTCGTTTTCGATATAATAATAATAAATATTATATTATGCAATTAACTTGAGATTATTAATGTTATCAGATAGCTAGTGTGTGTATAAATTGCATAACTAAACAGGTTGACACTGTAGGTAATTATTCTCAAACAACAGGCAGAATTTACAAAATGAGATAGCTGTTAACCTATACGTTAGAATGCTATAAAACTCGTCACGAGTTTAAACCGAGTTTAGCATAAAAAGAAATACATGAATAATAATAAATACACATTTTAATTATCAATCTTTGTTTTATACTGGGCAAGACTAAGGTTTTAAACGTTTACATTTAAACTTAGCCATTTCTGAGACGCTACAAAACATTCGAAACGTTCGGAAAGAAAAAATCTAAATAAATATGGAAAAAAAAAATCGCTAATATAATAAATAAATTTAAAAATCGATTTTTTGTTCTACAAATTAAATTTACAAAAATTAATATAATTAAAACAAACTAACTATCAAATATAAATATTATTTTATGCAATCTCAATCATAGCGCCGATCATCGAGTCAACATTTGATGATTTTCGTTTTTAATAAAACTCATTGTGAAAGTTTTGATTTTTTTTTTATATTTTGTAAGGAACTAACGACTCACCCTCGTTCGGCTCGGGTTCGTCCCTAGTTATGTTTTAACGTTTAGTAAAGATTTTTCAGACATGAGATATTTTCCGCAGTAAAAAGTATCCTATATGTTGACCCGGATAACCAGCTATCATCATACTAAATTTCATCAAAATCCCTCCAGTGGCTTTTCTGTGATGCGGTAACAGACGGACAGACAGACAGACAGACAGACAGACGGACAGACAAAAATTCTAAAAACTATAGATGCGGCCTCTGTATCGATAATAATGTCTGTTTCAATACATTTTCCAAAAAATATTTAATGTACAGATTGGGCTTAGTTACAATTTAATTATACGTATAGATGTAAATGACCCCACTTTTTAGCTATTTAGTAAAAATGTGCGATAGATGACGAAATAAAACATATCTACCTATTTGGTTAATGCACCCCTTTAACCCGTGTAAAAATCGAACCTGTGACGTCCTATGGAATGAAAATGAGTTTCGATAGTCAGGCTACATTTACAATTCATTGCAAAAATATTATGGATTTCCGTTAAACATTTGATTTATGAAAGTTAAATCGAATAAAGCTCAAGCACACTGAATGTTGGTATACGAAACAGTATTTTACATTTTCTTTTACAAAATAAACAGAGAGAGAGCTGGCAACTCGCGAAGTGAATATATTTCACTTAAATGCATCTTCAAATTTCATAACTATTCATACTAGTCTTGAATATTGTATTGCTAAGTTTATATGTATATATATTGAATCTATCGTGCAAGTGGCTAAAGCGCGCATATAACTTGTCCTCCACGTCGTATGCACTACCGAATATTGCTATTAAATCTAAAGTCTGATATATTTATTGCCACTCTACTCTTAAGATGTAGTTAAGGTACTATATATGTCCGTAACTGTCGCTGTTTCATTGTTTGAACGCATGCTATTGGTTAGCATCTTAGTTTCATACCCGTGGCCGTCCTTGTTTGGGGTAAATTCCACCAATTCGCTTCACTCTTTAGTGGTTTATTTAAAACCAGCTATCACCATACCATATTTCATCAAAATCCCACCAGTAGTTTTTCTGTGATGAGGTAATAGACAGACAGACAGACAAAAAATTTAAAAACTACCTAAGCCTCTGTCGATAATAATGTCTCTTTCAATAAGATTTCCCAAAAAATATTTAATGTACAAGTTCGGCTTAGTTACAATTTTATTATATGGATAGAGAAATCTTTCTTAGCGCTTTTTCTACTTAAATTGTAGTGACATAAGTAGTAATATTAATAAGTAATAATAATAACTTTAGATTTTAGTATTAATGTATCAGTCAGGACAAGGAACTTTAAACATGTAGCCACAAAAGCAAAGATATATGTAATGAGGGAAAATTGTGGCGACATAGTACAATCAGTATATTTACAATGGACTGAAAAATATTAGTATTAAATATTATAATTATAATAATTTCAGGTCTTTTAATATGTCACTCTGCACGAGCCTACCCTTGAAAAAGAGGATCAGCTGTAGCTTTCCAAATACGGGATTCAAAAACTAGTAAAGTTTTCTCAGACATGCAGGTTTTCTCACGATATGTTTCTTCCATCACATTGAAAACGATCCGCACATGAAACTACTCAGGCTACTTTAATCCAGGTATACTGGTGTTTCTCGTGAAATTTTAATTAATTGAAAAGCATTCATTAGGATCACTAGTAAATTTTATAAAGTTGCACTTTGATTAAGATAAAGAGCTCTTGAGTTTGAAACTAAATAAATAAATATATTTTTTTTATAGAAAAAAGGGGCAAACGAGCAAACGATCCACCTGATGGTAAGTGGCTATCGTCACTCATGAACATCTGCAACACAAGAGGAGTTGCGAATGCGTTGCCGGCCTTTAAGGGACCTATAGATATTACGCTTGAAGAGCCCCATATTATAGCGATCAGGGAATACCCCGGGAGGAAGATCATTCCACATCTTGCACATGCGAGTTAAAAATGATCGAGACGCACGTACATTTGTAGAATGCCAAGCATCTAAAATGTGTGGATGACATCCTACCCGACGGCGAAGGGTGCGATGATAGAAACGCGACGAGGGCACCATATCGAAAAGTTCATCAGAACACTCTCCATTGTATAGATGATAGAAAACACACAGAGAGCCAACATCTCTCTGAAGGCTGAGAGTGTCTAAGTCGTCTGTGAGTACGGGATTGTTGACAATACGAACTGCCCGGCGTTGGATAGAGTCAAATGGAAGAAGCTGGTATTGGGGGGCGCCGGCCCAGAGATGAGAACAGTACTTCATGTGATAAATATGTTAGGACATCAACAAACAGCATCATCTAGTTCCATGGTAAGCTACCAGGCTTCTGTTATGGATACTAGATAGTTGATACACTATACATATGTATATAACTTTAAATACACACATATTATAAATATAAACACCCATGAGTACAAACATTCGTGCTCATCACACTAATGAATGCCCCTATTAGGTACTCATTTTACTTAATAGTTGCTGTTAATATCGATGGAATCTATTCAAAATGCGACATACGCTAAAATGGGAGGAAAATCAAATTCTACAACTACTCAAACACAAATCATGTTTCGTATACGTATTTCAATATACATGATAAATGGTTTTCCGAATTGAATTGTACGATCAGTTAGTAATTAAGAGTTGATATAGTTTCCTGATAAATGTTTTGTGTTGCCGACCATAATCTATTTTGCTGACGTCAAGGAGACAAATAAAGCGCCCACATATAAAAATAATTTATTGCTTTCATGTTCAATGTAAGCCATTATTAGGCGAAGGAAATTGAATTATACAGCACGTTGTTATGTGAAGTCAAGCCATTAGTAAAAAGTAAACGGCTATAACAGAGCATGTACCTAAGTGGCAAATCGATAAAGAACTCAGCTGGTTTTATTATGTTAACCTAAATAAAATAGTACTTTTTGAAATTTCCAATGCTATTAATATGTTAATATTGGACCTCATCACAATACCGAGGAATATCAGATTTTATTAAACGACTAGCATTGCCCGCGGCTCCGCCCGCATTCGGATGACCAATAACTAAATTTTTAGGTTTTACATATTTGTATACTCTTACATTGAAGTTATTGTATTTTTTCTCAAAAATGAGTTATTTTCTCGCGGTAAAAAGTATCCTATATGTTGACTCGGATAACCAGCTATCACCATACTAATTGTCATCAATATCCCTCCAGTGGTTTTTCTGTGATGCGGTAACAGACAGACAGACAAAAGTTCTAAAAACTATAGATTCGGCCTCTGTATCGATAATAATGTTTAATTCAATAATATTTTCCAAAAATATTTAATGTACAGATTCGGCTTAGTTACAATTTTATTATATGTATAGATGAAAAAAAGGTAAAGAAATGGTTACACTAAACAAAATAGTGGTTTTAGAAATTTCCAATGCTATTAATATGTTAATATTATGCCTCATCACAATACCGAGGAATATTAGATTTTATTAAATGATGTCTGTATTTGAATATTTGTGACGTTTCATTAAAACTTTTACTAAATAGGTAATAGACAGTTGTTTATTAGAACTAACGCTTATTAGATTTGCTTTATATCTTAGTATCAAGATTTGAATATATTGTGTTATAAAAAGTATAAAAATAGCAATAACTTAAAAAAAAAAGATAATAATTCTTTTTTGAAGAAATAAAAGAGAATATCTTGTTCTACTTATAGCGGCAGATTTTTATGGGAACCAGTCTAGAGGTGTCCTTACATTCTAGTCTAGAGGCATGAATTCCGGGCGTCTTTTTGAACTCATTAAAAACAATACAAAGAATATTTTTACCGTAATCTTTTTATCATTTGTTTATTGATATTTTAAAAATACATTAAAAATTAAGAAAAAAAAATGTTTTAAAAATTCAAATAGTTATGAGCTGGCAAATTGGGATGTACAATTTTTTTTTCAAGTTTCTGGATTAGAATACCCTCTTAACTAACATTAAAGAAAAAATAAATTAACATGGGTGGAAACAATTGATAAAGATATTTCGTAACACGTAAAAAACAAACACCAAAAAAAACAACATCAAATTTTTTTTTAAATCGATAAAAACATTGATAATTTATAGAAAATATATGAAAATCGAACATCTTTCATATCTGAACAACACAATGCTTCTCTATAATAAATCTTAACTAGACATTGACCAGAAACGTCTTTACAGCAGACGTAACGTCGAGCCAAAATGTCACGAGTGAGACACCGCATACGGCAATAAAACTAGATGGATATTTCAGATTGCTGCCAAATGTCGACCTGTCTCCCATTCCAGCATAGGTACATTAGTTGTAATAATTATAAGTAACAAGTTGTAGAATATTCAGCAATTTTAAAGATTGTTTTTGGGAATTGATAAATATGATGATAAAATGCTATGTATATTTTAATTCTGTTTCTTACGAAACTCACTATTTTTCATTATTGTTGCACGTTTTTTTTTTCTTTTTTCACGTTTTCACTTATATTTTTTAAAGGCTGAAGTTATATTTTTAAAGTTAAACTTTAAAAAGTTTATTATAATAGTACTTTTTTTTAATTATTTCTATAATAAGTTAAAGTTCGTAAAATATGTAAGTAATACAGTCAGAGAAAAATATTTGTATTTCTCGTAGTATTTTCCTTTTATAGTTATTTTAGTATAATATATGTGAGAAACTTATTCCAATGATCATATTATACTGGCAACATAAAGTTCTTTAATGAAAGCAAATACAAAAGTTACTCATTAACTTCGTCCATTAAAACCAATATGGAGACGACTCACACTATTAAAGGATAGTACAGATACGAGTAGATATAATAGTAATTGTCTTAATTAAATTTAATTAATATCAAAGCTATCATGTAATGTTAAAGCCTTAAATAAATATTATTTAAGCCTTCCTTAATGATTTAATATGTTGTATTAAAAAAAAAAAACATGACATATATGTAATGTTAATTAATTACACTAATGAGTAGTAGATGTAATTAAAATACTTGTTCATTACAACATGTGTTTGTTTTTATTATGAGTTAATTTGTATGTAGTTTGATTATGATATTCTCCCCCTTTTTTTGTAAATGCTAAGATGACTGATCTGGACTGGGCTTGGTGGTAGTAGAGTAGCTGTCTTGACGCCAGAGTACGTGAGTTCGATTTCCGCTTAGTATACATATTATCGTTACTGACCAAGACCATATAACTTTATAGTACTTATCGAAGTTTAAGTACATATTAAGTATAAGAATTTTGTATAAGTTTAACGAATACCTAACAAAATACAATGTGGGTGTCGTTGATTTGGCAACGTTATTTATATCTGCATTGTGCTCTACATAGCTGTTATTCATCCCTTATTTTATTTTGCTGGCTAGGATAAATAAAATAGATATAATCATATCTACATATAAATAGGCAAAGACAAAACAGCTCAATAACTTTTTCTCCTCTATCTGTCCATCGATTTTCTTTTTTTTTGTTTACTAGCTATTGGCGAGCTTTAGTGTTATCAATAAAAAAATGATTATGCTCGAATCTCGACCATTGAGCGAATATTAGGAAATATAAAAAAATGCTGCTTCCGAAAAAAAATCCTCAAACCCCTTACCTTTGGCGTATTATGAATGACGATTGAAATATAGGTATACGAGTACATAATTGATAACTGCCTCGGTGGTGTAGTGGCTAGCATGTACAGCTGTGCACACTCAGAGGTCCTGGGTTCGAGTCCCGGGTCGGGCCAAGTTTAGTTATTGAGTCTTTCTGTATAGTAAGCCTCAGTAACAGCCCGGAGTTGGGAAGTTGGCGGTGTTTCACCCCCGTGCCTCTGAGAGGACGTAAAGCCGTCGGTCTTGCGCCTTAACTCTCACTGGTCGTGTCTCGTGTCGTCCCACCGGAGTATGAGAGTGATAGGAATAGAGAGTGCACTTGTGTCTGCGCGTACACTTGTGCACTATATAATATCTCCCGCGCAGTTGGCTAGTCTCAATGAGATTGGCCGCCGTAGCCGGAATCGGCAAGGAGAGAACATGAACATATAATTGAAATATAGGTAAATAAATAAAATTGGATTGTCTGTTTGTAATGTTAAAATAACAGTTTTTTTACTAAATGCATTTATGAAAGTATAGGGTACTTATAAGAAAAAAAAAGTTTTTTTTTATGTTTATCTTTCCTCTGTCTTTCTGTCTGTCTTTTTGTTTTGACCAATCTCCGAAATAGCAGGACCAATTTTGACGCGACTTTCACTGGCAGAATATATGTGATATTATAAGCAGTAACTTAAGCTACTTCTATTTTAGAAAAAAAAAATAGGTTAAAACGTACTCAGTGTTGCGCCTGGGCAAGGCCAGGGAAAGTTGCTAGTACAAAATAAGTATTCACTAATGTAATGAATTTCATACAGCATTCAGCGGTCTGTACTAATATATAATGTCATACAATAACCCAGTTTATTTATCCATTAACAAATTTTGATTCTAGTTTAAATTATTAAAGGGTAGACCTAGAATGTCCAGATAATTTATAATAGTAATTTAATTTTCTCTGTAAAAAAACTGTATATAGTAAAATATTATACATACATACAGTCTTTCAATGATTATTTTATGTACATAAACTCATTCTCTAGTGATTTTGTTTCTCTTTGTCTTCAGTGTAACTCGTTCAAGCATGCCGAAGTATTGCCGTTTATTGTTTTTATTTTCTTTTTATCAGACTCCGGTGAAGACTAAGAGAAGGGTTATGTTACTGTTAACTGTACTACAAACTGTATATAATATGTATCTCCGATTCTGAGTTCTATTTTTTTTAAAGGACTTAACCGATTTTGATGAATTATACGTTCTTAGATTTGTCTTGACAACGCAAGTGATATTGCGAAGATAAATATTACAAAAATCAAAATGCCAAAAGGTAACACTGCCTGTATATTATAAATAGGACAGGCAAACCCGAGCAAAGCATGAGTTAGTCGCTAGTATATTACAAGTGTGTTTTAACACAAAACATACATTTGATAAAATATATAACACGGAAGTGTCACAAAATATTTGAATCCCAGTAGTGACCCACAAAAAATCCACGCAACAAACGACCTAATTAGTTAACCGTTAATTACTTTGTACTAATTTATATTTGACCAAATACATTCAATCATGTTAGATAAAATCAGAATTGTGGTTGTGATTGATTACTATCTACCTATAAAATTATTGTATAGTAGCTGCTCACCTTCGCTTCGCTCGGGTTCCCCTCTAGAAAAACATACACATATCTATCCCACGGGAACTGTATATTTTTCCGGGATAAAAAGTAGCCTATGTGTTATTCCAAACAATAATCTAATCTCTGTGCCTTTCATCCAGATCCGTTCAGCCGTTCTGGTGTAAAAGAGTAACAAACATCCATACATACTCAAAAACTTTCAAATTTATAATATTTATACTTATATACGTATTATATTTATTGTATGTACCTTCACACATGTATTATGCATTTGCTATATAATAAGTTTAGAACAAAGAGAAACATCAAAGTAGATTAAAGATATTTTGCCCATTAGTTTTACTTGTAGGTACGTTTGTTGATACTATTTTAAAGTTGAAAAGTTTATTTTTTGTTTCTTTGAACGCTCTTACCTCCAAAACTATCAGTCAGTTTTGAAGAGTTGTTATTCAATACAATCGTTAGATGTGGAGCAACTGTATGTTTATATAATTGCTCTGTCTAAAGACGTTAATTACAGGAGAGGAGTGACAAGCTTTAGTAGCGAGAGAAAGATTTTACTTAGAAAATATATATTTTTTAAATAAATAATAAACTGTAAAGTCTGTAAAGTCATACCATTTAACACAGTGTAGATGCAAATTATTGAAGACAAAATTTTATAGGCAAGAAAGCTTTCAGGAAATAACATCAGCGTTTCAAACAATGAATATTGTATCACAAACATTCATCGTTTGGTGCTGGTAAGTCTCTTTATTGGAACAGTTCTAATAAAATGAAGTACTTTACTGTTTTATTTCTTACGTTGAGCATTTTATATTATTGTATTTAAACATTTTTTTCGAACATTGTGTTTACTTGTGGATGACCTGAAGCGGTAATGGAACATTTTTTCTTGGTCATAAGTTTGTTCTTCTTATTATAGCCTCATTCTGACGGGAGGATCAAACGTTTTTCATTTTATCAATTAGTTATGGGATTTGATGATCCTGGTGACATATAATACAATAAATATATTTATAAATATCATAATGTATACTTTATTTTAAATAAAACTATGTTTACGTTTTTTTTCAGAATTAATTTTTAATTTTGGTTTCAAATATGATTAAAAAAAGCCATATTTGAAAAAAATATGGCTTCCTTAAGATTCCGGTAAAAGGAAATATTACCTCGTTCTTGCTGCTTCATTCTTGGGCAGTGAGAACTCAGATGGAGCAAGAAGTAGGGCTGTGGTAACGCGCTCGCTTTAAAAAAGTGAAGCAAGTTCAAATTCCGGGATGTGATGATGATGATGAAAAACATCCTGTTCTGCATTTCCGAAAGAACCTAACTAGTTTTTGAAAGACGTAATGTGAAGTTCAACAACCCGCACTTGGCCAGCGTGGATTGAGGAGACCAGCAGGGACCGTTATGGACTGAATGAGATGAGAGATTCATCTACTTTTATATTACATTATTAAAAAAAATACTTTTCATATATATCCTAATATATTTATTATAATAATATCAAAGCTAGTAAAACCCAGTGGAAAGGTTTTAAATAACGCTCTATATCATTATTGAATATGAAGTGTCACAATTTGAGTAAATTACTGTACGTTCACTGCAATGAGCTTCACGACAATGGTTTGTTGCAACACTAAATAATTCGTGATCATACTTACATATTGTAACATATTTTACCTCTTAGTTACTTTCCAATGTATTTTTGTTTTACAACTAACCACTGAACAAAACCTCTGCTTTATAGTAATATCGTGTGCCGTTAAGCTTGAAATTGAAATAAATAATGTTATTTCCGTTAAAATTTCTCTTTAATTAACATTGACTGTTTTCGAACTAAGTAGGTTTAAACACATAAAAATAGATGAATTGTGAAAACAATGAATTGTTATTTTTTTAATTATAAGTTTTTTTTTTATTATTTTGTCTTATACAAAATTTTGTTTGTTTGTACTTGGGCGGTGATAATTAAATTATGAAAGTTTGCAAAAAATCTTTCGTTTATAAAAAGCTTTTCTTCAGTAATAAAGGCCCTATTTTCAAAGCACTACGTTAGAAAATGGTAAGTGAAAGTTATTTAGACATGAAGAGCTACACTCTACAGCACAAACTTTCTGATCATTCAAACCATATCGATTTTCTATAGAATCGACTCTCGCTACGAAATCGAATCTACGTACCTACTAATGAGTTCACTGCCTGATGTCGAATCACAACGATAGACATGACATATTATATTTTATACAAAACATGTTGATATTTTAAATAAGTAAATCCCAGTAAGAGCGTGTTGAACACGTTCCACATCGTACGTATAAGGACTCAGCTGTACGAGTATATTTAGAAATATTTTAGCCACGAAATAAAATAATTAAATTGAATTGAAATATTTTATAAATATTGATTTTGTATGTGTATATATAATATTTGATTAAACTATATTTATATCAGGAAACCAATTACCCAGCAATATGTTATATTGTCAAAATTAATATAGCTATCATAAATTATATTATTGCTAAGTACCACACCTATTTTAACATTTGCGTAAGTGTTACTCAGAAGAAAAATCTATGTCATTTAGTATCGGTTGTCATTTTAATAACTACCTTTGGGCAAGGTAGCTGTTAAAATACGACAAGTACTTCATTTGTTGCGTTAGCGAATTAAGACATAAATCAGTAGAAGTGATCAATAATAATAGATTTAATTCACAGGGTTAAAGTGTAGGCAGATATAATGCATACGAATCATCAAGGCTAATTGATTAAAAAAACTTTATATATGTATACTTGTCGATATTTAAATTTGAATATAATATTTTATGTAATCCCGACCGATTTCGGCTACAGCAGCTAGTTTCATTCAGACTAGCCATCTATCTGCGCAGGAGATATTATAGTGCAGCGCTTATGCGCGCAGACACAAGTGCACTCTCTATTCCTGTCACTCTCAAACTCCGGTGGGACGACTACTCATCACGACCAGTGAGAGATAAGACGCAGGAGCGACGGTTTTACGTGCTCTTCAAAGCACGTGGGTGAAACACCGCCAACTTCCCTACTTTGAGCTGTTACTGAGGCTTACTAAACAGAAAAATCAATAATTTAACTTTGCCCGACCCGGAACTCGAACACAGGACCTCCGAATGTACAGTACGTGCTAGCCACACACCACCGAGGCAGTAATTTATACTTTACCATTTATCAACGTCAAGTAAGCTATTCGAATTATTATTGTGCAGTTTTAAAGTACATACATACATACAAATGGCGGCTAAATATAATAGAATACGGAAATAAAATAAAAAGCCGCATACAAAAAATTACCAGTTGAATGTGTACATTTCACGTCTCAAAACAATTAAGCAGTCCATTTTTTATTTTGTTATAAATTGTTATTAAAACGGTTATACAGCTAGGCTAGTAGGACGTGACATAGCTATACATAAAACATATTAATTTTTTTCAACATTACTCATTGCACTGTAAATACGTTAATAGGTTGCGCTTTTGTTAATGAAATTTTTGATGACGGAAATAATTTCATAGCTACAATCTCTAAGTATTTGAATAAAAAATTTAACATTTAGAGAATTTTTACCCGTCGCGTGGTTGGTGATGTCAATTTCATTTAAATATTGACACCGGTCCCACGCACCGGGATTTTTAACTTAAGATTTTGTATTCAATCCAATAATAATATATGAAAATATAAGTTGGTTTATATTTTAAAATACATGAATTTGTCAATATATGACATTTATGTAAAATAATCATAATTCTTATAAAAATAAAATAAAAAAAGCAGTCATGGGGACTGCCGACAGAAATGAAAACTTAAAACTATAAACAAACAGTTGTTATTTTTGGATATTCAAATTAATTGTTTGATCTTAAATAATTTTTTTAAATAAAAACTGTTTATTTATCTGGTTTTGACATCTATCGGCATTCTGAGTGTTAGCGTTAACACGTCACGTGACCATGTCGATGACGACTTATATGAATTTACTCGCCATCCAAACCTGCTTAAAGAAGTTTTCACTTCAAAAAGCGCTCAAAAATTACATATTGGTACTGACACATTTAACTGTCTCTAATATAAACTATTTTATTGTAATGCATTGTTTTATGAAGATACTTAACTCCTCCAGGTAAATTTCTAAGAAATTAATTAATTTCTAAGAAATCTATTGTTAACTGTAACGCCGGCGTGTCCGCGATCGTGGAGGGATTATTAAAAACATCAACTACAGTGAAAGGCCGTAAAAAGCCAGATTAGTTTCTAAGAATTCTAATACAATAAACGAACCTTGAAGTCAATATTTTAGATTTACTTACTTTAATTTTAACAGATTTTCTTAAATTTAATATTGTTTCTGAAACTTGATCCAAATTAATTGAGGAGTTATTGTTGCGCTAAACAATTAAGATCTCATTTTGTTAAGAGATTTAATAGCATAAACTTTAAGAATTTTTGAAAATTTCAACAAGATTCGGTTCAAAGCAACATTAATACAGATGCATATTGGAAATACCAGTTATAGTGAGCACGTAGCTTCTAAAATTAAAGCCTACGTTTCTATCATAGAGCAGAATCAAGATTGGGGACGAACTATTAGACATATTCTGGAGAGTACAGTATAAATCGACACGGTTAAAATGTTATTAGAATTGTGAAACAATTCGGTCTCACAGATATTAACTATG
Organism: Brenthis ino; assembly: GCA_921882275.1. Lineage (NCBI taxonomy): Eukaryota > Metazoa > Arthropoda > Insecta > Lepidoptera > Nymphalidae > Brenthis > Brenthis ino. The sequence goes on along the minus strand of OV170222.1, from coordinate 28,700,765 downwards.
TAATGTGCTTGGGTTGTAACAATGATGCATTTTAAAAATAAATATATATTTATTTCTCTTCCATGATATTACTAAATTCTTTCTCAATCATATTATTTTGTAAAACAATATTATTAAAAAAGTTAGTACATACAGTATTTCTTATTGTTATTATGATCTAGCAAACAAATTTTGATGAATCTGAAACTACCTCTTATGTATTAAAAGCCGTCTAATGTATAGCTTACCTGATATATTTTCCATTTACCAGCAGATGGTGAAAATGATCATCTAATATTACGTAGGGACTACGTAGTTGAATACTCAATATGCTGTTTACGTAAAAGGGTTTATCGGTGATGGGAAATTCGATAATACCGCTTGCTTTTGTGGACTTTGGTAATGGTGAAAAATAAACATACATGTTTATTGTTCACTTGTGATGGCTTCAAATTATATTGAGCATTTTATTTGAACACAGTTTTTTTTTTATATTTATGTACGTAATCGTAGTAATAATTTTGATTAAAAGATATAAAATCTAGATAAATTATTATAATTATGTATAACATATTACAAGCGGATCAGTGTAGTTACTGGATATTTATTGAGGTCATAGAGACCAGACTGTTTTGTCTGTTCCATAATGCGTCTTGCATACTCCGTGTATGTTAGTCTTTAGTGGATCGTTATTGTTCGTCGGTCGGTGAGGTATTGGGCTAAACTTGCCGCTGCACATTTTCCAAATTTAAAGAAAAGTGTATGAAGAGGTCATACATACATTTTTCACTAAATTCAATTACAAGACGATACCGAAGGCAGTAAGTTGGTTGTACAAGATATAATTTTAATCCGACGCACCTAAAGTATCTAAAAAGCAACATTATGAGCATATTTCATCATTTTAATATAATGAATTGAAGAATAATATTTTTAACTTGCTAGTAGTAAAAACACTTTTTAGCTCTCACAATTTTCCTAAAGATTCTGTATTTACAGTACGAATTTTCTCTATTTCTTATATGGACCACACGGACAAGTCAAGTATTCTAGAAAACTGAGCATTTACGTGCACTTTAAAAGAAATCTAATAAATATGTATGAAAGCGAGTAAAAGGCAAAAAGCTTATTAAATATGTTAGCTTCTGTGCAGTGGTGACTCGACAAATAAGAAGCAGGTAAATAGCGCCCTCTTGCGTCTAGCTCGTTTATTAAATACGTTACGTAAATTTAGCTGGAAGTCGAGTTTTGTGAATAGAACTTTTAAGTGAAATATTTTTCAGCAATTTTAAGTTCATATTACAATAAATATACCATTTACATTTTCCAGGCTAGTTTAGTGTAGTGTTATAATGTACGAAAACTAACATTTTAGTGTACATAGATGATACAATTTGAAAATTATAATAATTACTTTATTAACTATATAGCACATATGTATATTCGGCTAAAGTACATGGCACGATAAGTATTGTAACAGTTAGGCCTTTTTTGTAATGTTGGGAACACACAGATACTACCTGTGGACACAGGTGGTTATGTGGGACTCACCGGCTAGAAAAGCCAATGCTACCCACTAAAACCCAACAACCCCCCAATATTAATTGGGGATTGTTTACGCACTCAACTACGATGCTCCAAAGGCAGGCTATCCCCTCTGCTATCAGACAAGTGCCAGGAGCAACCCGCATAGTACACCACCCACCGGAGTAGGCCACCTCCCTGTGCATTTCTTGGCTTTGCGGCCGGCTAACTGCCGGGCGCTAATGAACCATCTACAACGACAAGGTGAACGTACGCTGAGGGAGAACGTAATTGTTAGCCCAATGGTAACCCAGTGCGACTCAAATCTGGGGCCTCGAACCTCTAATGTACCCTTCATTTCTTACGGGATTATCACTTGCCTTACTGCAAAGGAAAATATCGTGAGGAAACCTATGTATGTATGTTTTCTCAGACACACTTCACCAGTCTGCCAACCCTCACTTGGTTAAACTGGTCAACTATAGTCTCATCTCCCTCGTATTGAAGGTAAGCCTGTGTCCAGCAGCAAAACGTTGAAAGGGCTGAAATATTAACGATCAAGCAATCTAAATTATTATCGTGTAATATTATATTTGATTACACTAACAAAGGAAATCAGGTTTCGAATTTATTACTTATCACTCAAGAAAGCCAGACTTACTAATTAATATTATAAATAACTTTTTAAAGTTATTTATACCTATAGAAATACGAAAACCTCCTTAAAATTTTGTAAACATTTATAATTTAAGTTTCAGTGCTTATTGCTTTGATTTTAATCCCTCCATGATCGCGGACATGCTGGCATACAGTTAACAACAGATGTCTTAGAAATTTAATTAATTTCTTAGTAATTTATCTGGAGGTGTAAAAGTATCCTTTGTTAATACATTTTTTTTCTGCTATTTATATATGTATGTATATCTTGTGAAAATAAAATTACAACAAGAGAATAGCACCAATTTTATTATTTGTCTATATCAGGGATCCATAAAACACTCACAAAAGGTATCATTATGACATATCCGGTACACCAATACGTTGTAATGTACAATTCATAAATTCTTACCCTGAGCATCTATCTACTCGTATATATGTATAAAAAAGAAAAAACAAAACTCTTTAGTACCTTTTTCTTCTCTGTTTGTTAACCGATTCTCTTTTTTTGTTTTGTAGCTAATGACGGTCTTTAGTGTTGTCAATACAACATTTGATGACACGTTTGGCTCAGTTTGTAGTAACCCTACTTGCTGTGACAGCGGTCGCGGGTTCAATTCCCGCTAGGGGGCATTCATTAGTGTGATGAGCACGGATGTTAGTACTCCAGTCGTGAGTATTTATATTTATAATATGCATGTAACTGCCTCGGTGGTGTAGTGGCTAGCATGTACGGCTGCACACCCGGAGGTCCTGGGTTCGAGTCCCGGGTCGGGCCAAGTTTAGTTATTGAGTATTTCTGTATAGTAAGCCTCAGTAACAGCCCGGAGTTGGGAAGTTGGTGGTGTTTCACCCCCGTGCCTCGGAGAGTACATAAAGCCGTCGGTCCTGCGCCTTAACTCTCACCGGTCGTGTCGAGTAGTCGTCCCACCGGAGTATGAGAGTGACAGGAATAGAGAGTGCACTTGTGTCTGCGCGTACACTTGTGCACTATAATATCTCCTGCGCAGTTGGCTAGTCTCAATGAGATTGGCCGCCGTAGCCGGAATCGGCTAGGAGAACATCATCATCATCATCAATACACTACACTACACTCAACACTAGTTAATTAATATGCATATAATGATTCATGCATATTTAATTTAGTTATGTATTTTTTCAATTAATTGTAGTAATAATTGTAGAGCTGTAAAAGTATTTTTTAAGAGAATCTGTTAATTTTACGCCCGAGTAGTTATAAGCTAGATAACATAATGGCTAATATTTAAAAAGACTTATCGATGTTTCAACGTGTAATATTTTAACCGTTCGCTAATTGCTTCCGGTGTAAATTTTTATGCGAACTAAGAACTTTCAGTGTTTTAATTTTAAAAGTACATGAAGAGGTTTCATTGAAATAAATACTATTATGAAGTCATAATTTTTTTTTATTATCTATTTCTGTATTAAAGCTTCAGTAAGCTAAAATTATTAAGCATCCAATAGCGCGATATGATTTATTTTGATACAAAATATTATGTAAAAATCTATGGTCAATATATGAAAACTATTTATTATTAATCAAATTACAAAAACAAGATACAGAGATGAATTAAATTCACTAAGTGTTAAAGAAAGATTGTTAGAAGTAGATAGAGAAATTTTGCAGTATTTAAACACAATAAAGTGATAAAATTACTTATTAATATATCAAAGTTACATCAATTGAATATCAGCAGATGCTTAAGCCTTTTGACCAAAAATATTTTTTTAATTTTAAGTTGTAATCGTTTTTGTCAATCTTTAAAATATTTAAATTAAAGACTCAAATCTAGCGTCTTAGCGTCTTATCGTCTTAGTTTTTACTTATAGTAATTCTGTTGGAATCGTGATATCAGGAAAAATTTCTTGTCCACTTTTATATGAAAAATTACGCGAATTCCTTTCCCCATTACTTTGTGTAAGAAGTACCAAAATCAACAACAAAACATGTTTATTTTCTTATATGTCTATAATATAACTTGAGAGCAGCTGCTATTGAATTATGTAATACAAATGTACCAAATCTCGTGTTAACAATTCAAGCGGATAAATCGTGATGCGGTTTGAAACAAGCATATTTGAACACTTCTATAATATACCCTTTTAAGAGTCACGCTTAATATAAATGTTAAAGGTTGTCGTAATGAAACTATTCCGGGAACCTTGGAATGGTCTCGAGATGATTGAAAGGTGCTCCGAGCAAAACGTGCCAAGTGCCTTTGTTGCTGTAATGACCAGTTCTGTTATGTTTTAGCAAAACCTTCCGTGTATTTTACACTTACTACTGTTTGGAGAACTATAATTATGTTAGGTCGTCCATCGATAATACAAGACTAGGTAGGTGCAAATTAGAGTTATGCAGTTAGATTTATTGCCATAGAATATATTATCTGTGTTACTATTTTTTTCATTAGATAAGACCTTATCTTGAATAACTGAAAAAACTCTCATTATCAATCTCTCACTCTTACTACCAGTACCTACCTCTATAAGCCTTTGTACTTATATACCATTTTTTAAACGCTGGGAAATGCTAAGTTTTAAAGGCAATGTAATTAGATGAAAGGCAGTATAAAAAATCGATTTGTGCCACCTGCGAACTATGTACAATACTATCAAAAAATGAGCTACTATCCATAGCTGAAACTATCAATTGTTTCGATAGCATCGATACCATTGATATTATTTTATTTTGAAACTTCAATAGTCTCGATAGTATCGATACTATCAATACTATCGATTGTATCGATAATATCGATAGAACTACCAATATTATAATTATCGGTCACTATCGATTAATTATCGATATGCTATCGATAGTCGACTATCGATGGGCAACACTAATTTACGTATACTACCTGCAGCCGTACAGGTGGACATGTGTGAGTCACCCCCAAAAAAAGCCAGTACTACCCACTAAAAATCCACGGAACCTTACCTGTCGTAATGAGCTCGCCCGTACGGTCTATTCTGCTATCAGAAAATAAGTAATAAGAGCAACCTCAAATCCAGTGCATCTCTTGGCTTCATACCCGAAAAACACACCGAGGATGAGACAGACATTGTCCTACCACAGACCTCGACAGACACATTTACTATATATAATAGTATCCAAGGTTGTACCCGAACGAAGTGCGGGTAGGTCGCTAGTCTCATTGTTCTGTACAAATAATACAGGTTTCAAATATAAATGTTTCATACTACTATTGCTATGACTGCTATTTAAAATCACTTAACCATTTAAAACGTCGACGATCGTCTGAGAGTGACAGATGCCCACTACTAAACTGTAAGCCGCTTGTAATATAAATGATTAACTTCATAATTGCGAAATCTATGTAAATATTTTCTGTTTCGAAATTAATTCGAATGAAATTTAATGAATAATGAATAATGGCAAAGGTGAAGCAGAAGGGTACGCGAGGATATCAGATCAATAATATATCTTGAAAGTTAGAAATATGAATTTATCATAATAGCATGGTATTGTTTTTCAATAGTACATTTATAATTTTAAAAAAAAACAGTTTTTCATGTGCTAATGATTCTTTAATTACAACGTTCATTTTAGATAAAAAATGAAATATTTAATATTTTCTGAGTAAAATATAAATATATATAAAATGGCTGGATTTTCTCATCACTTGTTGGTATCTGTTTGAGTAAGAATGAAGCTGTTAATAATAAACACTGTTCTGCTTTTGTCAGCACAAGGTATTTCACATTAATTGTGCTAAGGTTTGATGCATATCCACAAATTGTACTCATGTTTAAATATAAATTTAAATATTTAATTTTTTATAGAAAAAAAAACAAATATATGACAAATGTGTATTTTTTTTGAAAATCTTAGTTATTGTGTTGGTGGTAACGTGGGTATGATTTCCGGAGAGAGTGTTCATTGACCAATATGGTTTTGACAACTATGAAAAGTAAAGGAATGAGATATTCCCTAAGTTTCTGTGTACATTTATAATTTGAAATTCTCAAGAAAGTACTTAAAAATATAAAAAAAAAAACAAAACAAATATTATATTAATTTCAGATGCTTTGTGCCGAAGAACTGGATATACTAAATGGAATGACAATCGAATAGTTGGAGGACAAACTACGACCATTGAAAATGTTCCATATCAAGTGCATTTGTTACTTCAAAAAGGTAACAACTATTACGCATGCGGAGGATCTATTATAAGTCAAAATTATATACTTACGGCGGCACACTGTTTAAGTGGGTAAGATTGACTTGTCACTTTCATATTAAAGCTTTCTCAAACCTCAATTATTGTTTCTTAACATTATTACGCCTTGATTTTTATACCGTCTAATAGGTCCTTAGGGAAGACTGATAAAATAAATAACTTAAGCTGAATTGCAAACCACAGATTACAAAGTCTAAAGTGCACTTACAAAGAATGTAACCATTTTTTGTCAAAGTATAATGTTTAGTAGGATGTAGATTTAACATCGTTTTGTTCATGTGTGTGTTGTTAGAATGGAATGGTTTTGAATTTTTAAATAATTCACATGTTACTTTTTGGCAAAGAACATTTATAGTTCTCAATAATTAGATAACTTCTTCTTCTCCCTGCCCATTTCCCAATCACTTGTGGTCGGCGTAGTACATCTTCTGTGCTACTGATAGGATTTGGCAAAAGTTTTAGGACCGGCCGCCTGCCTGACGTCAACCCTCCTTGGGAATGCTATTGTCTCTCTTTGTCTGAATGGTGTCGCGGAAGTCTTATAGTATGCACTTTCGATTTTTTTGTCTTTTAAAACATTTTTTATACTATTACTTAAATTTTAATGTTATTTTCGGATACATTTAAAAAAAAATTGATTACACAATAAATTTTGTTTTGACGTTGTCAATTTTTTTTAAATATATATATATATATATAATTATTAGATAACATGATAATATAAAATAAAAGATATTGGCGGTAGAATATTTGACATCAAAGTGTAAAGTTAAAAATTACAAATCAACGCTAATCAGTTGACTACAGTCATCACAGATTTATATTAAGCAAGTTTGATATACTTATTAATAAATCATGCCCGCGGCTTTACTCGTGAGAGAGATGTGGAAATAAAAGTAGCCTATATCCATACAGGATGTGTAGCTAGCATATAAATCAAATCAAAATATTTTATTCAGCATTAAATTATTACAATTTTTTACTGAACGTCATGAGTCTACTACCAGTTCGGAAAGAAGAAGCCTCAGACCTGAGAAGAACTGGCGAAAGAAACTCAGCGGGAACAATATCTATTCTTAAAGTATAATCTTTTTTTAAAGTAATAAGTACAGGATGTCTTTATTCCGAATTTCACTTAAAACCGTAGGCATATCCGTAATAGTATGAAAAAGTAACAAACACATTTACTCATTCGTGTACATACAAATTTTTATATTTATAAGATTTTGTTTACAATTTCATAGGTATTCAATTTTTGAGCGAAACTCTAATTCTGCTTCTAAAATAAAAAAGTAGCTTCGGTTATTCCTCATAATACCAGCTTGTGAAAGTCTCGTCACATTCGATCCAGCCATTTCGGAGATTAGCCGAAACAAACAGACAGACAAAATATTAAAAATTGTGTTTTTCTTTTAAGTACCGTATATACTTTCATAGTAATTTAGAAAAAGCTTTTATTTTGACATTACGATGTGATTTAATTGTCTTTTTTGCAATTTAACGTACTTATATCATATTTTCAGAATAACACGAGCGTACATTAGAACAGGATCAACCCAAGCTAGTATAGGTGGAACTCTATACACTTCCACTAATTTCACTCAACATCCCAATTATAATCCAAACACCATCGACTATGACGTTGGGATTTTGAGTCCTTCTACTCCTATAACATTGGATGATAAGACACAAGTAGTACGTTTGGCAGATAGTGGTGATGCCATAAATTCTGGAACACCTGTCATTGTGTCAGGATGGGGCGCCACATCTGTAAGTATTGTTTAAAAATCTTTTAAAAATACTAACAAAAAAGTACAAGTAAAACATAATAATAATGGTTAATTAACTAATCATAATCGGTGTCATATTATATATCAAAGATATTATTTAATAAGTTCTCAAATTATAAAGCGTTTTAAATATTAACACCAAGAAAAATATATAAATTAAGCTTCTTATATTAAAATTATACCTGTGCACCTCTAGATACCACCACACTATCTTTCTATACTTCTATACATATAATTAAATTCTAAGTGACTCGAATCTGTACATTAAATGATTTTTTGGAAAATATTATTGAAACAGTCATTATTATCGATGCAGAACCTGAATCTATAGTTATTCGAATTTTTGTATGTCTGTCTGGAAACGCATTACGAGAGAACCACTGGACAAATTTTGATATGATGATAGCTGGTTATCTGGATCAACATTTAGAATACTTTTTACTGCGGGAAAATATCTCATCCATCAGAAATTTACCGTTAAAACGTACCAAGGGACGAACCCGAGCGAAGAGAGCGTGAGACGCTAGTTTCCTATAAAATAAACTAAAAATGTTACTTTAAGTAGAAATTACATAGTACATACACACACTTGCACACACAAACACGCGCTCACGCACGCCCACACGCAAACACTTTCGCGTTTATGGCAAGTATATATATTTCTCTTAAAAACTATAATTTACTCTCAGGAAGGAGGTGCTTCAAGCGATACCTTAATGGCTGTCGAAGTACCAACGGTATCGAATGATGAATGCCGTAAAAAATACAGATCGCTAACGGAAAGAATGTTTTGCGCCGGTGTTCCGCAAGGCGGCAAAGATTCGTGTCAGGTAACAATTCAAAAATATTTTTTTGATTTCATTTTCAACCACCTCTGTTTTTTGCTTTGTTTAAATTTTCCATCAATTATGAACTTAATTGATTTTTAGCGATTGTATTGGAAAAATAAACTTAAATAATTTTTAATTATATCAATATATGTGTTTTGTTAACCTAGTGGTCAGCATATTCGGCTAGATAACAGGTTTCTAGATTCAATTCCCTGTTTTGGCCGATAGAAAAATGTATTATCCTTTCAATAACTTCTCACCATCTGCTTGGACATCAAAGATCATGTGAAATGGTCTTACACCCAACATTACTCAAGCATGGTAAATTTCTAGCCTGCTGGGTTATAAGAATGCATTTAATACTTATTGTTCAATATTTCCTGCGTAGATGGCTAGTTTCTGTGAAATTAGTCGTTACGACCGAGTATTACAGATTTATTTTTTTCTTTATATCAGGGAGACTCAGGAGGTCCTGCGGTATCAAAGTCTTCCAAGACCCTGTTAGGAGTTGTTTCATTTGGTTTAGGATGTGCACGTAGAGGCTACCCAGGGGTGTACAGTAGAATACCTGACAGTGGTATACGGGATTGGATAAAGAAAATTACAGGTGAATAACTTTAATCGACAAAATAATGAACCTATTATTTCAAAGTTATCTTAAATTGCATAGTGTATTCCTATTTTGCTGTATGTAATAATAGGTACAATACAGTAATATGTATATGTATGTAATATAATAAAGGTTTTCATTCCCAAATGTGATTTTTTAATAATATCCACAAATATACCTTAGTTACAGTTAAATATTAGACAATATTTTATTTTAATAAAATTCTAAAAATATTATAATATTCGTATAAAATTGAAGAATTTATTTAATAAATGAAAAGAAGTATTGTGTACGAGTATGTCTATTAGAGCAACTATAAAATAAAATGAAAATTATTTCATAACTTGATAAACCAAGCTACCTAATTATTTTCGTTTAAATAAAAATCAACCAACATATTTTAATCTATACATATAATAACATTCTGAGTCTAATCTGTATATTAAATATATATTTTTTGGAAAATCTTATTGAAATTGTCATTATTATCGATACAGAGATCGAATCTATAGGTTTTAGAATTTTTGTCTGTCAGTGACCGCCTCACGGAAAAAGTACTGGAGGGATATTGATGAAATTTATCATGATGATAGCTGGTTATCCGGGTCAACATATACTATACTTTTTACTGCGAGAAAATATTTCATCTCTGAGAAATCTATACTAAACGATAAAACGTAGGGACGAACCCGAGCGTAGCGAGGGTGAGCCGCTAGTAAATAATGTTTTCCAAAATCTTAGACTTTCATTATTGGTGAGCATAATTTATACTAAACAAATGACTTATCCTCACTTCACTGCTAAATAATAGTCTGCGTTACTCGACGTCATGCCATAATATCTACTATTAAATTCCATTCAAATGAGTCAAGCCGTTTTAATTTGAAGAAGTAACAAAGGTATAACCAACACGCATACCCATAAAAACTTTCGCATATACAAAATACTTTAAAAAACAATACAAACACAACTATACAAATACAAACAAATAAAAATACGAGTACAAATAAAATTCATTTTACCTAGAATGTAAAAGTAATAGACATATTCACGAATTCATCTAGATTGAGCGTTAGCTAAACTTTTCAGGAGGAATGACAAAACTGTAAGCGAATACTAACGTGGAATCTGTTAGAATTTAAATGAACGAAGCTGTAGTGGGATGTCACTGAAACTTTTTTAATTTTGTCGGATGGAGCCAGGTGTTTGCGTGGTGTTTTCTGAAAGACAATAAACTGACCTGAAGTCTGGCGACGACGAGAGGTATACTTTATTTGATATTTTATTCATGCATACTTATTGCAAATGTTTTTAAGTTTGCTATTAACAGATTTTGTTATCAATAATAAATATGAAGAACTAGCTATTTAGCCTCGCTTCGTTCGGGTGCTAGGTACGTTTTAACTAGATACAAATTATATTTTTTAATAGTTATTCTGCTATTCGGGGCAGAGACTAATCAAACATATCAAAGATCATAAAAATCGGTCCAGCCTTTCTTGAGTTATAAATGGTATACAGACTTTGTTTTATATATAACTAGTGACTCACCCTCCCTCGCTTCGCTCGGGTTCGTCCTTAGGTACGTTTTAACGATTAGTATAGAATAGACAGACTAATATACTGTTATATACATATATTATTTTTTTCTAACTTAAAATTGACGTGTTTTTGTAGACGGTAGGTCCACCACTATTGAAAGTAATCTGAAGTAGTGATTCCCATACAAAATAACCAGTTCTGAACTTTTCGAGTTTCCAGCAGTTCTTATGGTTTTTTTTTTATATCTAAGCCATCCCTGATATACTTCCAACAAAACAAAAAAAGAATTATTCAAATCGGTTGTGCCGTTTTTGTTTTAGCGAGACTAACGAACAGCAATTGATTTTTATATATATAGATATGGATGATAAATAATATGACTGTTGAAGTCTTTAATTCAAAATACCATTTAAATACATATATAGCGACACTAAACCAAGTACAAGTAGGCTTAGATCATAATAATATATTTTTTTAAATATAATATATTATAAAAATATTTTATAAATTCATTATGATTATATTTCATTGAAAATTTTATGAGGTTTTTTTGCTAATATTAATTTAATAAATAATAATTTATTTAAAAATTACTCGTATAACCAAACTATGGTTGCAACCAAGTAATAATAAAATGCGCGTTTTAGCGGAGTGGAAAAGTACGAACATAATGACAGAAATTAGTTAGTGGCTGGGCTTCAAGCTTCAACAAATGCTATTATAATTATGACCACACTGGTAGCACAAATATATAGTGGCACATGATTAAATTACCTACCGTTTGCACATGTTTGTTTAGGCTAATATATCTAATTTTTTCGACATCACACTAACATTAATGAATGAAAAAGTTTATAAATCCCTGTGTATATATTGTTATTGTTTGTTACTCTTTCACGTTAAAAGAGCTGATCGAACTTGAATGAAATTAAGTACATAGATTATAATCTGAACTAGCACATAGGCTAGTGTAAGTAATAATATTTGCCCAAAAGGTGGCGCTCGCGACTCATCCGAGAGAAGGAAGGTAATTAAGTAGCTATTTAAAATACATAATATTAAAATATCGACACCTACTTACTACTAGCGTACTATGGTTGCTGACCATATTTTAACTTAGTATTATAGCAATGTGGACTCCATAGAAAAAGAAAATCCTTAGTTTAAATTGTCTTTATAATTAGACACAATGTAGTCGAACTTGCAGGTGTGGCAATGCTATTGCATTGTATTTGAGCGAAATAACAATTTAGAATGAGGCTAGTTACAAAAGTCGCTCCCTCATCTACTACAGGGGGTGAATATTTAAAGACTAATCAAATGAATATTTGTTCCAGACTCAATCCGCATGAGAACCATGCATTTTCTTAATTACCTCAAAGCTGTATAAGGGTCCAAAGGAGATCTTAAAGATGAAAAAAAAACAATAGATTTGATAATAAAAAAAAGTGTGTGGACAGTATTGAGCTTTTTTCTCCACTTAATGCGGGTCGTTATTTGACAGCTCGTTAGATTTGTAAACGAGAGCAATTAATGTACCTATTATACGACTTCTAGTTCATTTGTTTTGAAATGGCCAATTTTATTAGTATTGAAATTTATACATCAATCTAGTTTCAAAACGGTAATAACATATGTTAAATCTGCTAGTTGACTTGCTTTATTATAGTTACCAACTTCGTATACATATGTATGTACGTTCAATTCAATATTTACGTAACAATAATGCAACTCAGTCTCGTCTATGATTGCTGCAAAGCATACGAAACGTCAGAAACGAAAACCAAAATAAACCGCGAAAAAATCCGAAAATATACTTTTATTTAAAACTAGCTGATTCTCAATACAAAGTTTCATCCACATTTCACCCCCTTAAGGGATAAAAACTATCCTATGTCCTTCCCAGAGTCTCAAACTAGGTTCCGTCGATCCAGAGATTATCCCCTACAACATCAACTCACAATCCCACAAACTCACAAACTTTACCTCTTTATAATATCAATATAGATAATGCAACTATTAAAAGATAAAAAAAAATCAATTTCATTATTTGTTTCTTTGAACGTACCAATCTTAGCACCTGTCAGATTGAAAGAAATTATTTTCCATTTATTTAGTTAGTAAAGCTACGTACCTAATTAAATTGGTTCACTTGGTTTTTGAAGCGAGCTACTATTTCCCAATGGACTACCACTGTACAAAATGGTGATTGGCATGTTATAATTGTTTAATCGTGAATCTCTAGAATGAAGTTTTTTATGACGTAGGTAGCTAATAATAACTTGAGTATTATTCTCATCAATGAAAATATACACTGGCACAGGTGCAGTAGTTTGTTACAATTCGTACATACCTACATACATAAACATAAAAAATTTAACCCCAAAAATCTCGTTAAAATATGCATATAATACCTACTAAAAACTAAAACGCAAAAATTTTGCATTATTATCTAATAAATTTTATGTGAGAAATGCTGGCTTTGCCGATTTAATTGAATGAACATTTAAAATGTAAGTTCACCTCGAAATTCGATAAATCCCTTTTGCAAATTATATTATTTAATTATGCTACCACCTGGTGAAGCCAGAATTACGTTTTCCTTGTTATAATTAAGAAATTTCCATTCAACTTGAAGGTACAAAATATTATTTTTTTCTTTCAAATTTACATCTCATAATTAGCTACTTCATAAGGTTAGGTAACATTATAAGCTTCAAGCAAAATTTCTTTTAAGATTTTTCAAATCCAACGTAGCGAGATTGCTTGGTAAATTTAACGCGTCTTAATGGCCGCTTGGTAGATTTTGTATAAAATGGGGGATATGCTATTTTGATTTGATCTAAAACTTTGTATTGTAGCGTAAATTGTACGGAAATGATAAAGAGCATAATGTGGCGGGGAGAGCGTTCCACAAATGAGACTTAAATCGAAACAGGCCGGGATGGATGTTCAATTTAGAACAGCGGTGAGAAAGCTGAAGGATTTCATCGCAGTGATAAGATAAGAGATTTAATTTCCTCTTCCAGACAGTTTGATGACGGAAGCTTGACATTTTATGAAATTAAAAGATTCATTTTTCTTTTTTCATATTACAGTCTTGTTCAAGGGTTTTAAACAATAGTATGAATCGCCCAAAGTAAATTGTGTAAAAGTACTTGTTGAATTAAAAAAATAGCTTTATAGTGAATACGAAAGCCACCTCAGTCATGAAGATAAGAATTCTCATATATAATCTTACATAGTAGGTTATTACTAATCGATATATGTATGTATGTATTCAGCCCTTATTGACGTCCCACTGCTGGGCACGGGCCTCCCTTCAAATCGAGGGGGATCAGGCCCTGAAAAAAAAAAGAGTATATATTCTCCTTCCATATGAAAAGAGTATATTTTCTCCTCTGTTTATCTACAGATTTTCTATTCTTTTGTTTAATTGTTATTGACGAGCTGTAGTATTGTCAATGAAAAATATTTTGAAACAATTTTTTTTATATAGATAGGTAAATAAGGTTAAGGTCGACTTTCGAGCACTGGACGAACACTAGGTATATATAAATAAAATTATTTCATCTTGAAATTATTATTTCGGTAATACAAACTATTAAGGTGTTGAAAACCACCTAATGCCTAGTTTTAGTACTAGGAAGAAGAATGAGTGAAGGTGATAAAAAAAGCTATACATAAAATGGATATTACTTTCAATACAGATTCATAGTAAAAGCTTAGCTCTTTAAGGCATACTCTGAAAGGATTTGAACGTTACTGGAGCAGAGTCACAAAGAGATGCAATTTGCATTACAATAAATTTATATTGGAACTCGAGAGTTCTGTGATCGGTTTGAAATCTCGATATTGAAAAGCAATAAACTCTATGTGCATGGAAAATTATAATATTTAGTGAGTTACGGCTGAAAAGAGCGGGCCTTTATACATACATATACATATTTACTTTGTAGAGATTCATGAAAAGTCTCGCATTATAATTATATATCAAATTCACATAAGATGATCCAAAAATGCAAAGATGAAGTCTATAAAAATAGTCATAATATTTGTAACAAACTTTCGAACTTCACTTTCTTGTTTGATCTTTCGTCTGATCTGTCAATTTGAGCTAAATATGCGGTATCAAAATGCAATTAATAAGTAAAACGATGGTGAATTAATTTTAATATTTTGAAAACCAATAATGTACTCATATAATTTGTTTATAGTTTTCGTGTACTTTATTACATATTTTATTATATTTTACATCAAGTAGTAAAAAAGGATGCTTAATTGTTACGGGGAAGCTATTCTAAAATCACGAAAAATTGGTACAATGCTTCATTATTCCCAAAGCTGTATATATATATATTTTAGTACGTAAGGATACTTTGATTTTTTTAAATGCTAATTTTGTTTTTAAATTTTTATATATATATGTATATATATATATATATATATATATATATCAATAAGATATAAGCTTATACCAATAAGATATAGGCTTATACCAATAAGAGACCATTTAGGGAAATACTTTGTATATTTTAAGTGTGTTTATGGTAATAAAAAATATAAATTTTATTATCTTCAACCACTATGCTGTCATTCTAAATATATTTGATACCATATCTTATAAAACACGTTAGATTCACAACCATGCTATACGCGGTATGACTCCCCACAATATTAAATAATGTACTCAGGAACATTCATGCAGATATGTTTCCGTTCCAGTTAGTAGGTTATATATTATGCGCTTTTAATCTCAACGACTTGAAACTGCAACAATTGCATACAGGCTTGAATTGTTAGAAAATAACTTTCTTTATTCATAATATTAACTATTTACACTACACCATTTGTATATACGAAGGAATATTACAATGTACAAGTAAAAAAAGTAGCCAATTCTCTTTCTGGGCCATAAACTGTCTCTATATAATAAGAAAGGTCGATTTATTACCTCTTTGCTACGTAAAAGAAAGAAAACGTAACAAAAATACTCTCACAATTATAATCTTACTTTAAGGCAAATTGACTGTAGCAGAGCGGTTGAGGCTCACCGCTCAGTATATAATATTAAACACTTGCATAAGAAAATTGAAGTTAAGATTTAATCCTATCTTCCTTCATTCGTTAAAGTAACAAACAATGTAGAGTAAGAAAATTGACTTTCTATCAACTATCTACTCTATAGATGGCAGTTATGAATGACCAACTCGTACCGAAGCCTAAAAGTCACATTATAAATGAAAAACCGCGGCATTGTCGTAATTGAAAATTCCCTGTATAATATACGACGTGCAATTTCAGAGGCACGGTACCCAATCCTGCTGGAACATTTTTCTTTACGTTTAACGATATTATTTAACGCCACAAATTTTACCATTTTTCTTATAGCCTTCAGAACTCGCAATTTCATTATGATAATCGCGATTCCTATCTACTTTTCGAGATATCTGTATTGGGCTATATTTTTTTAAATTAAACGGCTTATTATTTACTAGCAATGCTCGCGGCTCCGTCCGCGTTCAGATGACGAAAAACCAAATTTTTAGATTTACACATGAGTATACTCTAACATTGCAGTTTTTGTATTTTTTCTCAGAAATGAGACATTTTCCTGCGGTAAAAAGTATCCTATATGTTGACCAGGATAACCAGCTATCACCATACCAAATTTCATCAAAATCCCTCCAGTGGTTTTTCTGTGATGCGGTAACAGACAGACAGAAAGACAGACAGGCAGACAAAAATTCTAAAAACTATAGATTCGGCCTCTGTATCGATGATAAAGTCAATTTCAATAAGATTTTCCAAAAAATATTTAATGTATAGATTCGGCTTAGTTACAATTTTATTATATTATTATAAATTAGCCAATTGTTAATCGTTTACTTATTATATTTTTATTACTTGCTATAAACAATATTTTTGTAAATAACCCTGTTTGTAAATATACTGAATTTGAATTTCTTTATTGTATTGATGAAATTGATGTTATATTTAACTCTCTCAACGACCGCGGGCACACCGGTGTTACAGTTAACAATAATTTAATTAATTTCTTAGAAATTTACCTGGAGGAGTTAAAGCTACTGTTGAAGCTATTTAATAATACTTTATGTCTTATGTTTGATTTTATTTAAATAAATTTTATATAAAATTTAAAAGACCGTATGAAAATATTACAAAAAAACCTTTTAGGGTGAGAAGTACCTACTATAATAAAAATAACCGATTTCGACCACGGCGACCAATTTCCCTGAGACTTATATGCGTAGGAGATTTTATAGTGTGTGTGCAAGCAAAAGTAGATTCTCAGTTATTTTCAATAAAAATAAAAAGGATTAACGGCTTTACGTGCTTTCCGTGGTACAGTTTTTTGACAGAAATATCTAATAATTGTACTCGAATTGACTCGGATCTCGAACCCAGGACATCTGAATCTGCAGATAACAACTAACCACTAGACCAAAAAGTCAATTATTATGATAGAATAATTTTCATAAAACACAATAGTAAAAATCCTTAATTACATGAATTCTATTAGTGTTTGTTTTAAACTGCTTTTAAAACAATACAAAATAAACCACTTATACAAAATAAACCAAGCTTATCAGAAAACAACAAGATTTTTTTATTGGCTCTTCTAAAACCTTTTAAAAATAACCACCTGGCACATTTCTTTTTGATATTTATAACTACGAAATTGTTTTTTTATCAGATTTTAACATTTAAATATTTAAAAATTAATGTTTATGCAAAGCAAAGGTCGTTTTCGTTAGGGTTTTTATTACTTTTCAACCGACTTTCCAAAAGAGGAGGTTTTTACGCCTATAAATGTAAACCTATATAAAATATTCAGCTTCCTTATACTACAAAAAAAGTAAAAAAAAATCTTAAAATATCTTATAGGTTATAAATGAAAAACTGCGTTTGTTTATTACTTACTTTTAACTTCCCTGATTTATATTCTTAATTAGATTTTATTAGTAGACACAAATGGTTGTATTTCTGTAAGTAAAAACATTGTTGATAAAATTAAATTTTTCCTAAGCATAAACTAATTCATAACGGGAAAGAATTCTTAATTTAAATGAAAGTCACTTCTGAAATGCCTTGTGTTTTTAATTATAGCAGTTTGGTGTTGGAGGCTGGAGCACGTCCTTGAAAAATTAAATTAACTTAATTATTATAGTTCTATATTTTAGATACGGGGATGTTCAAAATTATGGGATAAACAATATTTAAACTACGAACTTGGGTTCACTCGCGAAACTCCTCTTTTTCTTGAAATCGGTCAAGAATAGTCTTTATGTTATATTGTTACACAATAATTATTTAAAATTTATACAAAAACTTAAGAAACTTATCATTTATACGCCATTTTCTTATTCATCCTGGGAATTGCTCTCCTACTTTACTAGGACTTTAAGTTAACAACAATAAAGTTTTTCGCTATTTAATATGAAGTGAGGACACTCAGCAAACTTCATTCTCGATTACTTCTAACTAAAACTTTACAATGAATTTGAGTAACAAAGGGGCCGCTGTCACCGCGCACCCCTTATGCCAATTTATTCGGATAGCACCACCTTTTTCATGTCTTTTTCGAATCAGTATACCTTAACCCCTTTCAAAGTTCCATCTTTACAATATGCGAGGAAAGTTTATTTTAACTTATATTGAGATTCAACCTTAGGAGGCAATTTTCGTCTTTTTATTACCTTTTTATTAGAAGTAAATAGATTATTTCTAAATATCTAAATCACTCGAAGCCTGAATTTGGTTTTAGCGTAAAAATATAATGGAAAGCAGAACAATCAAGAATCTTCCTATGTAATTAGTACATTAATACATTTAATTGCACGATTATTCTCCACTAATATAATTTAGTCAGGGCTAACGCCGTATGTAAGCGAGACTAAGCCGGAGATTTGTTGGAACCCACGTCTATACATAAAGGAAACCGCTATCAATATATTTAACAGGTTTGCATTAAATGAATATTTAGTCTCCAGCTTAGCAAGCATTTTGAGATCCATCTATACATATAATAAAATTGTAACTAAGCCGAAACTGTACATTAGATATTTTTTGGAAAATCTTATTGAAATAAAAATTTTTATCGATACAGAGGCCGAATCTATAATTTTTAGAATGTTTGTCTGTCTGTCTGTAACCGCATCACGGAAAAAACCACTGAAAGGATTTTGATGAAATTTGGCATGGTGGTAGCTGGTTATCCGAGTCAACATATAGATCCCTATACCTACCTATACTTTTACCACGGGAAAATATCTCATTTCTGAGAAAAAATACAAAAACTGCAATGTAAGAGTATACTAATATGTAAAACCTAAGAATTTTGTTTTTGATCATCTGAACGCGGGCGGAGCCGCGGGCAATGCTAGTTTCAAAATAAATTAATAACTACACTAATGCCTTAAGCTCAGGTCAAAAGCTGCGCTGCAAAAGGGTCGGTAAAATGACTATTCAATCAATATATTTTCATAATGAGAATTAGTTTTGACACAGCCCGAGCTATAAATTTTTACAGACAAAACATTAGTTTTTAGTTGTTGAAAAAAAAACGGTTTATTATTTGCATTTATTCTTAGAGTTTTAGATGCAAATAATCAAATCCTTGTATAACTTGCATGGAACTCTTAGTGTTACTTGTATGGAAGTGATGATGATGTTGCTTGCTTTTATAAGCACATTTTTGCGCTAAAATGTCAAAAGTAAATATAAAATTAATTTACTATAATTTTTACTTTTAATTTGTTAATCAAACCTGGACCTTTAATACTTAATGCTTTAAATTACATTATTATCAACTTATGTTTTTTTTCCTTCTAGAAATTAAGGAAGATAACGTACCAATGCACTTTATTAAAAAAATTGCGTGTACCAATTTGTATGATCATCTAGGAGAAAAGTGGCTATCAGCCATAGACACAATATTGGGTGGATGTCACGTTACGAGTAAATGTAACAAGTTATATATAAAAGGCATTGTAGTTTAAAAACCGTATTATACTTATTTTTAAAATACAAGCTTGTGTTAAGGTCATTATTTACGTTGACGACACGTTTGGCCCAGTTTGTAGTGACCCTACTTACGGTGCCAGCGGTCGCGGGTTCGAGTCCCGTTGGAGGCATTCATTTGTGTGATGAGCACGAATATTTGTACTCCAGTCATGGGTGTTTATATTTATAATATGTATGCATTTAAAAAGTTGTATATGTGTAGTGTATCAACTATCTGGTATCCATAACACAAGCCTCGTAACTTACCATGGAACTAGATGGTGCTGTGTTAATGTCACAAGGTATTAATTTATAAACCAATAGTAAGATATTACTTATTTTTGTTTAAAATATTAGTTCTAAGTTACATTTCCGCCGAACTTCTGCTGCCTTCAGTAAATAAGTTTCAACGGTTTCCTTATTTATTTGAAGTAAAGTGAAAATCGAATTCTATAAAAATAGTTCCGTCAGCGATATCTGCGATGTATCAATTGCTTCCTTTACGTTTGAAGATTGAATCCTGCATCGATAAAAAGGGTTGAAGTCTATTCCATTGTAAACTTTAGTTTATGGAACAACTTTATTGAAGCCGTAAAGAACCATGTGTTTCCGATGCAACCTATTGAAGTTACAGAATGTTGTTTACGTAAGGATATACATATATGTATATACATAAGGATATATATATATATATATGTACATATATATATATATATATATATATATATATATATATATATATATATATATGTACATATATTGTATAGTTGTTGTCTACATAATAAAAATAAAACGCTATTCATTGATAAACGCATCACATAAGATCAGTTGAACCGATTTGTCTAATAATATAATATATTTTTTAAGTTTGAACAAGATTTAAGACTTAGCTATTTTTTAAAGAATGTGTTTGAAAAATGTCCATAAAATTAGGAAATTTTTACTTAATTGCTCTTTTCTATATTAATTATATTAGATAATAAGAGATGGTCTGACACATTTCATTATTATGACACTGTATTTGCATCCCTTATATCTAAGCCCTTTCATTTATCACATTGTTTGTGTATTTAACATTTTTACTGTCTAATTTGTCTATGAAATTAACGACTGAAGTCAGATTTAATTTATTTCTTTAATTCATTGTTAGATAGCTTAACTATATTTCATATTTATAAAATGTTTGATATTAATTAGTGAATTATAATATTTAAAATCTTCATGTTTATTCCCAGTTTTTGAATTCATTATTTATTACCTTTAGTTATCACTTTTGTACATTAAGTTAAATCTAAAATATTAAACATCAAAGAACACACAGGCCGTTGGACTTTTGAACATTGTATGACCTTATCATGTGATTGATTGTGACAAATTGAACATGCCCGGAACATTTTTCCATGAAGTTTTGAGAGATAAGTAATATGAATTGCAGTTTCATTGCAGCGTTTATTGAATAATTGCAGCGATTTTAATATTTTTGCTACTTTAAAAAATGCGAAGTAAGAGAAACTAGATATATATGAGAGGTTTTTGTATAGCTTATTCAATAGTTATTTGACTACTTACTACCTAGTGTAATTATTTAATATACAGGGTGCTCAACTGGGTACACAATTATAAGTAAATGTAACATGATGAATTTTGCATTCTGAAAGCCACCTTGATATAGGAAACCACAACATGCACCATAAAGTATGAACATATAAACTATATTAATAAAAAACAAAAAGAAAAAAACAAATTCAGTTAAATTAACATGCTTAAGGCTTAATATAAAAGAATTTAATGATAATAAAATTATAAGAAAAAATAAGGTTAGATAAGAAATACTGGGCATATTGGCTTTTTCAACGTCCCACTGCTGAGGATACCCAACGAGGATGATCAGACCAAAGTCCACCTTGCTAGCCAAGTGTGTCTCAGACATAGAAATTTTCTCACGACATTGTCCTTCGCTGTAAGCTACTCGTAAATGGTAAGCGAATTGAGAATGTTGATTTGCATAATAAAATATCAAAGGGTCTTCCACCCGATATTTGAACCCGTTTCACTTAACTTTTAACTCTTCCAATGGGCTACAATTACTGGCTTATTTTAAGTGTAACTTGTTTTTTTTTAAAATTAGTATCATATTAAATTAAAAACTAAAAAAAAAACCCGACATGTAATTCGCCATTTTGAGGTGGCAACCATTTTGGATTTGAAATTTATCATAGTGTATAGTATTCTACTAGTCAAGCTCTTTCATTTGATACCCATATTAAGAGAATTGTGAAAAAATAAGTAATCCGCCATTTTGTGGCGGCGGCCATCTTGGACCGATTTTCATCAAACATAGCTAAGGACCGACTAATTTACCTTTCAAACAAAAAAAGACAAAATCAAAATCGTTTCATCCGTTCGGGAGCTACGATATCACACAGGCACACACAGACACGTAAAACTTATAAAACCCCGTCGTTTTTGCGTCGGGGGTTAAAAACTACTATACTATTTTATATTATGATAATTTTTTTAAATTAAATAACTGTAAAAGTATATAGGCTAAAGCGAGGCCGTGAAGCCGTCACCAATTTGTTTCCCAATTATCCGTTAATGGACGATGCGAGCAGAATAGTTTCATAGCGCCGCACTCTTAACTAACCTGTAGCATATACTATATGAAATATTCGCGTTATATAGTCATATTAAGTACCTTAGTGCTACAGCCAATCAGGAAACCCATTATGCCTTAAATATAACAGTGTACTTGTAGCTGCTACAAAATCTATACATATAATAAAACTATAACTAAGCCGAATCTGTACATTAAATATTTTTTGAAAAATCTTATTGAAATAAACATCATTATCGATACAGAGGCCGAAACTATAGTTTTTAGATTTTTTGTCTGTCTGTCTGGCTTTCTGTCTGTTACCGCATCACAGAAAAACCACTGGAGGGATCTTGATGAAATTTAGTATGGTGATAGCTGGTTATCCGGGTCAACATATAGGGTATTTTTTACCACGGGAAAATGTCTAATTTCTGAGAAAAAATACAAATACTGCAATGTTAGAGTATACTAATATGTAAAACCTAAGAATTTAGTTTTTGGTTATCTGAACGCGGGCGGAGCCGCGGGCAATGCTTGTACATAATAATAATCTTTACCATTATTAAATGTAAAACAAAGTGACTAAGTTTTTGCAAAACCTCAGTTATAAAGAGACTGAATCACTTGTTTATGATAACTAATGAACATATTAAGTTAATTGTATATTTATAAGATAATTTTATGAATTGTTATTTATAAGCTTTGTACGTAAATGTAGCAGGTATATATTATATAGTATAGTACTTACGCTACTATAAAACTTACCAACCTGATTGTACTATCTTAATCTCCTAAGGATTTATTTAGTTTTATAAAAAAAGCGGACAAAGCCAGCTATTAAATCTAGTTAGCGGTGAATATAAATTAACAGTTATTTTGTTAATTGAAAATGTCTTTTGTTTTTGTTACTTAGTAGTAGTTAACCCTTGCATCATTCGGGTACACCCTTATGTGCTTTTTAACGACTCGCACTAACTTCCCTTGATGACTTCATCATAAAATATCAACTTCTCTTTACTTTCTGTAAATATGATATACCAGAATAACCTATCTTTATGTCTCTAGTAACAAAAATATAGAACTTTCATACACACTTACGATATAATAAGGGCAGCAAGATCAATATAGAAAAATATATTGAAATCATCTCGTACTCTACCGTCTTGAGGGTTGATTCTCCGAAAATGCTGAAATACTATTTATTTATTGCCTTAAAACTGACCCTAAACTTGTGAAATATTGGCTTGCTTTTAAAAATTGCATCCGCTATTTCACCCCTTTCAAGTTTATTTCGCGACTTAATATAGCTTATGTCCTTGTCCAATTCAACTATATCTATGAAAAAATAATCATAATAATAATGTATAACCAAAATATACTGTTTAATATATGAAATATTCGTTAAATATAACAAAATTTAATAATATACAAATTCTTTTACTCATTATTTTAAAAATATGTAAAGGAAATAGTTTTAAACTTGTGTTCTGAGGAGTTTTAAACGCTAAGATATCACAACTTCAAGCACCCGCTTAATATTGTGAGGTTTACGTACAGCACCACAGCCAAGTACATAAAAAAGCTCTTTGAATTTTAAACGCTGAGTTTATATAGAATTTGGCTTATTATACTTCCCTATCTGAAAATTTCTAACTCTCATCTCAAGTTATATTAGATATTTGATAATCTTGTTCTAATTTAGCAGTTATTATTTTTAGAATGTTTATTTTTCTAATAATCTTTAAAGGATATAATTACTGTTGATAATTTCACTTTTCCTATGAAATCTGTAAGTCTGGAACATATTTTTTTCCTTATTAATATAACTTTTAATACTTGATATAACAAAAAAATAAAAAGCGACTTCAAAAAAAGTACTAAAAAGTAAAAAATAACTGCTACCAATCAGTTACATACTCATTATAAAATTTATTAGTATAGATTTGACAGAAACACGTTCAGCGGTTTTAACATGAAGCAGTAACAGACACACACAAATACACATAATATATATAAACTTTCAGATTAACTCATAAATGTTCTTATTTCCTTTATTTTACCTCTAAAAGATACTCTAGGGCCAAAGTTATGCACGAATAGTTTTTTCTGCAGGACAAAAATGATATCAATAGGGCAAAACAGCCGCATCGACCTGATAGATGTAAAACTGTGTAGGTATAGGAAATTTATTAAGAAATGGACAGAACTATCTACCTTTTGTGAACCGTAAGATGAAATCTGAGCATTGGACGGTTATCAAGAGCTTGAGAAATATCGCAGGTTGAGCAAGTTTGCCTTCTCTTTGTTATCGACGTATTAAGTTTTAAACTGTATTTTACAGTACAATATATTAGATTGAAGCGATTAAAAATATATTAAATCCAAACTAATATTATAAATGTGAAAATGTGTTTATTTGTTTGTTTGTTTGTTTGTTTGTTTGTTTGTTTGTTTGTTTGTTTGTTCTTCTTTCACGTCGAAAGACGGATTTACGTGATTTTTTGTGTGGAGATAGTTGGAGGACTAGAGAGTGACATAGGCTATTTTATACCGCGGGAAGTTATCTAATTCCCAAGAGAAAATACGTCATAATACAATCCAAAAAAATATTTATGATCAGAATTACTTGACACTTGTTATTGATGCTCTTCAATAAAATTAAGTAAATACATATTTTAGAATTATTCGAAATTCATCATATAAGGGGGTAAAATAGGGGGTGAAAGTTTATATGAAACCTAAAAATATCTTTTTTGATATTTTTGTAGGTTTAGCGCGAGCGAAGTCTCGGGTTGTGTTAGTTACTTATAAATATAACTCTAATTTGATATTATTTTAAGTATTTTTTTAGGTTGAAATATATATAAAACAAACCTTATTCTGCAACTAGTTTTAACATTATGGTCATCCGCAAACTAAGTTGTGATTGTCTTAGAACTGTTTCAGCCACGAAGATCCTGTAAACTGATACGGTCGTGAAGTATTGGACGTGGGGAAAGGATTACAGTTAGCTAGTTAAGCTTGTTTTTCTAGAAAAAAGGCTTGATATATCTTGAATTAAAAATATGACCTATTATCTGTCTCTTATTATCTCTTATATATATATATATATATATATATATATATATATATATATATATATATATATATATATATAATCACTGATTTAATTAAAAAAACCCCTCAAAAGTCGAAAAGCTGGGGTTTTAACATAACAAAGCTAGACTTTATTATATGTTCTGAAGATAATTATGTAATATTCTATTACAGATAATATTTAATTATTTAATAAGATTATTTTAGTATAATTACTGATAATTTACTACACTTAATATTTAATTACTTTAATATGAATACGTAAAGTATCTATTGATTAGTGTATGCATAACAAACTACACAGGATCACCCGCTGGCCGCCCAATCTTCACACTACATAATATTATAAAACAAAGTCGCTTCCCACTGTCTGTCTGTCCCTATGTATGCTTAGATCTTTAAAATTACGCAACGGATTTTGATGCGGTTTTTTTTAATAGATATAGTGATTCAAAGGGGAAGGCTTATACGTAATACATGCATAGTATAATAGTACAGAATAACTGAGAAATTCAAAGATTTCTATTTCATACTAACCGTTAAAACGTACCTAGGGACGAACCCGAGCGAAGCGAGGGTGAGGCGCTAGTATATAATAAATAATCAAAATCTGGTAATATGGGAATAATTTAAAATTATGAATCTATAATAACGATAACTATTAAAATAATCATCAATAATTATAATTATAATTTCTTATCTCCAACGATATTATAAAATATTGACAAAGCCCCAAAAATTAGATGTGTTCATCTAAATTATTACCTTACCAAAGTTTTAACTCGTATCGTGTTCGAAAATTCTTGATTACAACCGTTATCAAAGTAATAGAAACAGTTAGTTGTATAACGTTAATTTGAACTTGTCACTAAACTACTTGTTAGGTACCGGCTCCATCGTGATAACGCGATAACCTTCGGGCTTACCGAATCCAGATCGTAAACGCACTAAAGTTTGTAGCAATTCATATCGTGTCTTGAATAGCTCAAAGCGTTGGAGGTATAATTCATCGCATACACGAAATATCATATCTAACTACATTTCTCAAAGCTATCAAACTTCGCCTAGAAGACAATCCAATCGTAGGGTGAGTCTAAGAGCGACTTTTGCATGCAAACTTTGTCTACAGAATGTTCGTGCCCTGTCAAACTGATCCACACAATTGGCCCAATTAATCGGTTTTCGTAGACTTCATATTATAATTACGCCCCAATCGGTTCTGATACGTGTTCCATATATAATTTTAATATTATTATACTGTTGTTTATATTGGTATTTTAAGAAAATTTGGTATGTATTGAATATTTTTGTATTCACTGAAAACCTACTAGTGTTTTACTCTCGCTGCGTTTCCTTGGTATCATTTTGCCATACATTCATTCCTTTAAGTTTTTAAAACCGCTGAGACGCTGACACGCTGATAAAGCAACATATCAGCCACTTTTTTCCGACTTAAATTAAAAAGAATGTTCATGAAATGAAAACGATTGGGCCAAACCATATTAAATTTTATTGAGACCCAATGGCAACTATTTCGCATAAAACTAAAAAAAAATCACGTAGATAGGATCATAAATTTCAGCGTAATCGGTGTACGTACTCGTACATAAAAAAAACAATCGAACTGAGAACCCCCTTTTTTGAAGTCGGTTAAAAATGATCATGGTTTCTGACACTAAACACATTTTTTTAAGAACAAAAAATAGTCTATGGGTGGTAGTAAAACTTCCTATTATTGGAAAAAAATTCAGAATTTCATCAGTAGTTTCAGAGATTACCACTACATCAAGACTTACAAACTTTACCTCTTTATAATATTCTTGTAGATAATTTTAATCGTACAACTATCAAGCACTTACGATGTTTCTAATATTTTCATAAATATATGTTAGTAGAGTATTTGGAGATATTATAGTTGTTTACAACAGCAACAACAGTTAAGAACAAAAATACTCTTTTCGCCAAGCTTTATTTTCTTATATAATACTACTTTTAAGAATCAAAATAAGAATTGAAAACAATTTCTTTTTTACTGCTGCGTAAAGTCCAGACTCAGCTGCAGAATTGTGAAGTCAAGATAGTTTATGACCATCGACATTGTTTGAAAGGTTATTTAAATGCATTACAGAGTAATTTATGCTTTATAGTAGGAGATCCCGATCTATGTAGTGGATCCCTCACTCTTTTTCCAGACGAAATATATTTTTTAAACCACAAAAAACCTCTAGTCTAGAGGTTTTTTTGTATGACAATCCTATATTATTAAATTTGTTATGAAATTATCTACATTTTAATACTTAGTTCATTCCGAAAAACGATACGAAAAATTAACTACTTCAATTTATCTGTTCATATCTGGATGTCAGATAATGTGTTTGAAAAAGGCCGCCAAACGTATGATGGCATTTTCTACAAGTCACAGGAAAAGAGTACTTAAAAAATGATTATTTTTTTTAAATTAAAAATAGCCTGGAAAATGAACGAGGGGTCCACCACATAGATGGGGATCTTAGACTATTATGTTATTATGTCAGATGGGCTAAATGTTGGTCACACGGACGCTTGTCCCGATCTAGTTAAGACAAAGAGCGGCTTTGGAAGCTGTCACTCAAGCCATACATTTTCAACGATATAGTGTAAAGCGCCTGTGGACTGAGAATGAGTAACTATCTTCTCTGCCCTGCAAATATAATATATTGAACATATAATAAATTGAACGTCATGTAGTAAGTATATAAAATAAAATTAAAATTGGATTGGATATTCTAAGTAACGTATTTTGGTGAATAATTAAAACTCTCTGCGACTCGCCTTCTCTTTTATTTATTGTGAACGAAGTTAAACTAAAATAAAACTGATTTTATAACAACACTAGTGACGGACACTCGCTTCCCTCGGGTGCGTCCCTAGGTTCCTAATCGACGCCTAGTAATACTCCACGTCATAGTATGTGTACATTCAAATAGCGTATATTATGTGTGTGTATATATATATATATATATATATATATATATATATATATATATATATATATATATATATATATATATATTATTGTGTATTTAAAATTAGCATTATTAAATATTAAAACTAATCATATAATAAAATTGTAACTAAGCGGAATCTGCACGTTAAAAATTTTTTTTGGAAAATCATATTGAAAGAAACATTATTATCAATACAGAGGCCGAATCTATAGTTTATAGACCTTTGGGCTATCTGTCTGCATGTTTATCTGTCTGTTACCGCATCACAGAAAAACCACTGGAGGGATTTTGATGAAATTTGGTATGGTGATAGCTGGTTATCCGGGTCAACATATAGAATATTTCTGAGAAAAAATACAAAAACTGCAATGTAAGAGTATTGTAATTTGTAAAACCTAAGAATTTGGTTTTTGGTCATTGGTCAATGCTAGTTAAATATATTTTTTTGAATAATGGAATAAGAGGACGGTATAGATACTATTTATTATAACGCTTAAGTATTTTTACGAGAAGTGTTACAAGTGATTGACAATAAATATAATTCAAATTGTCAGCCAATTAGCTTTATCACTTTAGCTGTGTTATTAGATATGGTCGTAGATATTTTTCTTTTGTTTGTTTGTCACGTTCTTGTAATTTATAGTGCTCACTAGTAATAAAGATTGATTATTTATGGTAGTTTTTATGAAGTACATATTATTTAGAATTCATAAATTATTAAAAAATTAAGTTTAATTTATATAATAACTAGATTAAGCTAGCGGGTTTGTTCGCGTAACATGTGTTTTATTTGATTATTGCATTGCATATGCTTCTTTTTAAATGATCAGTTAAAAAATAATATAAATTTAGGTATCTATTATCACACCAGTACGTACAAAATGTAAAATTCAAATTATATGTAAATAAAATGAATGCTTATAATTCAGTATAATATTTCTTAAATATTTAATGACACTCTGTAAAGGAAAATCTAACTAGAAACTAGGTAATAGCCCGCCCCTTTGCAAATCGTTAACTTTTATGAGACGTTGCAGAGAATCTGATCATTTACATTCGCAATGTATATTATTTTGAATTCCGAAGTTTTTTTTTAATTTTTTCTTTTGCTACGCTGACCCTCTTAGTCACTCGCTGACTTTTGACTTATTAGGTTATTCATTTCTGAAGACAGTCTTGTTAATATTTTTCCAAGTTCTAAGTATTGTTTTCAAGTTACTTTTATTACAAAATACGAGAAAAAATACATAAATATATTATACTTAAATATTAATTATTATTTATTATTTTTCTTACTTTAATCACCTTTATGACAGTTATGTTTATAGTTTGCTTGCTTATGCAGCTTGCTCATATAACATTAAGTAATGAGTTGATTGCACGATGTCACTGGACATCTTGACTTAATGGTTTTTGATTATCTTTACATGTCTCATATCACTTGAGTTATATTTTAATTAAAATGCAGAATTTAAATTATAAACAAGAAAACTCATAATGTAAATAGTGATTCAACAAGTGTTTTACATATACATATAACTTATATTCTTTGTAATAAAAATAGTTACAGGATAAGTTATAGATTATAGATAATAATATTGATAAGTTTATATTTCTTTACGAAACATTTGATTGTAACTCTCACCTCGTATTGCGACCCTTACTCTCATCTGTATCCTGCATCCGTAAAAGTCTTATCAAAATTAGTTAAGCCGTTCTTGAAGTGTCCTCTTTCTTGTGGAGTAACTACGTACTTAGTACTTTGTTGAGTTAAATGATGACCAATCTGGAAGTATACACTTTCAAACAACACATAAATTGTCCAAATCGGTTAATAAATGACGGAGTTCTGAGGTAACAAACATAAAAAAAAGACAGTCGAATTGAGAACCTCCTCCTTTTTGAAGTCGGTTGAAAGAGAGTAACACAAATTCAAGATTATTATTTTTCATATTTATAGTTCAATTATTTCGGTTTTAGAGTAAAACTAAAATAAAATACAATATACCTTTTAAAAAGATATTTTAGTAAGTACATAGAGATATTAGAATCTTATAAATAGGTAGTATGAAACAAAAACCGTTGTTTTCGTTCACTTGTGCGCTAATATCTTCCCAGCTACAAAATAAATGTTGATGTCGATTTTGTTGTCATTAGCACTATTTCGTCCGTAAGACTTTTATCTAAGGTATTATTATTATTATTTAACTCAAATGAGACGTATTTATTGACACAAGCATCCTTAAAGTAACTCTTTGCAACAGATTATTATAATATGGGTTCTAATAGATTTAACTAGTATTTTTTTCTACGTAAAAAAACTATATCAATATCGCTAGGTAGTTATATATTAGTCTTTCAATGATATTTTCGTGATTGAAGTCGACAAACATTTTACTGTTACATTGTAAGTAAATTGTTTTTCTCTAAAGATTATCTTAAAATAGCGAACATTAACTTTTAGTCTCATATGAATGGTTATCTACAGACTGCCACAATGCGGGCTTGTAGCTTTTATTAGCCAAATAACATTCGTATGTTTTCATCGTGTGTACTCAATAAATAAGAAACCTTTGTAGATTTTATACCAAAATGCTCTCAAATTTTATCTATCTAAATATTTTCACAAATAAAAAACTACCTAGCTATTTCTGACACATTATTTCATTTATTTTTATGACGAAGTAGTGTTTTGACACGCTTTTAATCACAATGCTTTATAGAAAGTACAACTCTCAATTGTTCTATTTCTGCTGACTTGCAAACAAATCTAATAAAAGGAGTTATCAAAGCTGTCAAGGACAGAACGCGGCAATATAGATAATTAATTTTATCAGGCAGAACGATTATTATTGAAGATATCTCCAATAAAATGAATAGGCAAACTCATCCGATGATTTTGTATTTCGGGTTAATGAATATTAATCAAATTAAAAGTGTACGGCGCTCTTAATCATTGGACGATTAACATTATCCTGTTCATTTCAAAATTTGGGAAATTATTACGGATTTTTAAAGGATAAAATGGTGAACTTAACGTCAATTTATCGTGTATCATTTTTATTATATTTACATGTAATTACTTTACTATGTTTATGACTTTTCATTTGTCTTTGACTCCATTTTTTAGTGTTGTGACATAAAATTTTTGATATCGCATAAAAATGAAATGTATTATACTTCTCAAGCAGCGTTTTAGTTCTAAAATTATCAGTTGATGATGGTACTATCTAAGAATTTCGAAGGAAGAAAAGTGAGTTTAGTTTGCTAAATTAGATATTTAATTTAAAAAATCATATTTCATAGGATGTATTCTATGTATATTTAAAAAATATACCCTAAAATTTACAGGTTTTATGTTAATCATATTCCATTTTCATTACTAATAAACTTACACTACTCCTAAAGCTCATTCGGAATTCAAGTACATCATCGCGTTTCTAAAGTTTTGAATACACCAGTGGGTTATTTGGACCAACACTCAAATCTACGTTTGATTTAAATTCTGGTGAAGGTGTGAATTAAATTTTGGGATAAAGTTAGCAGTCAAAGGATGTAATTTGATAAAATGATCGGATTATAGCATTGGTTATACACTGCATATTTTAATATATTTATAAAAATAGTGACTTCTGTAAAGTATTATACTTAAAGTAGAGTAGGGGCAATAATACTACATCGTAGAGCGTGGGTTCGATTTCCGGTGAACGTTTATCTTAATATAAACGAGTATTTTCAATGTAATCTAATAATAACTTTAAAGAAATTATGAACCGGCACTGGCCATTTATCATAGATAAATAACATTTTGTTAATCTATATATAGTAAGTATATTTTAAAGCTATAAAATTGACTTAAATAGTACCTTAACAAAATCAATCTGCAAAAGTAGAACATTATGATCATGGTTTATTCATCGGCTGCCAAAAAACTTGTCATTTAATATCGGACCTCTCTAACATTGGTTTTAAATCGTTGTTCATATTTTTTGTTACATAACCTAATTTAAGTTACAATAGATACTTAGTAAATACTTTTAAGGCTAAAAATGGACCCCAATAAATAATACATACACCAACTATTATGAACGAAAAACGTGATTTGTTGTTACATTTACAATTATCAGCTACACGAAGTTATTTATTAGTGTTACATAAATCTTTCGTGTTTAGCTCAAAACAAATGTATAGCTATTGTACCAAGTATTTGAGCCGTTTAAAAGAATTTGTGCCTTTTATAGCTCGTTACTGGTCTTAATTTTTAGTTTAAGACGGTTCTAAGTTATGTTTTTCTGTTAAATACCTCAATTAATACATATTTTATCATTAAAATTTTAAAGGCATTCATGGCTTTAACATTTTTTCTTTACTTATATTCACTTTGATTCAAGCCATAAAAATATTCCATTCTTATAAACATGGTCAACTTAATTTTTAAATATTAGCTATAATTACATCTTATTCACTCAGATGATGAAGATCCACGTGCAGTTCCTTTCCGAAAATTTCAATAAAATATTACACTTATATTTTATATTTACCGGTTATTTTTATTTAAAGTGTTGCACTGTTCGATTTTGAGATCAGAGAAATCAGATAGAAAAAAAACAACATGGAGGCTTTCAAAGTTATACATTTAAAAACAGTGATGTAATTTTTATCAGGTAATTGAATCAAAAGTTATATTGTTATCTATATATATTATACAATTCTAACTACGTCGAATCTGTACATGAAATATTTTTTGGAAAATTTTATTGAAATATACATTATTATCGATACAGACGCCGAATCTGTAGTTTTTATAATTTTTGTCTGTCTGTCTGTCTGTCTGTTACCGCATCAAGGAAAAACCACTAGAGGGATTTTGATGAAATTTGGTATAGTGATAGGTGGTTATCCGGCATAACATATATATATTATTATACTTTGCCCGCGGTTCCACTCGAATAGGTATGTGTTAAAATTAGTCTATGTCTTTATCCAGGGCATAAGCGTTCCATTGCGAATTTCACTCAAATACGTTAAGCAATTACAGCGTTAAAAGCTAACAAACATTAATTACCTTTATAAGAATATGATGATTTTACTTAAATCCATACTTTTTATATATTAATACGAGTATGATAAATGTGGAAGTAATACTGTCTGTCTGTTACGTTATCACGCCCAAACCGCGCATTAAATTTTGATGTATTTTGGTATAAAGGTAGATGGGACCTTATTTAGGGGAAGGATATAGGTGACTTTTAGTTACGAAAATAAAACTTGAAGAGAATTAAATGAAAGTATGAAATGTCTATTTTTTTGCTTCTTAAGTCATAAAGATGAGCTATATATTCTGGTATATTATACGTATATTTATAGGGACTAAAGTGTAATATTTTTTAACGAAGAGCAAAGGAAGCAAGTCTAGGAATATTAAAAAGTGTAAACCACTAGTTATGTTATAAATATAGAAAAAACAATACGACAATATCTACCTACCTACATAGATTAGTCATTTAATTTAAACCTCTTTTTGGCAATACGACGGCACATTTGGCTCAGTTTGTAGTGGCCCTACTTGCTGTGCCAGTGGTCGCAGAGTCGAGTCCCGCTGGGGGCATTCATTTGTATGATGAGCACGAATGTTTGTACCCAGTCATGGGTGTTTATAGTTGCAATATGTATATATTTAAGGTATATATGTGTAGTGTAGTATTAACTATCTGCTATCCATAAATGAAGCCTTACTTAGCTTACTAACTTACTAAGTAGATGGTGCTGTGTGTTCAATGTTCATATCCCAAAAAAAAATTGGCAATATAATAATTAATAAACAAAAATTATGTAAATAAAGGCATTATATGTATAACTTTTTTTACTAATGGATTTGTCATGGTAGAACAAGTTGGCAGTTTGTCGATGCTAATTGATTTACGCATGAACGTTAGTCGATATGCACCAGTTATTCCATTTCCAACTATTGTAACCGCATCAAACTTTGTATACAAATGAATGTTTGAAACATGTCCTGAATGATTACGATTACTTTAATTAGATTTTTTTACAATAAAGCTTATTGTTACGTTTTTTCACGGAATACTAATTGTCGGCATAAAGATAGTCTGTGGATTAAAAAGGTGATCGTGAGTTCGATTACTAGCGTAACGTATCTTGTAGTCTTTTTAAAAGAGAAAAGTGGAGAATATTATCAGGTTTCACAATACCTAGCCCCTTTTTCTAATTTACATCCATAACATTTTAATATACCACTATACTTCTTCTTCTACTTTAAATAGCATCAGCGACAATATTTGAAAGAGAACTTAATATGTTTTTTAAAGTAATAGTAAAGGGTGGTAAGATGCTAGAAGCAATATATCTGCCACATCAGAGCTTTGTTAATGTTGGTAAAAAAATATAAGACATTTTTTCAACATATTCCAGGATCCGATCGTTAGTACAATATTATAATTCTTCTCCTTTATTTTAGTTCATAACTTATACAACTTTAATAGTTAGTATGGCAATTAAAATTAAAATGTGTACCTTAAAAGTAATTGCCATATCACGTGTACATTAAACGAACGTTAAAATTCTCTAATGTGACATTATAATTGTAAATGCGAAAACTTGTAATAGCACGCCGCAGGATTACTTACGCACTTATATATGATCCTCCGATGACTGCAGACCACAACAACCAGGGGGCTGCTTATACATCGGCCTAACGAGATGGACCGCGATCCAGCGTCCCGTAGTATACCGTCTAATGGCTGGAAAAATATGTATATAGTGAATATTCATCGAGGGTGAGATAGCTTATACCCTGAACTAGCAGGGCCTAATTTTTATCGATAGATACATATATACTTTATTGTACACCTCAAATGAAATATAAATACACCTCAAAAATCTCTTCCAGGCAACCTTGCAAATATAGCGTAATATGTACCGAGCGAGAGCTGTATTTTGACAAACGAGCCAAGCCGCGGGCAAAAATTTGTTTTCGTCCCAAATAATCCTTTTGGAAGTGCATTAATAGATTGTGCGTATCGAATGGGTGCGGAGTCGAGCTCCTAATAGTAACCTTGTGAAATCAACTCCTACAGACAAATCACTCGGTTTCATAACAATTATTGAAATATGTAAACAACCTTTTACTTCGACCTAGCTTTTCTTTGTTAATCGACAACTTCCATTATACGCTATTTATATGCAAACATGTAAAATAAATAATGTCTGCTTTAAATATGGTTAGAACAGAATAAATCGCAAGCTATTTTTCTAATTAGTAATAGTTATTTTTTAAGCTTTTCGTACGTCTGATGAATAAATGAATTAGTTATGGGGTTATTTGCGTTATTTATGATTGATTGTCACTGTTTATTTTAGTATATAAAAGAAAATATACAATGTGTATTAAATTGTTAAAAATCCCAGATAAACGGAACCATCTTTAATACGTGTCCGACTGGTACTTGGCATTTTTTTAGCTTAAGTACTTAAGTACCTATTCTATCGAAGATAGCAAGCTAATACGCGCAGATAATAATTTTTCAAATATTTACCATACACAAGATTCAAATTAGCACCTATGCAGCTAAAAATACGTACTAACATACTAAATTATTTCATTCTAGCGGCTCACCCTCGCTTCGCTCGGGTTGGCCTCTAGGAAAACAAAAACACAACTATTCCACGGGCACCGTACATTTTCCGGGATAAAAAGTACCTAATGTGTTATTCCAGACTGTAATCTATCTTTGTGCCAAATTTCATCCAGATCCGTTCAGACGTTCTGGCGTGAAAGAGTAACAAACATCTATACTCTCAAACTTTTAACTTTCCGTTTAAAATATTACTACTGGCTCACCCTCGCTTTGCTCAGGTTCGCCTCTAGAAAAACAAAAACAAATCTATCTCACAGGAACCGTACATTTTGCCGGGATATAAAGTAGTCTATATGTTTTTCTGATGTATGAGCTATATTATTGTAAAGTTCATCAAAATCCATTCAGTAGTTTTTTCGTGAAAGAGTAACAAACATACATCCATACATCCATACTCACAAACATTCAAATTTATAATATTTATACAGATTATTATTTCATATTTTACGTAATAGTAACACGAAAACTTTTATTCAAATATTAAGAATTATATAGGCTTAGTTCTTGTATGGAATTTTCAGTAAGATATTAGATAACATTAGCAAGTTTATATCTTGCTATACACATAATACGCGCACATTACGCGTGCTCATATCCGCACGTGCGTAAACTAAAAACTGTTAAATTAAGATGCTAAGCACTAACCCATACTTAGGTTACACTTTAAATTAATCAGTGAAGCTTAAACACTAGTTTTAGTTACTACAAATTGATAACAAGTTGGTGTTTAATTAAGACATTATAATATGAGTATGTAGCAGTTATGTTTGATATCTCTATAATATTATATAATTTACACATTCTTGTTTTAAAACTGTTACGTTGTATTATTTTTACATTTTGTATATCTCAAGAACCTCCCAAATTTAACTTTCACATGTAAGTTACTATTTTCTGTGCTTAAAGCACAATTACAATTCTATGTTAGATATTTCTTCATACTTGAATATTGTTATGGATTATTTGCATTAGAAATCATTTAAGGCCAAGCTTTTGAAGATGGCAGACTTCACAGTACTTAAAATGAGCTTAATTTAATCCTCACTTTCAATTGTTATTTAATATTTGAAGCTATTTTCCATCACAACTTTTTTTGGTTTACAACAGAAGAAAAACCGATTATAAAAATAATATCGACCCTTCGTTGAGTTAAAAAATTTCTAAGACATGTGTAGTGTGTATTATATAATAGAACCTATTCACGGTTAAATGTATAGTAAATAGTTATTAGGTCTTAAAAGTTACCTATCAACTCAGGGCCAACAAAATCAATGTAAAATTCCTTACAAATATTACGAACAAATGTTATCACTGTCATAATACAAGGCACACGAGTCCTAAATAATTTGTACTTTGACTTTAGGTTTAGAAACTGGAACAAGGCGTATTGCACAATCTCAAGCTATTAGGGTTCAGCCTTGATTGAGCGCCTGTTACTTAATTATTATGCTAGCCGAATTTGATGTAGTACATTTTGTTTAAGAATTGTAATCATTGAAACACAGTAATTGTTGTCTTAAATTTCAATTTTTAAGCAAAATTTTTAGTCCAATAGTAACGCACTCGCTTGGGAAACCATGTTAAAGGAGTTCAAATCCCAGGTCTTGCATTCACCTTTCATTTTCTGTATGATTACCACTTGCCACCTAAAAACATACTAAAGGAGTCCTCATGTTTGTAACAACCTATCAATTTTGGAAGGAATGAATAATATATTAATTGTAGAAGTAATTTTCACTGGCTATCTATCATGGTCGTCATGGCAACGAAGCTGAATTAATTTTGATTAAAATTGCTAAGGAAATATCTAATCCTGAAAACTTAGGCTCATAATCATGAAATGAATCATGAAACTCTCAAAGGTTAAATAATTATTGTGTAAATTGACATGTTACACTTTATAATCTCCAAAACTAAACTAGTGTTCGTAAAACTTTTGCCAAATACTATTAGCGGTACGTAGGATGTACTGTGACGACTATAAGTGACTGGGATATGGGCAGGGAGATGATGAATTTCTAGTGTCCAAGATATTGCAGTATTTTTATTATAGACATTTTTGGCTGGTTAACAAAAGCTCCGCTCGCAACAGTAACTTATTATAAGTATAATGTATATTTCTAAACTTAAAATACACTATTACTTTTGCCGATCACGCAATGAAAAAATTAAATTATAAAAAAATTTTTTGGAGTATAAACCGAAGTTAGGAAAATTAGAGGAAGTGGATAAAATATTTAAATAAATATAAAGTATGTTGTTTGAAATAGGATAGCGGGTTCAGCAGTCGAATTTTATTAAAAAATCTTACAGAATAGCAGACCCCTATCCTACTATCAAAATTTATCTGCTAATGGATATGGACTATCTCCCCGTGCAGATAGTACGAACAGATACGCTAAGTTATTAAAACGAATATACACACAAATGTTGAAAAATAAAATAATCTTACAAATACATACGTGTACATATTTAACTCGATAAAAATTCGAAGTGAAAATAAACAAAAATGACGTAATAAATAATATAATATGTACTACTTTATTTAAAAAATAATATATATATATATATATATATATATATATATATATATATATATATATATATATATATATATATTTAATAGAATAAACATAACCTTGCATTTCTTATATATTTATGAAGAATGAACTATTTTACTAAAAAAAGTAACACATAATTTTTTATCATAAATCCAAGAACTTGTTCTTCATAGATTCCTCTCTAGCTATTAATATATCTGTATCTTTATAATCACAATTTTGGTATTAGCATTTTAGATATTACTAGAATTTTTTGTTAAATTGTGTGACATTCTATTAAAAAAATATCTTCGAAACTTATTACAATAATACGTTCGCAGGAATTGCTCTTAAAAAATCTCATCTTAATCCATGCTTGTAATTCCACATTTCTCTTGCACACAGTTTTGTTTAAACACAGTTTGTTTTATGAACAAAAATATTTTAATTTCTTTAAAGTATCAACAAACAGAAGGATACATTAAAATGTATAACTTTATAATATCCAGTAGTTATATGTAAATCATTGGTAATCTGATTTAATTCAATCTGGTTTTTCGACTTAATATATAAAAAACTGATGTAGTATAAACTTCACGTGGGTGATTGTAGACATAAAAGCAATGTCCAACACTAAAAAACAAAAAAAAACAATCTCTTCTGCTTTATAATAATAGTATAGATTTCAAAAAATCTATACACACACAAAAATGTGTATGCACATATATTTATTTACCAGACAATATGAGAGTAAAATTGCGTATCAATATTCAGATATGTTAAAGGCATCTAGTTGCAATTGTTGCATCGTAACGGCATGACTGCAGTCTCTATGGTTTTGATTCGTGGCAGTCATTTGTAGTGTAGCTAAGAGCGCCGAGCGTCGCATCTCTCATGAATATTTAAACACTCATCAATGCTCCGGCTCAAGATATCGGATTTTCCGCTTGAACTGTAATACTGAGGCATTCTATAACAAGTACATCTGTATTGAGAGTATCGTTAGGCATATGAATAAATGTTGCTTATACCTACTGTTTTGTCGGTATAGTATAGTATGTAAATAAATATGTTAGGACATTAACACACAGCACCATCTATTTCCATGGTAAGCTACGTGGCCAGTGTTATGGATACCAGATAGTTGATACACTACACATATATAACTTTAAATATTAAAAACTAAAAACATCCGTGATTGGAATACAAATATTCGTGCTCATTACACAAATGAATGCCCCCCGCGGAACTCGAACCCGCAACCGCTGGTATAGCAATATGGTCACTACAAACTGAGCCAAACTTGTCGTCAAGTATAAGGAGGACTTTGAAGACCCATAATTTTTAATACTTAAAGAAGCTCAAATCAAAAATCTGAGAACGCCTTGACGAGTGTGGATAAAGAGAATGATAACAATGGAAGAAGCGAAATAGGTACATACATATTATGTAGAGCTTGACTTGTTTGTGAGTTCGTGTTTAAAAATCTATACATATAATAAAATTGTAACTAAACCGAATCTGTATATTAAATACTTTTTTAAAAAATCTTATTGAAAATGGACATTATTATCGATACAGAGGTCGAATCTATAGTTTTTAGAAATTTTGTCTGTATGTCTGTCTGTGACCGCATTGCGGAAAAACCACTGGAGCGATTTTGATGAAATTTGGTATGATGATAGCTAGTTATCGTTCAACATAATATAGGATGCTTTTTACTGTGGAAAATATTTCATCTCTGAGAAATCTATACTAAACGTTAAACATAAATAGGGACGAACCCGAACGGAGCCAGTGTGAGTCGATAGTCATTTATAAACTTCAACATACAAACATTTTTAAAACTCCACATAATACTAGATTTTTTATTCTCATACATATTACAATATGTTGGGATAACAAAATTACTATTTAATATTATTAATCAGTAGATTATCGTACTTGGATATTCTGCCTTTGTCCCAAGAGAGTTGATGTATCTATAATGATGCCGTCCAGTCTGCTATGTGCATATTTTAAGAGCAATCTCGTATCGATCTCCGTTAAAACACGACATGTGTCTTAGCTATTCATATCTTTCTGTGTCAATTCTGAACTAGAGCTAAGAGCTAGATTTCTAATAGGTATACAAAATAAGAAATATAATTCAACTTCAAATGTAGCTAGCTAAATAATTATATGGTGATGATTTTTTTTAAATATAAATTTACTAGCTGTGCCCCGCGGCTTCACCCGCGTTAAATTTGTTTGATTATGAACATCAGTTTTACAATAATGTAGGGAAGTCTGCCCGATTTCTTGACATTCGACCTTTATGATCACTGCTCTGCTCCCTTGGGTAGTAGCATGATGATATATAGTCTATAGGCTTCCTCAATAAACGGGCTATCTTATGCAAAAAGAATTGTTCAAAGCGTATGAGTAGTTTTGAGACTAGCGCGTTCAAACAAACTAACAAACAAACAAACAAACAAACAAACAAACAAACAAACAAACAAACAAACTAACTAACTTACTAACTAACTAACTCTGTCTCTTTATAACATTAGTATAGATTACATATTTTTTGTACTAATAAACAATGTGTCAATATTTATTAAATAGTAGAATATTTTTTTGTCCATAAACTCTATAGTTATTGCGATGCAATATTAAACCCAATATAAAACCACTAAAATAATAATCCCGTACTACTCGTATTTAAATGTAAAAGTTCGTATTTTGTATATATGTTTGGTACTACATCACGCTGAAATGACTGGACGTATTTGGATTAGTATTCTAGATTTACCTCTTCAAAAATCTATGCATATAATAAAATTCTAACTAAGTCAAATCTGTACATTAAATATTTTTTAGAAAATCTTATTGAAATAGACATTATTATCGATACAGAGGCCGAATCTATAGTTTTTAGAATTTTTGTCTGCCTGTCTGTCTGTCTGTCTGTTACCGCATCACAGAAAAAACTACTTGACGGATTTTGATGAAATGTGGTATGGTCATAGCTGATTATCCGGGTCAACCGGTGGTGGCTTCCTTACGGACTGACTAAACTGACGCTTAAATTAAATTGACGATTCAAAAGTGCTTCTAATCGAATAAAGTTTATTTCATTTTATTTATTTATTATTTATTCATTTTATTTACTTATTTATTTATTTAGTATACCTGGAATACACTGTTGGCTATAAAAATGCCAAAAGGTGTCTGTACCATCATAGTACCAGAACACAAATACCAACCCTAGCAAAACGAGCACAGATTGCTAGTAAAATAAAAAAAAACAAACTATAGTTTTTTTTATTATACTAGCATTAAATAAGGATGTTAATTAACCAGCAATAATAATTACAGCAGTCAAACTTCCCAACCGCTCCTTTTGTGTCGAGAGAAACTTTCAAACTGCTTGGGTTTAACATTAACCTGGGTATTTAAAAGATCTTCATTAAACCCTGCGTTGGCCGACAATGAATGCAGTCGGATGCAATTAGTAACGTGGGGATTAAACGCCTCTTTAACATTTACTGTTAATAACTATAAAACTTTAGCCTTAGGATACATATAATTCATTTCTTTCCCTTTTTATAGCCTCAAGACTATTAAAAAGAGAATTTTATTCTCATTTTCCAGCCATAAATGAGTAATATAAAATTCTATGTTTGAAAATATTTTTTATTTATACATTTTTCACAATAATCTCTTTATAATTGCGTCAAACAACCTTATTAAATGACTGAGGTTGTTTTGACGCAATTATAAAGGAATAGATTGATCACATTTGTTTATCTATACATTATAATTGTTAGATTCATAATTTTTTTCACTAATTAGAAAACTATACTATTTTTGAGGTGAAGTCACAGGCGAATATATAGCGAATCAATAAATAGACAGAGATGGAAATATTCACTTACATATATACAATTATTATTAATCTAATGTTCAAATATAACACCGCAATCAGTTATAGTTTTAATAAATTAATATTTAATCTTCGCCATTATGATTAGGCTAATGTAGTTTAATTTTCTAAGCTTTAAAAGTATATGCCCATGATTCCATTTTATACCCCAATTTTATGGGCTGGTTCATAAAATACAAATGAAAATGAACTGTCGGTGATTTAGGGGTAATTTATTTCACTAAAACCAACCTTGTGGCGTATCTCTAGCGTTTGGAAGCTATTACGAAAAGACATAAAAAGCATTTGAATATTGCATGCTATTGGTAAAACTAATCTAATATAAACTAGCGACTCACCCTCGCTTCGCTCGGATTTGTCCTTGGCTTGCTTCCCAATACAAATACCCATTTTCACGGCCTTAAGGGACGATTTCCGGGATAAAAAGTATCCTATGTCCTTCCCAGGGTCTCAAACTACAAAACGTCATCTAAATCGCTTCAGTAGATCCAGAGTTTACCCTTACAATGTCAGAAACTCACAATCTCACAAACTTTACCTCTTTATAATATTAATATAGATTAGTATGTTAGTATAGATATACTATTACTAATCAAATACATATATATTTTTTGCTGACATTGTTTACAGGCATTTATTTCTACGTATGTATCTTGTCTTTTTGATTTGAATTACATTTATTAATGCTTGCCAATCTCATTGAGACTAGCCAACTGCGCAAGAG
The DNA here is from genome assembly GCA_921882275.1 of Brenthis ino. NCBI lineage: Eukaryota > Metazoa > Arthropoda > Insecta > Lepidoptera > Nymphalidae > Brenthis > Brenthis ino. Next base: position 28,657,051 of record OV170222.1, on the reverse strand, counting down.
ATATTATAGTGCTGCGCGTGTACGCGCAGACACAAGTGCACTCTCTATTCCTATCACTCTCATACTCCGGTGGGATGACAGCTCGATACGACCAGTGAGAGTTAAGGCGCAGGACTGACGGCTTTACGTGCTCTCCGAGGCATGGGCGTGAAACACTGCCAACTTCCCAACTCTGGGCTATTACTGAGGCTTACTATACAGAAAGACTCAATAACTAAACTTGGCCCGACCCGGGACTCGAACCCAGGACCTCCGGGTGTGCAGTCGTACATGCTAGCCACTACACCACCGAGGCAGTTAAAAAAAAGCTCCTTGGTCTAGTGGTGAGATGGCTGCAGATCCGGAGTTAATATGGATTCGAAGCCCAGGTCAGGTCAAGTTAGTTCCTGAGTTTTGCTGTTAAGGAATGTTAGTCACAGCATGCAACTGTCTTCCCACTGGTGTTTGATCGTGAATGAAATAGAGAGTGTATTAGGGTTCTGCGCACTTGTTGGCGCTACATATAATATATTTCCTGCGCAAATAGCTAATCTCAGTGAGATAGACCGCTGTGCCGGAAATTGGTCTGGAAGACATTATTATTATAATGTCGTGGTACTTTGTCTGCTGATAGAGCCAGGGTGGCGTATGGTCACCGAAGACTCTTTCACTATAGAATTAGTTTTGAAATGATTTTTTTTTAAATAATAAAACGAGATATAATTTTGAGACTTCATCACATACAAATAAAATTTAATTTATCTTAAATACATGTATATATGACCTACTATCTTATATTCCCAGTGATATCATTAGTTAAAATTAGTAAAACAGATAATTTTTTTCGTAAAGTTTAAGTATCCCAAAAATTGGATCGGTAACTAGATATCAAATTTAAAATACATGAAAATAAAAATGGAGGCGATTAAGAAACAAGCATTTGTTTTGTAACGTTTTATTGGAAAACACTTTGTTTCCATTATTAAAGTCATTCACGTTTTAACTAGAGCTGAAAGTGTCAAGTCCGACATCAGCATATGATTAATATTGAAAGCAATGACTGTGATTAACGACGAGCAATCAACGGATCGAATAATACTTTTATTCAGAGCGCAGCGATTTTAATAATTGGGTTAAAAACGATAAAATGTGCTCTTTTATTGAATACTTGATTTATTTTATGTTCATTTTACTTAAAAAATAATTAAGAAAATCTTTATAGTCAGTTTTGTATGTGGATATCAATACTCTGTTTTTTAAACTAATAAATTTAGACAATGATCCCTTTTTTGCTTTGATTTATGTATAACTTTTATATACATATCTTTTATACACATAATATTATGTATATTTATTTAGTGGTAATAAATGTGAACCCTGCTTTATATGACTAGACATCTGGACAGTATAAGAAATAATTAGTAAATAGCGTGCGCCGATATACATGTATGTATGTATGTATAATACTACTATATTGTTCATATTTTAAATATTATGTTTTCAGCACTAAAACATTTTGAATTAACGCCACAATCCTTTATTATTATTGCAACTAGATAAAAGCTTTGTTAGTTAAAAAAAAAGTAAAAAAAAAAACTTTTTAATATTTTTAATTCATAGATAAATAATAATAATAAATAATTAAATTCATAGATGTAAACTAATAACGTTAAGTGCGTTTATATTAATGAAACACTAATAATAATATTTTTTTGCACAGCAAAAAGAAAAAAAAATATTAAGAAAAACAAAACATAAAGAAAAGATTCATAGGAGGCGGCCTTATCGCTGGAAGCTCTCTCGTCCAGGCAACTTTAAGGGGAGAAATTCATAAAAACTATAGGCGTTGTACTTGCTTTGTACTTGTTTGCTATAATATTATTTACTAGCGACTCACCCTCGCTTCGCTCGGGTTCGTCCCTTGGTACGTTTTAAATTAAAATGGATATAGTACGTTATCCTTAAGAGATAGACATATGCCATCGTGGACTTTTTTGTAGACCTATATAAGATACACAATTCCACCATACATTATTTTGTTATATCTCAAAGGGTTTAAGGCAGCGTTTTCGTTGAAAGCTCCCAGACGTTCTTATTTTTTCCGACACCTCCAACAAATATCGTTATATTTTAGCCAATGTATACAAAAACTTACCAAATTATATACTAAAACCTTACTCTTGAATCACTCTATCTATAAAAAAAACTGCATCAAAATCCGTTGCGTAGTTTTAAAGATTTAAGCATACATAGCAATATAGGGACAGAGAAAGCGACTTTGTTTTATACTATGTAGTGATATTTGTTTTCAAAAGCCAGGAACTAGGAAATCAAGTCGCCAGCTGTATATATGAGTAATAAGATTGTTACGTGCAAAAATCTTGCATCGTAGACAACCGGTATTCCTTATAGTGTAATTACTCCAATTAACGTAGAGATATTTCGTCCTAAATATCACGACGGGCGTTAGCTGCGATAATTGCTTAGTTAATTCCTTTTAATAGTTGCCTCGTGCTCTACTCTAACATGTTTTAATCAACGAAATTTCATCACAATTTATGACGCACCGTAAAAATTCATTATATCATTAATAGCAAATATTATACTTATATTAGTTATGAAAATAATAAAAGCAGTGATTGAGTTGATCATTTCTATTATAAATATTTGCAATTGAATTGTTAATCAATTAAAAGTATGTTGGTATTAGGGATTTATTTCATATAACTTATAGATAGGTAGGTGTAGTTGTTTATATATCATTTCTATAGTTGTCTATACATATTATAAAACAGTACCTCAGCGAAATCTGTACATGAAATACTTTTAAAAACAATGACTGTAACGTATTGTGTATTGAATACAGACTCCAAAACAATGTTTATTAAACATTTTGTCTGTTTGTCTGTTTGGATGTGTGCGTTTCACACAAAAAGTACGAACCGAATTTAAAAATATACATCCTAAAAGGGCCTGCAGAAAAGTCTACAATATCAAAAATATGTATATCACGTAAAGTACACTCGCACGTAATAGAATATATAATAAATTCATATTATTCATTCATTCATATACAAAACCCTTAAGAAAATTTTATATTTTTATATTGTTTGAATCAATTATACCTAGATTTTTATTTTTAAATGCATCGTGTTGGACAATAACCTAACCCGCATCGCTCAGTGCAGACGGAAACTGGGGAGCCAGAATGATCCATCGTTAACTCGCTACGTTGATCTTTGCTCCTATTGCCACCCTTTTTACTTGAGGCTATAAATGTAAGTCTATATAAATCTTTACCGCTAACTGAAATACAATCTGATTATTTACTATCTTTCAATGCTATATAATACACCAACTTGCCTTTGCTTCGTTCGGGTATGTCCTGAGTCCTGACCTCATAGCAGCCTATGTGTTACACCACATTCGATCATAGTTTACCTGTGTACTGAATTACTGAATTTCATTGAAATTCATTCAGCCGTTTTGGCGTAAAGGAGTAACAAACATACGCACCCATAAAAACTCGCATTTTTATTAGTCCGTATTATTAATATTATAAATGTGAGTTTGTGAGTATGTATGAATGTTTGTTACTCTTTCACGCCAGAAGGTCTGAACGGATCTGGATGTTTGGCACAGAGATTGATTATAGTCTGGAATAACACATAGGTTACTTTTTATCTCGGAAAAATGTACGGTTCCTGTGGGATAGGTTTGTTTTTGTTTTCCTTGAGATGAAGTGAAACGAGGATGAGCCGCTAGTAGTTTAATAATTCAGTGCTTAATGTTCCCCTACTCAACACAGACGTCTCAAACTGACTACTCTTTAATGTGTGGGGATCAAGTTTTAGTCCAAAATGCTAGCCAAATGTGAGTTGGTGAAGTTCAACGTCATTTGCGAACTGATTGGGGTCGTTCGGATATGCAGATTTTCTAACATAAAAAATGTTGTGTATGTGTGTGTGTCCTTTACCGTATTAGTAAGTAGTAATCATGTTAAAAATAGTTCTCACATGAAAATATTAGATGTGCGAAACTCAGGTGTTAACCCAATTCACTTGGTTTTTCAAACGAGCTCTATCATTGGACTATCACTGAATTTTGTATAAGAGATATAATGCAATAATTCTATTAAATATTAAACAAAGTGGGGCTCAGTAATCTACAAAATAGTAATTACCATATACTTTGTACAGAATATTATTAAAAAAAATCAATTAACCAACAAGCACATATTTGTATTTACAATATACTAAGTAAGGTACTGTTTACGAATCCTCCCATCGCTGTATTTTCAATTAATATACGACCGCAAAAACCCGGCTTTGTAGCGAGGGAAGCTCAAGAAGTACCTATGCAATATATGCTATTTGACCGATTCAAGTGAAACTTAGCTATCTTTTTAATTACTTAATAATAATGATGCTATTTGGTTCCTTTCTTTAGCTTATTATATATAATTAAAAAGAAAATATTCAAATTCTTGATTAGAGTCGAAATTTTTCACGGTTTTATTTTGATTTGTGGTTCCGGACATTTCAAACGCTTTCTAAAGTAAGAAAGATAGTCTACCCCCAATTCACAATTATTTTAAAGAAATAAAAAAAAGTTTTTTCTCTAATAAATCTAAATAAATCCACAAAAAAAAACTGAAAGTATAGTTTCATTTAAAAAAAACATGATCATATATTAAGGAAATTTTTAGATATATCTGAAAAGATATTTCGAAATTCGAAGTTGGAAAAGATAAGGTAAAACTAGTATAGCTATTACAAGGTTCAGGATTATAGTCATACAGGCTTCTAGTAACATTTTGAACCGGAGGCGCGTTTTCCAGCACTCAATTCGAGTGCTGCACAGAGGAGAGCTACCGGTATAAAAACTCCAGCTTTAATTGGATTGCCTTTTATTAGCGTAATAAAATTGGATTTGCTCAAACCGGACGTTTCGACGCCACGATCGCGTATTCCCAATTATAATAGTGAATATGATTTTGAATGTAAAAGATACGGATGTGTTTATTTTTATATCGTTGGCTCATTTTTATGTACTAGTAAAACTATAAACTAACTGTACCTTGTTTTGTGTATTTTGTATATAATTAAGTATATTTGTAATTTTCTTTATTGTAAATATTTCTAGTAAGTAATATAGATTATAGAGCAAGGCAGTGGTAGCCCAGTGGTAACGCGCTTGTTTGGGTAACCGAGTGAAGCGGGTTCAAATCCCAGGTCTCGCACCTCTGATATTTTCATGTGCGAATCATTTTCAACATGATTACAACTTGCCTTACGGTGAATGAAAACATTGTGAGGAAACCTGCATGTCTGAGAGAACCTAGCAAGTTTTCGAAAGACATGTGATGATCCCCCTCATATTGAAGGGAGGCCCGTGCTCAGCAGTGGGACGTTAAGAAGGGCTGAATACAATACATACATACAATATAGAGTAACTGGTGGTCTAGCGTCTAGCATGTACGGCTGCAAATTCGGAGGTTCTGGGTTTGAGTCTCGTTTAAAAGTGTTTGTTAAAATACATTTATTTTATTTTGATTATATAAATAGACCCAAAATTGCATCTTGAGCTTTGTATATATGTAGATTACATAAAAGTAGGAATATCAATTTTCTTTTATAAAGTGATAATAATACATAATTTGTAAAGTACATTTACACATAAAAAAAAGTTTATTTACGTATACAATACATAGTAGATTCATCACATGTATGTTTTAGGTATATATACATTGATTTACATAAAGTATAGAATATAAGAAGCTATTAAGTAAGCTACTAAGTATATACTTTACGCGTTATATTCCTAAAATACCTTTCATTGTATATTGCCACGCAGTTCGCTGTCTGCTGATTTTATCTACCAAAGCTAATTCTAAGAACATTTTCGTTTCAAAATGCTTACTAATTCTTTTCTTATAAAAATTGTGTAGTTAAAGAGTGTACGATAAAATCTGTATCATAATTTTTTACTCAGCCACTTTTAATGTATATTTTGTGACATCATACTTAATAAAAAAAACAAGTGATATAAATCACGCAATCACGCAAACAACGTTATAAAATATCGTTGTTATAAGGTAAATAGGATAGGAACACTTAGGACACAAAATAAATATCGTATAGCAAGTACACCGCCTACCATTTCTCTCACACTCTCCTTTACCTGGTAGTTGGTTGCCTGGAAGAGATCGCTTTAAGCGATAAGGTCGCCTACTGTGCATGTTTGTTAATTTTTAATTACTGTATGTATGTATTTTCTTTGGTGTACAATAAAGAGTATTATTATTATTATTATTAAATATCCATTTACACAAACAGACGGAAAATGTAAATATAATTATATATAATATAGTAAACAATGTTATATATATATATAAATAAATAAATACATATATAATATATTATGTACTTCTTATCCGATAAAGCTAAATACTCCATTTGATTGACTTAATAAGCATTCATGCATGATTACTAGTGATTTGAATCATACCGAACCAATTAATCTCAGAAATCTGAATTGCATGATATATCCAATATGTATATATGAATTATCTGTGGGTAATTCTAAATTGTTATTGAAATCTCATGTAATTCTAATCTTTACTTTTAGGGAGACACACGTTATTTTGCGATATTGTATTAATATACAGCTTAATAGCTAAGCTATAGCTTAATAGCTAAGCTATAGCTTAATAGCTAAGCTTATTGTGAGATAAAGATCCATATGAAAGTTGAAAGTGTTGAAAGTTAAAAGTGGACCCATAATGTAAAATTTCCTATTATTAAAATATCGAAAACAGATGTGGTGGTGGTGTAAATCAATGTATTTTTTGTGTAGTAACTGCAAATAATTAGGTATATTTTTATAATGTCTTTGAAGTAATAGCCGCTCGCCCTCGCTTCGCTCCGGTTTACCTCTAGAAAAAGAAAAACAAACTATTCCAAGGGAACCGTACATTTTTCCGGGATAACAAGTAACCTATGCCCTTTTTCAGACTATCTATCTCTGTACCGTAAAAAGTTATATAAATTATTATTAATACAGAGATAATTTTCTTTGCTATCGACGTAAAAAACGTAAGAAAATGATAAAGCAAAACGATAGCAAAACAGTTTATTTACACCAATTCAAATCAGAAATATCAATAATCCGTAACGTAAGCGAGGCTTGTTATTGTACTGCAAAGAGCAAATGAAACCACTGGAGCGGTGCCACTCAAAACGAATGTGTTCATAGCATGTCCGGCGGCCCGCTGTCTATTTGCTGGAAAAAAAATAATTGGAATGTTCCTGACGAGATAAATTGGAGGTCCGACGTATCCTATGCATGGATCAGTCATTTATTGCAACGGATAAAAATAGTACCATCCAAATGGAATAGTGGGATGGAAAAAGAGGATTTGCAATCGGATATGCAAATTTTCTATTGTGCGGCCTCTCTGTTTCTCTAATCGTGTAGTATTCGGAGTTTGAGGATTTCAAATTGTATCTAGTAGGTTGAGGATATAATGAGATTGTCTATGGAATATTTGTCTGCGTGTGCTGTTATTTGTTTTTATAGGGTTTTGTTTGTGAGATATACTGTTGATGTCTATGGAATTTTTGTCTACGTGTGCTGTTATTTGTTTTTATATGGTTTTGTTTGTGAGATATACTGGTGATATAATCGAAGTTATAGGCTCGTTTTGGGTTTGTTCTTGTATAACAGTATTAGAGATCATTTGAATATAAAATTAAATTATTAATACTTTGGGGGTAGAATGATTATATGAAATTTATGTAGATTGAGTTATTCATTAAAAAAGTCATGAAACATAGTTTACAATTGGTTATATAACACGCATAAATTAATACATACATTTGAATTCAGTAAGTACTTCTCCTCTTTGTAGTCGGTTGGCAGACTTGATTATATTTTAAAAGCTCCTCTTTCTATAAAATAAGCTGTAATAAATATTTGGAAATTTAAAACATTTCCGTAATAATTTTGAAAGTCAGGCGCAGCTTCGCGTCACCAAACATAACTAGTTTAAGCTGTTGTAGTTTTACATTTCGTGTAAAATATTTTTTTCGAATTACCTAAAATTCACGGTATCATGCACAATATAGTTACGCTGATCACTGAGTGTGACGTGAGTTAGGTATTTATATATGGGCTTGAATAAAACGTATATACTGTGTTTTGATTTTATTTTGAAATATGTTTCATAATAATATGTACCTAATATTAGTGGCATATTCTCTTACTTCCACTTATGCAAACGTTATTTACCTTTATTCAGTTAGATATTTACTAAACTACAATTTACAAAGTTGCGCTAATCTATACATACCTATAATAAAATTCTCAGTCGATTTTGTACATTAAACTTTTTTTGGAAAATATTATTTAAATAGTCATTATTATCGATAAAGAAATAAGAATATATAGTTTTTAGAATTTATGTCTGTCTGTCTGTCTCTCTGGGAGCGCATCACAAAAACCGCTGGACTGATTTTGATGAAATTTAGTATTATGATAGCTTGTTATCCGGGTCTACATAGGAGACTTTTTACTGCGGGAAAATATTTCATCTCTAAGAAATCTATACTAAACGTTAAAAAGTACGGTGAGTAGCTAGTTTCAAATTAATAATATATTATAAAGTAAAAAATCAATGATTCATTATCCATTTAAAAATGAATTCATTTATTAATAAATAACCATATTATAAAAAATAAAGTAGCACAACGGGTAAACAAAAATAACTAAGAACTGTTTTTCTACTTTAATTATTATTATTCATTTCAAGAAAAGCAACAATTCAAAAGCCCAAAATATAAATCTAATTTCTAACCATTACTAGTAAAGTACATAAGATGTACATTTAACTATAAAAACCACGACCTTCAGAAATAAGTACAAGAGAGTAGGCGTTATTTATTTATATATTTCGGTCTATAAAGAACTTATTTCTTGTATTTTCTGAATATTATCATAAAGGTTCCACAAGAGTAATGGATTCAAAAGGTTTGATGTAGGCTTTTCCATATCGATGAAAAATGTTTTTTTTACTTAGTGAATAAATTATCTCGCTGCCAGCACGAAAGCACATACTATATAACTAATAAGGTTTTTTTATCTACTTGTCTGCTAGTCTGTTTATTTGTACCACTTGACAATCTCTCAAATTGGCTGAATCGATTTTAATGGGGCTTTCAACAAGGATGAATGGTTTTATATTCAATTACAGGATAAAAACGTATTGTGCTCTTGGCACGAGATGTCTTGAGGGCCGATGCGAAGTGAAATTATTTAATCGTGACTTTTAAATTAACCATTTCGAGTGGTATCCTTAATTTTGTTTTAGTTTTACTTCTTAATAAAAAATTTCAAACTTAAACACTGAAAATTACTTTCTGTAATTTAATGTTAACAAAAGAAATACTAAAAGCGGTAAGCAAACAAGTTGAATCTGAACAAAAGACGTTGCAGAAAAATGAGTTATTTCATTTATTAAAATTGAATAACATTACAAATAAATACCTACATAATTATAAAAATAATAGGATTGGTTCGTATACTTAATTAGCAAACATTTTAATAGTATCTACTATCTTTTGCCTCTGGCATCGTTCGCTTGTTACAATAGTGAAAAAATATACTGCAAAACTTTCAATCGAATCGTCCCCGCCCATGAAATTCCACTTGAAATTCTTTTTTCGTTAAAAATCTTTTTACATTTCCAGGGAAAACCGAAACTTTGTCACTCTCGACTGATTTTTTCTTGCTACGATTGAAGTCCTGTTAAAATGAATTTAGCCGTTTTGGAGATATACGAACAAAAGTGAGTTAAGCAGTTTCGGATATTACTGAATCAAAAGACATTAACCACATTTTAGGTTTTTTAGACGATTTTTTTAGTTTGTAATGTTCAATTCCATGGGGTAAAAATAAGGCAAAAATAAAATTTAATATTACACTAAGCTTCTACACACTTTCAAGACAGTCGCAAAAATATCTAAACAGTGTAAGAAATGAAAATATCTATAATATCAGAAAACATAAAAAATGGCGAATCCATTACACACTGTATATGGTATGATCCTAAAAAGGCCTGGTAATACAAACTTTATGTTCCATACGTACGTGATAGCACACTTTATTGATTTAAGCTTTTTACTACGTTTGGGCAATATATAAATGTGTTTATGTTTTTATTCTATCTCAACAAGTTAGATTATCGTACAGGGTTCTTCAAAAGTTGCTTCCTAAGATATTCACTTATTTTTCACATATAATACAATTATTCCAATATATTTAGGGTCATGAATTCAAATTCCACTAATTTTATTCCATTATAGTCGCTCTATTATATATTGCATCGGTGGTGTAGTGGCTTACATGTACGGCTGCACACCGGAGGTCCTGGGTTTGAGTCCCGGGTCGGTCAGTTTAGTTGTTGAGTCTTTCTGTATAGTAAGCCTCACTAACACCCTGGAGTTGAGAAGTTGGCGGTGTTTAACCTCCGTACCTCGGAGAGCACGTAAAGCCGTCGGTCCTGCGCCCTAACTCTCACTGGTCGTGTCAAGCGGTCGTCCCACCGGAGTATGAGAATGACAGGAATAGAGAGTGCACTTGTGTCTGCGCGTACACTTGTGCACTATAATATCTCCTGCGCAGTTGGCTAGTCTCAATGAGACTGTCTGCCGTGGCCGGAATCGGTCAGGAGAACATCATCATTATATAAATGGATCTGTGGATCAAAGCTAATCTAGCACTACTTATGTGCTTTGACGTTAAAAAATAGCCAATGCCTCTCATTAACAAATTCTTTAACCACCAGTATAAGTTTCATTAAAATATGTTAAGCAGTTCTTTTTCTAGGTTCTATCTCATATCACTTCGACGACGTGTGTGGCTCAGTTTGTAGTGACCCTACTTGCTGTGCCAGCGGTCGCGGGTTCGAGTCCCGCTGGGGGCATTCATTTGTACGATGAGTACGAATGTTTGTACTCGAGTCATGGGTGTTTATATTTATAATATGTATATATTTAAAGTTATATAAGTGTAGTATATCAACTATCTAGTGTCCATAACTCGAGACTCGTAGCTTACCATGGAACTAGATGGTGCTGTGTGTTAATGTCCCAACATATATAATTATTTATTTACTCTGGATAAGTAAAAATTACATTTTAAATAAAACTATCTTTTCGGATTATTTCGCAGTTTTATTTTGATTTTCTAAGAAAGTATTTAAAATAACATATTATATTACTCACACAAGATTTTTATATCTATTCTTGATTTTTGTTTATTTGCTTATTCGCATGCATTAGTGAGGGAAAAGCGCAACCTAGCATCTTGAAGCTTGCCTCTTTGTCTTAATTGTCTTATTATAAGTTAAATTAACCATACACCTACCTCACGACGGCGTTATCCTAATAATATTCTATATATGAATGTAGTTGGATGTTTGCTTCGAAATTAAGCAGACGTTAGATGGATTGAGATGAAATTTGGTACAAAGGTAGACCAGATCGTATCTTAGATAATATTTCTTTTACAGTATGATAGAAGTTTGATTTTACTGATATTTAAACAATATTTTAGCACTGCTTTAGCTAAGCTATTTTTAGTTTTTATTCGATAGTATGATTTCAAGAAGAGACCTTAACCTAGGTATGGAAGGAAATCTAGGTAATATATGAAGTTCTAAATAATAATAGTAACTATACCGCAGACAGCTTCCTTCCTTATGTTTAGCAATAAATTACATATAAATGATTAATGATTCTGATTTCTTTGCAAACTATGTCACGGCTGCAATGACCGTCAGTATGTAAGTCTATAGAAGGCAATAAATACCATATGAATCTAGAAGTTACCTTTTAAATACAGGAAGTGAAATTGTAAATATGGGCATCATTTGAAAGTTAAAGTTTTCGAGGTTAGTGGTAAATTTATTCGACATTTTAGCTAAAATGATATGGCCTTAAATGCCTAATTGAAATGGATAATTCGAATTTATCGATTTAATCTTCCAAATTAATTATATCTTTTGAGGGTAAAAATATAGTTTCTGTTTGCGCATAGCTCTAGAACGTCGGAAAGTTTTCAATAGATGATTTCATTGTAGTTATTAAGAATTAAAGGCATAATTTAGCATCATTTTAATAGGGCATGCTGTAGATTGAAAGAAATATATTCACAAGAAACCTATGAAGCCCATGGAGAATCTAGATTATAATAGATCAATATAAGTACTAACAAGCGTGGCGTTGCTGGCACGGACTCAGCTATCCCACGGGTTTAATATACTGGTATGTATTGATTTTATAGTTGCTTCTACCTGGGACTAGATGTTAATAACCACCAACTTTAATTAACTTAATGTAGTTATATATAGAATATATATATATATATATATATATATATATATAATATTATTATTATTTTGCCTAAAACCTAAGTTAGTAGGGATCGATTTTTTTAATTTATTAAGCTGATTTGTTGGTCCTATATAAAATTAAAAAAACTAGGCAAGTATAGGCACAAAATTGTAAGTCAAAATAAATCTTTTAAATTATCAGACGTCTTTTGTCATAATACTTATATGTATTTTATATTTACGACGTCGTAATCGCTCTGATTTGTACACTCCAAAAAATATTATTATAGTTGTATTTTATCTGATTTATTCGGCAATAAGTTACTCATAATTTTTTCCTACAATATCTTTTTAAATTTTAGTTAGATTCTATATCAAGAAATATATCTTGTGATATACTTTCTAAGAGACTTTTCCTATTCAAAATGGGAGTACAAGAAAAAAATGATAAATAAATAGTATAAACTCTTATACAAAATTATTTACGGAACGCCACTCAGTCTGCCACAACTTTGAAAAGAATATGCCTGATAAGAAACTTAGCGGAATGATATTTTAGTATTTCTTATACCTTTTTTAGCCATTTCGTCATTTGAGTTTTAGTATATTAAATTAGATACTTTGCACAAATTCAGAATTGTAAGTGAACGAGCGCACCTGACGTCGCTTATTCATATCCAATTTGGAAAGATTATGTAAAACACGGCAAATTGTTTGTGTTTGCTTATAATATAAGGGCACGCGCCTTCGTAATAATGTCGTAAATGTTTCAGGACAACAAAGCCAGAGGAAAGTAGGTTCATATATTAAAATTCCTTTATTTCTACCGGCGAATAGCTCTCGCTTTTTATACGTAGATTACCCGTGTGGGGAATCCAGTATTTCGATCACGTTGAGTATTATTTTACTGGCTTCATGCATTTGTAAACAGTAATATTTGGATGTTGCCCCAATTTGATCGAACTGAATAATGAAGAGATGTTAAAAAAATATATGAAGGTTATAGCAATATGTATTCACAAGTAAACATCTATTTCGATGTCGGCAATTAGAGTACATAGCTAAGTTACGTAGCATCATAATTCAATATATATATATTAGGAAGAATTACGAGAGTCCGAAGTCGATGCGGAATATACGGTGCCGTTTGAGCATGTATGTCACGTACTGGATTATAAAAGCTTTTTCCAATTCTCTATTGTAGAAGCTCCCGGGATCTCACGGCGACCACGTAGGCGCTATATCTTTCGCTCTCTGTGCGCTTTTATTTTAACGAAATTTACCCCCTCTACAGTCACCGTCGATTACTTTCCATTGTCTCCGAGAAACGTATACCAAATCAAATTGGGAAATATTGAAAGGAAATGTGCTAAGCGATGCCTTTATATGCGATACCGATCACTTACCAGTTTATTTTGGGATGCTAGATGAAGTGAAATAAATATAAATAACGTACCTCATACTTTTTTATACATATATATTGTAAAATTAGTAATATCTTTAATATTACAATAATACATTTTTTTTAAGTTAGCAAAAACAATTATTATTACAGCGTTGTAACATAGAGCGGTTTAAATTGTATTATATTATTCTCATAGCCATTATTCTTTATGTACCTGAAGTGTAAACCAAAACAGGGCTAGCGACAAATAAAACCATAAAGTTCACAAAAATAACATCGCTCGTGATTCTGCCCACAATGGGGCTATTTGTTGCCCTCATTCATACAAATCCGGAAAAAATAAAACAGATATTAGGGGCGCTCTCCGTCCGCCCTTCCGCCTCACACATTAGTGTAAGCGAAAAATGGTCCATTCTTATTCAAATATTTTCCACAATTTGTTTATCCTATCGTTCTGAGGGTAGAATTCGTTGCGATAGAAAATTGAGTCGAATACTAACTAGAGACAAGTAGCTTTACGAAGTTGTATAAATAGCTTACATTTATTCATGAGCGTGGGAACTTAATTGTCGTTTCATCTATTTAATTGCATTAGTACAGTACATACATAATATAATATCACGTTATTAAATTTATGTTTCTTTATGTATATATTACGTTGATTAAACATAAATAACCTTGTTATACAGTAATCTATACATTTCTATACTTTCAGCCTTTTTTTACGTCCGACTGTTGAATACAAAGGAGATCAGGCCATGGTCCACCACGCTGGCCAAGGGCGGGTTAGCGGATTTTACACGTCTTTCGAAAACTTGTTAGGTTCTCTCAGACATGCAGGTTTCTTCATGATGTTTTCCTTCACCGTAAGACTAGTAATCATCTTAAAAATGATTCACACATGAAAATATCAGAGGTACGAGACCCGGGATTTGAGCCCGCTTTACTCGGTTTTCCAAGCGAGCGCTTTACCACTTGCTTACTTTACCTTGCCTTAACCGTAACCGTGTTGAGGGCCGGGGTGGTATTCTATTTATTAATTTGTATGCTTCCTATTAATGTAAATTGTGAACGTTAAAAAAATGTATCTTTTTAATCGATTACACAAAACTATGTATTATTATGACGTATAAATAATATGAAGGCAAGGTGAAAATGGGTTTTTGCTCATAGGTAGGTAATAGTTAAACTTGGTGTAATTATTGTATTAAGTCTAAATTAAGACAACAGATAAAAATTCGCCAAGTATTATTAGGATATGTGTCAGAGGTTCAAATAATTAATGTTCATTAAAAAGTCTATTTTGTTGGTAAATATGTAACACGATAGTATATGTTCTCATATGAAACCTTTGATGTGCGATTTGTCTCTAATTAGGTTGTTACTATAATTTTTGGGTTTATAATTTATCCTTTACCATATCTATTGGGGGCCGCCCACCGGAAATTTGAAAAGGCTTTAAAATTAACTTTTTTTTTTTTTTTTTTAAAGTTGGTCTAGTGGTTTTAAGGATCCCCCCCAACGTGCGTTCACCTTGTCGTGGTGGGGGAGGTGGCCCTCTGCGGAGGGCGGTGTAGCATGCGGGTTGCTCCTGGTACTTCTCTGATAGCAGAGTGGACCTTGGAGCAACCGGTGAGTCCCACACTTCGTGCGTAAATGCATTTCCCAACGTTAAAAAAAAAAAAAAAAAAGTGGTTTTAAGGATACAAATAAATAAAACAAACTCTTCAACTTGTAATTAATATTAGCGTTTGCTTGCGGCTCCACTGGTTTAGCTTACTGCTTACGTATCATTTGTATCACTCTGCTTCTAAGGTTAGTAACATAGCAAGGTAGCCTAAAACCTTATTAAATAAATAAATCTGTAATTGTTTGATTTCAATTGTCAATTGTCATTTGATTGTCAATTGAACTCTGGTTTGTAGTTCCAAAGATTAGCCCATTCTAAAAGACAAACAAAAAAACATTTAGCTATATATGTAGTATATATATATATATATATATATATATATATATATATATAGATTAAAGATTTAAATAATATAATAACGTCATTAAAATACAACATAATATAAATTATGGGTATATAAGGTTTTATATATATATATTCCGATAGCTCCAACGTCTTAAACCAAGAGAAGTTCCACTAACTGGCACACATTAAAACTTTGTTCGAATTAAATTTCCCTTGTTTTCCAATAAGTGCATTAAACAAACCACTGAATCAAACTTAAAGTCTTTAGCGAGCTGGAACTTTGGTGCCAAAAAACTTGTCGGAGTTTATTAATGCAGTCGAACTGCATTACTTACGCTCAACTTACTTCTTTGTTACAACTTCAGCAAGAAACGCGAACAGAAAGAATTGTGTGAAAAATCTTTTACTTAGTTTATTATTAGATGAAATAAATTGTACTTTCCTATAAGCGTTATTTAATATTAACTATAACGACGGTTTTTAAAGTTTTTCCTTCTTTTCAACAGATTTCCTCAAAAAGGAGGAGGTTCTCAATTCGGCTGTATTTTTTTATAAAATAAAATGTATAATATCTTTACCTTGATATTTTGTATATCTAAACATTGTATATCTATACGCTGAAATTTTGAATAAGAGCTATTAGCTAATATCTTGGCATATAAAATATTACGAGTATCTACACTGGTACCGTACATAATAATTTCTATAACAAATTCCTATTGACAAATAAAACGTTGTTATAACTAAGCAAAATTAGTATTCTTATTGTTATTACTTCATTTAAAGTATAAATAAATAAAAAATGGCTTAAAATATTTTTCCTTGCAATAATGTTAATAAATCAGGCCAGTATATATCTATACTCTTTGAATCAGGCTTAGTAAACGTGAAAAATGTTTGTTGATATAACAATTTGCACATGCATTGCATTCTCTTGGCACCCGCCGCGGTCGCATTCTCGAACGTACAACTCAATACCATTTCTTTATCATCGTTTATAAAAGAAAGAAAATTAAATTCTTTCGTAAAATATTTCATATATCCTCTTATTCGTACACAAAAATTCAAGGTATATTGATTGCTAGCTTATATACGGGACTCTAGTTATCGGAATTTCAGTTTATGAGATACTTTTTGTGTCTATACAAATAAAATTTAACTTAGTAGATAACTTTATTGACAATTTAGTGGTATTTTTTAGGGCTCCGTATCTAAAAAGGAAAAAAGGAATCCCTATGTTAATGTATGCTTATCTATCTGTCTGTCTGTGTCTGTTGTCTATCAAAACCCTTTTTCTCAGGAACGCGTGGAGGTATTAGGTTGAAATTTATATCTAATACTTAGGTTTGAAATCCCTTGGAGCTGTCTTATCGCATTTGTAGTTACATCAGAAAAAAAAATGCTATTATAAACTTATTTTAATGTTTCATGCTACGGAACCCTCGGTGTGCAAGTCACACCCGCACTTGTCCGATTTACAATAATAAGAACGATTTTAAGCAAACAAAGAATAAATAAAGCTTATAATATGTATACAAATGCTAAATATTGCATATAGGTATTTGGTTATGTCCAATTTGAGATTACCTACATATATTAAAAACTGTTTATCCTCCATAAATAGCGATGTATCCGTTAATACCATTATAGTGACTACGGCTTCGTGTAAAATTGGCATTAAAATTTCACGAATAACCTCAGCATAATGACAGCGGACACCAATTCGTACGATACGCTTTAACACTATATTTTGATGAACAATTAATTACCATATTTATCCAAGTAATATTATTCGAAGTAATATGTGCTATTAAAAGCAATTTGAAACATTCCAATAATTTTATTATAGTAAAACGAAATATTCAATGAACTGAGAAACTTAAACGATGCGTGCGATGATGATACGAAAACTTGTTTTAATTTATATAAATGTTATATTTGTATAAATTAAAACGACTTGACTTGGCTTTTTTTTACGTTACGTAATTTATGAATTATTTATTTTTTCATTACGCATTATTTCTTCCGCCATCGTAAAAGTCTAATAAAGAGTAACATTATATGACGATATATCTCACATTTTCACCTGTAGTGATATTCTGTAAGTACTTGTTATGTTACTCGACAGCTGAATCAGAAACATATTTCAAGTATTTTGTGTGAAGTATGACTGCAAATTCAGCTATCGAGTTAATTAAAATTGCTTTAACATACCAATGCTGATCGGATAAAATATCTGTTATCAATATTACTTGTGCGCGAGATTCAAATCTGATTCTTCTGATACAGTAAGCAAGCAGTGTCACTCGGACACACATGATTGAACGGACGTTCATACGAATAATCATTTTAACTACTAAGATACTAATATTATAAAAAGGCAGAGTTTGTTTGTTTGTTTTTTGTTCGGACGCACTTATCTCAGAAACTATTAACCTAATTTGAAAAATACTTTTTGCATTAGATAGCCCGTTTATTGAGGATGGCTATCATTCATATCATGTTGCTACTACTCTAGGGAGCGGAGCAGTAATCATAAATGTCAACAAATCTTACAGACTTGAGTCATATTATACATTATTGTAAAACTTATTTTTATAATCCCTCCAGGTAAATTTCTAAGAAATTAATTAAAATTCTAAGAAATCTATTGTTAACTGACACCTCAGGGTGTCCGCGGTCGTGGAGGGAATCATATGTTTAAGTGCTTTAAGCTCAGAAATTACTGAGTATACCATTACAAAAATGCAAAGGCATTTTTGTATGGGCAAAGCAAAAGAGCTCAAAGAGGTTTTTTTTGTAGTTTCAGCGTCAACGAAGTTGCGGGTTCTGCTAGTGAATATATATTTAGGTATAAATATTAATTTAATAAAGATTAATATACTCGTATATAATTCGTTACAAACATACATATACCATGCGAACATTTAAAATAAAAGAGTTATGATAGTAACACTTACATATGGCGTGCCAAATCGTTCAACCTTTATCCGGGTAAAAGGGTGGCAATAGGTACAAATTGAGTGTCCGCCGAGTGTTTGCTAAGCGATCCGCGTCGCGGTCACGGTTAGCGATCGAGGAGGTAATTCTTAAATGTGTGGAGACTACGAAATTCTTTTATTTGCTGTTATAGCATTGGCACAATTTGTATTGTATTTCTCTTTAACAGCAAAATGGTTTGTTTGCTACTTGAAATAATGAATTATGTCCGTACACCTAACCGTACCGTACCGTACCTCCCGTACCTCTGCCAATTGATCACAATTGGCAGAGGTTTTTATGGTAATATATTTTTTTATAATAATCCGGACCCGATAAACTAAAAGACAAGACCTAAAAATAGCGTTTTTGTTAAAAAATTGATGTTGATTGAGATTATAATCATATTACAGATAAAAGAAAGATATAAAATTGAATGGAATATTACTGCACTATTAATTATTTTTATATTGATAATAAAGATTATCTTCGAGCACTGAACATTCGAAAGTGCTCTCGTAAATAAAAGGGCGTTAAGTAAACATTTAACTTATATAATTTATCTTGAAATCATATTTTCCGTACGTAGCACAAATATATGGTATTGGAACATTGTCCACGACAGGATATAATTCACCGAGTTTTTCACCTGAAAACGCCAAATAGCTACAATAGAATTCTGGCACAGCGATGAAGGCCGTTTTCTAGTAAATTTATGTTTCCAAAGCATTATATTTTAGATTCGAACTATAGTCATCAGATTTATAGAGTCCCGGATCACACACGCGTTCACATGCTTTACAAATTAGCTGTCTCACGCTTGACAAACGATTGAATTTGTCACAGGACACTCGTGGATTCGTTTGGACGGTCGTTAATGCGAGTGAACTACTGTTTTGCGTATAGAACGGATGCTTTATTTTAGTCCACAACTACTGTGTGCTGTTACCCTTGCTTTATATAGTAGAAGACACGAAGATATGCTTTGTTAATTTACTCGAGTGATATATTATTTATCGATTTTTAAATAAACAGATTCACATTTGGGTTGTATATTACTTTTAGAATGTACACTTTAATCCTTCTTATTATATTACACTGTAGACAATTTAATATTTATTATAGAACACTATAGGCTATCTATCTAAAACAATACATAAATAAATAAATTACGCCAAGAAAATCTATTATTTGAAAAACAGGTGTATGTTTTTTTTCATGAAATTCCTTTATAAAACCTAGACTTGAAAGATCAACGAAAAATGGAGTTAAAATGTTTTTTGCCTCCTGCTAAGTGTAGCTCGAAGTCGAGAGTCGCGAACAAAGGTTCAACTTCCGACCACTGGCGGTCTTTGAGAAACGAACACATGCTTTGTTTCTCAAGATTAAAACAACTTAGAACTTGCATTCATAATACTTGAATCGAGGTATTATTTATATGATTGTATGAGCATGTATGTATGTATGTATGTATGTATGTATTTATTCAGCCCTTTTTAAAGTCCCACTGCTGGGCACGGGCCTCCCTTCAATACGAGGGGGATCAGGCCATAGTCCACCACGCTGGCCAATAGTGCGGGTTCGAGGACTTCACATGTTTTTCGAAGGATAGATAGGTTCTCTCAGACATGCAGGTTTTCACGATGTTTTCCTTCACCGTAAGGCAAGTGGTAATCATGTAGGAAATGATTCGCACATAAAAATATCAGAGGTGCGAGACCCGGGATTTGAACCCGCTTCACTCGATTTACCAAGCGAGCGCGAGTGGTAACCCATTGGCCTACTACTGCCTCACATCACGTATGAGCATATGTATTAATTATTATATTATTTGACACCTATGTACATATAGGACGTAGGTGTGGTATATATAATAAAAAATAAAATAATTGTAGAACTTTATTTGAAATTGCAAATATTAGAAACCAACTACTTCCAGTCTACATATTATAAAAATCAATCGGAAAACAAAAGGCGCAATTAAAAATTTTATATAATAGAATGTTTTTTTTTATTGTCTACGTCATACGCCACAGACATATCCGTGCCTTTCTTAAACTGTTTTTTTTTATCGTGATTCCGAATAGAAACAATTGCACTCTTGTATCTTGTTGAATATTTTGAAAGAAATTTAATTAATTTATTTTAATGTCGGATATAATCGAATGATAGAAAAACAAAAATCTCAGCACATTTCTAAGTGTCGATGCAAATAGCTCAAATTATTCGATTATAATTATTATGTAGAACAAATTTACGATAAGTTCACAATTCTATTTAACCACGAACGAATCTAGTTCACTCTGCATACAATTTGAATATTAAACGAGTTCATTAATGGGATGACTGAAATCGATATTTGAACATTATATAATCTCTTGACCTTTTTTAAAAAAATATGAATTATCTATACTATAATAAAACTGTAGAGGTCGAATACATATTATGACAAAGTACATAGAAAAAAAATGGTAAAAACCGAGTCAGGGGGATGTAAGAAGACAAATAAAACAAATCCAGATTTTTTTCAATTTTTTTGTTTCTCTGTCTGTTTGTCTGTTTATCTGTTTGTCTATTTGTACGGGCTAATCTCCGAATCTATTGGACCGATTTAGATGATATTCTGCATGGTGGTACCTTGTATCCCCGGGCAACATCTTAGATATTTTTTACCCCGGAAAATTAAAGAGTTCCCGTGGGATAGTCAAAAAACTATAGTAACTTATACAGCTTAGTACACAAAAACTACTTATTGGATTTTGATCAAGCTTTACAATAATATCCATACTAATATTACAAATGTGAAAGTGTACTTGTTTGTTTGTTTGTTTTGTTTTTTAGCTGTCTTTCATAACGCAATTGTACACTCATACAACATACTTTGATAATTAATTACATATTAAATACTTATAACTAAATAATTTATTCTGAATTCTGAAAAGTATTATCACGCTATTTAGTAGCTAGAAAGATAAACAAAAATGACAATGTTGTAAATCTTTAGGGTTTGGAAAGTAAACTATGAACTACTTCTAAGTTTAAACGATTCAAATCATGACCTTCTACGTCGACACAACAATCGTCAAACTATCGTAGTTCTTGTCAAACTTAGAATTGACTTAACGAAGGCCTATTTGTGTCCTTCTATAAAATTACCTAGTATTTACGTTTTTATTAAATTTATAATCAAATCATGTGCAATGTGGCAGTGGTAGCCTAGTGGTAAAGGGCTCGCTTGGAAAACCGAATGAAGCGGGTTCAAATCCAGAATCTCACACCTCTGATATTTTTATGTGCGAATCATTTCTAACATGATTACTACGTGCCTTACGGTAAAGGAAATAATCGTGACGAAACCTGCATGTCTATGAGAACCTAGCAAGTTTTCAAAAGCCATGTGAAGTCTGCCAACCCACGCTTGGCCAGCGTGGTAGACTATGTCCTGATCCCCCTCGTATTGAAGGGAGGCCTGTGCCTAACAGTGGGACGTCGAAAAGGGCTGAATACATATTCAAATCAGTCTGTAAGCACTTAAAAGTTGTACATTTTGTTTCTTCTAGCTAAATAAGGTAAATAATAAAAGAACAAGACAACCCTGTCATCTCGTAACACTCACGAGTCGGTACTTCCATATATGTAATTCATTATCTTACATTTCTTATATTTTTATTCCAACAGTTGATCAAATAAACTCTTCTTTTCAAGCATAGAGGATATATATTAATGTACAATGTATATATAAATGTTTGCTTTATTACGAAGTGAAGGTAACTTTACGTTCAGATGAGATTGAGATTTATATAATTTTATTAATAAACAGTAAGTGGCGACACGTGCTATGGAACGTGTTGTTTTATATCGATTTGTTTACACTTCGCAGTGTTGTATTTTTTGCGTTTTATTGATTTTTCAATACATTTATTTTGTAAAACTTTAGTTTTTCTAAGATATAAGAAATCTTAGATATACTAGAAATGTAATATATATACTATATATATATACATTCAATTTAAAAGTTTTTTTTTATAGTATTGGTTTATATAGCATGAGAAAAAAATTTAAGAGGAAGTATATCTGTTACCTGATAATAGTCTTTGCTAGTTTTATATGATAACTAGCGAATCACCCTCGCTCCGCTCGGGTTCGTCCCTTAATACGTTTTAACGGCTAGTGTAGATTTCTCAGAGCTGAGATATTTTCCCACAGTAAAAAGTATCCTATATGTTGACCCAGATAACCAGCATCATCATACTTAATCAAAATCTGTCTAGTGGTTTTCTCGTGATGCGTTCCCAGACATACAGACAGACAAAAATTCTAGAAACTATAGATTCGTCCTCTGTATCGATAATAATGACTATTTCAATAAGATGTTCCAAAAAATATACAATGTAATTGTACATATTCGACTCAGTTAGAATTTTATTATATGTATAAATGATGAAGCAAAAAAGTCGTTTAACATGAAAACAGCTTAAATACAATAAACTTAACTTTAACTTATTAAATATTAATAACTAGCACCTTCCTTTAACTATAGAGTAATATATTCTCGCGTCAGTTGTTTCATATTTCATACTAAAAATAAAAAGAAAGTATTAAATATAACATTATTATCAAAGTATTTTATAATTAAAAGAACCATTTCTAAGAAAAAAAACTATGCAATATTCTGTTATTAAACATTTTTATACGAAATGCAAGAGTTAATGATAAAAGAAACCAAAGGATTAAAACAATAAGAATGAGAGCTAGCGCCGCGGGGCGTAAAGATAGTAATTATCTTTCTATGAATATAAATTTAGATTTAAATTAATACACGCTGCAAGGTTTCGAGATGGTCTAATAAAACCACGGCGATTTGGTCTTGGGAAAGCGATGGTTTTATAAAAGAGCTACAAAAGAATTTTACTAGAATTTATCTCTAGGATTCAAACAGTTGCCTATATCTGTATACTTAATTTCATCTAAATTAGACTATCCGTTACAGCGTCAAGGAGTATTTAATCCAGTTTTTTTAGGAAATAAGGCAATTCCCGTCTTAATGGATGTCTCATAAAGAAAACTTTAATGGTGAATAAAAACAATTTAGATTAGTAAGTAGTAATATATTTAACATTGTATTGGACTTCTTGTAAATGTATGTATTTACCTTTTAGAATCGGTTACTTTTTTGATTAAATATTTACTCCTTGTAAAAAATATAATATTAAATACAGTAGGTATAAATGTTACTAAATAGTATTTATCTATAAAAGCTATTTATTACCCAATCTTTTTCTATATATTACGTATATAAAAATCAATTGCTGTTTGTTAGTCTCGCCAAAACTCACAAACGGCTGGACCGATTTGAATAATTCTTTTTTTATTTTGTTATGAATGTGTGAGGGGTGGTTTAAATATTAAAAAAATACGGAAAACCTAGAAAATCTGCTGTAAATTAGAAAAAATCAGAACAGTTTATTTTGTTTGGGAGTCACTACTTTGGCTTACTTTCAATAGATGACGTTAGTGGCGGACCTATCATCTACAACAATGCGTCATAATATTTAAGTTAGAAAAAAAAACAACAGACTATGTATTCCATACTAACTGACAAAACGTATCTAAGGACGAACCCGAGCGAAGCGAGGGTGAGTCATTAGTAATACAATAAATACACATATTATTATTATTATAAACACACATAAATTCTATATAAACCCACATAATAAATGAATAAGCCATTTTAGTGTGAATTTTTCCGTTGGAGTATATGAGAAATGCTCCGTAAATATTTATGTAATAAGATATTCCGGTCGTGATACGTTCTAATATTTGTATGCTGATCTATCGCATCGTTTAAGTGTTAGTGCCTCAGATTTGCAAATATAATAAAAGTGGCATAAACCCTCATATAACTATGTGCATTGTATTAAAGATTCATATCATGCTTGCAAGCTTAGAATAATGTAAAGAAATTTCGAAATACTTCATGCCTGCCAAATCAAGAGCACGATTTTGGACCTACCTTTTAATTTTTGGTTTACTTGAAAAATCCATTTTAGTCCAGACTTTAGGTAAGAAGTGAAGTATTAAGTTAGAGTTGTCATAAACTATATTATCGCTGTATTTTGAATAATTTTCTTAGTGGATATAATAAAACGCAAGAATAATTATTTATAATTTTTAACGTTAAACAAAAAAAAAATCTCGTATTACAGAATATAGATTAAATTTAAAACGATGCAATTTCTCCCATACTTACTATCTGCATTCTAACCTTGATGTATGCATCGCGAAGAGACAATCACTGCACTGCACCTAGCAAACAATGTGAGTTATGGCGTTGGTTGGAAGGTCGACTCGTCACGCTTAGGTTAAGGATAGTAGGGTCAGTGTAGATCTATTGGCGATAATATGATGACTCATTGTCCCTTTTATAATCTAAAATATAATAATAATATTATAATCGGAATGAATTTTCTAAGAAAGTTATAAAAATGTAAACTTTTTCAACAAAACTACACCTTTTTTCATAATAATTATAGAAGCTTTTATTTCTATTATTATAATTTTGTTATTTTAATCACAGGAATATTTATAATTATTAAATTATGAGTGTCAATCGTCGCCCATAGCATCTAGACCATAAGACTTTCAAAACGTTGCCGGTCTTCATACTACCGAGTCACACCAGAGTGAAGCAAAGGTAGCGACTTCATATAACTTTAATAGCAGGCACTAATGGAATAAAACCGGTAATTATAAAAAAAACACAACAATTCAATGAACTTGAACAAAACCGGTAATTATAAGAAAATACATCTATTTAATGAATTTAGTACACTAAGTTGAATTAAAGCTACCACAGCAAGAGAAATATTATATAAAAGCTCTTCAAGTGCACTTCATTCAATTATGTAGCAGCTAAATTCATCTTCAGTACAAGTGGAATTCAGTACAAGTGCAAGGAAGGGTAGAGGGCACTAGAGCGCGTGGTAGATCGGCAATGAGATGGATAGACCAAGTCAGGGCGGCAGTAGACGTCCCACTACATGAATGCGCGAGACACGCAAATAATAGAGAGGCGTGGAGGCGAATAGTCGAACGGGTTACAAGACCTATATGATAACCACGACCTGTCAAGATTGTAACGAATAAGAAGAAGACAAGTGGAATTTCTTAAAAACATTATAAAAACAAAATTAAAATCTTAAAATCAAAACGAGCTTTCTAAAACTTGATTAAACTACTCGAACGAATATATAGACTAAGAACTAGTACTTCTACAAAACAATAAGTTAATTCAGTGATTAACTAACGTAATGAGATAGTAATACTGTTTTACTTTATTCCATATTCTACTTAAGCATTCCAAGTAATACTGAACGTATAAAGTTGTAATAAAATATAATAACTGTTGATAGAAGGAATAAGAAGCACGGCGTGAGAAATTGTATCAGGAAGTTTGGCACGGCAATTAGGAAGCCATTACGTCGTTTTGGAAAACTAAGGAAACTTCACTCGACTTAGTTCTAACTTAGTAATTGGTACGATAATTGCAACAAGATAGATTTTAAGGTTTGGTAATCAAATGGTTATTTCGAAGTGTTTCCTCTTTTAAATGAATTGGCTTAACTCACGTTATTATGTTACTGCCGACACGTCCTTTGTGAATATTTGAAAAATGTATTTGAAAAATATATACATATATATGTACGAAGCCATGATTTGTTGAAATACATACCCTGTAGAACACTCCAGGCCATAAAAATTTGTCCATTATATTATATGCGAAAATTTGTATGTGTGTGTGGATGTTTGCTTCACTGTATATGTATTTGTTTCTTCAACTCAACTGCCTCGGTGGTGGGTAGTAGCTAGCATGTACGGCTTCACACCCGGAGGTCCTGGGTTCGAGTCCCGGGGTCCAGAGAACATCATCATTTGTTTCTCCTTCACCCTGAAATGACTGGACGAATTTGCATAAAATTTAAGTACAAAGATAGACTATGCCCTAAAATAACACATAGGCTCTTGTTAGTAATAAAAAATGCTAAAAGGTGGCGCTGCTTGTATATGATATTATAGTTACAAGAGGCATCTAGGGATGTACATGTCACTAGTACCAAACAAACGTTAAAGCGTTTCCCTATTGATAAAGGACAGATCAATATTTACACTACACTAATATAATACTTGTAAAAAATACATTTTTATGTAGTAACTAGGTTTATTTATAAAAGCAATATTACTATTACTTATTTTAGCTGTTTATTAATTAAACATCACACATACATCGTTTAAAAAAGGAAATGATTGCTGTAAAGCATTCGAATCATACGGAAATGAAAATTAAAATAAATCCATGAAAAAGTCCAAAAAGGTTTTATTTAAAAAGTCAAATATTTGAGTTAATCTAAGAAACTATTTATAGATTTATATTAAAGTAAATTATATATCAGAAGTAGCAGGAAATATATATATATATATATATATATATATACATATATAATACATACCTATTAATTGAAAATGTGAATACCGTTTTTCATAATTACATCACTATGTGAATCTTATTAGTTTAAGTACACTAGTAACCTAATTAATTGCGAGTGATTAATTGAACCTGAGCAAATTAATTAAAAATAATCACGCAATATTATATTTTTTAGACGTCGAATATCCACATTCTGTTGGAACAGCTATTTCATAACGTTAACATAATGTTGTTAATCTATTAGTTGATATAATTAAATACATAATATAAATATAAACAAGGCAGTACCTACTTGCATAACGTAAATCTTCAATTATTAAAAACAATATTCAACCCTTTTTAACGTCTCACTAGATGTTACAATTTTGGTGGATATGGTTTTGCAAAATTGAATCTATTTCCCTGTTTCCGTAATATATATGTGATGCTGTACTTAGGTTAAGATACGATGGGACTGACATCTCCGAAAAGGATAAAAGTCCCTAAATAAAAACAGAAATAAAAAAAACGTCTCACTACCAACATACACGGAGGATGATACCATAGCCCACCACGCTGGCCAAGTACTTAGTTAGCAGACGGGTTAGTGGACTTCACGTCTTTCCAAAACTTGCTAGGTTGTTCCAGACATAAAGGTTTCCTTACGATATTTTTTTCATCGTAATATTGTAAGAAAATAACATAGAACATATTATATTAAAACACACCTTTACAATTAAGAGGTTTCATTTAATATGGTCAATAATTAAATATTATATTGCAGAGTACTTATTCTCATTATCCTGTATAGTTGGATTTTTTGACTTTAAACTAGCGACTCACCCTCGCTTCGCTCGGGTTCGTCCCTAGGTTGATTCCCCGTACAAACTTTCAATCTCATTTTTACTCCTTTAGGAGATGTTTTCCGGGATAAAAAGTATCCTATATCCTCCCTGGGGTCTCTACCTATCTTCTTACCAAATTTCATCTAAATTGGTTCAGTAGATCCAGAGATTACCCCCTACAACATCACAAACTCACAATTCACAAACTTTACCTCTTTATAATATTATTATTGATGAAAAATAACTTACTTTTTTAAATAAACCTTGATTTAATTTAATTAAATGGTTGAAAAGAATATTTTAAGGGAACATAGAAAGTCGACCCTTTTGGTATACCAAAAAGGCCCTATAGGGCAGGATCTTTTAATGCCAATAACACCGGTCAAAGGTTTGGTACGGGATATTAGTTTTGGTAAGTTAAAACAGATAGGTTTTAATACCATAGGAAAATTGAGAGTAAACCACAAAGGTACTCATCCTAATCATTAACATTCTATGAAAACTATAATATTGAGTGAATAATATATACTTAGTACATGGTTCCGTACGTTTTATACATAAACTAGCGACTCACCTCTGCTTCACTCGGTTTATCGTACGTTTTAACGGTAACTAGGGATAGATAGACTATATAGTATATGATATATAGCCTATATACTAAATATAACCTTCCTCAATAAACGGGCTATCTAATATAAAAATAATTTTTCAAATCGGATTACTAGTTATTGAGGTTAGTGCGTTCAAATAAACAAACAGACTCTGCCTCTTTATAATATTAGTATAGATAAAAAACTCAAGCCAAAGAATAACAAACTAAAAATTATTTGGTTAAAAAGATATTTCATCCTTAAAAAATAATACCAATACAAAAATATATTTTACTATCACGTATGAAAAGTAACAGGTCGTAATATTAACAAATCATATTTGCTGGATTTATATTTACGGTGGCTTGGATGTATGGAAATGCGTGTCATTGTACGTTCAACAGAGAGCAGTAAACGTGGCAAAGTGATAAATTTGTTACGCAACAATACAGAATTTGCGATGGTGCAAATCATTCAAAATATTGTATGAGATTGAATTTCGGCTTGGGAAATTACTCTATGTTGTCACTGGATCGGTTAGATATGTGGTCCACTATACTGAGGCGATAGACAAAGATATGTTATCTATACATATAATAAAATTCTAACTAATCCGAATCTGTACATTACATATTTTTGGGAAAATCTTATTGAAATAGTCATTATTATCGATACACAGGCCGAATCTATATTTTTTAGAATTTTCGTCTGTCTGTCTGTGTGGATTTTGATGAAATTTAGTATGGTTATCCGGGTCAACATATAGGATACTTTTTACCGCGGAAAAATATATAATTTCTGAGAAAAAAATACAAAAACTGGTTAGAATAAAACCACGATGATACTATATACAGGGTCATTTTTAATTTACTGAAAACCTTTTGGGAATATACTATTTACATCATAACGTCACAAAAGAAGTATAACTTCAATAATAGATTTACTTAGAAATTATTAATTTAACAAAAATACCCTAATTTTTTTATATATATTATCTACTTAACCATTTATAGCTCACATTGTCAATGGATCAACAGTGCACTAGAAACTTTACATCTACAACCTTTTGTATTTATCACGGAATATTTTGATTAATATATACCATTTCTCTTTTCCATTTCTTTGTAACATTGATCTATGACGTTGAAATGTACATTTGACGTGACATGTTTAACTGATATTTTCTTTCTTTTAGAGAAAACATAATACATTATGTAAAGCTTAAAAGAGCTTTATATAACTTATAGTACGTTATATAAAGCTCTTTTATTGTTTTCTGTATATCAAATGTTGGTATATTTTTTCATTTAATAACAAATCAGTTTGACGACACGTTTGGTTCAGTAGGTTTTATTTATTCGATTACTTAAGTAATAAATCAGCAAATTTTGATTATTTTTTTAAAATGACACTAATATACAATATACATACTACGTACGTAGTAAAAATGAAAATTAACACATCACTACAGTGTTTTATATGTAAGCTTTAAACACGATTCTAAAAGACAAAGAGCTTGCGTTTTATCGACGTTGCAAAGAGTAATATCGCCATTGTTGTCCACTGGGTAACTCACTGTGTGACCACTTTTTAAGTGTCAGCGTGTATGGACAAATCGAGTTTGTAAGATGGTGCAAAGGATTTTTCACAATGTACTATATTTTTAGATTTCTCATTCTCATATCTGATGGAATTTGAAATGCAACATTCAAATATTTATAAGTTAAAGAATTTTCTATATATATTTTTTTAGTATTTAATTAAAATAATGATATATTCACTATAATTAATTTTAATTCGCAAATAATTTAATATGTACAAAATACAAATAAGATGAGAGATGTTAAGGATTGGGATACTAATTCATAATATTTTATTTTTATTTTTATAACTTTAATATTATATTTTAGTTTTAAATTAACTACTTCTTATTTAAAAAAAAAATTAAATTAATAAATAAATGTTGGGACATTAACACACAGCACCATCTAGTTCCATGGTAAGCTACGAGGCTTGTGTTATGGATACCAGATAGTTGATACACTACACATATATAACTTTAAATACATACATATTATAAATATAAACACCCATAACTGGAGTACAAACATCTGTGCTCATCACACAAATATATGCCCAGCGGGACTCGAACCCGCAACCGCTGGCACAGAAAGTAGGATAAGTACAAACTGAGCCAAAAGTGTCGTCAAAAAAATAATTAGAATTTTATGCAAAATTAAAAATAATCTCATGTGTTTTGCGCTGATTTTAAATAGAAGGACGTGTTCACATCATATATTATGTTTTTTTATGAGTAATACGTATAGTATCTTGTTGTGTTCTGAGCGTCCCACATAAACCAAAGAAAGTCCATCACTAAGAGTGCTAATAATTGCTTTTAAGTAATTTTGAAGTCAGTAAACTTTTTTCTCAATCAACAAAAGTAAATTATCAAACAGAATATAGTCTTACTACTAACAATTAGAGTAAACTTGACTCCAATCACCCATATCTCCATTACTAAACATTGTTGTACTAGAGTATATATTTTGAACACCTGCTTAGATTGGAACGGTGTTTCTCTAATTAAATCCAGTTCTATTACCTCATTTAGGATCGACATTGGCCGTCGGGGCACTATCGCACTGGTACTGTCAGCGACAGATTCACATAAACAGTGTTTGCAATTTCCATCGAAAATGGCTCTTATATAATTATAGGGAGGTTTAAAGATAGCTTAATTGGAATTTATTTTGACCTGGTTTCATTTCCTTTTACATTGTAATTGCATTAAACGCATGGTTGAGTGAGCTTCTCATCAGAGTTAGAAAGCTTTTGGAATATTAAAGTATTTCCTCAAATAATGTTATTAAGTCTTCGAGTTTTCCCAATTCATTAAGTGCGGTGACGGCGTTTATTCAATTAGCTTAAGCACGAAAGGTTTTAAAAAAAACCTAATCGGACTGTCTATTCGTCTTTTAATAGGACGAATAAAAAATAATTATTCGGCCTTTATAAAATATATAAATTATAAGGAAGGGCGAATAGGCTAATAAAAAATGTAAGTAAAATAAGTAGGTCAACTCAGCTCGGTAGGTTAAGGATATTTTTTTTTTGAAGTGAAAACTTCTATAGGCAGGTTTGGATGGGGAGTAAATTCATGTAAGTCGTCATCGACATGGTCACATGACGTGCTAACATAGATAGATGTCAAAACCAGATAAATGTAAACAGTTTTAATTTATAAATTTTAATTTAAGATCTCACAATTAATTTAAAAAGTAAGAGTTAAATAAGTAAAGATAAATATTCAATAGTATATTAATCTATACATATAATAAAAGTGTAACGGATTGTCTGTACATGAAAGATATTTTCAAAAATCTATTATTGAAGGTCTTTATTAACGCAATAGAGAAAACAATATTTTTTTAATTTCTTGTCTGTTTGTCTGTATCAGACAACAAAATCTCAGAAACAGCTTAACCGATTTGGGTGCGGTTTTCACTAATGTGTTGTTATAAGCATCACTTAACATTCAATCGGTGTATAAATAAACAGTAATGTCAATTTAAAGAGTCGCTAGTTATTTAATATTTTTATTGACCCAAAATAAATTAAGACTGCTTTACAAAATTATAAATAAAGATGAATGCGGAAGCTTATAGAGAACAAGCGTATAAAATATTTAGACCTTTGTTCTATTGTTATTGAGTTATAATGCATACATCAACTGTCTTATAAATATGTCAATCAAATATTTTTTATTAACTATAATATCTTTTGGATAAGCACGATTTCTTAAAGCCATTAGATGTTTATATTGTGATATAAATCTTATTTAACAACAGTGAAACAAATGGAAGGGCGGTGACCTTTCTGAAATGGTTTACGGCCCGAAATAGGTTTAGTGATAGTCAAACAGACCAATCAGTTTAACAGTTTTGTTAAAACGTTTCATTTTTTCTTAAACCTTAAATAATTCCTGTATTTTATATGATAAATAGTATTAGTACTTATTTATCGTGTATACACATATTTATTTTTGTATTAATTACACAGGTGCTGATACAATTAAAATAAAATATAAATAAAACTATCTTTTCGGATTATTTCGCGGATTTATTTTGATTTTTGGTTCCCGACGTTTCGAATGCTTTACAGCATCCATGGTCACGGGAGAGACTGAGGTGTTACATGTCTTAAAGATATAGTTGTTACAGACAGCCTACCCACAATTAACAAAATGAAAATTGCACCAATTACATTACAATATTTTTAACTTTAAACATTTTTTATAATTTTAATTATAATTGAATATGGAAAATTATTTATTTAATTTTTGCTATTATTTTTATAATTATTACAATTTTAAAAAACGAATAAATCCGCGAAATAATCCGAAAAGATAGTTTTATTTAATAATGGCAAACATTCGCGTAAATCTAAGAAAGTATTAAAATAAAATATTTTTGTGTATTTTGTGTTCAGGTCACCAAGTGGTTAACCCATTCGAATTCTAGTTTCAATATCAAAGTATCAATTGGTTCTTGTCGAATATTAATATTACAAGTATTTACTATTTAGTACTAGAATAGAATAAAGGGATGACGGATACTAGTACGAGTATAAATCAGTTGACAATTGCCTAAAATGTTATATGATACACAAAGAAGCACATTCAAATCGAGTACCCCCTTTATTGAAATCGGTCAAGAAAACTGCACCAAAAATAACCTGCTCATTATAAAATAAAGTGCAATTATTTCTATGGCATGTCAAATATATTTAAATATTTATATAGCATTGCGAAACAAAAATGGCGTTAAATTAAAGGTTGCACTTGTTAATTTACAATGTCATAAATGGATTTGCACTTAAAATTATGGTATGAAATCTTAAGTTCTTTTAAAAAATCACTCATCGTGTTAACTAAATTCAAAATAAGATGTATGAACTAATTACTAAACTGGAAAGTAACAAAATTGGCTATGACAAGGTCTTCAAAATAATAATTAGATTTAATTAAATACATTCTAGATTTGAATTCTAAATGAGATTAGGTTTTAATAAAAAACATTAAGCAGTACTTAAGTACATATTAGGTTGAATGCTTAGAAATATGATAAATTAAATAAGTCAATAAATAAAATAATTATTTATTATAATTGCTATG
This sequence comes from Brenthis ino, assembly GCA_921882275.1. Taxonomy (NCBI): domain Eukaryota; kingdom Metazoa; phylum Arthropoda; class Insecta; order Lepidoptera; family Nymphalidae; genus Brenthis; species Brenthis ino. The sequence goes on along the minus strand of OV170222.1, from coordinate 28,623,244 downwards.
ATATAAAACAATATAAATCTTGTGTTCTTTTAAATTCAATAACAAAAAACGTTACAAGCTTTCATTCAAGTCCATTGAAATTATAAATTATATATATATATATATATATATATATATATATATATATATATATTTTTATATATACACATTTCAATCGTTTCGATGTGAACCGACACTCACAACTCAGCTTTTTCATTGCGAAGCTAAAAATCACGTAGGTATTTGTAATGGTATGTTTACATTTTAATATTTAAGTTTTTTTAATTTATTATCTTTACTTTTAAAAGGTTAGTATTAACATAATATGCATGTATTATACATATAAACCTACCTCTTGAATCACTCTATCTATTACTGAAAACTGCATTAAAATCTGTTGCGTGGTTTAAAAGATCTAAGCGTACAAACACTGCGAGTGACTTTGTTTATATATTACACTAGCATTGCCCTCGGCTCCGCCCGCGTTCAGACGAGCAAAAACCAAATACTTAGGTTTCACATATTAGTATACTTTTACATTGCAGTTTTTATTTTTTCTCAGAAATTAGACATTTTCCCACGGTAAAAAGTATCCTATATGTTGACCCGGATAACCGGCTACAATCATACCAATTTTCATCGAAATCCCTTCAGTGGTTTTTCCGTGATGCGGTAACAGACAGACAGACAGACAGACCAAAATTCTAAAAATTATAGATTCGGCCTCTGTATCGATAATAATGTTTATTTCAATAAGATTTTCCAAATAATATTTAAAGTACAGATTCGGCTTATTTACAATTTTATTATATGTAGATATAGATATTGACACTTTTAAAAAAATACATTGCAATACAAAAGCTCTCTATAATGCTACTTGATATCTGATATTTCACAGATAATCGAATTCAGTACTAGCTACAATAGGTTAAAGTTTTGTATCATGAACTTTTGAATTATATAATTCGTTAACATGAATAGCATTTTCGATGCCAGTTGCATTTCTATTTTCATAATACACATTGTTAAATATTATCTAATTATGTTATAAGTAAATAAAAGCATGATGATGTCGGCTTGTGTTATAATAGGATTTTTAATTCTAGGTCGACCTGAGCTTCGCTTAAGATACTCTGTATGAATATCGTCCTCTAAGTACAAATATTTGGTAGTGTGAATTGACCTTTACGAATAAGGAAATCAGGGTTTAGCCTTGAGATTACATTAAGCTCTTCTGTGAATAAAAAATGTCACGAGAAAGATTTAAATCTATATTATATCTTACAGGTTAATCAAGCATTATTAACAATAGATAACGTCATGGAAGTGCTACTGAGTACATATAATAAATATACGTACATAGTATTTTAGTAATGAATTATTATTATTGTAAATTTATTACTTGTTGTATTATTAAATAACTAGCGACTTCACTCGCTTCGCTGGGGTTCGTCTCTAGGTTGCTTCTCCATACAAATTTTTATCGCCATTTTCACCCCCTTAAGTGATGATTTCTGGAATAAAAATTATTTTATGTCCTTCCCATGGTCTCCAAATATCTTCGTACCAAATTTCATCTAAATATGTTCAGTAGTTTCGGAGCCTATTCGGTACAAACAAACAAATGAACAAAAAAATCTTTTCTCTTTATAATATTAGTATAGATGTCCTGACTGATTTTGGCCTCAGCGGCCTGTCTCACAGCGACCAGCATCGCCCACATAAGATTTTATAGTGAACAAACAAAAATAAACTCTCTAATCCTGTCACTCTCATATTCTGGAAGAACGAGAATTCTACACAACCGGCACATGTCAGATGTACGACAGACGGCTTAACGTTCTCTTTAAGGCACGGCGACACTAAATAAATATTTTTCACATTTCTTAACAGAAATACTCGATAGCTGAACTTAACCTTTGCCGGGACTGGAACTTAGGACCTCCGAATCAGCACCCATACAAGATAGCTACTAGTCCACCGAGGCATATACATATACAGTATACTACTCTGTTTATTATGTACGAGCATAAGTACGTATTTTTTAGTACACTATATATGTACCTAACATAATTAGAATTAAATATAATATAGAATGTTTCACATAAAAATCTACGTTTTTTTTATTCAAATATCATTATCAGTTCAAAGAAAAAAAAATTTGAACCAGAGTGTCCGCTTGCATTTCGTTTTCATGCTATCGTAAATATGAGGGAAGCTTTTTAGGTCAACAAGACCGGGGAACGAGCTTTGAGGTGTTAAAGCCGTGGTTTGTCTTTGAATTATGCGCTTTCGTTCTTGGTTTAATATATTTAAATGTGCAACTAAAGTACAATATAAGTCTACTTATAGATACTTATAGATGGATTACTTACTTAGCTTTTAGACTTTTCATAGATAGTTAAGATAAATATAAATGAGTTTAATTGATTTTGTCATTATTTTAAAATAGTTCAAATTCTGTTTTAGAATGTTATTCGTTATTAATAATGCAATGCATTATGGGGTTCAATTACGGTATGTTTGTACACTTTATGTACGCTATTCTTTAGAACTATTATAGGTAATATCTCTATATACTATCCCTTATATTTATATTAAAGAAAATCCCTCAAATATTGTTTTAAAACTATATTTTTACTAGTAAACATAATATATGAGGGTAAATATAATTATACTAATTAATCTACTCATAAAAAATATGTATAGTGTAATGCTATACATATTTGTATGTATGTATTATGCAACTTAAGTCATGTACCTATTTTACACTTAACTTAGCGGTAATCGTTAAAGCAGCATGGATGTACTTACACGAAAGAACTCCCCAACAAAGTTTATATGTGATAATAATTCGAGTTCAGAACGACTATCCTTGGAACAGAGCAAATAGCATTTCTAAATTCTGTAGGAAGAGCACTTGAGCTGAAATGTCGCAAGTTCCTAAGCGCGAGATACTCAAGACGTTGGATTATGCCTCGCGTACACAAACTGTGTAAACGAGTTTAAAGAGAAAACATACGTAAGGATACCGTTAATTTGCAGCGAAAGCTAAATAGAAATCATTTATACTGTGTCAGTGTGTGTCGAGTTTCCTTATTTATTTTGTATGTTTACAGTAACAGCTAAGAAAATTTATTTTACAGATTACTGACGCTAGATAAACAGTAGGTATGTAGCCTGATATAATTGTATTTCCGATTGTACAGCTGCGTTTTGTAGCGTAGCGGTAATAATTAATAAATATTTAAAATGATAAGTCTGACATTTCAAATAAAACTATCTTTTTGGATGTTTTCGCGAAAAAGTCCTAAAAGATAGTTTTATTTAAAATGTCAAATATTCGCGTAAACCTAAAAAAGCATTGAGATAAGTTTAAATAAATAGTCTTAATGAATATATTTAGTGTTATTAGTATTGTCTTATATAAGTGCGACTTCATTAGGGTCACCTAAACAGTACCTTGAAGTTGACTAAAAGTTCAGGATAAAGAAATATGTTATTTGTATGTGATATAGGAATATAAAGCTTATTTTGATAATACTATATCTTGTTTGTAAAGAGGGATATAGTTTTAAGCACAAAAAAGTAATAAATACTTGAACGAATGCTTATTATATTTATTTCTTACATACTCATATATATTTTTTGAGAAAGGATTAACAAACGTATTCATATAATATATATATTATTATATATTATAATGTATGAATATATCATAAATCTATACATATAATAAAATTGTAAATAAGCCGAACCTATACATTAAATATTTTTTGGAAAATTTTATTGAAATAAACATTATTATCGATAAAGAAGCCAAATTTATAGTTTGTAGAATTTTTGTCTGTCTACTGTCTGTCTGTCTGTCTGTTACCGCATCACAGAAAAACCACTGGTATGATTTTGATGTATGGTTATCCAGGTCAACTTATAGAATAGTTTTTACCGTGGTAAAATATCTCATTTCTGAGAAAAAATGCAAAAACGGCAATGTAGGAGTATACTAATCTGTAAGACCTAAGAATTTGGCTTTTGGTTATCTGAACGCTTGTGGAACCGCGGGCAAGGCTAGTTGATGTATAATATTTTAACTTTAATTAAAGTTAATGCCTCGCATTCACTTCCAAATGGATTAGGTATTCGTGTTTGTTTGCCTTGCGCTGGCTGGCATCGACTTAAGACGATGGTCTTGTATCACACTAATACTTCTTTGATTTACGCGAATATTTAACATCTATACCAATATTATATATGTGAAAGTTTGTGAGTATGGATGTATGGATGGATGTTTGTTACTCTTTCACGCCAGAACGGCTGAACGATGAAATTTAGCACAGAGATAGATTATAGTCTGAAATAACACATAGGCCGAAAATAGAGTTTTATTTAATTTATATCACTAGTAGGTACTAACATAAAGTTGCAGATTCTCGCTCGCTCGATGCTACTCATCAGGTGAACGCATTTCGTTCATCTAATGAGTAGCACCGATTTATATTATATCGATTAGCAGATACTTTCACCCGATTTATCGAGAGTGTGCTTGTTAGCTCTTCATGTTGAAACGGATGGATGTATTTGGATGAAATTTAGTTCACAGATAGAGCTATAGTATATATTATAATTTAAAAAAAACTACATAGAGATGCACCCGATTGAAGGGAGGGTAAGTCATTAGTAAAGATTTGTTTACATTAAAGGAAAGATATTGAAATTACAAAAATACTTTATTATATATAATTAACTAGCAACTCACCCTCGCTTCGCTCGGGTTCGTCTCTAGCTTGATTCTCCATACAAACTTTCATCACCATTTTCACCCCCTTAAATAATAATTTCCGGGATAAAAAGTATGTATATCCCAGGGTCTCAAACTATCTTCTTATCAAATTTAATCTAAATCAGTTCAGTAGATCTAGAGATTACCCCCTACAATGTCAAAAACTCACAAATTATACCTCTTTATAATATTAGTATAGATAACTGCTGTACAAATCATGTCCGCACAGAATCGTTCCACGAATACTAGTCACTATTTAAAAAGTTATAATAATTAAGAGATAGCTATATATTTCGTTTTATTCATGTTGTATTATATTAAGCGTTTTTTAACGTGCCACTGCTGGGCACGATCCTTCCTTTAATACGAGAAAGATCAGGCCATAGTCCACCACGCTGGCCAAGTGTGGGTTGGCACACTTCACATGTCTCTCGAATACTTTCTAGGTTCTTTCAGACATGCAGGTTTCCTCACGATGTTGTTTTTTCACCGTAACAAATGGTAATCATATTAGAAATGATTTGCACACGAATATATTAAAGGTGAGACCCGGGATTTGAAACCACTACACCCATTTCCCAGCGAGCGCGTTACCACTGGGCTACCACTGCATTTTTTATTCATATACAAATATATATTTAGTCTGTTTGTTATTAAAACAAAAACTTATCAGCCGCGCAATGTAACTAATGCAAGCCGTAAAGCACACGAGTGTAATCAGACGAGGAGTGTTGTTGTTTTCTTTAGTTGCCATTCATTTGATTACGAATCTCGTACACGAGCATGTTACTAACGGGGACAGGGCACGCTACGGTTTTTACGATACCACGTAAATGTTAATGTACTTTATTTTTATTGTAATTATATTTTATTCATGCAATGGAAGAGTTTTAATTGTAACAATGAGTAAGTCAATACTAACGTTTGCACTCGACTACACCTGCGAATTTTATCAATGATGTATGTATTGTTATGTGTTCAGCCCTTTTTAACGTCCCACTACTGGGCATGGGCTTCCCTTCAGTGCAAGGGGAATGAGGCCATAGTCCACCACGCTGGTCAAGTGCGGGTTGGCGGACTTCACATGTCTTTAGAAAACTTGCTAGGTTCTCTCAGACATGCAGGTTTCCTCACGATGTTTTCCTTCACCGTTCAGACAAGTCATTTTGGAAATGATTCGCACATGAAAATATCAGAGGTGCGAGATCCGGGACTTGAACTCGCTTTACTCGGTTTTCCAAGCGAACGCGTTGTCACTGGACTACCACTGCCTTTTTGCCTACAAAATTGTTTAGCAAGAATATTTGTCAACCACTAAGAAAGAATTCAGATTTAAGGGTAAAGAGTGGTTGGAATTTCCGTTATTTTTGAAATATGCGGCAGAGCCGCGGGAAAACACTACTTATGTATATTTGCAGCGCTTCTATTACTGGCATTATGTTAGGTAACTATTAGACTTAGTTAAATTGGTAATATAAGTATTTTTATTGGACTGGCAGTTTCAGAGATTTGCACATTAAAACATACAAAGTCATTAGCTTTTTTTATTAGGGTAAATATTACCTTATTGATTTATTGGCTTCTGTATGTTAAATGACACAATTAATTCTTTATGTGTTTGACAAAATTTAAAAAAGAAAAGCTATTTAAAACTCATGAGACGTTTTAACTTAAATACATTATTATGTATTTTGAGAAATTTTACTTCTAAGGGATATATCGTAGAAGATAATGATTTAAAATAGATTTAGAATTTAGAGTATATTTTAAGTTAAGAAGTCTTTACTGTTGGAAGTCTTTTTATTAAGTCTTTTTCTGCATAACTTTTGAACTAGCAGAGTGCTTGTTGATCTGCCAAAATTTATGTAAGTAATATATTAAAATAACATACACATGTTCGATTGGTTCTAGCAATGAAAATAAAAGTTTTATTTTGCAATAACTGCAATTCTGCAATTCCATTAAAATTCGAGATGAATTTTGGAACTGCAGTTAACTTTTATTTCCAGCAATATTGCGTAAAACTAACATATATAAATAACCAATCTATATTTTTTCGTTTAAATCTTACAAATATTTTCATCGCCGCTCAAACTTTACAGTTTTGAGATAATTGGCAGGCAATTTAAACGGGATGATGAATAATAAATAATTGTACTAAAAATATTGTATTTTTGTTGAATATATGCAAAACATACATACATAAAATAAATCATCTATCCAAATGCAATGGAATTTTGGAAAATAGCATTATGCACGTTGAGGAAGTTTCTGACAAGTTCTGTCGCGCAAGTCGTACGTGATAATCTATGATTATTCATACAACAAATTCAATCAGTGGTTAGGCATTGGTTGCCCAGTGGAAACGCGCTCGCTTGGGAATCCGAGTGAAGTGAGTTCAAATCCCAGAACTTGCACCTCTGATATTTTCATGTGCGAATCATTTCCAACATGATTACCACATAGCTTACCATGAAGGAAAACTTCGTGAGGAAACCTGCATTTCTGAGAGAACCTAGCAAGTTTTCGAAAAACATGTGAAGTCCATAACCTGCGCTTGGCCAGTGTGGCGCATTAAGGTCGCGTTGAAAGAAGGCCCGTGCCAAGCAGTGGAACATAAAAAAGGGCTGAATACTAATTCAATCAATAACTAATTTAGTGTATGTATGTCAGTGTATACCTGGGCGAAGCCTTTGGGATAGCTATTATTCTATATTTCATTGTATGTATGTATTTAACTCTTTTTAACATCCCACTGCTGGGCATGGTCCTCTTTTTAATACAAAAGGGATTGTTAATTTGTTTTAATATAACTTTAATACGAACAAATAAATAACAAGTTGTTTAAAATATGAACGGAGTAATCAATGTACTTTAACTAACCAGTTTCTTGGAAAATCGCTCGCATGTCGGCATTTCTTATAACAACGATATGGTTAGAAGGCAGTAATTAATTATGTTCGTCCCACTTGAAACCTTACACATTTTTAAATACTTGATTGTTTCGTGACTAAGTTTAAAGAACGGTTAATAAATAATGTTTTTAATATTATATATGAAGCGTGTAGCGTCTAAGTTTAGTGGTATATTTATCACATTTATTATATTATTATATCGGTGGCAGTGGATTCATTTTCAGTACTGTATGAGTGTTTGTAATATAAGATAGAGCAATTTAGAAAATTGAAATATAATTCAGTTTCGTCTATTTACCTCACGAAAAAGTAACTATGGACTTCTAAAACTATCGACTTTTTTATGATGATATGTATGTATTAGCATCTCTTTTTGCCAAATTTTATTACTAACAGTAGCATATCTATACTATATAATATTATAAAGAGTTTGTGAGATTCTGAGTTTGTGACGTTGTAGGGGGTAATCTCTGGATCTACTGAACCGATTTAGATGAAATTTTGCAAGAAGATAGTTTGAGACCCTGGAAAGAACATAGGATACTTTTTATACCGGAAATCATCCCTTAGAGGGGGTGAAAATGGGGATGAAAGTTTGTATGGGGAATCAAGCGATCCCGAGTAAAGCGTGGGTGAGTCGCTAGCGTGCTATAAAAAGTCGTAGTCGTAGTAATAGATATATTTACTAAATTTCTTTCCAATTTGTCCATTCCTTTCAGCGAAAACGAGTGACAAACATACACACATGAACTTTCACATTCATAAAAATACTGTGATGTACATTTACGAGTTAATTTTTCTACCTAAAATTCCAGCATTACAATAAATAACATTTGTGTAAAATAACAAGTGTAGCGATATCAGCTTCCTATCGAGTCCTACTTTCCGGGCTGGATGGTAAGTTCGGCCCCACAGGAAAAAGTCGAAACGATAATATGCAAAACCTCGTAACAACTGCAAATTTTTCAAATAATGTAGAAGATATAGTATTTTATGCGTATATAATTACATTTTTATATTAATTGAGTAAATATATGTAATTCCTTAATAAACGTTATGTTGATTGAGAAATATTTTAAGGTAATTTCATAAATAATTAATGTACAAGATACAATTACTTATATTACATTTTTATAATCATTATCATCATCCGTAGTTTGACTACACCCAATGCTGTCTTCCTCGACGCTTATGCCACCTGACCATTGCCCAACGTAGACCTAGATATTTTTATACTATATACATATTTGGACTATAGCCTGATCCCACTCGTATTGGAGGGAGGCCCGTGCCTAGCAGTGGGAGGTTAAAAAGGGTGAAATATATACTCGTATAATTGGAACAGTTAGAAGCACACTAATACAAGCAACTTACACAATAAGCCAGTAATTTGTCTATAATTTTAAAATATTTGTACATCTTATATTTAAAAACGAATGGTTAAATAACAGAAGCGTGCCTCCCTACTTTTTTCAAATGCAGGACATTCGTATCCCAAAGCACATCCTCGTCAGAATTAGCTCTCGTTTATTTAATACCCTTGACTATCAACGGCGGGGTGAAGTTAAGATCAAAGACATTTTATTACATGCTTACGTTATATCGTACCCATATCTTACGTTTAGAGTAACTATTAAATATTTTCTTTCAATATAGCCATTTTTGTGGAGTTAAAAACACTAAAGCTAATTTATTTTCCTCTGTAATATTTCAATTTCAGTAAGTATTTAACCTTAGATATTATAGTATATATCTTCAGTTTTTCGGCAGCCTAATATCATGCCATATATCATGCCTATCTGGCATCATATATGCTCTTTGTTGTGTTACTATAACTTATACTCAATAAAAATAATAGTCATCCTCAATGACTCCATTAGGTTTTTGTATAGGTATTCTAATCCTTCGATTAGATGTTTAATTAGACACACACCTAAGCCAACTTAACTAATATGTCAGGCGGTATTCAATCTTATGACCTCGAACATTGATAAAACTAGCGATTCACCCTCGCTTCACTCAAGTGCGTCCATAAGTACGTTTTAAAGAGATATAAATAGTTATTGCTAGTGTAATTTAGGAAAAAACCTTAGGCTATTGCAGATTTTTAAATTTCAATCCCTTTCCCTGTGAAAAAAAAACAAATCTATCCCATGGGGACCGTATATTATTCCGAGATAAAAAGTAACCAGTGTGCAATTCCAGACTATAATATATTTTTGTGCCAAACTTCATCCAGATCCGTCCAGCTTTTCTGGCGTCATTGAGTAACAAACAGCCATCTATCGAAACTTTCGCATAAGATCACTTCAACTACTAAATTAGATGATCATTAAGCGTATCTTTGTACTTGAATATTTACACTTTGAATATATAATAATTTGTGAAACTGTTTATATTTATGAATTTAGAATAATTCCTTATTTGATCTTGATGGTGTAACAGTTTATTATGCGGTGTTAAATCTACCATAAAAGCTATTTAATTAACATTGTTCCAATTTAGTAGATTAAGAGAAAACTACCGTGCGTATTAAAATGATTTGTTACTTACTTATATAATATTGTCGATTTTTACAGAAAACTAACAGATCCCGCGGATTTGCTCGCGCTAAAACTAGAAAAAAAACTAAAAGGGTAAGTTTCATACAAGCTTTCATCCCCTAATTTACCCCCTTATGGGATTAATTTCGAAAAATGCTAAAACGTATTTATTTAATTGTATCGAAGAGCATTAATACCAAGTTTCAAGTAATTCTAATATCGATTTTATAAGTAGAATACAGATTAAGTTGCATCAAAATTTGTATGTAAATGACAATGAAAGTAACTGACAGTTAAAGTAACTGACAGTTAAAGTAACTGACAGTTAAAGTAACTGACGGTTAAAGTAACTGACAGTTAAAGTAACTGACAGTTAAAGTAACTGACAGTCAAAGTAACTGGCAGTCAACCTAACTGACAGTTAATCTAACCAACAGTTAAACTAACTGACAGTTACTTTGACTGTCAGTTACTTTAACTGTCAGTTACTTTAACTGTCAGTTAAGTTAACTGTCAGTTACTTTAACTGTCAGTTAGTTCAACTGCCAGTTAGTTTGACTGACAGTTACTTTGACTGTCAGTTACTTTAACTGTCAGTTAGTTTAACTGTCAGTTAGTTTTACTGTCAGTTAGTTTTACTGTCAGTTACTTTAACTGTCAGTTACTTTAACTGTCAGTTACTTTAACTGTCAGTTACTTTCATTGTCAGTTACATACAGTTTAACTGTCAGTTAGTTTTACTGTGCCATTAGCTTTCAGAATTTAGCGGTAGATTTTTTATAAATGCAGTCTTCATACTCGAAATAAAATAAAAGACCTACTACTACTAACTACTTCAAATGTCACTAGCGTTGGTTAAAGTGTCTCATTGTTATATTATATTTTGCAGAACACTATCGAAAGTTTGTATCTACATTGCACAATTGGACCCATTGGGTACAATGAAGTCTAAAAGAGCGTCAATGGTATTTCGTAAAAATATTTCTGCTGTTACTGTTGTTGCTTTACTTCACTTCACACACTTTCAGTAATTAATGTAAGAATTTCCAATCTAGTTCATTATGTATACTAATATTATAAAGAGAAAAGATTCATTTTTTTTGTTTGTTTGAACCGAATAGGCGCCGAAACTACTGAGCCAATTTAGATGAAATTTGGTAAGAAAATAGTTTGAGACCCTGGGAAGGACATACGATAGTTTTTATCCCGGAAATCATCCCTTAGAACGATGAAGATGGGGATGAGCGTTTGAATGGGGAAGCAACCTAGGGACAAAACCGAGCGAAGCGAGGGTGAGTTGTTAGTTTTCAATATAACACGCTATTTAATCATGTGATATGAACTTCTCTCTTGGCCTTCAACGGCACCCCCAAGAAACAGATACCAATCAGTTATGGTTCCCTCGAGGACGACCCTTCTAACAACATTATGATCAAGAATGATATGAAGAAAAGGATCGGTTAGTATGGAACTTTGGCGCCAGACGAGTGTTAATGGCCTACATTACCTCTAACTTTTAATACGGATTATATTCGTTAATATTATGTTATAACTGCAGAAAGTGTATGTCTGCTTATTATAATTTTTTTCTTTTTAATTAAAAAATAGCCCCCAATAAGTAACAGGTTTATTTATACCTACATAAATGCCGTTTCTTTTGAAAGAAGACCATGGTTATTTTCTTTATTTCGATCATTTATTTTCGGACGTACGTATCTCTTTAATATTAAATAAAAACACTTGTGCTTTATTTTTCTATTTTAACGGTGAATTGTATATATTTCTTAGTACTTAGTTTATATATCTCTTCCGTTAGACAAATTAGGGAAAACCAAAATGAAATTTCCGGCAAACTTGATTTGTGACTTCACGATGCAATGTTAGTGAGGAGTGCCAACAAATTTTATGCGCCATAAAAGTTGACGAAAACAAAGTGCATTTTTATACAAGGACCAGTGACAGGATAAAACGGTGGTTATAACTTAGTATATTTGTTTTAGAGCTACGATTTTGTAAGGGGGATTTCTATTACAGAAATAATTTCTATATTACATGATATTATTTATTTTAATGAAATCTGTTTTTTTTTATAAATAATTTCACTTAAAAATGTGGTAAATTAAGTAAAAATTGTGTAATAATTTCCCAAAGTAACAGGCTTTAATTTTTATGCTTAATTAATGTATAAGCCTTTTTTTAACGTTGAGAAATGCATTAACGCATACCACCTGTATACGTACAGGTAGGCGAGGGATTTACCGGCTTGAAAAGCCAGTTCTAACCACTAAAACCCGACGGAACCTCCCTAATTGCAATTATACATTGAATAATTATACTACGTGCATAGAGCATAGAATATCTATACAGAAAAATAAAATTATTTATTAATAAGAAAACACACATTTTTTTATCTTTTTCTGTCTGTCTGTCTGTCTGTCTGTTTGTTCTGAATAATCTCTAAAACGGCTGGACTGATTTAGACGGGACTTTCACTGGAAGATAGCTGATGTAATAGGGAGTAAACATAGGCTACTATTATTTTAGAAAAAAAATTAGGGTCAAAAAAAATTAAACATACCTATGGACGAACCCGAGCGAAGCGAAGGTGAGTCGATATTTACATATAAAAATAAGTCATTGTAAAAAAAAGTTCAATTTATAATGTATAAAAAATAATATAAATGAAAAAAATCGATTTCAATACGTAATTTCATTCTAGCCACAACTTTTCTTATCCAAGACAAAAAGATTGGGAGAAAAACGAAATAAACTTTTCTTATTTAAAGTCCGAAACAAAAACATTTTTTTACATTAAAATCTTGCGGTCATTAGAGAGTCGAGTTAGCATACATTTTAATATTTCGAGACAGCTGTGTCTCTAAAGAGAGGCTTTCTGTGATGTCAAAACAACACTTTTTTATATTTTCTTTTTTTCTATCTCAACCGAGAGATTTATAATAGCAATATTCTGTCGGACACGTCAGATCCTATGTTGAGGTAATGTTTTCTTAAGAACTACGAGTATAAAACGCTCAGCAATATTGCGATGAGAAAATAAAGAAATTTATGACTTCTAATTTTAATTTCTATTCGCATTATTTACAATAAACGTGATCGACGAAGATGTTTATAAAGTCTTAATAATTTAGTACTTTTAAGTTATGACTTCATTTTAAACTCGGATAATTTATTAGATAGTGGGTATCTACTACTACTTTAGTTGTGGAACATGACGGGATGATATTTCTTAGTTCGCCTTAGTTCGCTTCTCGTAGAGTTAATATTTATTTAAAAAAGTTAAAGTTTCTTTATGAGGACAAATAATATTAGATACTTACTAATAAGATAATCTATACATATAATAAAATTGTAACTAAGCCGAATCTGTACATTAAATATTTTTTGGGAAATCTTATTGAAATTGACATTGTTATCGATACAGAGGCCAAATCTATAGGTTTTAGAATTTTTGTATGTCTGTCTGTTATCGCATCACGGACCAACCGCTAGAGGGATTTTGATGAAATTTGGTAATATGATAGCTGCTTATCCGGGTCAACATATATGATACTTTTTACTGCGGGAAAATATTTCATTTCTGAGAAATCTATACTAAACGTTAAAACGTAAGTAGAGACAAACCCGAGCCGTTAGTAATAAAATAAAAGTAAAAATTACTATCTAAAGAAAATTATACCAAAGTTTAAATAAATATCATTATTAATATAGTAAAAGTGAAACACCCCTTGAAATTTTCGCGTAGCGAAGTGTAAGCGGATCAAGAAGTATGTTCACTAAGCGTATTAGAAACCTAAACATCGTATAGACAGACCACTAAACATGACCTCTGGTATTACCTACTCGCCTGCCTTCAAGATCATATTTAGTGAGCCCGAAGACGAGGGGTGTAGTTCAGTTTGAAATTGACACATCTAGCCTATGAACGCACTTACTACGACAGAATTAACTGAAGCGAGTAATGCCTGTATTATCAAGCGAGGGTAAACTTGCGCGAGTTGATTAAGCTATTGTGTTGGAATAATTGAGCAGACTTGCAAATCCAGGCCTCGAAAAACTTAACCAGCCAGTCTGAACGCTGAATGGAGTATTGCCATTGTTAAATAATACGGGCAGTTTCGATTATCCACTGACTCATTGGTATCATACAATGAACCGTCGGAAGAAGATATCGCCAACAAAGACTCGTTTTATGAAAATTAAGGCTAATAGTGTCTGAGAAGAATATGTTACAACTGGAATGTTATTATCTTTAAACTTCCATTAAATAGTCTTTATTAATCCTTTTGAATGTTAGTTAGTCGGCTATATCCTTGTAACTGATTTATATGTAAGCAGAATAACTCAAAAATAAATCATCTTAAATGTCTAGCAACAAAAACATAACTTTATGTTACGTGTTCAATCAGCAAGTAAGCAAAGATTGACCTTTCGTTCTTATAAATATAGATATACCAAAAAAAAATTACATTTAGTTACCATAATATGTAATTAAGTTATTTCCAAATTACTAACATGTTTTTATTTAGTTAGATATTTAATAACATTTTATATTAACTTTATTAATATTACATGAATAAATCAAATAACGTTACAAATAAGTTTCGCAAATGTATATGAATTTTACGCGAAGTCTGATAAATTTGATTATTAAAATAAATATGATACCTCCAGTTGGCTCTGTGCCTAATGAGTATATCGATATACATTTTTAAATTATTTTTTACTTTGTAATAAAATATGTTACAAGAAATATTTTAGTGAAGCTTAAATATGAAATAAACATACCTTAGAATAAGGGACAAAAGGGTCACAAAGGTCAAATTTCGAATGTCATCTGGGTCTGAAAGATGAAATTAAACCGCTGCCCAGTGCCTTGTGAATTTACCCACATGCGATAAACTGTTATTAACTTGGGTGAAAATTACCAAATGTATTAAAAAATACATGAAAATAGAAAATATGCAAAAATTATACCTACCAAATTTTATTTTAATATAGGTATGTTAGGATTCTTTTTATTGTGACGACGGACACCTCTTCTTCTTACATACATGCTAACATACCTTGGAGGTAGCGAATTCGACTCCTGTATGGTACGAATATTTACTTTAAATAAGTTTAATAGTCTCGTATAATCCTTTTAATCTTGCTCGCCATCCAATATAAAGAAATATTTAGTAGAATTAATCTTAAAAATGAGTAAAAAAAATGAATAAACCCAAATACATAGAGATATTTCAATTTAGTAAAAAATGAATTTAATGGTTATTCAACAATCAGAACTTTTTAAGCCTCAATATTTTAAATCATAAAGTAAAATCCATGAAAATTCTGTGAACATTCTCCAACTTACATAATCCAAATACTATATAAGTACAATTAATGGTGCAGCTGAAAGTTGCCATGAATGCCTCTGCAGTGAATATTTAACAGGAGTTTAAAACGTGTTGTAGATAATTTTTGAATGGATAACACATGAATTAAAAAAAACCTGTACAGGCTGTTTAGTACTAATATACATGAAATGAAACTCGATTACACATTTATTTCATACTAGCATTGCCCGCGGCTCCGCTCGCGTTCAGATGACTAAAAACCAAATTCTTAGGTTTTACATATTAGTATACTCTTACATTACAGTTTTTATATTTTTTCTCTTAAATGAGATATTTCCCGTGGTAAAAAGTATCCTATATGTTGACCCGGATAACCAGCCATCACCATACCAAATTTCATTAAAATCCCTCAAGTGGTTTTTCTGTGATGCGGTAACAGACAGACAGACAAAAATTCTAAACACTATTCAATATGATTTTCCAAAAAATATTTAATGTACAGATTCGGCTTAGTTACAATTTTATTATACGTATAGATTAAACATCATTTCCAATACAAGTATAACCCAAGGGTCTGGGTTTAATATTCAAATGCGCACCCGTAAAGCGCCTGCCACTTCGAATTTACCTTATTTATATATAGTCTAAACAGTTAGTTTCTATCATTGTTGCGAACTCGCGTTTCATTTAATTATGCATTTTTTAGTTGATCTTAATCTGAGGAGACGGATATTTGTATATTTCGAGTTGCATTATAGTTGTTTCATTAACGTCAGTACAAATAATATAAGCTTCACTCTCTAGAAAATGATTTGCATATGAAAATATCAAAGGTTCAAGACTTAGGGTTTGAACCAAATTCACTGGGTTTTCCAAGCGAGTGATTTCTTTTTATATAAAAAATAAAAATTAACAATAAAAAAAAAAACATTTTAAGCCCAAAACATTATTTACCTTCTTGTTAATATTATAAACTACTAAATTTACTTACAAACACATTTAATAAAATACATAACAAAGGTCTTATTACAACATTATCGTGTAAGTACCTAAAATGCTAGAAATTTTCAAGGGCCAGATTCATCCTGCTACCTACAAAAGTAGTTGTTTATTTAAAACCTTAAATTTTCACTGAAGCTGGCAGATGTTAAAAACTGCACGATATTTTTAATTAACTAGCAAACCTAGCTTTGGCCCTAGCTTTGTACTAATCAC
Organism: Brenthis ino; assembly: GCA_921882275.1. Taxonomy (NCBI): domain Eukaryota; kingdom Metazoa; phylum Arthropoda; class Insecta; order Lepidoptera; family Nymphalidae; genus Brenthis; species Brenthis ino. The sequence goes on along the minus strand of OV170222.1, from coordinate 28,606,452 downwards.
TAATGGCCTTTTGCCGTAACTTAATTTTCCATACGAAGGACTTCATGTGGTTAAAAGACATTGCTAGTTACCATCTCACGCCTACAAGCTATTTATAAACAAAAAAAAACCGTGTGTATAATTATGTACGCACGTAAGATGTTATACCTACTACTTTGGAGTAACAGAAGAAAAATAGTTAAAAATTTCATCCCGTATGTCACAACTCTTTGTTTGTAAAAGGAACGCAGCTAACTTCATCATGTCGCTCTTTGGCTGTCGGTGTGGGCGCGCATCGTAAATATTTTACTCTATTTTTTTTCAAACGTGCCAAAAGAAATAGTATAACTTTAAATATCACGTAAATCTATTTTGTGATAATACGTGAAACGAAAACAAATCAACAAACAAATATGTATTTTGTATTATTAGTATTAACACGGTCGCCATTGCATTAAATTTTTCAGTTATTTATATAGTAAAACAAATTTATAATATCAAGTACTAATTATAGCGCGGCAAATATTACAAACGCCAACAACTGTACAGGATTATTAAGCTTTGCGAATCCCGTCTTTAATGAGGCTTAACATCGATTCCTCGCCCTCCACACAAAGAGAAAATACAAACTTCAACTTAATCTCATCTGGCAGATACTTGGCTTACCTTTGTTCCAAAGCTACGATACAATTTAGAAGATAGTGGACAGTCTAACGCGGGTAAGTTTAATTCGATTGCAGATATCCTAAGTTAAGGCTTAATCTCGCTTAAATTATAAGTGAATCGATTTTTCGTAGTTAAAGTTTTACTTTACAATATATAATCTATACTAATATTATAAAAAGGTAAAGTTTGTGAATTGTGAGTTTGTGAGTTTGTGACGTTGTAGGGGGTAATCTCTGGACCTACAGAACCGATTTAGATAAAATTTGGTAAAAAGATAGTTTGAATCCCTAGGAAGGACATAGGATAGTTTTATCCCGGAAATCATCCTTTATGGGGGTAATTGGGAATGAAAATTTGTAAGAGGAATCAAAGTTTGTATAGGGACGAACCCGAGCGAAACGAGGGTGAGTCGCTAGTAAAATATAAAGAACTAACATTCAATCTATGACAAGAACAATATATAATAAAATATAAATAATTAATATAATGAACGTTCGTATTAGTTTTTTTTCTGATTACGTGTTTATTTGCATATAATTTCTTAATATAATATACGTATTATATTTTAAAATTACACTTTTCTTTCTACTTTTAGTATGGTGAAAAGCTTTTTCACAGAATTCTTGATTTACAACTGTACACAATTTAAAAGAGATTTTTTTTCTTTATGCGTTTTTCTTAGCAGAGAAAGTGAGCATCATTAAGAATTTGTCATCATTAAAAATTGACGTATTGGGAGTAAAATAGATGGTCACTCTCTGTGCCACGTATCAATACATGTATTATTTTTTTTCCTTTTTTTTACATTTTATTTGTTTTTTTTTATATTTTATTGTTACAAGGTTAGATGATTTTTTATTTGCAAAATATAATGAACGTAACAGAACTATCAATCACAACATTACAGTTATAGGATTTAAACGAAAAAATAAAAATTAGGCCTCATACACACAGCCGTATAATAATCCAATCCAATGAATTTGTATATGATTTTCAAGGCTTTGTAAAATAAAATGTCTCAAATACCACGTCTTAGATGTTTAAGGTGGTTATTTGGTGAAGTAAGGCATGAAACTCATTGAGGTGAATGTGAAAACGCAATTAACCACGTTATATGTGTACGTATATGTTTTGTAAGTAGATATAATTACGTATAGAAAATAAAAAGGTTTTAATTCAACGTAGTTATTTATTATCAATAAAATATTTGGTGTAGTTAATGGGTAAGAAGGGTTGCAAATCCAGACCAAATCACTGACCATAAGTAGCAGAAATTTTAACAGTTTATTCCTTCCTATATTGATAATATGTAATGGATAAAAAATAATGTTTAAAATTTAAACTCCTTCATGAATACATTCGTGTAAAAAAAATTATGGGATCAAAAACAGCAGCATACGAATTATTTTCAACATATTTACCACTTGCTTTACCAGTAACATCGTGAGGTACCACATTGCATCTCATTTTTGAGAAAACCTAATTTTTTAAAATTATTCAAATACAATGAATGTACACTGTGAAAAAAAAAATTATTAGAGCTTAAAGCGGAACACTAATTATATTAGTAACATCTTAATATTAAAGTCTGTAAGTTTTTTTTTTTTTTTTTAACGTTGGGAAATGCATTTCCGCACGACGTGTGGGACTCACCGGCGTAATACAGCCAGTACTACCCACTAAAACCCAACAAAACCTTCCCCCGTCTTAATGGGGCGTCGCAGGATCGCTTACGCATTCAACTACGACGCCCCGACGGCAGGTCTGCCAAAGCAGACCACCACAACCTTGGGGTTGCTCCAAGGTCCACTCTGCTATCAGAGAAGTACCAGGAGCAACCCGCATGGTACACCGCCCCCCGAAGAGGGCCACCTCCCACCGCCCACCGAAGTGGGCAACCTCCCTGTGCGTTTCTTAGCTTCGTACTACTACTACTACTGAGCCCCCCCACCACGTGTATTTAACCCCCTACGCAAAACGAAAGGGTGTTATTAGTATGACTCGTCTGTGTGTGTGTTTGTCTGTGGCATCGTAGCTCCCGAACGGATTAACCGATTTTGATTTTGATTTTTTTTTGTTTGAAACCTGAATTAGTCGGGAGTGTTTTTAGTTATGTTTGATAAAAATCAATCCAAGAAGGTCGGAGTTTTTCTAAATTTTTAATTTATCATTTACGGTGGATCTACCCATGCAATTTGCAGGCTCAAACTTATTTATAAATAGCCTTAATGAGTAAATACCAGAGCAACTATCCCCTACAGTTATTGGTTCCAGTAGCATGTCAAGCGCACTGCGGTTGTTATCAGACCGCAAATTCTTGCGCTTGACGTAAACTGTCGCACAAGATATTACTATGTCGATATTGTGAAGCAATTTAAAAATTAGGGATACTATATAATAGCTTTTGAGACGTCAAAAACTTTACTGTTCTCCGTGATCATGTTTGCTGTAAAACGTTCGAAACTCTAAAACAAACCTATACTAGTTTACACTAGCTTAGAGATGAGAGCTCAAAATGGAATAAAAATCGTAAGCTATTACTTTATAAGTTATTCTATTACATATTTAACATAAAGAGCAGTTAGAGCGTTGAGTCATTTATTTGTAATTTAAATAGCCAGTAGTAGACGTTATAATAATTCTCATAATTTTAACTCACCTAGAAGACTTAATAAGCCACTGTGTGAAAATGTAATAAAATTTTCACCAAAGTAGTTATACGGTAGTATTTTACGATCTTATTTTCTCTCTAATTACTTCAAGTAACATACCACAAAACGTAGTGCAGTAATTACAAACGCCGTTTTCTTGTACATTATTCACAAATTATACATTCGCTTAAGTTGTCTTTGTTAAGTGCTATTAAAACGATTATATAACTCATCTAATAAGGCTATTTGCGCCAAACTGTGAATAAAGCTTTAAAATATATTTTATAGGTTAATACACTATGCTCTAAACTTTATAAGAGATGATTCAACTGTTTGTGAAAAGTTTAAGCATCAAGAAATTTTAAACGGAAAAGAATTTTGCAATATCAGGTATGCTTTTATAATACTTATCAAAAGGGGACTATCTTCGAACACTGACTCATTAATTTTGAGGCTTCGCATAATTTGTAAAGAGTTTTCTTTTATTAAAGTTTTAATTACTTATGTTAAACTTCACATTGACATAACAATACTTTGACTTTAATATTTTCAATTAAGTTGATTCTATACAAAACTTTCCAATTGAGTGGCTTCTACGAAAATGTTTTGGCAGCAAAAAGTTATTCGTAGTCTTCGAACTCGTGGCAAGAGCAAGGATCGTCTTTTGCCAACCACTGTTCTGGTATATATTTATGACGTCGTCTTTTCCTTTGTCGATTTTTTGTTATTTTCTCATCAGTGCCAGGATCAGCATTAATAGTAACATGCGAATTTTGAGCTGTTCGTCTATCATTTTCGGTGTCTTTATTACGTTTTCCCAAATATTTTATGAACCTTAATACGTATAATAACAAAAACATGATCGTTCCGTACCCTATTATCTTTTGTAAACATTGTTCCTCAGCCTCCTTGTAAACAAGCATTTTGATAGTAACACCGTTCTAATTTCATATAATTTTCAAATAAGTAAATAAAACTAAAATTTTATTATTATTCCCTTACATTTGTATGATGTCAAAGTGATTTTTCCTGAACAACAATATTACAAACAGTTGTCAATGATATCATATATAAACTTTTCTAAAAAATTAAGCAATCATCTATCTATACATATAATAAAATTGTAACTAAGCTGAATCTGTACATTAAACATTTTTTGCTTAATCTTATTAAAATAGACATTATTATCGATATAGACGCCGAATCTATAGTTTTTAGAATATTTGTCTGTCTGTCTGTCTGTTACCGCATCACAAAAAGACCACAGGAGGGATTTTGATGAAATTTGGTATGGTGATGGCTGGTTATCCGGGTCAACATATAGGTTACTTTTTACCGTGGGAAAATATCTCATTTTTGAGAAAAAATACAAAAACTGCAATGTAAGAGTATATTAATATGTTAAACCTAAGAATTTGGTTATTTGGTTACCTGAACGCGGGCGGAGCCGCGGGCAGTGCTAGTAAACAATATAAATAAAATCGAAATAAGTATTGAAATAATTAAAATTGTTTAATATAATAAACTAGTTTTTGCCCGTGGCTCCACTAACGTAGTTTATTTAGTTTTGATTGCTCCGCTACGAGTTGATGTTCCTCAATAAAATATATAAGTAGACTATTGAATGGAATAAGAATTTTCCCGAGGTAAAATTTGGAAATTTCCGAGATTAGCACGCTCAAACAAACTAAAACAAAAAAAAACAATATCTTCAATTTCATAAAATTAGTACAAATATATTTTTCAGTAAAAGCAGTAATATTTTGAATATAATATGTAGATCTATATTTTTTTACATAATAAAGAGAAAGCGGAGATACGGCGCGTGGCTTTACAGTCCATTGCTCTTCGAAAGGGTGCGACGTTCACATAAAAATGAAGATAATATAGAACGTCTTCAGTACAAAACACCTCACTGCTATGTAACTCAACTAATATTGCTTCAAATAGTTGCTTGGGACATATTTTGTATGAAGGTAACTTGTGATAAGTTTTCAACAACCGCTATTGTACCAAATGCAATTGTCACATGCAGTGACAAACTTTATAACGAAGCTTGATGTGCCATTGCCATTCTGAAACAGCTAACAATTTCACATATTACATTAAATTACATAATATTATATATGTACTAGCATTGCCCGCAGCTCCGCCCGCGTTCAGATTACCAAAAACAATATTCGTAGTATACTCTTACATCGCAGTTTTTGTATTTTTTCTCAGAAATGAGATATTTTTTCGCGGTAAAAAGTATCCTATTTATTGAGCCGGATAACCAGCTACCGTCATACCAAATTTCATCCAAATCCCTCCAGTGTTTTTTCCGTGATGCGGAAACAGACAGACAGACAGGCAGACAGACAGACAGGCAGACAGACAGACAAACATTCTAAAAACTATAGATTCGGCCTCTGTATCGATAATAATGTCTATTTCAATAAGATTTTCCAAAAAATATTTAATGTACAGATTCGGCTTGGTTACAATTTTATTATATGTATAGATATAATAATATATCGACATAAGTTGTGCATGGTTCAGTTGGCAAATGTTCGTTTAGGAAATTTTACTTTAATATCTATATATCTTGATTTCACTATTTGACCTTTAAAGTAATTACATCTTATCCTGTTCATTTTACTAGAAACATTTAATAGCTTTTGCGGTTGGTATAAGAAATGGTGACAAGTCTTTTAAAAATGAAATACAAATATTTTAATTATAGTGGTGATTGAGTACAACTTCGTACTAGGTCGCTGCGGTTTCGATTTAAAAACATACTGCATACATATAAGTATAGTACTCATGTGCGCTTGAATGTTTTTAGAAATAGGTGCCAAATACTTTGTTCTCAAAATTGATCATAAAAATATGAGATAAACTATAAAAAATATTGTACTAGCTACAAGAGATCTTTTTTTGCCGTTTTCAAGGTTTTTTTCGCCGAAAGGACTGATATTACGATTCAATGTACCCTACATTTGCAGTTTATTTATCGCTAACATAACTTTTATATTGTTTCGTAATTATTATCATATGTATATAGAGGTTTGTTTATACATATATTTAGATATTGATTTATATGTGTTAAAATACATGAATTAAAATTGTATGAAATTTGATATGATGATAGCTGGTTATCCGGGTCAACATATAGGATGCTTTTTACTGCGGGAAAAATCTCATCTCTGAGAAATATATACTACAAAACGTATGAATCCGAGAGGAGCGAGGGCGAGTCGCTAGTTTAAATAATATATTACTTATATTTCTATCTATAAATTCAAGTATTTCCTTTAATATTTATCGATAGTATTAAATAATTTACCAGATAAATATTTACATGCTACATATTTTTTTTCGTACAATTAGTAGACGATGTCACGCAATTCGCTTATTATCATTATAACCTGATAAATAAAACAAACACGCTTAATTAACAAGTGTTTTAAACACACCACATCTCATTACGGCAATTCATTATAACCGTAATTACTCATCATTTTAGTCTATCCTTCTATCATTACGAGGTTTTTACTACAAGTATATTCAGGCTTATCCGAATTAATTATAAATGAGCAAGTTTGTAAGTAAGGATGTTTGTTACTCTTGTTTAAGTAAAAAATAGTATCTTATAAAAGTAATTTTGTCTATCAAACCCTGTGTTGGTTTATCTGATTTATAATTTCCCAATATAAGTGTGTTATGTTATTGATTGTATTAAGTTTTAATGATTGAGAAAACATTTTTAACAACAGATTCAATTTCCTATTTGGACAGTTTTGCGATCTTTATTAGTTAATTCTTAATCTTTCTTATTACCTTTAGAAACCACTTCATATATCAGAACAGCAGCGTCCGATAACGCGTTCAATAAACAATATCTTTTATAATATTATAAATGTGAAAGTGTGTTGTTTGTTTGTTTGTCCTTCTTTTACGTCGAAACGTAATGACGGATTGGCGTGATTTTTTGTGTAAAGATAGTTGGAGGGCTGTTGAGTGACATAGACATATTTTTTATCGCGCGAAATTATCTAATTCTCACGGGAAAACATGTTATAGTACAATCCAAAAAAAAATTATGATCAATATTACTTGAAACTCGGTATTAATGTTCTTTAATAAAATTAAATAAATACGTATTTTAGCATTTTTCAAAATTCTTCCTATAAGGGGGTAAAATAGGGGATGAAATTTTGTATGAAACTAACTTTTTAGAGATTTTTTTGTAGTTTTAGCGCAACGAAGTCGCGGGTTCTGCTAGTCTTTTATAAAAATAACTTCAGCTTGTCATTCCATTGGTTGCCTAAAAGAAAGACCAACCACGAACGAACAGACACATTTACATATTTATTGTATTTATGTGCAAATAATAAAAATAGGAAGTAAGTGTGATGCAATGAGAATTTATTTTAGCCATTAATACCTGAATTGAACCTGAAACATAAAAATACACTTATTATTGAATTGAAAAAAAAACTAACTCCTTTGTCAATGCGACGGCACTATAATATTCTATCAATTTAGTTTTATTGTAGTATGTGACATTTTGTTTGTGACGCATCAACTCGATGTTGCATCTACTGAATACGCTCACGTGCTCCGTAAAAGCAATTGTAGGCAAAAGACAAGAATAGCTCTTCTTTGAATGCTTTGAAAATAGTTGATATTATATTAATAATATTTTATATTCTGGTACTTTTCGTATTACAAAAACCATATATTAACTAAAAATACTAAAATGAAATAAAATTGAAAATAATCTGTTAAGTACCAATCACTATGTTGGAGAAAATATACCATTGTAATCTATATGTACATATAATAAAATTGTAACTAAACCGAATCTGTACATTAAATATTTTTTGGAAAATCTTATTGAAATAAACATTATTATCGATATGGAGGCCGAAACTATTGTTTTTAGAATTTTCGGCTGTCTGTCTATTTGTCTGTCTGTTACCACATCACAGAAAAACCACGGAAGAGATTTTGATGAAATTCGTGTCGACATATAGGATACTTTTTACCGCGGGAAATCTCATTTCTGAGAAAAAATACAAAAACTGTAATGTAAGAGTACACTAATATGTAAAACCTAAGAATTTCGTTTGTGGTCATCTGAACGTGGGCAGAGCCGCGGGCAATGCTAGTGTTAAATTATAAACAAAACTAGTATTTTAAATATTTTAATGATAACAGATAAATAAAAACTCGTGGCAGAAAGTCTTACCTGTCAAATCATATCGAATCGTATAGCTTCCAATCATAGACATTTCTCTACGTCTATGCTTCCAATATTCCGATATAGAGTATACCTACTCTTATATTCGGTCAACAGATTAAATATTAAATGAAAATATTACTGAATTAAAGTTAAATAATAAAAAATTAAGTATTATAAGATTAAAAGGCGTTCAGCAGACTCCTTAATAAGTACTTATAGAATTTTTAAATTAATTAATTAGTCTAATATTTAAAATATAATGATACCCGAGAATTAAAAATACAATAACCGATTATAGTTACAAACGTAGGTGTGTAAATTTTCATATTTCATCTTATAATATTTATTAAAATTGCTCATTAATTATTCTATATACCTATATAAAAAAATCGTGTATCTTGGAAACGGCTCTATTTGGATCAAGTTTTGTATTTAGATAAGATTTTGCTTTTCAAATCTATCTATATAGGTGTCTCTTTTAAAAAGTCGCAATTTTTATATCTATTCCGAAAAACACCGAGCGAATCTCGATTGCTCATGTACTGTAAATAATATAAATAATATTGACAAACATAACACTGGTCGAAAGATTGAGTTTGTCCAGTGCATTCGAAAAAATTTGCTGAGATGCATCATGCATAGCCGAGTGCGGTGAACTACCCACTGATACAGAATAAATATCCTGAGCTCTACGCGAAGACGTTGACTGAATTGAAATTAGGGTATAAACAAGTCTTCAAGTTTCGAATTTCTTTGTTGAATTGTTTAGCTTAGCTAGCAAAAAATCTATTTAGGTACTTTTGTATGCAAAATAAGATATATGTACTTCGTGTACAATATATTTAACTAATATTATAAATAAGGAAAGTTTGTTTGTTTGAACGTGCTAATCTCAGGAACTACAAATCCGATTTGAAAAAGTATTTCTGCATCAGATAGCCCGTTTATTGAGGAAGGCTATAGGCTATATATCATCATGCTACTATCCAAGGGAGCGGAACAGTAATCATAAATGTTTACGAATCAGTCAGACTTCCATACATTTTTACCAATAGCACGAAGCCAAAGAGTTTTTTTGTAGTTTTAACGCGAGTAAAGCCGCCGGTTCTACTAGTACTTTATAATGAAAGACATAGCATTTCATACGAAAAGACATAAAATAGAGAGATAAATTAATATATACTTATATATATTTAAAACTTTATACTGATTAATTATTATGTACTAATTAATTATTTATTTAAACTATTATATTCAAAATGATGTAAATATCCAACATTTAATAAAAATATAGTTTTTTTTTACACTTCTTTATAGCTTATAGACGCAAATGAAGACCCAACTAATGGATGTTTGTTATATTGTTAAGTGATAAAATATATATATATATATATATTTATCACTTAACAATATATATATAATATATATATATATATATATATATAATATATATATATAGGATTGCAAATAGCACATTTCAGATAAAAAGCTCTTTATAACAAAAATCATCGTTAAGGAAAAAAACGTCAAATTAGCAAACATACCTTTATCATCAAAATACTAGTAGAGTCATGTTCATCAAAAATAAATCTACATCATATAAATCAAATTAGATACTTATTTTATTTAAAATAACATTATATTAAATTTTGTTATATCATTTGAAAATCTTGCATTTTAAAAAGCTCTACCTGTCATTTCCGATAGCTGAACAATTTAGTTTCCGGACGTTTCCTATTTGGATAAGAGTCGGTTCAATTTAAGAGTTTCCATATAGACTCAAAATGTGTTAGGTGGAATCACTTCTGAATTTAAGAGAGCATATATAATGAAAATATCTGTTATTGGAACCCACGTTATTACGCCAATATTGTGAATCTTTACACTTTAAAATATATTATTAAATTCAAAAATTTTGCATTCAATCATTTCTATGACTTCATATTTTTATTTTACTTATTTCCACAACCAATATTCTTATAAAATATTTTTAATAATACAATTATTATATAATATTAAACTTAATGAAACAAGAAATATTTTAATTGAAACAAAACTATTATAAAGAATAAACATAAAAAAGATCAACCCATTTGCTCGTATGCAAACTTAGTATTTGTAGCTATTTCAGTACAATTGTTAGAACTTTTTATTGAATTAAACAATCTCATACGTATTCATTTAGCAGAAATATCATTATGTACATCTAAACTCTATTAAGAAGATCCATTTAGAAAACTAGCGGAGTCGGTTGTTTGGAGAGTGATTTAATAATAAAATTTCTGTATGGAAGAGATGCAGGAGTTGATAAATACATTAGCCGTTGCCATAACTTCATTGTTTTCGCCATGACTGATACGTGCATTGGATTCGCGCAAAATTCAGTTATTTAGTGTCCGGAGATTTCATAATGCTGACTTTGAAGAGAAAATTAATCTCTTTTGTGAGAATTTCTAACTTAGTTATAAACGTGCGGACAGTTTTAAATATATGATCTATATATCATCTATTCTTCTATTCTTTATTTCTATATTGTTTTTTTGTTTCAACGTGCTAAACTCCTAAACTATTGGTTAGATTAAAAAAAAACTCGTGGCTTTTTATAGCCTATTTATTAAAGAAGATTATAATATGTTACCTTAGGCTTAGATGCGGAGTTATCTATATATCGTAGGGAAATAAGGATATCAGAAATTTCACGAAATCCCTAGGGATACCACGAAATCACGGTAGATGTCGAATATTGTTGTTTATTTTCTTTTTTATTTTTTGTCTTTTTTTCTTTAATGGCTTAGAGTTGCGTTAACAGACGCAATACACTCTTCCAGTATCACGTGCTAGTATTGTGAGGAAGAAACGAATGAGTTTGAGCGGTTGAAGAGCAACCTATAACAATAGAAAAATAATTACGAAATACCGATGCAAAGTAAATCTAATATATTTCGATACGTAAAATACATATAATTTACCTATTAGATATTCTTATCTTAAAATATTGTCGGCTGGCATCGACTTTCAAAATATCTGATTAGGTATCTATTCTAAATGAAAACCCCCGTTAAGTTATTTTTTACATTTTAGTGTCTGGAAGTCAGTTTTTTTTAAGTTTTTATTCTTTGAATGGTAACTTAAATATTACGTATGTCTAAAAACAACGTAGGCTACATTCTACATATTTAAAACCTTTAAATTACACTTACAGAGATACATTGTATGTCAAAAAAGGTTAAAAGAATTCAAAGTCGACTTCCTTGGGTTTTATGTTATTTTACATACTAGCACAAGAGTTCGCGTAAACTTTTAAAAATAAAAGTAGGTCATGTTACTTATAGTATGTGACATATCAAACATCATAATTTATGCAGTAAGCTTTTCATAGAACTTTTATGTTAATTTCTTTTTACTATTTCTCAAAAACTCACATTTTTCTTGATATGAGGTAAATTTAACGATATCCTGGATGTTATGATGAACATTACGGAATCTTCAAAGAAATTTCTCTTATTTTTATTAGTAACTAGCAACTTACCCTTGCTTCGTTTGGGTGTGTCCATAGATGCTTTTTATATTTATAATATACACTGGCAGCGCCACTTATTGATAACTTTTATAACTAACAGTAGGATATATTTAGCCTATCTCTGTACTGAATTTCATCAAAATCCATCTAGTTATTTCAGACTTCAGAGTGAAGAGCTTATAAACATGCACATGCGTACAGGCTCATACAAACTTTCCCATCTATAATAGTAGTGTGATATACAAATTGGATCTTATTGTTTGCCCTCATTACACGTACAAATGTACATACATACATAACAACACAGTTGTATCTTTAAGAAATTATAAAGATTTTTATCCCGATACATCAAGATCCTATGGGATAATAGTGTTTAACAAACTTGTAATTACGTGCCTAATAATATTATAAACATAGTTTATTCTACACTTTTACGGTGATAATTTATGCAGAATGGTTTCAAAATCCACTTATCATAACCAAACCGCTATGAACTTTTATATACCAGGTCAAGGACAATTTTCATCCCGGTAAGGTCAACGCATATAGTCCCCTTACATAGTGTATACATATAATATAATGCTAAAATTCATTATACCTAAGTGTTGATGGTGAATATACTGACAGGATTGCGTATGTAATCGGCCAAATGGGACATAACGTAACGCCAGCCAGCTGTCAGTGCAATTAATTCATCATTTCCTGGTTCGTTGGTTTGATGCGTTTCGGATACTAATGGAAAGCACTGAAAATGTGTTGTCAGTTTTATTTAGAAAAATGTATATAAATAATTTACAAAGCAGTGGTAGCCCAGTGGTAAGGTGCTCGCTTGGGTAACCGAGTGAAGCGGGTTCAAATTCCGCGTCTCACTTTGGATATTTTCATGTACGAATCGTTTTCAATATGATTACTACATGCATTACGGTGAATGAAAACGTCGTGAAGAAACCTAGATATATGATCTTCCTCGTATTGAAGAGAGGTGCATGCCCATATATTCCTTATAATCAAGTATGTGGCACTCGTGTAAGTTGAAATTGATGCGGACTACAAGAAATATCTCACTTTACTAACACTAATCTATTATAGTAGTAATATATTATATTATAAGGCTGAGCTTATAACTATTATTTATACACTAGCATTGCCCGCGGTTCCGCACGCGTTCAGATGACCAAAAACCAAATTCTTAGGTTTTACATATTAGTATACTCTTACATTGCAGTTTTTGTATTTTTTCTCAGAAATGAGATATTTTCCCGCAATAAAATGTATCCTATATCTCTCTCCTATACTCGGATAACCAGCTACCATCATACCAAATTTCATCAAAATCCCTCCAGTGGTTTTTCCGTGATGCGGTAACAAACAGACAGACAAACAGACAGACAAAAAATCTAAAAACTATAGATTCGGCCTCTGTATCGATAATAATGTCTATTTCAATAAGATTTTCCAAAAAATATTTAATGTACAGATTCGGCTTAGTTACAATTTTATATGTCTAGATAACAAACAAAGAAACAAACTATCAGAATTTATTTTTCTCTTTTATTTGAATGCATTTATTTCTGGGACCAAACCGATAAGAAATATTATTTTATCACTTTAAAGCATATTTACTGAAGTTGACTATCTAACATCACGCTATGAGCTGATCTGCGACCATAAACTAGTGAAACATTAAGGGCCGCTCCACACTATAGTGCCGATCACAGTCCGTACTCGGTCTGATATCGGTCTGGTAAGGTATTGTTATAATCACGCTCCAGTAACGTTTCTTGTATAGATATACATTACCAGACCGATGATACCAGAGGATATCGGACCGAGAACGGACTATGATCGGCACTGTAGTGTGGAGCAGCCCTAATTATGTTTTTCTAATTTTTTATCTATATTCAATAACGTATAGCATAATAGAAGAAGAAAATTACTTTGAAATCTAGTAAAAGAAAACAAAGTCATTTATAAAGAAGAATTTGTGATAAAATATTTGCTTATTATAAACAACCATACGACTTATATATTATGCCTTATAAAGTTGTCCGCGAACTTGGAAAGTTACCAACAATTCTAATAATAAATACGCTTTGAAATTGATATAATTATTTTGCTTTATGTATATTTCCGTATTTCTAATCATTATTTTTATACTAATTGCCTTGCCTTATTTACCTATTCCTATATAATATAAGCTTACGTTAGCTTTCTAAGTCTCGCCTTGCGAGGTAATTAGAATAGCTAGCAAGAACGCTTCAACAGATGGACCAAGAATTTGGAGGAGATTAACGTAGACTATTTTTATCGTCGTATCACGCTATCTATGTAGAGGGAAAAACAATTCTTTAAAAAGGAAATTAATTAATATATATGTATATGTGTGTATATATATATATATATATATATATATATATATATATATATATATATATACATATATACAACATGCTTAAAAACATGACGTAAAATGAAGTGTCACGTTAGCCTCAATATATCAGTACATACAATATCCGAATCACACCCTATTTAAAGTCTACTCTCACAATCTGTAATATGATAAATGAAAATCTGTCAGTATAATACGTGCTAAACTTTTGCAGCGGCATAATAAAAAATGGCAAAATATTTGAAAGACCCAGGAGAAAACTGGATATTTTTAATCTCCAAACATTTTATATATTGGAAAAAGTATACAAGAAAAATATAAGCTTAAAGCTTTATACATAGATTTTTTACGTTTCGGAAACTATTTAATGATGGTCCCAATTATTGTAAATTGCCATTCGAAAATTAAAAGCTTAATTATATAATCGGTAGTAAGCAGTTCATGAGTAATTATTCGTAACAGACTGATTGATATAACTTGTTTGTAAATCTATACATATAATAAAATTGTAACTAAGCCGAATCTGTACATTAAATACTTTTTGGGAAATCTTATTGAAATACACATTATTATCGATACAGAGACCGAATCTATAGTTTTAAGAATTTTTGTCTGTCTGTTACCGCATCACGTAAAAACCACTGGACGGATTTTGATGAAATTTGGTATGGTGATAGCTCGTTATCATCATGTCAACATATATAGGATAGTCAGCATATAGGTAGACATGTCAACATATAGGATAGTTTTTACCGCAGGAAAATATTTCATTTCTGAGAAAAAATAAAAAATCTGCAATGTAAGAGTATACTAATATGTAAAACCTACGAATTTCTTTTTGGTCATCTGAACACGGGCGGAGCCGCGGACAATGCTAGTTGTATATATGAATGTACTTATATATATTCAAAAATTTGAATCGGTCTGTTTGTATATCGATGAGTGAAAAAACGAAAAATGAAAAAGTAACAATAGTATTAATAGAAGGATAAGGATATATAACACATCTATTTAACTAAGAAATAAGAAATATTGAATTTGTTTATGCAAATGTTAAGGTCAAGTTAATTTTATGGCCATTGTGTAAAAAACACATTGATATTATAATTTAAAAGGCAGACCTTGGACGAGATCGTGGCTTGTCGTACGTGTGGGAAATCGGTAGTAATGTTTATACAATAGTAATACAAGAGTTAGCTGTAAATCAGAACACATTGGGCATGACTAGTATTATTTTTAGCATAAATATTGCATGGAATTATTATGGAAATATACATCCATACTAATATTATAAATGGGAAAGTGTGTTTGTTTGTTTGTTTGTCTTTCTTTCACGTCGTAACGGCTTAGCGGATTGTCGTAATTTTTTTCGTGTGGAGAAAGTTGGAGGGATGGAGAGTAGCATAGACTATTTTTTACCGCAGGAGATTATCTCTTTCCCACGGGAAATCACGTTGTAATACAATCCAAAAAAATATTTATGATGAGAATCACTTGAAACTTGGTATTAATGCTCTTCAATACAATTAATTAAATACATGTTTTAGCATTTTTCGAAATTCATCCCATAAGAGAGTAAAATAGCGGATGAAAGTTTGTATGAAAACCATTTTAGAATTTTGTAGTTTTAGCGCGAGCGAAGCCGCGGATTCTGCTAGTAGTATATATATTTAAGTATTATAGATAAATAAATAGATATATTTTATTGTTCACAATGTGTATCATGCCCAGCAGTAAGTCGCCAAAAGGGGCTCAATACTTATGAGATGGTACTGTACATACTTAGATTGTAGATACTAATGTTTAGTTCAAATAAAAACATAAATACTGCAGATGAATGTAATCGTTCGAATATTACTATATTATCTTGTACAATTTGACATGAATTTACTATACAAGTATATATATAGTTATTTATCAATCATACTTTTTGTTCGCTCATGAACGTACAAACAGATTAAAATATCATATGGAGGTCGAGCGTAGTGTATAAATGGTAGATTGAATGATAGATTTTTTTTGTGTAAAATATCTTACAATATCATACTAACAAGAGATTGATCTATTAAAAAATAAAGATAAGCTAGTTATGCGGATTCGATAACTATCAAAGTGACCTAATGTTAATACATTATTATTAAATGTGACGTTTGGTTAGTCTAATCAAAACAGTACAACATAGGGCAGTATTATGTTTGATTCCTAAATGAAATATAATATTTATATAAAATACTGGCGACTCACCCTCGCTTCGCTCGGGTTCGTCCCTATTTTGATTCCCCATGCAAACTTTCATCCCCACTTTCACCTCCTTAAGGACTAATTTCCGGGATAAAAAGTATCCTATATCCTTTTCAGGGTCTCAAACTATCTTCTTACCAAATTTCATCTAAATCGGAGATCCAGAGATTATCCCCTACAACGTCACAAACTCACAAACTTTACCTCTTTATAATATTAGTATACAAGATAGCTAAGTGAGATATTAAAATCTGTTTTAATACGTATGCTTAATTAAAAGTTAAAAAAATATAGAGGTGCGGGATATTAAAGATATTCGAAAAGCGTTACATCTCAAGCTTTTCGGTCGATTTTGAGATTTATTCAATCAGTTTTTACCAGAAATCCAAATAGATTGTTTTGTTAATTATTACAAACGCAACTGTTTATAAAAGGGTGTATAATTTACCATTTCCGTAAACTAAGAAGCAAAATAAATATTACTTATTTCAGTTATTTATTAATATATAATGGAATAAACTTGTACTTTAGCTAAAAATAATTAGGTAACATGTGCGCTAAAGCCAAGAAACTGTATGTTCGATGCAATTAAATTACTGAGACCCCCCGTTAAGAAGCGAGTCACGTTTCCAGTATTTGTGATATATTATGTTTGTTGGAAACCTAAGTTCTGCCATCAATCAAGGAACGCTACTATAGAAATGTTAATGCACTGCACAAAATCAATATCTATAAACGTCGGTGCAATATTACGTGCATTTACTATGCGTTATATTGAATTCAATAGTATGTTATTATTCAAGTTTTTGATTAATATCCGCCAAATCGCAAATATTATATATATATATATATATATATATATATATATATATATATATATATGTATATATATATATGTATTTATATTAGTACAAAGTTTATTATTATGTAGAAAGTTAACTTTAGGTTTACTTTTATAGTATCTGTATATAGATTCGGTGTATTTTATTAACTCTTTCTTTTCCATGTTTCCAGATACCATAATTATTAACAGTACGTACAAACACATAACAGTACAAAGGAGCTTTTTTATTCGTAAAACTTTCATATAGATGTTGGTACAACAAGTACAATTAAGACACCCTCGAGAAAGTTTAAATTTCTTAAGAGTAAAGCATCATTTAGGCCCCATCTTTCAGTAAGTTTCAAGGAATTGCTCAAAGATCATCACCAGCCAATGCGATATGGCTATGAAGAATGTTAGAGTTATTTTCGATTTCTAACAGTTGTTCACCACCAAATAGATATTCTATACTTATGTCCTCGTTATAATTTAGATTTTGTGCAAACGTATACTAGTATAAATAATCGTGACACTTGGCTAACTGAGGATGAGGGCCGGGAAACTAGTGTTTGCACTACATTAAGGAACGGTCCGCAATTGCAAGCATTGCCAAATTATTTAGCCTCCTAAGATATAAGTCAAATATAAAGAACTGACTGCTAAACTCTTTTAGTCAGAGATGTTCCTCAAAAACTAAAAGAACTCTTATACTGACTTATTTAAACTATATTATACTTTCAAAGTAAAATTATATAGTAAATAGCTAACAATAAATAAAATATAGGTAATATAAATGTAAATGAAGCTAGATTATGATGCAAAATTTCGTTATTTTTATCGTTTTATAAAATCGCAATGGGAGAGAAGAGCGACGTGTACCCGATACATAGTGTCCATTCAGGTGGGTTATACGAAATAGAACTATAGAATCTAATCGCTGGACAGTTACGTTCAATTCCAATTTCCTTTAACTATGCAACGTTTTACCGCATTCCGTATTCACGGCTCCCCTGAGAGACCAGCATCGTGAATGGCCATTTCCATACTCAAAGATTAACAACCTCTGATTTTTATTTTTATTATTACAAATAATAAGAATATTTAATACAATACACACACATACAATTCGCAGGTACTTTTGATAGAATACACAAGTTTTTCATTAAAAGCTGTAATGTTTTTATTGATTCATAGAGCCTACAACTGTAGGGTTATCTATACATACTTATAATAAAATTGTAACTAAGCCGAATCTGTACATTAGATATTTTTTGGAAAATCGTATTGAAATATATATTATTATTGATACAGAGGCCGAATCTATAGTTTCTTGAATTTTTGTCTGTCTGTCTGTTTCTGTATCACAGAAAAACCACTGGAGGGATTTTGATGCAATTTGGTATGGTAATAGCTGATTATCCGGGTCAACATATAGGAAAAAATACAATAACTGCAATGTAAGAGTATATGTAAAACCTAAGAGTTGGGTTTATGGTCATCTGAACGCGGGCGGAGCCGCGGGCAATGCTAGTACATTATGTGAATCGCATATCGAGTAAATAGACTGCACGACTTAGCGTATACATATACATTCTATTATTTGCTTATTATCTATCTCTCTATATCTAGTTAGAGCTAAATGATACGGATACAGTGCCCAATTTTCACCTTTAGGATATAGTGGAGGTCGGTCTAACATTCATTTTTTAGCGGTGTGGCATTAAAAAACTTAAAAAAAATCTAACATCATCAAATCCTCTTAATATAAAAAACCTAATAACTTTTATACCGACTCGAAATTAATGTCATTATCTCCATTTGTTTAAATTAGCCACTAAACTAACAACATATACGAACAGTGATAAATAAATACAAGCAGATAAAAGCATATTCCAGAAATTTTATTAATTTCAACATAATTTTTTGTATGAAACTATCATAATTCCATCATAAAAGATTTTATTAAAAATGTAGATAACTTTATGTAAAAAAGCTTAAAATATCTTAAAGTCAAAGGTTATTAATTTAAATCGTTTCTCATCTATATACTATGATATCATTGAAGGATGATCTCATTTACGGTCAAGTTCAAAGCTGAGTTTAGATATAATCAATCAAAATATAAATCTATTAAAGATTACTAAGAAACCATATTTTTTTATGCCGAATATATCATGTCGACTGCTTTTTATATGGATTCTGATAACGGATGGATAGAATTAATTAATATATAAAGTATAATTAAAATCTATACTAATATTATAAAGAGGTAATGTTTGTGAATTTTGAGTTTGTGAGTTTGTGACGTTGTAGGGGTAATCTCTGGATCTACTGAACCGATTTAGATGAAATTTAGTAAGAAGATAGTTTGAGACCCTGGAAAGGACAAAGGATACTTTTAATCCTGGAAATCATCCCCTAAGGGGTAGAAAATGGCGATAAAGGTTCGTTTGGGGAATCAAGCTAGGGACGAACTCGAGCGAAGCGAGGGTCAGTCGCTAGTACATAATAAAATTTAATTGAATTCTATTAAAAAAATGAAATATTAACTAAACCTTTTGTAATGGTAAAATTAAGTTGTAGTAATTACTATTTAGAGTCGAGTAGAGTAAATACCGTGCGTATAATGAAAGCCATAGGATCATCTAGTGGCTAGCATTATTGGGTTCGAGACCTAAGTCGGGCCAAGTTTAAGTACTAAGTTTTTATGTTAAGATATTCTGAGTAACATCCCTCAGTTGGAAGTTGGCTGTGTTTCACCGCCGTACCACGGACGGAGAGCACGTAAAACCGTCGGTCCTGCACCTTAACTCTAACTCGGCCGTGTCGAAGTATCGTCCCATCGGCGTTTGAGAGTAAAAGGAATAGATAGTGCACTTGTGTCCGCGCGTACTTCTAAATAACGAGTTTTAGTGTTATCAATAAAAAAATTGGGATTTTTTTTCTATAGATAGGTCAAAACAAAACAATTCAGTATTATTTATTTATATAATTTCAATAATAAATGTGGTCTAATTTCAACCACTGGGCGACGTAGCAACTATAAATTAACGTCAAAAGTATGCAAACATAAGTAATTTGTCACGTCTGGTGTTTAAATAAAATTTGAATCTTTGAGTTGATAAACACTAAATAGTTGCATTGTTCAAACTTGCAGTGTACTGTTGATATCATTCCATTACGCCGTCGGGTACTGGCGCTTCTGTAAATTGCTATGGAACATCACACTGGACAATTGCTTTGTAATAAAACGTATCTCTCTCGCCGTATCTTTTGCTCTATTAGCATTAAGTTAAATGTATAAAGTTGATTTTGTAGCTAAAATCTTTCTAGATTGGTATGATTCTGACTGGCAAAGTTACTTAAACTGGTGTCCTGGGAATCAATTCCTTTGTTAAGTAAGAGTATTTTATTAGTAACATAATTAAATAGAGTAATATGAAGAAAGAGTCTCTGAGCAAAGTCGGTCGGTGAAGTTATCTTTACGCGAATATGGACGTAAAGATACAGTACCTGAACCGATGTTTAATTTTCGATCTACTAGCTATATCTCTTTACTCTTCGAGCCAGGTAGAGTAATAATACTTGCCATCATAGATACCCTATAATTATTTATCTTATTATTATAACTCTCTATCGAGATAAAACAATGTAAATGAAATAAGTGAAATTGGAATAAAATAAAAGGAAGTAAGGCGTGTTTCTTGAATATAAAACATCATTGATACATGGATTAAGGTCATGAATAACGGTACAATTTCATTTCCGATAAGGTAATTTAGTCCTTATCAGACCAAAGCAGATATGTAATCGTCCAAAGCAAACACCTAGCAGTTGTCTAAGTCGGCTTAGTAGTAATAAAGCTACTGGTAATTATTAATATAAATTAAATTATCATACATACTTATCCCCAAAAATTTGTTTTTATGTAAATTATGTCATCTACTTTTAAAAACTGCCGGAGTGGTACATCGCTTGTCTTATACATAGAGACAGTTTAGCTTTCCATTAAAATTAAACTTGTCGGGAAAAGGTCTAAGTCTAGGTCTGCATTTTGATTTTAGTTTATTGAATGATATTATCATATTGAATGATAGATATAACAACTAAGCATATCGCAATATTAACAAATTCCATATCAAGTCTACATACAAAAGAATTTGAAGTTTCTTTATTTTGTGACAAATTTGTTTTATAATTTTGTTTTATTAAATCATTGAAACGTCTTCAATAACGCATAAGATTTGTAATATACTACAAATTGCATATCGTACACCATAATTGACGCATAGATTAGGTGCAAACCAATCACCACTAATCCACTCTGCCTGCCAATTTAATCAATTATGTTTAGTTTGTGATTTTAGTCTTAGGTATGGAATACATAGTAATATTTACTCAAACTTAATGAGAAAATATCAAAAACACCTACATTTACTTACATTATTATTTTTAAAGAAAATATATATTATAACATGGTATATTTACTTCAAAAGTTACTCTACAGTTCTAAGCTCTACATGCTAAAGCTCGTTTCATCTAGAATTAAACACTTCTAATCTCATTGTGTGATATACGCTTTACTCTAAGCCCATTTAATGGCAGCTGTATGCTCCACTTCCGTGCTTGTGATTCGGAAGACGTGTAAATGCGTTATAATTAATGGTTACATAATAATTTAATGTAATAAGTAATTGTTATTATAATTTAAATGATAGTCGGTCGGACTGTTTAGTTATTCTAAAATGTGTTTTTGAACATTTTCCATTTTAAAATAAGCTATAATTATATGTGAAAAAGGACCATAATAATAGAAATATATTTTTTTGTAAATCATATAATAAAAAAAACTATATCAATCAAAATTTGATATAATCTTAGATTTGTGATAATAGAAAAATATTTTTTTTATAAATCATATAATAAAAAAAACTATATCAATCAAAATTTTATATAATCTTAGATTTGTGACTTTCATGATCATTCAAAGCTAAGCTGTCATCAAATTTGGAAATTAGCCTTTGAGTAAATTATCTACATTATTGCAGTGCACAGAAAAAATATTCATGGTTTCTGTTGCGCTGTTTGTGTTTTGAATTACTGTTTGAATAAATTTTATATAAATTTAAATATTTTTTTATATTAAATAGTAAAATGAATTAACTTCACTATCTAAACTTGATTTTAATAGGTTAAGTGAGCTACTGAGTGATTTCTACTAAACACAAAGTTCAAATAACTTGATTTTTAGGCACTTGTTAAAAAAGTACTCATGTATTTTCATAAAGTATGACGCGAAGGCACTAGCCACCGATACCCTATTATGTTTCAACGCCATTGGACTTTTCCTACGATAAATCATAGATCTATGTGAATAAGCCGCAGGTGATTGATGCCTTAAAAGTCAACATAATCAATGCCATCAATTAGTCTAAGATCCGGAGTAACATCGTCCTTCGTCATCTACTTACCGCATGAATTGTATTATTTATTTAATATAACAATATATGAACAAGTATATTACACAAGAGTTGCATAATGAATTAGTCAAGGATATTGCTGAATGTCTAATTTCGCTTTATTTCGTTCATCTAATTAGCTACTGATCATTGCGATTATTTTATAGTTGCACACCTTGCATGTTTCAAATTTTAAAATTTTAAAAGGCCGATTTTAGCAAGCAAGCTTTCTTGTCATGTACAAGATTATATACTTTGTACTTTCAAATATCGATTATTTACTAAAAATCAAGCATTACATAAAACTGTTTTAATGACTCCCATATCAACACTCATTACAACTTTTTTATTTATATATTATGGTCAATATTATAGGTAAACACTTTTGATAAGTAAGCAGATGGATGAAGACCAATTTTACTTCGGATCTTCTACTACACGATATGTAGCGATTTATACTATCGATTCATCGAAAATTGAACCTCTCGGAAACGAGCCTCCAAGCGAAGGCGCGTCAGTCATTTGAATGATATTATATCTCATATATAATGTAACCAAATGCCCCTGCCTATAATAAATAGTGATATCACATTCATATCTTTTAAAAGTTCGAGTTTACTTAATGGAAAATCAGACCATGCTATATGGTGTTACGGTGTATATTTTTATATTGGGTATATTTTATAATTCTATATGATTAGTGAAGAAGAGACCAACAGGTCTAAAACTTTTAAAATTGAAAAACAATTTTTTTTGTTATTACAGTAAAAAAAGCCTTAATATTGAGTACCTACTCGACACCACATCGGTTCACCATCTACACGTAATGCTATACAGCATTCTAATACATATGTATGAGAGTGTGGAAAATGCAATACAAATCTTAGGTATTTAATGTTTTAGTTGTACAGACGAGTGGACTCGACAAACAAGTACAAAGGAAGTAGGCAAATAACGTCGTATTGCATCTTGCTCGCTTATTAAATACGTTACCTTTTACCCAAGTCTTTGAATTTGTTTGAAGCTAAATTGTGACCATTATTTAGAGAGTGTCCGTTAAGAAGTCCAGACGAATATATTTTTTTATACTAACTTATAGGTAACTTGTTCTCACTTAGTTTTGTTACTAACGACATTTTAGTTAGAATCAAAAATTCATATCAAACTGATAAAATTTATATGTATACAGTATTTGCAAATATTAATTTATTATGTGGGAAGGTATTAATAAAATGTTGGTGAAGTGTTCTTCTGTAGGGAATAGAGTTTGTTTCTAGCTTCGTTATACGGTAATAGGACTTGATAATGGCTTCATTTAATTCATTATTCCATCTCATACGAGTCCTTTTAGTTGTCGATACAATGGATTAAAATCATATGTAAACGAGTCGCGTTCCCAGAAAATTAATATGTGGTTAATTACAAAGCATGCAAATTACAATATGGGCAGCTAACTACTGATAAAATAACATTGAACAGATATTCGTTTCATACTGGAGAACTCCTAATGATCTTAATTTGTTAAATTGTCATATTTGAAAAAAAAAAATTACAATAAATACAGGATGCTATAGTACAATATCACTTTGAGTCAAGTAACTGTTGCCAATGAGTGGTGAATTTTGAGCTTAATAAGTGTCTCTTACCTAAGTACCTATGACAAAATCTGTCGTTATCACTCTTGTCGTTTGTATAGGATGACTTGTGTGCACTGGTACTTAGTATCTCTACAGACTTTGATAGGCTTTGCAGGCATAGTGCTACCTAGTGCGAAATACTAGACGACGTCGTGTGAACGCAAAATGTACGTTGACATTTAGTGCGAGAATAATACCGAGTGAAGAATGATCTTCTTGTAACAAGGGCTATTGCTCTTAAATTCGCCGTGAGAGGGCTCTAGTATAGAGTAAGTTCTGTAGAAATGTCAAATTACACTGAAATTTACTGTTTGTGAGCTTTTTATCGCGGATTTTGACTAATATTCGTGATTGTTGTAAAAATTTTGCCATTCCTGATTAATTGTAGCAGACACGGTATGATGCAATGAAGTCAATATTTTATTTATTTGGTTACGATTAATCGATTTAAATTCCTGATAAAACTGGTTTCGCGTTAACAATTATAATTATTATATTAAATTTATCGACTCTGCCGCACAAACAAATACTTTTCAACGACAGCGATAGGACCTCACTCACCAGTGGCGCCAACTGGTGCCACCAGAAACGTCTATTTATCTAATATCTATCATATAAAATCTTGTAAATTAATTTGTGTATGTGATTGGAGGAAATACAAAAATTTCATAACATTGAGCTGAATTATTTATGAAGCCTGGATTTTGATAGCCACATCTATTAATGATTCCTATAAAAACTACGAGATAGGGTCATTTGATTTGTTTTGATGATTATTAGAGTTTCCATCTAAAGCTTATTTTTTAAGTTATTTCTAATAAGAAAACTTTTTATTTTTAAAAATACCAGTTATTTAGAACATGTACTTTACGAGATTCAGCAGCGTCTGAGTAAATAAAGTTGGAGTCATGTGTTTTCTGTGTAAACAAATGTCTCAAGAACGTCGTGGTACATATGCTTAAATACGTAACGCTCTTAAAATAAGCCCTGGTTTACCTTAGAAAAACTTTCAACGTTTTCAACTTTTTCCTCGGCACTTTTAAGATAATCTGCAATGTAAATATTTTATTTTTTTCTAAACATTGTAAGTAGAGTTAATTATTTTATGGCTTTATAATAATGATAGTTTTAGAAGTAAAACTTCTTTAAGCGTGACTAAGGGGTAAGTCAATGATTGGAAAAATGAGTGTCGCGGAAGTGAGTTTCCTGAAAGTGAGAGCCAAATTTATTACTAAACATATTAGTATATTCTTACAATCTAAAAAATGAGATATTTTCAGACAAAAATTCTAAAAACTATAAATTCGGACTCTGCATCGATAATAATGTATATTTCAATAAGATTTTCCAAAAAATATTTAATGTACATATTCGACTTAGTTTGAATTTTATTATATGTATAGATAATTTAAAAAAAAATATTTTTATTAAGTGACTTCCAAAAAGGATACTACGGAGGAAGAATATACAAATTGATGTATAATATTTTAACTATATCAGATTTCATACCTAATCATATTTACCTATTAGATACCTATTCATATCTTAAAATATAGTCGGCTGGCACCGACTTCGAACATATCTGATTAGGTATCTATTCTAAATGAAAACCCCCGTTTAGTTATTTTTTTCATTTTAATGCCTGGAAGTCAGTTTTTTTATGTTTTTATTTTTATAATAGTAATTATTCATAAAAATATATACTCATTATTAGTAATTTTAGATTAATTATTACTATAGGCACTCTTTTTTATTGTAATATAGATTAAGCTTCCAATTGTGTATTCTTAAAAAAATCTGACTAAACAAATATTTGGCAAACTTCGTTATTGTATCTATATAATATTTCCAGTTCTTTGTATTATTTGCATTTTTCTTGAGTTTATTCGTGTATTATTGGTGGCTAGGCAGTATAGGTTTAGTAATATTATAATACCATTATGTAGGTCGATCAAGATGGTAAAGAGTGATTAAAGAAGTTCTAATGTAAAAACAAACATAAATATGATTTTAAACAATAAACTTTTATTGTACCATATCATAACATTTACGAATTACTATTCTTGGGGCTTAGACAAAATGTCGTTTTACAGTTGTTGATGAAAAGAAAATTTTAGGTGAGGTAGAAATGGTAATGTCATGGAATCGTTATATTTATCAATTTATGTTGAATGACACCTTGTCCTGCTTCTTAGTAGAATATCTGGCTACATTAATATGAAGTGTGTTATATTTCTAAAATGCTATCCCCATTAAATATTCATAGAGTTTTAATTACATGTGGTCTACAATAAAATTCCTATTAGGTCGAACCAGCATTTTTAAACGAGAGCATAAAATTTCGTTAATTTTACGCTTGAATAATAATGAAGTAGGCAGAAAAACGCCAGTTGTTTGTACAAAATTGATATTGCAATATGAAAATTTATATCTGTTTTTATTGTAGGTAAAATTACCAGATGCATTTATTGCATTTTATTTTCACTAACTTATACGTATGTTATAATTTTTTGTTGTCATACAACTATAGCTTTACTCTGATAAAATTAATAAAATTCTTAATTTTTACCCACTCACATTATGTGAATGTCAAAAAAAAGTTAGACATTGGCTGCTTACACTTAGCTATGAGGAAACGGAAAAGATATTAGAAAGAAATTTATAAAATGCTGAACGAATACATACGCACACGCACATACACACACACACACACACACACACGCACATACACACACATACACACAAATATACACTTACTGACACATATACACCCACACACACACACACACACACACACACATGTTTTATACTGAATTTTTACGTAACTTCACTAAGTACATTTTTGTTAAAGTTAATTTTTATTTTACTTTTTATTTTATCTCTTTCTTTCACAAAGAATTTCTAAAATTAAGTTAAACATGCACAGTAATATTATTGACCTCCAATTATCATAAAAGATGGAAGAGGGCGCTGACTCCTGACATACAGGTTTATTCTAGTTTGGGAGTCAGAGGCTTCAACAGGCTTATGTAACAACAAACAATTGTGTCAATAAAGATTCTATTCTATTCTATTCTATTCATTAAGTAACCAGTGCAGTCATTACTTATGTAATTTATTTTTAAATAATTCAGCTATTTTTAACTTTGTACTGCTATGCTTGGGCCTCCCTAAACGCGAGGTAGAGCCGTAGTCCACCTCTCTGGCTCAGTGCGGGTGGCGAACTTCACACATCTACATACTACTCAGTAGTTGGTTTTTTTAGACATGCAGGTATATTACCAATGTTTTCCATCCGAAAGGCCACTGGTGATCATGTTTAAAAATGATTCGCACATGAAGATATCAGAAGTGCGAGAGCCAGGGTTTGAAACCACTACCCTTGGTTTTCCAAGCGAATACGTTATCACTGGGCTATCACTGTTATGTAGTGTATAATGTAAAATGTAAAAAAAAACTATTTTTTTCTGTCTTTACATTTTGAACGTTACACCTATTTAACAGCGGAAATGCTTAGTTCATAAGTCTCGTCAACATAGTTTTTCAAATATTAATTTAACACTTTTTGGCTTATATTTTACTGCGATAATACGCGTTGCTATAATATATTGTATTTTGCATATTAATCAGCGAATTACTAAATGCTGCCATCGGCCGCAGATACGTCTCTAACAATTAATAGATCCATTTATCTCACAACGTATGGACGTTAGACAGCTTTGGTTGATAATATAATTTCCTTTATTACATAAAGATATCTAAAATTCATCGATCATGCTAGCTGTTGTCACAGTAACGGATTACCTATTCCCATATATAAATGTATGTATGAACCATACACTATAATTTTTGTATTATACATACGAGTATGTGTAAACAAGAATATTACTTATATTTTACTAGCGACTTCCGTTGAATGGGAGGAGATTGAGATGGAAAGATTTTGAGAGCAAATATGCAATGCAAGTAGATGAGGATAAAATATTAAGATCAACGAAGTTATAATCTGACTAAAATCGCTAGAATCTGCATTTTCTCCTTAATGATTCGTACTTTGTATTGCTTTTGTTATATTTTGTATTGCATTACTAGTTGAATATTTGTAAATAAACATATATAAAAAGAATAGGTAGGTGTATGTTTAGATATATACTATACATTAACTTATCATTTTTTACATTACGTCATTTGATAAGTTTATGGATATCAGTTGGGTTATATATGCTTAAATACCTAACATTTTACATACTACGGTTATGAGCTGATCAAAATTTTCTTTCAAAGGACGTGTTACTTAAATTACGTGGTGCTTAAATTATGTATTAATTATTAAATCGAAGGTTATAGAAGAAACAATCTTTAAAAAAATATACTTTCATAAGCTAAAGCGGCAAAACTTATGAACAAACTAGCGACTCATCCTTGCTCCGCTCGGGTTAGTCCCTAGTTACGTTTTAATGTTATTATAGATTTCTCAGAGATGAGATATTTTCCCGCAGTAAAAAGTATCTATGTTGACCCGGATAACAAACTAAGACAGAAGGACAAACATTCTAAAAACTATAGATTCGGTCTCTGTATCGATAATAATGACTATTTCAATAAGATTTTTCAAAAAATATTTAATGTACGGATTCGACTTAGAATTGTATTATATGTATAGATAAATATGCACAACTTCAACCCCATGGATGTTATCCAATCACCATCTGTAGATTGTTTCAAAAATTTGAAATGACAAATATATATTGATTTTCCCTGTTTTCCGTTTTATTCGTATGTGCAAAAGGCGTTAACGTGATGTAAATTGGTAGCGCTCCAAGGTCACCATGAACATGGGAACATAAATCACACCCCATTTTTGACGTTTACATGGTGATTAATTGTAGGTACAATGTTATTTATTTATTTTGAAGATTGAGACATTATATACATACATTATAGCATCGAGTGAAATTTCATTTGTAACTTAGTATTAAATCAAATCTTAGATGTCGATTTTCCATTTTGTGTGATACTAGCTAGCTGATGTCGTGAGATAAAGCTAAGAGATGTCCACCCCCCCCCCCCCTGATATGTGTCATCTTCTCCTGGTACTTCTCTGACAGCAGAGTGGACCGTGGGAGCAAACTCTCGGTTGTGTGTGTGGAATACGTAAGCGATCCTGATATAAGAAGGGGGACGGAATGTTAGGTTTTAATGGGTAGTACTGGCTTTTCTAAGCTGTAGTCCCACATGACCACCTACATATATATAGCTGCGTATATGCGTATATGCATTTCCCAACATTAAAAAAAGCAGATGAATAGTGGCACTCTTACAGGGTTATTATTATTAGTTTTTTTAAAGTATAATTTACATATATTTCTAGACCACTAGCTGATGCATTAATTAAATTACTAGAAATATTAATATTATAAATGTGAAAGTGTGTTTGTTTGTTTGTTTGTTTGTTTGTCTGTCCTTCTTTCACGTTAAATCGGAGTGACGAATTTGCGTCAATTTTTGTGTGGAGATAGTTAGAGGGTTGGAGAGTGACATAGGCTACATTACCGCGAGAGATTATCTCATTCCTACGGGAAAACACGTTATAATAGTAGGGGAGCCCAAAAGGGGATTTTCTGTAGTTACTCGAGCGCGGCAGATTAACATAAAAGAGGTTACCTTGCACTCTATTGAGTACTTTCACCATAATATAAGTCTTCTATATAAAGGGGCGCGTCTAGGGAAGCCGATTAAAATATTTAAAAAATGTTTTGATAAGGTAGAAATACTTGAAACCGTCAGATTAAGGTGTGGTAGGCTAGTCACATCCTGAAATGTGTCCAATTCAATAATCTGCCGATTTGTACAAGCCGAAGAGGCAAAAATCGACTATAAAGTTTATGATGATTTTTGCCTCTTAGGCTTGTGCAAATCGGCAGATTATTAAATTAGACACTTTTCAGGATGTGACTAGTCTACCACAACTTAATCTGACGGTTTCAAGTATTTTTACCTTATCAAAACATTTTTTAAATATTTTAATCGGCTTCCCTAGACGCGCCCCTTTATATAGAAGACTTATATTGTGGTGAAAGTACTCAATAGAGTGCAAGGTAACCTCTTTTATGTTAATCTGCCGCGCTCGAGTAACTACAGAAAATCCCCTCTTGGGCTCCCCTACTATAATACAATCCAAAAAAATATTTATGATCAGTATTACTTGAAACTTAGTATAAATGAACTTCAATAAAATTAAACAAATACGTGTTTTAGCATCCTATAAGGGAGTAAAATAGGGGATTAAAGTTTATAGGAAACTACCTTTTTAGAGATTTTTTGTAGTTTTAGCGCAAGTGAAGCCGCGGGTTCTGCTAGTTTATCTATGTATATATACATCGACTACAAAGATACAAGTGAAGGTTGTAAAAGAGAACTGCTATAAATAATAAACATTTCAGATAAGATCAAAAGAATATTTTGAAAGAAAAATGAATATTCCAAGTAACGTATACTGTCTTTAATTGTAAATAAGTAAGATAAAGGCAGTTACAAAAATTCTCGAACATGAATTGTTCTACAACAATTTACCATATATTTATTATGATTGCAGAACATGTCGCTTTATTAAATTCTAAACCGACCTAAATTTATACAATATAAGCGAAACGTGTTTAATTTAATCAACAAGGATTGCTTACTGCAGGGTTTTTAATTTGAATAAAGATGAATTTAATCAAAATTAAATAGAATATCAATATAAATTGCCTCGTCTTAGTATGTTTAATAAGAATATTGGACCACTAAAAACAATTGGAAGACATCACAAACCTATCGGTAGGATAACAGAACAATATTAAATGGAGACCAAAGGGGGTATTATTTAGATGAGATTGAAAACAAAAGCACCTATATTTTATATTAATGAACGAATTTTGAGAGAATTTTGTTGTTAATTTAGTTACAAGTAATAGGCATCTTTAGACGCTTTTGAGTATACCTTAGTAATGAATTAAGTCTGTTTTTTATTGCCTGAAGCAGTATACCTATTGGTAATTGAAATCAATTTCGTTCTCTTGATTTTTGATATAAAAATGAAGTAAAAGCAGTATTTTTTCGTTCTGTTACGAAAACAGCACAATATTTTCTTGTAATTCTTAGATGGTACCGGTTTCTTTTCATGATAAAAATAACTATCTCTTAGCTCAGAAGAAAACTTCGTATTATAAATATGTGAAGCGCTACTTGAATGATATGTATACTTAGGATTCTCTTTGAAATGTTTCTATTATAAAGCATACATAATTATTTATCTATATACATATATTTAATTTAAGAATTATATAGCTAAAAATACGTAATAATATACCTTTAATATCAGCTTAACGTTACATTTGGCTCAGTTTGTAGCAACCCTACTTACTATGCTAGCGGTCGCGGGTTCGAATCCCTCTGGGGGGATTTATATCTGTGATGAACACGAATAATTGTACTCCAGTCATGGGTGTTTATATTTATAATATATATATATATATATATATATATATATATATATATATATATATATATATATATATATATATATATATATATATATATATATATATATATATATATATATATATATATATATATATATGACGCGTTATCCATATACTACGAACATCATCTTTGGTGGTTACTCATCTTGTGGGCGTTATCAGGGCTCAAATAATAAAGTATTCAGTGCTCAATACACAATTTAATCAGGGAAGTCACAATGTTATAAACTTGAAACGGTAATTCTAATGATTTAGAGCTAGCGGGTTCACAGTCACCGATCATCGACTTCCAACTACAATATCAATGCAAAACTGTATGCTACACCATGATCAACCGTCTTTACTAAACCACGTATCTGCAAAGAATGTCGTGATGGCGTCTCGACCCCGCTCGAGACTAAATCTCTGCTCTAAAATCAAAATCTATTTAGAAGCAATAAAAAGTAAATTAAAGAACATAGTGACTTTAAACAATAATAAGGTTTCATAACAGAAAAAGGTAACTAAATCCTCCTCCGTCTCGGCCGTCCTGCTGTTCACACGCCCTCGGGTGATCTTGTGGGGCACTCACCACCGCTATTTCTTCTACCACGGCCGTCCTGCTGTTCACGCGCCCTCGTGTGATATTGAAAATCGATCTATAGAAAAAGTAACATTAGCTCGGCTATTCCTGACCAAATAACTGACCATGGTGGCCAAACTTACTAAAACTAACCATCGGTGCAGTAGATATTTAGTGCAAAAATGTACTTAGTACAAACAGACACCCTCAATTTCCAATGTACCTAACACAATAAGTATTGGGTAAATGTTTAGCTTTATATGTTAACAATAAAGAGCGAATCACATCATACTTCATTCATTCTTCCTAACTAGTTTTACTTAAGACAAATTTCTCAAAACTTAATTTTTAAACTGACTGAAACCCTAAAGACTATACACATAACTTACGTATCATTGAGTACAAGTTACAGAAGTAAGTGTCTCATATGTTAATCAAGTTAAGTCAGTGCCACACAAATCAAACGATGCGACAGAACCCAACCGATGCCACACAGACAACTCTTGCCATTCAGGTTACATGTGCCACATAGGTTACTTTTGCCACACAGGCAACTCTCGCCACTCAGGCTACATTTGGTACAAAGACTCGTCAACGCCAAATAGGTACCCCATTGTCTAAATACCACCTTCCACCATCGTCGCACAGCAAAATCAGAATCATACAGCCTCATCGTGCTTGCTACTTTGGCTTGTCAATGTTACATAACTTCGTCAATTCAGTCACCCTAGCTTGTGCTACGTAGGTTCATTAATGTTAAGCTGCTAGATATTATTGGAAATAACTAAAATTACAACCGTATTTAACGGTACATTTCGATATCAATGGCCTGACACATCTAAACAAAATGAAAACGTCTCACCATATAACATTCATATTAGATTAAATGAAACAGTGCACTGATATCCATTTTTTGCACAGCCCAAGCATCTCCGGACACCGTCTTCTTTTAGGGCATTGTATACGTCTGATGTGATCTGGTTTAGCGTAAACTAAACTGGCTAAAGCAAGGCGTCTACTTTACGCTAAATACATATTTTGAAAACTTGAAATGAAGCACCTGAAAATTCATATTAATTAATATTGTGCCACAGTTGTTATTACCATCGGCCCGATCTAATTATGTTTAATCTTTAGACCAAATAAGGACATATGAAATCGGTATTATAATCAAAGATTTCTATCTCAGCCTGCTTATGAGAATGTCTTCGGAGTGTACACAAACATTAGTTTTTCGCTGTATTACCATTAATACAGTTGACTATTTCTCATATTTCTTTAGGAACATCTTTTACCTGATGGACTGCTAGAAAATCTTTAAATTAGTATCAACTGCTAAATAAAATTTTTATAACCGAAATGAATACGCAAGTTAAAGGAACTATGTAATTTTCCCAATATAATTCGCAAATATCGTCCGTTTATTTTCCGTCGATAAACAGTTAAATCTGTTAGTCAAATCTTTAAACAAAAATATCAACTCATTATTTTCATTTTAGAAATCCTGAAATAAAGAAAATATAAAGCAAACAATTACAATATAAAACATTTTTGACATTCTAAAATTCTTTTCATCATTCGTAATTAAAAAGGAGGTCCATATAAATTTCATCGAACACAAACATTTCAAAAAATAATTCTCGTAATTTATCGATTAAATAAATTAACTTCATATATCATCCTGAAATAAACAAATTTTTCATTTAATTTTTCCATACATATTGTGTTCAAAAATATTTCTGCGATAATATCAAGAAAATCAAATCCAGCTAGCAACAAATCTTTGTCGACGTCATGTCATTTCATAAAAATTAAATTGAGACATCTATGATTATTTTAATCTTTTGAGCATCTTGCATACGAGTATATCATATCATCATGATTCATGATTATCAAAAAGTAAATCTTCTGTAAAACAACCCGCATATGCATCGCCATTTTGTGCGTCATGTTATTAAATAACATTTTACATCGCATTTCGCTTCAAAGTCTGAAAAAATATTGGCAGCAAAATTTCCAAATGGCCGCTGTCATCTATCTTTGCCCTGTTCTTCGGGTATCATCCCACTTCTGATGACGCGTTATCCATATACTACGAACATCATCTTTGGTGGTTACTCATCTTGTGGGCGTTATCAGGGCTCAAATAATAAAGTATTCAGTGCTCAATACACAATTTAATCAGGGAAGTCACAATGTTATAAACTTGAAACGGTAATTCTAATGATTTAGAGCTAGCGGGTTCACAGTCACCGATCATCGACTTCCAACTACAATATCAATGCAAAACTGTATGCTACACCATGATCAACCGTCTTTACTAAACCACGTATCTGCAAAGAATGTCGTGATGGCGTCTCGACCCCGCTCGAGACTAAATCTCTGCTCTAAAATCAAAATCTATTTAGAAGCAATAAAAAGTAAATTAAAGAACATAGTGACTTTAAACAATAATAAGGTTTCATAACAGAAAAAGGTAACTAAATCCTCCTCCGTCTTATATATATATATATATATATATATATATATATATATATATATATATATATATATAAATATGTATTTAAAGTTTTATATGAGCAGTGTATCAACTATCTGGTATCCATAACACAGACCTCGTAGCTTACCATGAAACTAGATGGTGCTGCGTTAATGTCCCAACATATTTATATGTTTACTTTAGCTTACGAAATACGGATACTATTGAATTAATATTTATATACGTTGTATAATATATACATTTTCACCCTAAATAACTCTTTAGCGACAGTGGAATAATGTAGCTAAATAGATCTATACAAGTAAGTATACCGCTGTGTTTTCAACGTTATTAAATTTCCATTTACAGTGTTGCCGCGATGCAAGCACTAACGACTTTAATATTATTGGTTTCTTCTAGGTCTGTATTTGCATGCAAACAAGCACAAGTTTTCTTTATTAATTGCATCGTTGTGCAATATGCAATCTTCTTTGAAAATATTTGTTAGAATTTCAAGTTATTTAGGTACGTACTGTAAGAAAAATATCGACAACTGTAAGGGTGTAGTCACTTGGTACTACAATGATATACCATGTACTATAATTAATGTTTATTGTTTAAATAAATATACATAAACGTCTCAAATTGAAGTATTTAAAAGAAATATAAGATGTCATATGTATTATTAAGTTTTTTACGGGACACGCAAGAACTAATAGTTTTATTACTTACATAAGTTTTCTGATTTTTCTGTGTGGGAGCCCCCACACTTAAGTAGTCACGCCTTAAGTAAAACAAATAGTACAAGATGGTGTGTTGCTGTGCAAAACTCAAGCTCGAACAACTTTTTACATAACTTTGAAAAATTATATTCATTATATGTTACGAACAATAAGAAAGTATAACTTATATTTAAATACGGTAAAATATAATTTTAAATGTAGTTTTGGTATTAAATATGATTTGAAACCAATTTAAATCCACATGAACATATTTTATAAGCTATTTTAAAATGTATAACCTTAATAACATTATTCACAAAATTTCGTGTTTTATATTTATTATAATTTATGTATAATTATAATTAACCTGACAATACAAACTGAATAGTGATAAAAGCGCAAAATGAAAACCGCAAAATATATGATGGACAAGGAAAAGCTATATTTAGTTTGGGAATCTTGTATAAATATTATGTTAGACTAAATAATCAAAATATTTGTCACGACGTTACTAATTAATATATAATGTATAAGGGGAATGCATTAATATGATATACAAATAAGACGCTTCAAGCGTACATTTCCCAGGGCTTTCAACCGACAAAGCAATTTTGCAAACGTGTTTGTGCTTAAATAATTATTTGGATACGTGGCTACTTTGAAATATACTTAACTATATTGATGCATAGTTTCGAGTGCAGAACAATTTATACATCAAAATAGCACGCCTGTATCATACTTTATGATAATCGCCAAGATAATTCTGGATCCATGACAACGACAGATAATGATAAACTCTGAATGAAGGAAAGAGATAAAACACTTTACAGAAAGAAATCAACATTACGAGAACTAATTCAAAAATTCTCTGTAGGTAACTATTTAAGTAATAAAACAGTATGACTTCGAAGTGAAGTAAAGGTGAAAAGTGACGCAAAGAAGTGGCGTAGAGTGAAGTGATAGTAATACTGGAACTTGTATTGGAATAAAGTTTTCAATAGACGGAAATAAGCCTGTTTTGTGCATGTACCATGTGTGAAGAGACCAGTATAGAACTTTATAATGTTGATAATTTTGTTAAGTGTAATATGTAATTTCTTTTGTAACCGTTTAACTTCACCGCTCGATATGTTTAACTTATCAGTGGAAAAATTGGCCTATGAACTATTATATAAGCTATTGTATAAATACTTGTAAACACTCTCCTTCTTCTTTAGCTACTATAAAAAATAGCATATGCAAATCGGCTTAAAATACTCTACCCAACTGTAAAAATTACATTATAAATGATACAGCTAATCTTTTTCTTTTTCTCGTAAAACCCCATTTTCTTTTCCTAGATTAAAAATTGAATATATCGGAATCGCTTTATTTTTCTGACGATCATTCCGAAGATAAGCGTATTGAAACAGCTCGAGCCGGAGACTCAATATTATGTATCGAAGTGTTGGTCTTCAGTTTCGTAGTAATAGGTACAACTAAAGATAGACACACATATTTTTTACATTAATAATATTTAGACGCAAAAGTTACATAAGTGAAGTGAATTCGAATAAAATTGATTAAAATCAATATATTGAAACAAGTATAGGTATCAGTTACAGATTGAAATAACAATGTTGTGTAAGCGTTATTGTTATCATTCGACTGTTTGTATTTCCAAACGGACCATTGAACAAGGAAGATTATTTTTATTGCACTCTAAAAGGTGCAACGAACTGAAAATGCGTGGAATTGAGAGGGAAATCGATATTGATGTACTTATTCATAAGTGCATACTTAAAGTTGTTTATGCTTAGCCCTTTCTGAAGAATTAATCTGTATTTTTTATTAGTTAAACATTTTGCATGTAATTTTGATTAAGCATATCGAATGTAATGTTACACATCTTAAAATACGTGTAAAAATTGTATGTATGTATGTTTGTTACTTCTTCATGCTCAAACAGGACGGATTTGGAGGTTTAGCGTACAGGATAGACTATGACCTAGATAAAATACATAGGCTAAATTAATAATGATGGAATTTTATTTTTTTTATGATATAGACCGTTTCAAACTTCACGTTAGTGCACTCGCTTGGAAAAAAAGTGAACGTTGAGTTCAAATCGATCCATGGTTCACATACATATACAAAAAGATAGATAGACACATTTATAAATGATTTATAATATAAGTAATCAAGAGAATATAATATTACGTAAGCATGCATTTTAATACCTATCATTTAAACTTAATATTATTTTATTAATATTATAAAGAGGCAGAGTTTGTTTGTTTGAACGCGCTAATCTCAGGAACTAATCCAATTTGAAAAATTATTTTCCATTAGATAGCCCGTTTATTGAGAAAACTATAGGCTATATATCATACAATATATACCTAGTTTATCTATTCCATACTATGCGTTAAAAGGTACCTAGGGACGAACCCGAGCAAAGCAAGGGTGAGTCGCTAGTTTTACATTTTTGGTCAACTGCGTAATAAACGTATTTGTATGTATTATTGTATGTATATAAAATTGCATCAGAGAATTTATCTTCTATTCACTAATTAATTGTGGTTAGTCTGTAAGAGATGTAGCAACGTATTTGTTTATAAAAGCCGTAAATGAATTTATCTGAAAATCTGCTTTAAGTGCACTATGCACACTGAATTTCTAATAAATACATATTTATTTAATTTTACAACCAACAACGATAATAATTATACTAGTAAATTCATATTATAAAGTATACATTTCAAATTCATAGCTTTACTAGCATTGCCCGCGGCTCCGCCCTCGTTCAGATGACAAAAAACCAAATTCTTAGGTTTTACATATTAGTATAGTAGGTACTCTTACAATGCAACTTTTGTATTTTATTTTCTCAGAAATGAGATATTTTACTGCGGTGAAAAGTATCTTATATGTTGACCCGGATAACCAGATATCACCATACCAAATTTCATCAAAATCCCTCCAGTGGTTTTTATGTGATGCGGTAACAAACAGACAGACAGACAGACAAACAGATAGACAAACATTCTAAAAACTATAGATTCGGCCTCTGTATCGATAATAATGTTTATTTCAATAAGATTTTCCAAAAAATATCTTTAGAATAATAATATATATATATATATATAAAACAATGTTCTCACTAGTTATTAAGATATCCTATATTTATTAAAGCAATTATTTGTACAATTATATTTTAGCTTGTTTTAAATAATCATACGATATTATAATAGTCATTATTAAAAACTAACTAAAAGCTAGCAGTTAAAAAGATATGAAAGAAAATATAGCTTTAGCTCTCATTCTGAGCGCTCCTATACACAGAAATTAGAAGGGGTCATGTTTTAATAATGGCAAAAATTGACATTAAATAAAAGGTACCTAGTTTTCTATACTAATATTATAAAGAGGTGAAGTTTGTGAGTTTGTGACGTTGTAGGGGGTAATCTCTGGATCTACTGAACCGATTAAGATGAAATTTGGTAAAAAGATAGTATGAGACCCTGGAAAGAACATAGGATACTTTTTATCCCGGAAATCATCCTTTAAGGGGGTGAAAATGGGGATGAAAGTTTGTTTGGGGAATCAAACTAGGGACGAACCCGAGCGAAGCGAGCGTGAGTCGCTAGTATAATAATAACTTTAAGATAAATAATAAATAAATAAATAAGAAACTTAACATGTCACCGACATGTTAAAAAATTGTCAATCAACGTGAAATGTGAGTCTATAATATTTACGAAAAATCGACAATAATATACACTTTCAATTTTTGTTAGTCTTAGAAATGTTTTCCTATATGAAGCTTCATTAAAATAAATCAATGATAAATCTAATAGATTCGCATACAATGTAAGGAGGATATAAATTATAATACATACTAAATAAACAACACAAACAATTTTATATTACATTTATACCATATTTCTTGTTCAATTTAGACAGACGGTACTAGAAAATTTAGAAAAACCACTTTTCCTCCACTCACATTTAATTTTAACTAACGAAAAAGGTACGTACTTTGTTACTGTATTTCAAAGAAGGCTGTCTTATGAAACTAGCAACTAAGAAATAAAACGCAGCGATATTGCAACTTTGATTAAAACGCTCTGACGATGCGCCCGAGATATTTGCGCTTCTATAAAAATTACTGACCCCACGTTTTTAAATTTAACATTAATAAAAATTCAACTTCAGCTTTTTAGCTATGGATATAATGTTCTGTGCAAAACTTGTCTTAATTAAAAATTTCATTGAACAATCTAAGGTAGGCTATTCCACTTGATATGGACTTAAAATAGCTTAAGCTATTATCTAATATTATATTTCTTTGTCTCCCAATATTTCTTTTCAAAGAGTCCCATCGATCGATCTCAACGTCAAAGTAAAAATAAACAAACATACACATTTAGTAAAGTTTTTCTTATTAGAGATTCGAACTTATTATGTTTTCAAACTAAGCAACTCGCTAGTATGATGGTAGCTAGTATGAGCTATGAAAATTATATTTATCCAAAAAAAAACTACTTTTAATTGATATTACGATTATAAATAATGCGAATAAAATATAATGATATTATATATAATGCGAATAAATATAGTTATATTGATAACATAATGCGAATAATTAACAAATGAAGCTTCATATAACATCAGGCAATTTTTAGCCGTCTTCCAAAAAGGAGGACGGAAAAATTTTACGTTCAGCTGGTACATTTCTTTTAATATTTGTAGGTACAATCTACGCCAAAATGAAGGTATATTATGATGAAATTTTTGATGATATATATAATATTTGAGTGGAAAATTTTTTGGGGATGTTGGCACGGTGATCTACGGTGAATGCAATTTGCTTAGTAGTAACCTCTTTACTGGGGCTCCTAACTGACAGACGGGTGAGGGAATTTCTCGCGAGATTTTCTCATTTCAAGCTCAATTTAAGAATTTGTCTAGTATAGCTTCTACTTATTCAGATTGTATTTACCATGAGTTTATACAAAATTTATTAATACTAATCATGATATTTTTTTATATTGTTAAATATATAAGTAAATAAAAGCCCAATTAATGATCCAGCCCCAACAAAAAGCAATACAAGAATAGGTAGGAGTTTTAACAAATCCATCAACAAATAAAAAATAAAAAATCGATCTAACGCAACTATGTTCGGACATTAACACAGAGCACCATCTAGTTCCATGGTAAGCTATGAGGCTTGTGTTATTAACACTAGATAGTTGCTACACTACACATATATAACTTTAAATACATACATATTATACATATAAACACCCATGACTGGAATACAAACATTAGTGCTCATCACACAAATGAATGCCCCCAGCAGGACTCGAACCCGCGACCGTTGGCATAGTAATTAGGGTCAATACAAAATGAGCCATACGTGTCTTCGAAAAGATATATAATATGTATCTAGATTAGGAAAAAAATCCAATAAAAAGTGCAATAACCAAGAAATTAACCGTTATCCTAAGGAATAATGTAAATTATTAAAATAAGACACATTATTAAAGTTATTATTTTGAAATAAACATTAAAAAATCATTTCTAACATGATTATCACTTGCTTAACGGTGGAGAAAAACATCGTGAGGAATTTGCATGTCTGAGAAAACTTAGTAAATTTTCGAAAGACATTTGAAGTCCACCAACTCTCACTTGGTCATCGTGGTGGATTACAACCTTGATCCCCCCTCGTATTGAAGGGAGGCCCGTACTCATCACTAGGTCGTTAAGAAAAGCTGAATACATTAAAAAATATTGCTTCTTTACCCTTCTTTTAAGTAGATATTAAAAATTATTACGAATTTTTTCCTATTATTAGTAACTTTCATCGTTGCTGATATAAACTTTATACCAATAAATATCATATGCCAATATCAATTCACAACTGTGTGTGTCATAATGCAGAGCAATAACTCTCAAAAGTAATAGCGCACATGTGACTCCTATTCAAAAGGTTTAAAGGGCCCACTAAGGGAATAACTTTCTCTTTTGTGTCATTCTTCAACAAAAAGGTCAGAAATTAGTTTCTCGCAGACGTCATTACAAACGCACGGTTAAATTTATTACGTTTTACTTAATAAAAACGTTATGTGAATAAAATACAATGAATATATGTTTTTTTTTTAAAGAAAACGTTTGACATTATGTCGTACTTTTTAAAGCACCTATAGTGTAATTACTGAGACTAATTTTTAAAATTAAGAAATTGTTCGAAAAATTAGAATAAATTATTCTTTTAAATGCTAAAAAATACTGTGTCACATTCTTAGATTTACGCTAACATTTGACATTTTAAATAAAACTATCTTTTCGGATTATTTCGCGGATTTATTTTCAGTTTTGGTTAGTCTACAATATTTTATTATAATAGTTATTTTTTACATTTTAGTGCCTGGAAGTCGGTTATTATTTATTGTTAAAAAGTTTTTATGTTCACATACGTTTTACGTAAAAATCTATAGTTATTTCGGCATATATACCATCGTATTAAAAGCTACGCTTTAAGCGCAAATTCATTCTCGTACTAAACAGGAAAAATATTTGTAAGGTTCATATGATAATCGCACCAAGCAGGAATTGAAAGTAAGGCCTCCGACGTAGAAGCCAATACCAATTAGACATTTTATTAAGCCCCACTTCACTACGCTCTTATTATTGTGATTTTACTCATAATATAATCCTTTTCAGATTTTAATTAACATCTTCACTGGAAAATCTGACATGGGATTTTAATTTAAAAAAAAACTTTATTTTATTTGATGTCAATATTTTTTTATCTGTAAAAATATTTTCAGGGAATGCTGATCAAATATAGAAGGTATTTTATATAGAACAACAGTTCTAGGAATATGTTTTATTAGGAAAAGGCGTGAAAATTAAATTTTGACTCAATTTGTGGACCATGATTTAATTATCACTTTTATCAGCTACAGATGCTGTAAGTATTCTAGCACTTTTATCCGAAACAAAAATATATAGAATAGTTTCTAATTTACATTAACAAGGCAATTAATAAATTATATACACTTTGGCTTCGTTTAAAATAATATAAAAATATAATCTTCTAAATATTATATATTATTCTAAATGAAAACCCCCGTTTAGTTATTCTTTACATTATAGTGCCTGGAAGCCGGTTTTTATTAAGTTTTTTTTAAATAGACTTTTACAGGCACTTTTTAACCGTCAATAAGGCATCTACGAGGGTAAGTTACTATTCTATACATATAATAAAATTGTAACTGAGCCGAATCTGTACATTAAATATTTTTTTGAAAATCTTATTGAAATAGACATTATTATCGATACACGAATCTATAGTTTTTAGAATTTTTGTCTGTCTGTCTGTCTGTCTGTCTGTCTGTCTGTCTGTCTGTCTGTTACCGCATCACAGAAAAACCACTGGAGGGATTTTGATGAAATTTAGTATGGTGATAGCTGGTTATCCGGGTCAACATATAAGATACTTTTTACTGCGGGAAAATATCTCATTTCTGAGAAAAAATACAAAAACTGCAATGTAAGAGTATACTAATATGTAAAACCTAAGAATTTGGTTTTTGGTCATCTGAACGCGGGCGAAGCCGCGGGCAATGCTAGTAATAAGTAAGAAAGACTCTGTGTTAAAGTTAGTTATTTATTAAATTAAAATACGTACTCAGACTAAAGAATTATATAGACATGAAAAAAAATTGTAAAAGTCAAAAATAGTAGCTTCATTCTTTCACACAGATCGTTTACTTTCCATACAGAATAAAGTAAGATATTTTTATATTTTTTTGAAGAAAATATTAATAAATATTAATAACTCGCGACCCACACGATTCTTTAAATTGATGTAACTTTATTATTTATGAACCGATGAAATAAAACATATACGTACTAAATGTTAAGCAAAGCTTACCGCAATATATTAGTGAAAACCGCATCCAAGTCGGTTAAGCCGTTTCTGAGATTAGCGTGCACAAATGCACAGACAAACAGACAAAAATCTAACAATCATTGTTTTGGGTTCTATTGCGTAATAAAGACTCCCAATGATCGTTTTTCTTAAATATCTTCCGTGTACAGACAGCGATCAGGGACACTTTTATTATATGTATAGATATAAATAAAACTATATTCTTTTGTATTTTTCAGCATTAGTTCTCTTTCCCTGAAAAGATAGCATAATATTAATGATTATTCTATTAATATATTTACATATACTTATTTAGACATTATATATTATTCAAACCATTGTTTGGCTTCATATTTAGTTCTGTCTATATTATTTCTTAGTCTGAGATTAAAAAAATATACTATTTGAATACACAATTTATCGATATACATTATTCAACGTTCACAAGTAACAACATTTTTATTCCACAGATCTGTTCATTAAGGGATTGTTTCATTCACAAAAAGTTGAAAAAACATGTCGTTCGAACGCAACAAGGCTTGTTAGGAAAAAAATCAGCCCGTACGTCCCACCAGCCGTAGTGAGCCGTAAAAATGAACAACGATAACCTTTCACTGTCATACAAAAGGCGCATTCAGCCACGAACGGACAAAATTGATTTTTGTTCATATTGGGAACACCGAGCGCCATCGTGACAGCGAATAACAGAACCACAGCCTAATAAGAACAAACAACCAAAATACTTAATTTTATATAGCGAATTTTAAAGCATGAAAGTATTATATAGACCTAATATGTGATCCAAATCTAAAAGTAGGCTACTTTCAGCTTTAATAGGTCTGAAGGATAAAGTTATAACGGACTACGCTAGGGATACAAAAACAAAATAGGAGGAATATTAATAAAATAATTAAGTCATACATAATATTACAATTTTAGGTAAGGTACCTAAATAGTAGTACTTCTATTAAATTAACAGGCTGACTCTAACTGATTGGTGCAGTGCCTAGCATTAACGGCTGCAGATCGTTAGGTCTTGGGATCGAATCTCGAGTATGACCAAATTAAT
This sequence comes from Brenthis ino, assembly GCA_921882275.1. Lineage (NCBI taxonomy): Eukaryota > Metazoa > Arthropoda > Insecta > Lepidoptera > Nymphalidae > Brenthis > Brenthis ino. Next base: position 28,561,575 of record OV170222.1, on the reverse strand, counting down.
TTTTGCTTTTTTTGTCACGAAATACTCAGTAATAATAGGAGTTTGGAAATTGGTGGTATTCACAGTTTACATCCCCTGACCCGGGGGAGCACGGTAACCTGTCAGACCTGCATCTTATCTATCACCGGTCGCGTCGAGTGGTCGTCCCACCGGAATATGAGAGTGAAAGGCCTATGAAGTGCCAGTTGTAACCGCAATTGCCTACGAGAATATTATTATTATTAAAATAGAACAATAGAATAATGAAAAACTTTTTAAAACATAGATTAGAAAAACTCAATAATCAATATGAAGTACTAACTAATGTATACGCTAAATTTTCTTTCGGAACACAATAAAATATATTTCAGTAGAAATAAAATGGGCATTTACAATAATTTTGTCGCTCAAGTTTTAATCTTATCGTTCATTTTCACAATCATATTTTTCGATTCTTTTGAAATACATCTTAATAAAATCAGACTAACAGTGTAAATAAATAAATAAGTAAATTACAGAATTCTAAATGCTATAATCTAATAAGCGAGCTTGTGACAGTTGTAATAAATAAATTACATTAACCTTTAACTGTCACACAAGTCACATTCGCAAAGGGCTAATTGATTTTTACTTATATTTGGTAGACCAGGCGCCATCGTGGCTAGACATCTTGCCGTCTGACGTTTGTTTAGCCGCAGTGTCTTACGGCCATTTCATTCTGTACTAAGGAAAGCAGGTTCGATTTCCAAGCAAAGTATATTGATAAAATTATTCTTATCATAAAAATAATAATAATACGGATCCTTCTTCGCTATTTAATAGTAAAAACCTTACAACCATCCAGCATAGTAACCTTGTATTCATTTCACTCTCAAAGTCCGGTAGAACGAAAACTACATGATCTTTGAAAGATCCGTGGAAATATAATATACACTTATAAAGTTTTAGGTCAATAAGACGATAAGAAATAGTTAGAAATTGTGTTACTGGATTTGTTTACTCTACAATTTGAAGCCTTTTCCTAGTTTTCTTATAAATGATACGCTCTATGGCAATACAAATTTAGTTGAGCCACCACGATCAATTTTAATAAAATACAACTTAAACTAGCGTAATAGATTAAGCATACAAACATAATAATTCATTCTTCTTTGAAGTTAGTTAAAAAAAGAAACGCACTATCTATATCTATATATATTAAAAAAAATCTGTCTGTCTGTTACAGCATCACGAGAAATCCACTGGACAGATGTTGATGAAATTTGTATGATGATAGCTGGCTATCCAGGTCAACATGTAGGATACTTTTTACCGCGGAAAAATGTATCATTTCTGAGAAAAAATACAAAAACTGCATTGTAAGAGTATACTAATATGTAAAACCTAAGAATTTGTTTTTTGGTCACCTGAACGCGGGCGGAGCCGCGGGCAATGCTAGTTACTTAATAAATGCTTTTACTTATGAAACATTTAAGACTTAGCTCTTAAATTTTACTGATGTTAATTTAACCATTCTTCTTTGGTTTCCTTTATGATGTACCTTCTTTCTTTTTACCGCCCTCGCTGAGTTTTACCTTCGAGCTTATAAAAGCAATCAATTTCAATAAAGTGCCATCTTAGAGCTTATTATATGAAAGAATCAAGTCAGTTTATTAGAAAGTTTTCATCTTAAGTTGCTGAGATGTTACAAAGTCCATTCCTGTAATTCTCAAATATTTGCAAAACGAAAATCTAAAATTATTGTAATCAGCGACTCAGCCTCGCTTCGCTTCGGATTCGTCCGTAAACTAAAACAAATCTGTCTCACGGGAACCGTACATTTTTGCGACATGATATATTTCCTATAGACTTTCTCAATAAACGGGATATCTACTGTGAAATATTTTTTCAAATTAGATTAGTAGTTCCTGAGATTAGCACGTATAAACAAACAAACAAATAAACAAACAAAAAAATCTGCCTCTTTATAATATTAGTATAGATTAAGGCGATCGTTTATGTTAATATTCTAAGTTATAATACAACTGAGCCTATTATATGTTTTATAACTACCTACAATTACAACAAATATACAACAAAGTGTACTTGAGACTTACTTTCCAAAGTATTTACCTTCTCCATAATCTTCTGACGCGCAATAAGCTTATGTGAAGTTCTGAACGTATAACTATTTCTACTTACATCACAATTACTCAATAAGCACAGCTTTGCATAGAAGTGCGCAGAATAATCTCAAGCTGTAACTTTTTATCTTCCCCCAAGTTTACGTACCTAAGTCATTTGATTCGTGGAAAAACACACAGTCAGTCGGATTAACCCAGAACGGATTTAGCTTATATCATATTCATACCAATTCCTAAATACAAATTCGATAGCTTACAAACTTCTCAAAAAACATAACACCTCGTTATATCGCCTTTACTGGTAACAAGAGAGACGCTCATACGGCCCAAAGAACTGGCATTGCGAGTCAGCAAAATTCAGCTAGCGTTTTTTCCATTGTTCCACGCAGACATAACTTGTACAATAATATTTAAGTGTGCATTTGTTTTATATATATAATTAAGTGCATTTGTAATTTTCTTTTCATGTAAATAAAAGTAAAGCTTTCAAAAAGGCTTTGATACCAAATCGTCATGTATGGAGAAGAAAAATCACTTAGGTATATAAATTCAAAAATTTACAGAACTTAGTACAATCTCTGCACCCACTGATAAACTGCAAACTTTATGCTGTGAAACAAACATTGTTGAAATAAAACAAAACAACAATACGACATGGCCGTTACAGGAGAAAAAAACGCTATAAACGAATGGAATCTATAATTTAATCTTGTTTGTATCATAAATTATAAGTAAAATTTATTTTCTGTCCTGTCCTGGCCCTGATCGCTCACCGATCTTGCCGAGTTGTCATGTCATTGTCGTTGTCGTTGTTTTGCATTTTTGAAATCATTGTATAATTTTGTGTGTAGCAACATATAATACCTTTGAGATATCTAAAACCTTAGTTTCTCTCGTGACCATGATTACTGTAAAGCATTCGAAACGTTAGGAACCAAAAATTAAAATTAATTCGCGTAAAAATCCGAAAAGACAGTTTTATTTAAAACTAGCGATTCACTATCACTCCGTATTAACAGTTAATATATATTTCTCAGAGATGAGATATTTTCCCACAGTAAAAAGTATTTTATATGTTGACCAGGATAACCAGCTATCATCATACCAAATTTCATCAAAAATCTGTCCAGTGGTTTTCTAGTGATGCGTAGCCAGACTGACAGACAAAAAACATCTAAAAACTATAGATTCGGCCACTGTATAGATAATAATGAATATTTCAATAGGATTTTCCAAAAAATATTTAATGTACAGATTTAACTTAGAATTTCATTATGTGTATAGATATCAAATAATAAAGTAAATCTAAGAAAGCATTACCAATATGAAGTTTTATTCGATTTAATAATTTATGGTTTAAACTTAATCTTAACAAATAAAAAATATGGAGCACAACATTCTCAATACCACGAGGCATTAAAATCTTATTGAAAGTAATTTATTCTCTTTTATCCCTATTGGACATAATTTTATTGGATATCTCTTATTCATTTCTAAGACACATTTAATAGATTATGAGATGGAGATTTTTTTATGATTTTACTCATCGTCCTTTATTCTGATAAATGAAAAAAAATCTGATTCAAATTATTTAGACAGATTAGGTATTTTATATATTCGGTAAAATTATTATATACAAATGTTTTATTTATGCTCTTATGATATTTTTTTCATTCAGAACCTAATTCTAGAAACTAAAGAAATTTTTCAACAGAAGTATTATTCCATGTAGAGGATACTATAATCATATACATATAATATATGTAGATACATAAGTTTTTTTAATATAAACCCAGAACCTCTACTATCATACATCATTAACATTAATTTTAAATTCGGTCACAGGAGATTGAGAAGAGAGAGAGAGACAGAGATGAAGAGTAAGAAAATTATAGATGTCGGAGGTTTATAGGTGTATTTAGAAATTTTATTACATCTTTTATTTCATGGACACCCTGTGGACACCTTTTCTCCATAGAAATATAGGCCCATGCCTATCTTAATGATATGACCAAACGTGGATTGGCTTATGATCCAAATATTGGCGTTCAATAAGGACAGTTTTAGCTGGCTACATCATTAAATACGAATACATGAAATGGTCGAAGATATCAACAAATCTACGATCTGATCACGAAATAAATAATATATACAAAAAAATGTTAGTCATTATATACTTATATTAAATAGTTTTAATTATTAATTATCATCGCGTGATATTTTAAATGAAAATATTGAAGTGTGAATTTCTTTGTGATATTAAACTTGTTAGCTTTTGTACTTGACAGAGTCCAAAAGTGGTTTGTAGCAAGCACATGTCCAATATAAAATATAAAAAGCTTTTGTTTCGTGGCAATTAACTGACATTTTGCCTTGTCCGTCAATAAAAATATTTGCAAGAATTTAAGTTTTTATTTCGCATCTGTTAATAAACACAAATTTAAAATTATTAATATTTATTTGGTAATTCTCATTACCTCTAAATAAAAATACAGTTTTTATTTTATAATCCTTATGTAAAAAAAATATTAAAAAAGGTTTTAATATTATTTAATTAAAATAAGAATTTAATTTTCCTTAAATCTCCCGGAGAACTCCCTTAATTTCGGGACAAAAATACTTTATAAAGTAAAATAACTTAACAGTTAATTGTTTATAATATAACTTATTAAAAAATAATAATAATAATAAAAAAGGGCAGTGGTAGCCCAGTGGTAACCGAGTGAATCGACTTCAAATCCCGGGTCTCGCACATCTGTCAAATTCATATGCGAACCATTTCCAACATGATTACCACGTTCGTTACGGTAAGGGAAACTTCTTGAGTATGTCTGAGAGAATGTAGCAAGTTTTCCAAAGACATGTGAAGTCTGCCAACCAGCAATTGCTCAGCGTGATGGAATATGGCCTGATTCCCCTAAAGTGAAGCCCCTGTCTAGCAGTGAGATGTTAAAAAAGGCTGAATACATACACACAATTCAATAAATAAATAGTTTTTTTTGTGAAAACATAAAATAACTATAATTATGAAGATGAAGACAGTATTAAGATTAATTAGTAAATACGATTTTCAAATATAGATTAATATTCTTCATTAAAGAAATGAGTTCATTACTAAATAACATCTCACGTAAATGCAAATCAATACATTTAAATTCACAAGTTACGAATAACATCAATTCAATTTCTTATCAAAGACAAAATGTTGAATAACGACGTTTGGAAGTTGGGTTTGAAACAGCGAACGTCTATTGTAAAACTTCTCTAATATTCGGAGTAGAAATTTATTCTTCGGCTATTGGAAAATAAACCAGTCTATAAGATTGAAGGGAAATTTGTTGAAATTCGAACTAAATCGTTTATTTAGAAGTTGGCCTTTGCCAAAGTATTTGCTTAATTGTTATTCGAAGTGAATTAATAGTAACGAATAAAATTATATTATGGTTTATTTTAATATTATTAATTAATTTAGTTAATTTTTAAATTATATCTTAAGCTTAGACTAAACTCATTTGAGTATTAAGTCTCGAAAAAAATACTAAATAGAAATAAGAACATATCTATCAATACATACATATAATAAAATAATTCTGAGTCAATCTGTACATTGAATATTTTTTGGAAAATCTCATTGAAATAGTCATTATTATCGATACTGAGGCCGAATCTATAGTTTTTAGAATTTTTGTTTGTCTGTCTGGGAATGCATCACGAGAAAACCACTGGACAGATTTATATGGAATTTAGTACGATGATAGCTGGTTATACGGGTCAACATATAAAATACTTTTTACTGAAAGAAAATATTTCATCTCTGAGAAATTTATACTAAACGTCAAAACGTAATTAGGGACGGACCCGAACGGAGCGAGGGTGAGTCGCTAGTTTTGCTATAAAAGTAAATAAAGTACAAATAAATTCAAGATACTAAAACAAAATTATATTATATAATATGTACTAGTGTTTGCCCGCGGCTTCGCTCGCGCAACAATCGATCAAAGGTAACCTATGTCCATCTCCAGGATACAATTTATCTTGGCAAATTTTATCGAAATCTGTTCAGCGGTTTCAGCGTGACAAGATAACAGGCAGAGCTACTTTTACATTTATTACTACGTAACTAGTATGGATTATCAACTCTAAAATTGTAATATAACTATGATATAGTTTAGTAAAATAAACATACCTGCTTAATAGTATATTATGTTCAAAATTATTCGCTTGAATTATGTTAAACGCAAAATAAGAAATTTAAAATTTTATTCCAAGCGACAAATTGCGGCTTGGCTAGGAAGCCAGGTACGTACTGTTTAGAGAAAATGCACGTGTTGCATAAGTTCTGCTATATTAAAACCACTATATCAAGAACATATTGCTTAATTTAGTTTAACCGTCTCACTGTATAGTGTATAATTTTTCGCATATTAAAAATTATAAAATTTTAAAAATTGAGAGATACTGACTCGCGTTAGGGACTTGTTATTATACATTTAATATACTTAATACATGTTATAATTGTTTTTATCCCAAAAATCATTCTAAGGAGTTCAATTTTTCCTTAAAAATACATATCTACCTTGACAAAGATATTCCGTAACATGCACAATAAAAAAGTACTAAAAATAAATAATCCAAGTGCGTAAAAAAAGAAGTAAAAAGATGGGAACAAGTTGGCGAAGAGACATGGTATTATGCAGTCAATTACATACATACATACTCGCAACAAGAATAAACAGATTATATAAGCAGTAGCGTTTTTCTTTATATTTGTAATTTCATTTTGCTATTTGTCGCTTTTTAGTTTTGGTCAATTATACATTAGGAGTTTTATTTAACAATTTGTTTTCCTAAATTATTTTCGTAATCAAACATATCCTATGTATGGCCTTCGTCCCAGTTGAGTAAAAATAAATAAGGTCGGAATGATATGATGATTTTAAAATCGTCTAAAAATGAAGAATGTGAAGTAAAGCCAGCTAATATACCATAAAAAGTAAATTAATTCGTAAACTTCAATTTATGTACTATAATATACCTATCGTAATATTAAATTTTTGTATAATAAAACGATATTAAGTACTTAAAAAATAATGATCACGACATAAAATATGAAATGGTACGAAACTCAAAACGCCTAAAATAATTATACAGCATTGTTGTGCAACCGAGTGTTCACTCATTATTTTGTAATGGCGTTGTGAATGAAGTCTAACAATAAAATTTCTTTTAAATCATTTCTTTATTTCTATGAAATCAAAAATAAGTTTCACCTTTTATACAAAAAATAATACTATGCTTACATTTTTGTTACTATATATATATATATATATATATATATATATATATATACTAGCGGACCCGACAGACGTTGTCCTGTCTACACGTCTTTAATTTGAAAATTTCAAACTTTTTTTAATAAGCTAAGACATTCTGAACCATTTTGATGAAAATTATTATTCAAATTGTGAATCTAAACCATTCCCAGATCCCCTTGAACACACACAAAAAATTTCATCAAAATCGGTCCAGTCGTTTGAGAGAAGTTCAGTGACATACACACTCACAGAAGAATTATATATATATATATATATATATATATATATATATATATATATATATATATATATATATATATATATATAATTCTTAAACTTAACGAAACTTAAACATGAATACAGATATTAACAAATGTTTCATCTACGATAATATGAGGGTACCGAGTCTGCTCTAAACGGATATTTACATAAAAATTGTGTATTAAATACGAGAATACGAGATACAAAGCTCTACACAGTATAATTAATCCATTTCTGCTATGCTATAATTAGATTTTTTATAAAAATGACGCCAATAATAATTATATTTTTATAGGAAAAATGCGAAAAACGACATGATTTATGGTTGGGTCTCATTCGTCCTGATTTATGGTACTGGCGTGCGAATATTAAAGATTCGTATTGATATATTATTCCTTTATCCCCATTCTCCCTTTTTGCTATTTACGAGAGCTCCCCGGCCCTCATAACTTTCATCGTCGTTTTTACAGCGACTTATAAAAACAGCCGCAGCCTTTTATAAATAATGCGCCTAGAGTATGTTATTATAAACATGTTTGGCTTTATACCATTCATTACACTTTATGAAGCTATAAAAAACACGATATATATTAAAAATATCGTACTGGATATTAAATATACTAAAAATATGCTTATAGATATCTTTGAACATTTTATGTTACAGTAAAGCAACGTGTAATGCAATATACAATATACGTATAATATGTTTTAACCTAATATATATATATATATACCTAATATATATATATATATATCAATTTTATATCTGGAAAGTATAATAATGAAATCACATATGTACTCTTTATATCTTCTCCATTCTACACGAATGAGATTGGCGAAATAATCTATGCTCAGCTGCCACGCTTTGAAGCCCTTAATAAGAAAAATTGAATTAAATTACTTTTGTATACTTTATTATATCTAGGTATATCTGCAAAAAATTACACACATAATTATTATTGTTCAAGTCATGTCCACATGAAATTGTGGCAAGAATGCTAGCCGCATTCCCGCGCTGAATGGCAATGCCGATTCTTTGGGTGAAAAACGAGCCAGCTCTCTTATCACCAGTAGAGGCGATAAGACGAGGTGCTATATCTTTTAAGAGTTTAGCACTTCGACTCTATGGACCAAGGGTTTCTACAGCAAATGGTATAAACACATAATTTTAGATTAGTTTTAAAGCATTTAACATGCAGCTAATTTCGGGACTTTAAGTCGTCGTTCGTTGCATTTTGACTAAGTAATAATGAACTATAGGTACGAGTACTAATATAATTCAATTAAAATAATACTCGTAATAAGAGGAAAGATTTGTTTGTTTATTTGTTTGTATTGAATAGGCTCCGAAACTACTGAACCGATTTAAATGAAAGTTAGTAATAAGATAGTTTGAGACCCTGGTACATAGGATAGTTTTTATCCCGGATCTCATCTCTTAAGGGGGTGAAAATGGGAATGATAATTTGTATGGGGACGAACCTGAGGGAAGCGAGGGTGAGCCGCTAGTATCTAATATTTTATAAGTTTTAGTAAGTTTTTTAATTTTAAACACTGATAAGCAGATTAAAGTATTTGGTGCAATTTTGCCATACCAAGGAAAGTTATCTCAATAAATCAAACGACAACTAACAAACAAAGGAAAGCATATGAGTTGTAAATTAAATATTTTATTTCAATTCTGGATGGTTCACTTTCGCATAATTGAATAAATTTCTTGAAAATAAGATTCTGTTTTCTCAATATCCGCCTTTTAATATAAGGTTAACAAAGTTTAACCCTCAATCGAAACAGTCGATCAAAATAATATTTTATATGTCTAAATACTTGCTGCTGTTTATTTTTCTTCGATCCTTGGAGTGTTTTAATACATAAATTGGAAAAGAAAATGAGTTAGAAATATATATTTTTCCGAGATATTGCTGAATGCCTAGTCATCACCGCTGTAATAGAGTACGATTGTAATCTTTTCATACTCAGCCCGTCATAAGTAATTTTGTTTGATAGAGTTATAATGAAGACGAAAATTGTATTATTTCTGATTGCGGCCAATTGTTTTCGTGATTTCCATTAAGCAAGTTAGAGTCTAATTTGTATGTAAAGCAAAGAGACGTAATTTAGATTGCTAAGCTTTTGCTAAGGCAATTTTGTGGCGGTTGATTTAATTTACATATCTTCTGACAATTTCTTAGTGTATACTTGAATATAGATAAATATTTAATATACGTGAAATAGTTTTAAAGTGTACATGCAGTACTAATGTTTCTTCGCAGCTCCGCCTCCGTGGTTTGTATGTTCGTTTGTTGTGTTTTTGTATAGTTTGATATAAGATAGAAAGTCATAACTTTTTCAATAAATAGGCAATAAAACGCAAAATAATTTGTACATCGACGAAAAACACAATTGAAAAACTTCTTCAGGTTTATATAAGAGTATCGAGGTATAGATGTAAAAGAAGAGAGAGAGATCTCATATCTTTAAACTTAGTCTACAGAAACAAATATAGGAATTTTGTATTAATCGTGCTTAGCGGAGAAAGAAAATATTCTTCACATTGTAACCTCTTAATTATAACTTCAGTCTATACATATAATAAAATTGTAATCAAGCCGAATCTGTACATTAAATATTTTTTGGAAAATCTTATTGAAATAAACATTATTATCGATACAGAGGCCGAATCTATAGTTTTTAGAATTTTTGTCTGTCTGTCTGTCGGTCTGTCTGTCTGTCGGTCTGTCTGTCTGTCGGTCTGTCTGTCTGTCTGTCTGTCTGTCTGTCTGTCCGTCTGTCTGTCTGTCCGTCTGTCTGTCTGTTACCGCATTACAAACCACTGGAGGGATTTAGATCAACTTTGGTATGGTGATAGCTGCTTATCCGGGTCAACATATAGGATACTTTTTACCGCGGGAAAATGTCTCATTTCTGAGAAAAAATACAAAAACTGCAATGTAAGAGTATACTAATATGTAAAACTAGTCGTAGCTAGTAAAGAAATAAAGCTCAATATTATTCATTTTAAAATAGGAACCGACTATTTCATTAAAATGATAATATTTTGTTTTAAAAATATCATATAAAGTTTTTTTTATAAAGAAATGAACACTATAATACTTTATCATCTTAATTAAAGTTTCCTAATCCGAATGAAGAAATGAGAACGTTAATAAAAAGCTAATGTAAACTTTTAAAATGAAACTTAAAGCAATATCTTACAAAAACGTTTTCGCAATTTAGAGCTGACACCGCATCTCTTAAAAGTTCATGAAATATTTTAAAGAATGAAGTTTTGTGATAAAATAAAGATTATCATAACTTAGTTATCAAGTTTTTGTATATAACAATTAATCAAATCGTTTAGATCAAAAACGTTTATTTTTTACTCTTCGAGAATTTATTATTTAGTTTTGTTAAAGTTAAATGTAGTCAAGTAAGAGTTTTCCTCGTGAGACTACGTGATTTGGTGAACAAAATGGTAAATGTATGAAAATGACATTTAATTTTCTATTAGCGATCACAGAAAGTCTGAATAATTTTGTTTACAACATCTATACATATAACAAAATCTTAGCACTAGAGGCTAAATATAATACATATGTGCTATATAAGTTATAGTCAACGTTGAAAATTCGTTTATAAAGAAGCCAACTACATTCTAAACACAGTTCGCTAGTTTGACGCATTCCTCTTACTCTATAACATGGGTACGCTCTAAAATATCTTGTTCACATGAAATCGCATTTCAGGCTTCAGGTAAACTATCAAAGTTATGAAATAAATGGCTTGAGTTTGCGCAAAAATTCATACTTTAACGACTCGGAGTTAGAAACTTGAGAGCATCTACTCCGTATTACTCAAGTTTTGCTGTCAATTATGTCTCCCGGCGCGGCGGAGGCAACGTTTGGTCAGCAACTTTCATTGCAACTGCTACTTTTAAAATTATAAAAGTATTCTTTAATGTTCAACGATACGATCATTGCGGATAAATCTCTTAAGTTTTTAAATTCCAGCAACGACTCTTTTTTCCATAAAATACACTATAATATATTAAATTGAGTAAAAAAATGGTTTAAAAACTGTTATTGCTTATGCATTGATGGAAAGTGAGTGATAAAGATAAAGTCTATCTATCTGTCAATCTATACATAAAATAAAATTCTAATTTAGTTAAATCTGTACATTAATTTTTTTTTGGAAAATCTTATTGAAATAGTCATTATTATAGATACTATATAGTTTTTTTCAATTTTTGTCTGTCTGCCTGTCTGGCAATGCATTACGAGAAAGCCATTGAACAGATTTTTATGTTTGGTACGATGATAGTTGTCAACATGTAGGATACTTTTTAACCGACTTCCAAAAACGAGAATGTTCTCAATTCGTCGGAATCTTTTTTTTTATGTATGTTGACCGATTACTCGAAGAAGCCTGAACCGATTAGGATTTTTTTTTAAAAAGTTAAAAAAAAATAACAATAAATATATTTTTTAAACAAATTGTTTAATCGAATATGTTATTAAAAACTTTCTTCCTACAAATTACCTGCTTATTACGTCTACACTAAAAATATAAAAATAAAAACTTAAAAAAAAACCGACTTCCAAGCACAAAATGCAAAAAATAACTAAACGGGGGTTTTCATTTAGAATAGATACCTAATCAGATATTTTCGAATTCGGTGCCAGCGGACAATATTTTAAGATATGAATATCTAATAGGTATATATGTATTTTACGTATCAAAATATATTAGATTTCCTATGCGTCGGCTGGCACCGACTTCGAAAATATCTGATTAGGTATCTATTCTAAATGAAAACCCCCGTTTAGTTATTTTTTGCATTTTAGTGCCTGAAAGTCGGTATTTTTTTTTAAGTTTTTATTGTGTAAAGTGTAGTAGTAAAAATAAAGTAATTAACGAGATTCTATGGGGAGATAGAAAACCGGAGGAAATACAATTATTCACTAAATTATGCCATGAAAAATTGAGATCTATCGATCTCCCCGAAGAGTTTCGTTCTTGTTGTGATTATATGTGCGAGCGTATCGATCACACATTACTTATAGATAAATTATATAGCGAGATTGTTAATATTTTATCTGTGGCCGCCACTGAGTCTAAAACTGTAAGTTCACGCGGTGGGAAGCGTCCTGTGGTTGGGTGGAACAGGTATGTACGCGACGCCCACTGGGAGGCCAGGTCTAAGTTTTTAATGTGGGTTTGGTTGGGTAAACCTAATAATGGTTGTGTCTATGAAGACATGCGCCGAAGTCGCAGTGTATTTAAGTCGCGCTTAAAGTGGTGTCAGAACCACAGTGAACAAATAAAAATGGACATTTTGGCTACGCAGCATTCGAAAAATGATTTTCGTAATTTTTGGAAATCGACGAATAAATTAAATAATAGATCTGGTCTACCAGAGAGCGTAGAAGGTATTAATGATCATAGCCGTATAGCAGATATGTTTAAGGAACATTTCACAGTGATATCACCGTTGGGACCATCACAGCCTGCAAGAGATAAGTGTAGGCATGGCCAGCAGGTTGAAATCAGATTTACAGCGAAGAATGTCAATGATGCTATAACGTCTATGTCGCGGGGCAGGTCTCCTGGCCATGACGGACTTAGTATTGAACATTTAAAGCACGCGGGTCCTCATTTGCCCGGAGTACTTGCCATGTTTTATAATTTATGTATAGCTCACTCGTACTTGCCTGCAGCCCTGATGAAAACTGTGGTGGTGCCAATTGTGAAAAACAAAACTGGGGACATATCTGATAAATCCAACTACAGGCCCATTTCACTTGCCACCATTGTTGCGAAAGTGCTTGACAGTATGCTTAACGTCCAGCTTGATAAACACATTCACTTACATGACAATCAGTTTGGCTTCAGGCCCGGTTTGTCAACGGAATCAGCAATATTGTGTCTAAAGCAAACTGTGAAGTACTACTCGGTTAGGCAAACGCCTGTGTACGCCTGTTTCCTTGACCTTAGTAAGGCATTTGACCTGGTCAATTACGATATTCTATGGCAGAAACTAAAAAATACTGGATTGCCTGAAGAAGTTACCGGGATCTTCAAATATTGGTATCATAATCAGGTCAATGTCGTGCGATGGTCGGAAACCTATTCGCAGCCATACGGATTGGAGTGCGGGGTGCGACAAGGGGGCTTAACTTCCCCTAAGCTCTTCAATCTCTATATCAATGCACTGGTGGAGGCGCTCAGTACTACTCATGTTGGTTGTCATATTGACGGAGTGTGCCTAAATAACATTAGCTATGCAGACGACATGGTGTTGCTGAGTGCGTCTGCTTGTGGTTTAACGAAATTGTTGAGTATATGTGAAAATTATGCCTATAGTCACGGTTTGATTTATAACGTAAATAAAAGTGAATGCATGGTGTTTCGTGCCAAAGGAAAATCTCAGCCCTCAACTTCACCACCCATTAAGTTATACGGTACCCCGTTAAAGAGGGTGTTTCAGTATAAATACCTAGGTCATGTGATATCCTTTGACCTGAAAGACGATGCTGATATAGAGAGAGAACGTAGGGCATTGTCTGTGAGGGCGAATATGATCGCACACAGGTTCGTTCGTTGTTCCATCCCTGTTAAGGTGACCCTCTTTAGAGCTTACTGTACTTCTTTTTATACTAGCAGCCTGTGGGTCGATTACACGCAAAAACAGTATAATGCCCTGCGTGTTCAGTACAATAATGCATTCAGGATGCTGATGAGACTGCCTCGTTGGTGCAGCGCGTCGGGTATGTTCGCCGAGGCGCACGTAGATTGTTTCTACGCTATCATGCGCAAACGGTGCACATCCCTGGCACGTAGGGTTCGGGCCAGTTCCAATAGCATCCTGAGGGCATTTGCTGACAGGCTCGATTGTCAGTATTTGAACCATTGCCAAATGGTGCACATGCTGACAAATCGAGGCTGTCTTAGATAGGGTTTAGGATTAAGTAGGTTAAATGTGTACTAACATTAGGTTACAGTGTGTCTTTACTAACAAAATATGATCCTTGAAGGTTGAAATAAATGATATTATTATTATTATTATTATTACCGCTAGAAAAGATTTCATTTCTGAGAAATCTATACTAACCGTTAAAACGTACCTAGGGACGAACCCGAACGGAGCGAGGGTGAATCGCTAGTTATAATATAAATGCTATGTCAGTAAGCGATCGTAAGCTCTTTGAACAGTTAATTATTTTTAAATCATTTAATATTACGTTTAAATGGTTCAAAAAAATGTAATCTTATATCTATATTTTTTAAGAAAATTTTCGTTTCAATTTTATCTCTTTGAGAATATTAAAATAAAAAAAATACGTTTGAATAATAATGATTATTCTACATTCAAAATGTATAAAGTCACTAGAAACCGCAGAAAGTATATAAATTATTACTCAGACAGCTTACAATACACTTGGTGAAACATACTAAAATTATTTATACATACAAGTCTATACCTATTAGTAATTTCAAAGTTTAGTTCAAGTTAGCCTCAAGAGCTGTATTAAATATTTCTTAGTTTAGACTACGTAAGGAGTATTGTTTTTAGATTTGCAAACTGGGTTACCCAAATAATTTGAAGTCGCTTATCATGAAGCGGCACAAAAATATAGCTACGTATTTTTCGTTCGTAAAATACTTACTTATTACTTCTCTCATTTTCTGCACCAACGGCAGGAAATAAAAGTCCCATCAAACCGCTGGTAATTTAAAAATAATGCTGCAAAAATTTGTAGAAATGCGAATTTGAAGGCAAATTGCGGTATGTCCGGATCAGGCGCCGCCTGGCCGCGCTCATTGATATTTAGTGAATTAATTATAATTACCGTTACAAAAAATGGAAAAAGTGTTTTGATGTATTCCAAAAATTGTAACATTTTATTATTTTCACTTGAAAATGTCGATCAACGAAGTTAATTATTGGTAAATTCAATGTACTTGAAGTCGATTTTTAAGTTATTTATAATAATAAGTATAATAATTCTGTTTTAATGTATTATAATTTAGTTATAAGCACAGGAAAAGATGGAGCTGACCTTAGAATGGAACCTTAAAAGATGAACACAGACGAAGCCACGAGCAGAAATTATTATATTAAATAAGAAAATAAACCAGAGCTAATATTCCAAAATAGAACGAAGCTATAAGAACAACTGTGTTTAAAAGACGCCAAGTTACGTCCGTGGATGGGATACGCTGACGTGGTTGGTCGTAAACTATTCCCGGATTTAATAAAATTTATTCAGCTCCATTCTTTAGGGGCCGACAAATCATAATTCTACCGGAATAGATACTTATTTAGGTGGGACCGAAGTTTTAGAGCCACTAAAGTTTATTTGAGCCGTACTCAAGAAAATATGCTGATGCCATTCAAATATTTGCATTTTTGATTTAGCAATTGTTTTACATAAAATATAATATTATTTTCATATAAAAAAGTTAAATAGAAAAATTTATTTTAGCAAATATATGGCTGCAGTTACGCTATTTAATTTTTAATTAAATAATAATAATTTTTAATTTTTAAGTAAATAACTTGTTAGATTGTTCATCCGGAAATGGGGTAATCCGGAAATACAATGTGTATTTTAACATTAAAAAAGTCCGTGAGACATTAAAATTGTAAAATAAAAAAAAACCTCGTGTATCAACATGAGGTATATTGAATAAGCGAAGCTAATATGGGTCATTAAAATTGCTAAACCTATCTTATTGATAGCTGATAGTCAGAAGAAAATATCTATTACATAGTATTATTGAAATTGTGTGTTGAATTGAAACAGCTTATTGCAAGTATTATAAGGCCGATAGGTATTATAAGTCAGTCCGTGTATAAATAAGATATTGCCCGATGGTACACTACCCTTCAAGTATTATAATGCCAGGTCCACATGCTTGCCAATTGCCACAAACTTCAAATCTCGACAAATGTTGTGCTTTTTGTGCACATATCAAAAAAAATTGCGGCATTGCTTGTTACGCATCATGCATCCTCACTGTAGATTGTGTGGATTTGATCCTTATTCGTGTACAAAAACCGACAGTCAAACCGGCCACAAGTGCTTGCAAACCTACACAAGCCAAGCCAAACGCTCTCTCCAAATGTTTGAATTTGTGATGGCTTGTCGAGGCTTGGCAATCGTGTGGATTCAACATAAATTCCAATATATTATTAAATTATTATTAACCTTGAGCACCAAAGAAATTCCTCAATATAATCCATATTAATTGTCGCAAGTTAATGGGAATCGAACTTACGACCTAAGGCTTAATTGTAGGTGGTACAAATCAAATATAGTCTCAGGCTACTACAGTTACAATGAATCAACAAATAATTACATAAGTGTACAAAGTAATATAAACGTGAGAATAATTTCATCAGAACAGAAGGCATTACTCTCGGGCGTATTTAAACCGATTTATTGTCTCTAAATTCAAGCCTCCTTGATTCCAGTAACAGTAAACCTACAATTAACCTTCGCCGAATGCTTATAATGAATGCTACGATAAATCAGCTAAATTGCCCGTTATTACGCATCTTACATCACTATAATTGAGACAACCTACCAAGTGGCGAAGCTTTCGGCAATTTCCTTTGGTCGCGTTACCATTAATTTGACCGGTATGAAAGTATATATGATATTTCTCTCACTTTCATTTCCAAGCGTGAAGTGGAAAAAGAAATGAAAATATATTATTTTAAATTACTAGTTTCATAATATATTATAAGTAGCGACTCACCCTCGCTTTGCTCGGGTTTGTCCCTAGGGTATGTAACTTCCCTATCTGTATCGGATATTATTAAATTTTTCATTAGTTTTAATTTTTTTTCGTGGACCCTAATTTTTTTTTTAAATAAAAGAAGCCTCAGTTACTCCTTATTACATCAGCTATCTGCCAGTGAAACTCCCGTCAAAATCAGTCTAGCCATTTCAGAGATTAGCCAGATAAACAGACAGACATACAAAAATAATAAAAAAATGTTGTTTTGGTGTATGTGCCGTGTATACATCCATATATGCATTTAGTAAAAAGCTGTTATTTTAATATTACACACATACACTTCAATTTTATTTATCTGCATAGATAAAAATAGAATTTCAAAGGATTTTACAAATAATTTTACGTTAGGTCGAAAATTTGCTATCACTTTAAATTCCATGGAACATGGAAACAAATTATTTACAAATCATGTAAAAACAAATCATTTTCTTACTTAACGAAATTACTATATATGATTTTATATTATTTTACACGAGAGTCATTAAGCGGCTTGGAAATAGTAACTTAATTAGTTTGATTTTAATTTATCATGCTCACATTTTAGAGTAACATTGCTTTTAGGTATTTTTCATTGAATTATATTTTTTTTTTATATAAATTTTATAAAAGACCCAGTGGTAACGCGTTCGTTTGGGAAACCGAGTGAAGCGAGTTCAAATTCAGGGCCTCGCACCTCTGGTATTTTCATGTGCGAATCATTTCCAACACCACTTGTTTTACGGTGACGTTGTGAGAAAACCTACATATTTGAGAGAACCTAGCAAGTTTTCGAAAGACATGTGGAGTCCGCCAACCCAAATAAAATTAAGGTCACTTAAATTAAGGCACTTTAGGTCTTCTCCGCGACGGTGGGTAACAACAGCATTCCCAAAGAGGTTCAGAGTCAGTCGTAAAACTTTTGCCACAACCCATCAGCACTGTGGAAGACGTACTACGACAACCCCAAGTAATTTGGGAAATGGTAAGGAGGATGAATGTGAAGATCGCCAGCACGGACTTGGCCAGCGTGGTGGAATAGAGCCTGATCGCCCTCGTATTGGAAAGCTCGTGCCCAGCAGTAAGACGTTAAAAATAGCTGAAAACATATCTACCTACTCAATACTTTTTATTTGATTTTATTGAATAAAGTTATAACCGTACGTACGCTATTATAAACAATCTGGATCTGTTTCTATCTTTTATTTATTCGCCGTAAATAAAAAGTTAGCACAATAATGTTTTATATACTAATATTATAAAGAGTTAAAGTTTGTGAGGTTGTAGGGGGTAACCTCTGGATCTACTGAACCGATTTAGATGAAATTTTGTAAGAAAATAGTGTGAGACCCTGGAAAGAACATAGGATAGTCTTCATCCCGGAAATCATCCCTTAAGGAGGTGAGAATGAGGATGAAAATTTGTATGGGGAAGCAAGCTAGGGACGAACCCGAGCGAAGCGAGGGTGAGTGGCTAATATCTAATATAGCTATAGTATTGAACTTATACATGTTTAGACATGCATTTTTATACTAGCTGCTAATCTTGCTACGTGTAATGCACATACTGCAATAACGTATGTATTTTATTATTTAATAATTAAAAATTACACATTTTTAGATGAAGTAAATTTTCTTCCGATAATTCTTATAGAAGAAATTGACAGTACTACTTGAATAATTTCGGCCTAAAATAGACCATTAAATCGGTGAAAATTGGAGAGCAGGTGCTGTTACTGACTCCAAGTATCCAATGTTACATTGTTAATGGGTTCTTAATTGCTTTTCTATCTCTGAACTAAGCCCGTAAATTAGAAAATTTCACTTTGCAAGTCATTAGTGTTTTATTTAGTATAAACCAACAATACCATATTTTGTTACATTATTTAGCTTAAAATGGTACGATGTCTTAATTTAACATATATACTGTTACTAAGATACTGAAAACTTTATACGATCAGTCTGTAACTACTAACGACAGAATTCAATTTTTTTATTAGAATTGGAAAAAACAAAGACTAAACAGAGTTTTTAAATAGATTTAAGAAAGAGTTCGATAAATATAAAATTACTAGCAGCTCCTCCTCGCTTCGCGCGGGTTCGCCTCTGGATAAACAAAAACATATCTATGCCACGGAAATCGTACCGGTATTTTTCCGGGATAAAAAGTAACATAAAATCTATGTTCTATTCCAGACTATAATCTATCTCTGTGCCCAATTTCATCTAAATCCAAGCTTCCAAGCTTCCATCCAAACTTTCGAATTTATAATATTAGTAAGATTATAGGGACTTAAACTCGTTTTTTATAAATCCACAATACAAATTAAATAATATGAACCATTATTTATATTATTAATACCATCCTGCAAAACAAAAATGAGTAGTTTTCAAAATGTTTCAATCTAACAAAGCTTAATACTTGCACTTCGATTTAAATCGGATCGGAAAGCGTTAATGTTAGAAGTTGTTTCGAGCTGAGACCGCGCCTACCGCTACAGGACTTAGCACTCCTAACTTTTATCAAAGAACTTAATTTGTTTACTGCATCACTGACGCCATACATACTCGTAAAATGGGTTTTAACAACTAGGTAAAATAAAATATCTACTTGAGTATAGTGCTTATAAGAGTGAAGCAAATTATTGGAATCGTTTATCATTTCACATAAACAGTTTTTAATCTTTTTATGTTAAAATATAATATTTTTGTACTTTTTAAATCAATTAAAAAGTTCGAGGTTAAAGTCCAGGTAGGGCCAAAACAGCTTTTCAGCTTAGCATTCAATGAAGCTTTCAACGAAGAAATTTTCAATTGAAACTCTGATTTGGGAGTTGGTCATGTTTCATCCATCAGATTATAAATATACTTAACTTAAAACTTCAGTAAGCGCACATATGTATTTTTATGTATGACATACATACAGGTCAGATCAGGTTCATTTGTCTTTTACTTCCTCTCGATTTATATTACTACTGACAAAATCACCGCCAACTTCCCAACTCCGGGCTGTTAGTGAGTTTTAATAAACAAAGACTCAATAACTAAACTTCACCCGATCCGGGACTCTAACCCTGGACCTCCGGATGTGTAACCGTACATGCTAGCCACTACATCACCGAGGCAGTTTCTCTATTTATATATACGAGTATGTATAATGTAATAATATCGCTAAATAGTTTAACATAAATTTATTTTTGGACACCAATCACATGAAGCAAGCTAGTATTTGTAGGAAGATTCAATTAAAATCCGGTGTCAGAGCCACATCTGAGTTCGGGAATTGTTCTCCGACATATTAGCAGCAATAATTTAGGGATAACGTTCGTGTAATTTCGCTCGAGCGGCCCGCGAAATCTATGGGCTTTAATAAACGCGAACAAACTCTATGGATACAATTATTTAAGAAAATTACTGCTTTACATAATATCCTTAATGAAATCACTAATCACACGAGTTAATTTAACATTAAATTTTATTTTCGCTTGTGTTGTAGAACGTCAGTTCCCAAAGACGTTTTGAAGCACGTTGCAAGGTCCGATACAGTTTGCAACATAGTCGAGTGGTTTTAGTTTAACGTGATCTTCAAAGTTAGACCGTATGGAATACTTTGATTGAATAGTTTGGCAGCATTCTGTAATAATGGATAGGAGCTTATAGGCGTGCCGATAATTTCAAGGATGCGAGTTTCTATCACGATTAACGTGTTAAATGGGAACAAAGATGTTCCAAATAGATTCTCTTCAGACTTGCACGCTACGTGTTAGATTTGGCATTGATTGCATTACACTTCAATTGTCTTCGTAGTATGGAATTTAAGGTCTGAAGCAATTCTCTTTGGTCGAGATGCTTTTGCAAACTGCGCTATGCATTTGGTATTTTATTTAACGTAAATGGGAATGAAAATAATGTAATTTAGATTTTTCATTTTTCCATTTATACTAGTATTTAAAACCCACAATTTCTCTATGAAACTCTTAAAAAGCTAAGCGTAGAGATTTTTCTTTTTACCGGTACCATTATACGATTCTCGAGACGAGACAAGTAGTGCGTCGAGTACGAATTTGTCTCGCGGATAATTACTGTAATATCCTTTTAAATCCTCTTAAAGCAGTCTGTTGGGCGCAGTTAACAGTTGTATAATTATTGCGTGCTGCATATACTTATATTCATAATATGTGTATAAGCTATTGTAATTTTCTGAACTTATGTTATTTCACTTTTTATATCGAATTCACCTTCAATAATTATATAGTTTTATTTTTATCAATTCTAAATCTTTCCACAAGTCTTTAGATCGTCTGCATAAATAGTGGTTATGTACATACGGATGATTTTTACCCATAGTTTGCACAAACAAACGTCTCTGGGCAACTTTTTCATCATATTTTGACACCCAAAGAATAAAATTTCCCACTAACTTTGACATCTCGTTTCATTTTTTATGATTTGAATTACACAAATATTTATTTATATCCCCCTTAATCCTGTATACATTAACAATATGTCATTGTAGTAATACGCTATGAAGATTTCAAAACGTATGTAAACAGATTATTCCTAGGGTAAACTTAGTACTCTCATGAATAAGTAATCTAAGCAACGTTTTAGTTCATATTATTCTATAAATGATTTTCTAAAATAAATGTTATAAATTATGTCAAATAAAGCAAATAAATAAAATAACAAAATGAGAGATTTGTAGGATTTTTTATTTTCAATTGAACATCCATATTATGTATACAGAAAAAAAACTTATATTTTGAAATTCATCTATAGTAAAATAAATTAGGAGTATCATTAGTTTGTTGTCTTTACGTAAGCTATTAACTATTTATCAAAAACTTATCAGAAGTCAACTTACGAGCCCTATAATAATATTAGCTGTCTGCTGATATAGACTATCACGATTCTCGATAGCCTATATAGAAGAGAAAAAAAAGACTAAAACAATATAGAAAATACTAGCGACACACTCTCACTTCGCTCGGGTTCGTCCCTAGGGTATGAATACAACTTTCCTATTTGAATCGGATATTATTAAATTTTTCATTGTTTTTAATTTTTTCGTGGGACCCTATTTTTTTCTAAAATAAAAGTAACCAAGTTACTCCTTATTACATCAGCTATCTTCCAGTGAAAGTCCCGTCAAAATCGTCCAGCCATTTATTGCCAGAACATAACGTTAGCCAGAACAGACAGACAAATATTGTAAAAAATGTTGTTTTGGTATATGTATCGTGTATACATCCATATGCATTTAGTAAAAAGCTGTTATTTTGACACTTCAATTTTACAAACAGACACTTCACTTTTATTTATCCATAGATAATACAAGTATTAAGTGTACTATAATAAAATTAAAAAAGACAAAATAGGTAAAGCTTAGTCTTGATCCATTCACGTCTGTGTTCTCATTTTGACAGATTACGTATTGTCAGCTTTGAGCGGACATCGTGACAAATGAAATAAGAGGATTGCTGACAGAAAGGTACGCGAAAAATCATACGTTGACATCACGAAAGTGCTCAAAAAATTATATGTGAACCGATGGAAAAATCTTGTTTCTGTTAAGCAATGAGCCTGAAATAATATTTTTGTTTGTACTTGTTGTATGTATGTATAATATTTTGAATTAAAATTAATATTTTACTAGCGACTTTTTCTTGCTTTGTTAGGGTGCGTATATAAAATTTTGACATGACTGGCAGTTCCAGAATAAGCACGTTTAAACAAATAAAAGACAAACAAACTTTTAAGCTTTATTATATTAGTATATAAGTGAGAGTGACATGACAAAATTGAAGTATCAAAGCGCCTTTAAAATTATAAAAAGAAACCCTATTAATTATTATATCGAAAAGGTATATAATATCCGGAATATATACAATTCACAATATACATTCTAATTAATAAATTTAACTGAGGGTTCCTGATTAGGTAGGTGTATTTTGGTTTTAATTTTGTATTATATTACAGAAAGTAAATGATATAAAATGCAAAATCTATTGCAATAAGTATTAATCTGAAATCCGCTGTAATGTTTTTACTGATTTCATATATAGTTAGAATGAAAAAGCCTCAAAGAAAGCAAAGACTAACAAATAAAAAAACATGAGAATCACTTTCAAAACAATACAGGTTCAATCCTCTTAAAAGGAAAATATTTTTCAAAATATTTTCTTTGACATTTTAAGTGACAGTTGTCAACAATTTATTTAACCAATGTCACGTAAAATGTATAAAATCCTTCCGCCAAAGTCCCGTAACATGCTATTTACCGTCTCGGCACAGCCCCAGGATCTTAATACCGAACAAACTTCCGGTCTAGCGATGTGGTCTGGTCGATAAAAAAAATATAACATAATATTATGAAAGGCGATATATACATACATACATACATACATAGGGTACATACATACATACATACATACATACATACATACATACATACATACATACATATACATACATACATACATACATACATACATACATACATACATACATACATACATACATACATACATACATACATACATACATACATACATACATACATACATACATACATACATACATACATACATACATACATACATACATACATACATACATACATACATACATACATACATACATACATACACACACTAAAACAAAACTACCCTTCTCTTGAAACAGCCACGTACAAATAAAATAAATAAAATCTAAGCGTACACCATTGCATTCGACATTTTAATAAAAAAAACTCAATTTCCACCCTCGCGAGATAATTTCATCCGGACTAATCCCGCTATCACATACCTAGGACTGATTACGGTAGGATATTCCGCCTTATTTTTTCATATTCTTATTGAAAATATTTTTCAATTAGACGACCGAGCTTGTTTACTCTATGAGAAAATTACGTTACCTTTTGTTCTTTATTTACACGTTCTTGAGATTGAATTGGACGCTTGCTTTATATTTAGCCGCATTGTGTACCTGTTTTACTTGGAGTAACATTAATTAAAATTCAGTTTTTATAATTCAATCTATCTTTTATAAATTTATTAGATAAAAAAAAGAAATAGTAGATAATAGGTATTTTTGATTTAAAATTTAAAGTAAAAATCATTGTTATACAAATAATATTTTTTTCTCAAATATCTTCCATGTACAGACAGCGATCAGTTACACTTTTATTATATGTATAGATTTATTTCTACCATTCATGTGAGCTATGAAAATATTATATTCATACTTAGTATTTAGGTCAAAATATTTATTTTATTTGAGTATAGATTGTCACTATTACTGGAAGAGTTCACGTTGAATTGAAATAAATCGGAAATGAAAATTATTTTTACTTTCACAAAAACAATAAACAAGTATTTGATTTCATAATTCATGAAATTAATATTAAAATATTTTAATATTATTTTTACGAAATAAATTAGGTACGTGTATCACCATGTAGGAATATGCTACTACGAAACCGTGAACTAAGGCAAATATTAGCCAATAGAAAAGACAAAATAATAATTAATCATATCTTCACTTTACTTCTACGCAATCTGGCACAGACAGGCGTCGCGCAGCTTCATGTTTTGATTAATAAATAAACTATATCAAAATGTAAATAATCATATTTGCTCGGAGTGCCGATGGACTTGAAAATCAGACTGATAATAATTTCAATTTACAAATTATGAAACTTATTAATTATTTATACTAAAAATAATTTTAAAATTAAAAAAAAAACACAGTTGTTACAAATTTATTAGTTTTCACTTCTCTGGGCAATCCCCATGGCTGCTTTTTTTAATTTTCTCATTGTATGTATATACATAATAATTATAACCGGCCGAAGCTATATTGCATCCGCTATTTTTTTAAAGTTACATTCAAGTTCATCATAGTTCTCAAACCTATAAACAGCACAAATTGGTCAGTTAAGTAAAACTACTCGTAAGTATAAATATGAAGTTTATCCGACAACACGGTGCTCGGAAACGCATTTTCTTAGATAAAGAATAAAAAAAAACGATTTTTAAAATAGATCGGAAACCAGGCATAAGTGAAGTAGTACATAATTGAATAATTCAAACTAAAAACTTTTAGTTTGATCAAATATAGATTTTACAACATACATTCGCTGCGCATCTTCTACTTTTAAAGAAAGTACCGTCGTACGTCTCTCTTTATGATTGTTCTTCTTTTATTAGAGTACTTTTGTTTCTTAAGTGAAATTTTCTGAGTTACAAAGGCGGGGCTTTTGCTGTAAATCCGTACTTACTCTTGGCGTCGTAAAAGTTGGCCGATTGAAAAAATTGCTTTTTCCATTCCTGTACAAAATACTTTAGGACTTCCAATTTATTATCATTTACTTAAATAGTTTATTGTTAATGTGGCAAAGTTTTTCAAGCAAGTACAATTAGTGTCCTTTATTTTAAAACAGTATATTAAAACTAAGTTCTACACCGTCTTTGAATTAAAAATATAAAATAACGAAAAACATGAATATTTTAGATACTGAAATGTAAATATGGTTGGAGCTGTTACGCTATCAGAAAAAAAATTGTTTTTGAAGTAAAATCGAGCATGCGGTGCTGTAGAAACTTAAAACTAGGCGAACTGGATTGACTAATAAGATTAGCATAATTGCGCAAGGCAGCGCACGCGAACCCATAGCTTTTCATAATTAGCACCCATTGTTATAAAGTGCATGTGTTGCTGCGCAAAATCCCACCTCTATTGCACGTAATTGAAGGTAAGTGGCTACTGTAGCCTTCGTACAGTTTATAGCATCTTACACTTTTCCTCACAACTTGTACTTTTTATGGCTATTACTAAAGCTTAGACAAGATGTCTTTCTACAGCCGTTGATACGGACATGAGTCTATGACATAACGTTAAAATTTGTAATTCTAATCCATGCTTAAAATATTATCTTTACTAAGCTCGATGATCTTGCTTTGCTTATTAAATTTACATCGGAGCTATGTTAAAGAAAATTACGAAGAAATACGAAGAAGTGAAGTAAATTGATATGAAATTGTGGAAAATATTGCATAACGACTGAATGAAACCGAAACTATATGTCTTACTGCTAAAAATGACTTGTCACTTAAACATAAAGCATCTACAGTACAAGTGATATTCTGAAATTCTCAATCCCGGAACCATCTAACGTAACAAAGAATTTTTTTTTCTGATTTTAATCTCTTACTAATAATAAAATATATTAATTTATAGTTTATCTATTTGTGTACGATATACGATATATGGTATATACGATATGATCATAAACTGAAATGGAGAAAAATGTGGACTTTTTTGTACATTCATCTAGTCTAAGTTGAGAAAATCTAATTTAAAATGTTTCCATAGACAGCAAAAGTAACATTCTGTAATAAAAAAACTTACTCATATACTTAAATTCGGTCTTTATAAGTGATGTGTGATTTGAACAACAATTCTATCCAAGAATATACTCTGAATGCAATAACATTGTGAGAGGAAGACAATATCTTAATAAAAGTCAGCATAAACTAAAGACCCAATTCAGTCTCGCAGAGTAAATATTCAATAAGAGAAGCGTGTATTGTACTGCACTCGCGATTCAGTTTGTTCACTGTTCAATATACTGATATTGTTTTGGTCGTATTGAGAGCGGAATCAACAGTGGCGGTCTCATCCCTAGCAATTCTGAAGCTGTCTCTTATCTTACGCTATTGTTTGAAACTGCATATTTGGATAATGATATCTATTATTTTTATTATAATTTGTAATGCAATGTCAAATAAATATATTAATCACTCTGCTATAATTGTGTTTAGTATGGTTGTTACTTCTTTATGGGGAAACGGTGGGACGGATTTTGATGAAATATGATACACAGACTACGACGTAGAGTAACACAAGACTACTGTTAGTAATAAAATTTGCTGAAAAGTGGCGTTACCTTTATATGTATTATATTTTACCTAAAATTAAAAAAAATACCTAGGGACACACCCTGGTAAAGCGAAGGGAAGCCACAAATAATAATTTATTAATAGTTAAACATAACACAGATTGGTGGACTTCATACGTCTTTCGAAAACTAGCTAAAAAGTTCTCTCAGACATACAAGTAACATAACAAATGGTAATCATGTGTTAAACGATTTGAACATAAAAATCTCAAACCTGCATCATTTACCTTTCCAATCGAACGCTTTGCCAATGGGCTACAGTGGCGGCTAAACATAAAAAAAAATGTTATATACTTTGCTATACTGAAGAATATTTGATTTGCCTATTAGACCAGACATTTAGTTTTAATTTAATAACCTATTACAATTTATATTCCATATTTACGCACTAAATTTGTTATAGATCATAGTCACCTTATTTTTTTAGATCTCACCTTATATATTTTTTTTCTGCATCTTATACAGACAAAGACAAAAGTATGTATGTTTAATATAAACTAGGGTGCTGTTATGATATCATAACCTACTAGCGATTTACCCTCGCTATGTTTTAAATAGATATAAATTGATATTGCGAGTGTAGGCGAAAACCTTATGCGTTTGCAGATCTCTTGCTCTGTGAAAAAAAAAACAAATCTATCCCAAAGGAACCAAAATTTAACCTACGTACTATATAAAGTAACTTATCTGCTATTGCAGGCTATAATCTATCTCTGTGCCAAATTTCGTCCAGATCCGTTCAGACATTCTGGCGTGATTGAGTAACAAATGTCCATCCATCCAAACTGTCACATTTAACATAGTAATAAAAAGCAAGATTCTGTCTCGGTGGTGTAGTGGATAGCATGTACAGCTGCACATCTAGAGTTCCTGGGTTCAAGTCCCGGAGCAGACCAAGTTTAGTTATTGAGTCTTTTTGTAAATAATGTCCCAGTATAAGCTCGGAATTGGGAAGGTGCAGTCATTTACCCCCGTGCCGTAAAGACGATCATGTGCCCACACCGATTATATAGAACTTTCATCCCCATCGGAATTTGAGAGTAAAAAAGATATAAAATACACTTGTACATGCACATGTGCACTATGACATCTCCTGCGCAGTTGGATTAGTCTCAGTAAGATTGGCCGCCGAGGATGAAATCGGTCTGGAGGACATCATAACTTGCTCATTAAAAACAAAATCATACTAATATACAGTAAGATATCACACAATATACACAAAAAACATACAACTCCTCCTTTTTAAAATCGATTAACATTACAAGTCTAAATCACATTATTTGGTCTCGTTCTAAAGCTTTCCTCAGTTGTTATCATCTATTACCCTAATTGTAATTCCTCTGACAAATCTCCCATTGTTCCTTATATTTAATGAGATTAATATTAAATAGCAGCAATCGATAAAATTCTGCGGCCAAGATTTATTTCTTACACAATTGCTTGCGGAAAATAATTATTACTGATTACAACCGAAATTATATATATGGCCGTGTATAAGCATACATATATTTGATACGATCAAGAAGAAAGATCCCTGACAGATTGTGAGACGTTATTATGAAGCAGTATTATAAGAAAATGAATAATGTACGGTTTCATATTAATTTGGGGAAGCATTGAAGAGATTTACGTGAATATAAGTAGAATCATCTCAAAGACCATTGTGAATGATTAAATACTCTCATTTCTTTCATTGTTAATAAAGATTTAGACTTCTTTGACACTTTTTACGGAACAACTGTTGTCCCAAAATGAGAATTAAAAGCATTATTATTTTGTAAATCACTAAAATGAAACCAATATGAATATTCTCTTGTATTTAATGATAAAATTAAGAGGTAATAAAAAATATTCTGCATATTATCACAATATACTATTTGAGAGCTGCCGATATTACAGGTTCAAATTCCATCTAATTGTCTTCAATGCAATAGACATAAAGCGTATATATTCCACAAGAGAAAATGTATAGAGCCATAAAATTTTAAACTAAGGTCAATACATTTAGGGGGAACATTAAATGGAAATTTTCGGCGCCGCTAGAATTTTATGGAAGGGACAACAGAAACGTCACTGCGTGGGCTGGTCTCCGCGGTATAACATTTGGATTTATTCAGTCGTGAAATTAAACAAGCCCCGGAGCGCCCTCTATCACAATTTATGTTCGCACTAGTTCTAAAGGTCTAATACCGGAGGCAAGATATCTTGGATTGCACCCTCATTAATTGGGTAAGTCATGACAAGCGACGTATTTTGTTCTTGATTTTACTGGCGGAGACTAAGCTTCAAGATTGCGGCCGAATTAATACAAGCCTGTTTGTTTGAGATTAGGACGCGGCGGATTGGCTTAAACGATTATACTTGTAATTTATTTACTTAATAATTTGTGTTTTTAGTAAGTATACGAAATAATTTTCTTTGTTTAATTTTTGGTTCATTACTTTACTTTTATTATAATAATAACTTTAAGTGTAGAGTATATTCGCAAAATTAAAAAAAAATATTTTTCGAACTTATCGTGGCATTACGCATTCTTGCATAAAAACACAAGATATGCAAAGTATAGGGGTGCATTAAAGTTGTAGGAAGCATTTATCGTCTTTACACTCTGCCACCCTAAGCCAACCACTTTTGTCAAACATATTCGACAATATATCACAAGGGAGGGCGATGGTGGGACTCTAGAGGCATTGTAAATATTCATTATGAGACTTCATACCATACTTTGTTAAGAATGGCTCCTTTACATACGTTTGTTACAAGAGCGCTTGATATCTAAGCTTTGTCTTGAACGCACAAGTACGTTTCCAGATTTCACAAAGGGAGCCACATCATCAATTTCAACTTGCATCGATTTTGAACGATAGGAATTAGTAATATGGTATATTTATGACGATGGACTAATATGTAAGATTAATATCTTCTTACAGACGATTGTGATTGAAAATTGGAGTAATCTCCCTTTTTTTCAAAACCTGGAAAATGCATTTACGCATACCACCTGCACACAAACAGGTGGTTATATAGGACTCAACGGCAAAGCCAGTTCTACGCACTAAACCCAGCAGAATCTCCCCCGTCTTAATGGGACATAGCAGGATCGCTTAAGCACTCAACCAAGGCGCCTTAATGTTAGGACTGCCGAAGCATACCAAAACAACCATGAGGTTGCTCCAACGAACCACTCTGATATCAGAGAAGTACCAGGATCAACCCACATGGTACACCGCCCACCAAAGTGTGCCGTCTCCCAGTGCGTTTCTAGGCTTCACACTGGATTGCTGGACGCTAAAATATTACTGCCTTATACCAAACTAACTTTTAGTTTATAGGAAAGTTGCTTAAATCACTTTTCATCCCCTAAGCTACCTCTATGCAATATAGACATCTGTTGCTACATACCTGTTGTAAAGAATATATCACCACTAAACCAAGAACAACACTTCTATTATTTATTTGTATTAGTAAGGATTTAAAAACAGATTTTTTTTCATGTAATTTCCCTTTCAGGTAGCAGTAGTTTCAATTTAAGGTAAATAGAATACAATGTGAACCACGTCATCTGATGATATCAGGACGGTGCATTTTGTGTAGCATATACCAAATTTTGTCTTAAGGCAAGTTTAGTGAGAGCACTATACTTGTTCCTACTTGCCTAATCTAACGGAGGCATACGAAGCATAAAAAGCGGATAGAAAAATTAAAAAAAACGTACGATTATATAATATATTTTGTGATAAATTGGCACGATAATCAAATTACATTTATATTGGCTATCAGCCATAGTTTCCTCACCTTTCTTATGATAATTTTGGTATAATATATTTTATTAAATAAATTCTAAATAAATAAAATGATTTTCAAAGAATATAATTAAAATGCATGTATGTATTCAGTCCTTTTTAACGTCCCACTGCTGGGCATGGGCCTTCATTATGAGGGGGATCAAGTCATAGTCCATCGCACTGACCAAATGCGAGTTTCCGGACGGGTCATATGAAAACTTGCTAGGTTCTCTTAGACATATATGTTTCCTCACGATGTTTTCCTTTACTGTAAGACAAGTGGTAGGTAATCATGTTGGAAATATATAAAAGTGGATATCATAAAATATTGTATATAAATATCTCTAATACACCCAAAATCTTAGTAATATCGGGTTTTAGGAATCATCATTGAAGTCTATATCACTTGGTCACAATAATCAAAGCTGCAAATGTAATAACATGTAGATTCCCTAAAGATAATTTAAGTTTTATATATTATTCATTTTATCTATACATATAATAAAATTCTAACTAAGTCGAATCTGTACATTAAATATTATTTGGAAAATATTATTGAAATCGATATTATTATCGATACAGAGGCCGAATCTATAGTTTCTAGAATTTTTGTCTGCCTGTCTGTCTGTTTGTTACCGCATCACAGAAAAACTACTGAAGGGATTTTTGATGAAATTTGGTATAGCCATAGGTGGTTATCGGGGTCAACATATAGGATACTTTTTACAGCAGGAAAATGTGTAATTTCTGAGAAAAAAATACAAAAACTGCAATGTAAGGGTATACTAATATGTAAAACCTAAGAATTTGGTTTTTGGTCATCCGAACGCGGGCGGAGCCGCGGGCGGAGCCGCGGGCGGAGCCGCGGGCAATGTTAGTTATATAATATATTTAGTTAGTTTTACACGCTATTTAGTGATAAAGTATTACAACTTCAAAAAGAAATTACCTCCAGTCGTAACTTAATTGTTCTTGCTGAGACAATTACCTACAAATTGTGTAAAGAGAAAAAGTATTACGTACTAGTAACAGCTGAAACACACTTCACGTACTAATTGACGCTAGCTTCTTGGTGTAATGCTTTTTTGTCACTTTCTAGGGTTCTTTTTGATCATGTTACAATATTTATTAATCATTTTAAAACTTAATAAGGATATTCTTTTAAAATTTATAAGTAAATAAAGATAATTCATAAAATCTTTAATCAAGGCAGACAGTTTTTCGAACTTATCGTAGCATTATTCATAAAAACACACAATATACAAAGTAGGGGGCAAGAATGTAAACGAGTGCTCTACACAAATTTATTTATCGATTAGTTTTCACAAGAACTAAACTATTTTTCTAGTTTCCACGCAATTAAACGGTATTTCTATAGAACTGCTTTTATAAATACTCACAATAAATTCTTAAATAGAATAAAATAGAATTTCCTTAAAGTTAACGTAGTAAGATAATATACACATACGCGCTCCGAACATATCAAATACACTGAGTAATGTTCCTCCCGCCCTTTTCGTTTCCTCCAAAACACGTAATAAATAAATTCAACGCCTTCACACAAGGTACGTTTGTAAATAAAAATTGCTCGATTGGCAATAAATAACTTCAATTGTCATGTTTTCTTTCCTCTGGTCGTTAGTCCCGCTGGGGTAATGTGAAAGACCATTAAAAGGACATAAATACATTACGCTGTCTATAAATGTCGCCGAGTTTCGTAGTTCGCTTGTAAATAGACTGTTCGATGCAATCTACAATGTTGTTGACGGAAAAGTTGCGAGATATTTCCATCCACAAAAGAATAAATACTAACAACTGATATTTTGCTGGCATACTGCTTTTGCCTATTCGATAGAAGTTATTCTTATTTTTAGCAGTCACACTTGAATAAAATAACCCATGAGTGCTATATTTATATGTAAATGGCGTGTGTATGGTATATGCTTTTAACCGACTTTTACAAGCTGTAGATTTGTTAGAAACTGTTCTGTGACATGCTTCGTTCGTATAACTGTCAAACATTTTGTGTTAAAGGTGCACATACTATCGACCATATGACGACCATTTTTTTTAGTAAAAAGGCATACGAGAAAACGATCCATCTGTTGGTAAGTAGCTATCGTAGCTCATAGACATCTGCAACATAAGAGAAGTTGCAAATGCATCGCAGGTCATTAAGGGACCTGAAGAGACGTCTCTTGACGAGCCCCATATTAAAGCGTTTAGGGAAAACCTCAGGAGGAAAATCTTCGACATTTTGCACGTGCGAGGCAGAAACCAGCGAGATACACGTACATTTGTGAGATGCTAAACATTCAGGATTTGTGGGTGGCATTCAACCTGACGGCGAAGAGCGATGATAGAAATGGTGGCACCAGATCAAAAAGTTCATCAGAACCTGCGTATATTTAGATTTGACATCTAATGTTATTAAAAAAGTTGTATTCTATATTAAATTCTATTTTCATTCTCACACACTGTAAAATATACGGGATAGTATTACATCAGCGTTCGCGCTTACCCTTAACTACCAAATATTCACTCATTGGAATTTTTCATTTGTATAGAAAGTATGCTTGGAGTGATGTTAATTCTGCAACAAATAGTTTTTAGCAAATACTAGTTTTTATAAATAGCTTTCGTTTCGTTTATTTATATGAGAATACGTGCTATAGCAGTGTACTTTAACTTTTTAACTGTACAGATAATTTGAATTAATAATAAAGGGGAATGTTAAAAATAGAATAAAAAATAAAAGCTGCTTGCTTATTGCATTTATTTATTTTTATTTTATTCATCCCTCGCGATTCACAAAGCATAAGACGCGACAATACGGCCCTTGAGGCCACTTTCTTCATTTTACTTTAAACAGATTAAAATTATTCGTTTTTCTCTCTTAATAGAAATATTATTTAATTGTTTATTTACAGAGAATAATAATATATTAAATATAAATTTGAAATGTTTTTATAAAGCTTTTTAAAACTTTATCGGAATTTAAATCTTTAGTTCCATTTTAGTTTTTAAATTTTTTTATTACTTATTTCATATACAAGGCGTGAAGAAGGTCCCTGAGACTTGATAAAAATCTTTCTTTAATTTAAATTAAATTTAAATTCTAAAATCTATACAGATAAATAAAAGTGAAATAAAAGTGTCTGTTTGTAATGTCCAAATAACAGCGTTATGAAATTATATACGGTACTTATAAAGAAAAACATTTTTTTTAATTCTTGTCTGTCTGTCTGTTTGTTCCGGATAATCTCTGAAACGGCTGGACTGATTTTGAAGGGACTTTTATTGGAAGATAGCTAATGTTATAGAAAGTAACAAAGGCTACTTTTATTTTAGAAAAAGAATTAGGGTTTCGCTCCAAAAATTAAAAGGAACTAGGGACGATCCCGAGCGAAGCGAGGGTGACTCGCAAGTGTATTTCTAAATGAAAGAGAAAATATACATTCTAGTTCAGTTTTATAAACATTACATAACTTATGATGACTGTCAATTTTTATGTTAGAACATTTTCCCATTAACACGTCACGCTTACATAAAAAAGCTCATATTTTACGAAGTTTTAACATTTTTTTCAATAAACTCATCACATAAATAAAATTAAATGAAAGTGTCGCCTATTTCCATTCCAACAGATTTATTCCACTAACGTTCAGCGATATTTAGGCAGTGTTGCGTGTCGGAGCGCATTATTTTTAAACGAGACCGTTCAAAATGTATTGTTTCGCACCACAGTGGGGAATTTAACAACGCGTCGAGAACCATGAAGAGTGGCACAGAAATATTCTATTTTTACATGTACTAAATAATTCTCATATTCATTTTTCACTCTAGCAATATTGTTCGCAATAACAAAACACGTCAGTATTGTGCAAAAGTTGACGCTTAGATCAGAGTAAAATTGTTGCTAGTTCCCTATTGTTGATCCTGTTTGAGGAGTTAAAACTATCTGCTGCTTGAATTTTGTATTATAGCATTCTACAGCGAAAAGTTTTATTAATATATTTTCTGTATAATATGTATTATGAAACTCGTACGTACATTTACATAAAATAATTTTAAAATTACTTTTTTATTATCGTAAAAAGTTACAGCGATTTTTGAATCTAAAATTTTTGTTCTGAAAGTGGATATATGATTCTTAAAATTAATAGGTACGGGACTACTCTGAAAGACAAACTAAAAAAAAAAACAAAAAAATTGAAATAGATATGAAGATGATAACACATACATTATAGGATCATCTTAATAAAAACAAAATTTACAACCGAATTGAGAAACTTAAATTTTTGAAGTCGGTTAAAATATATAAAATATCGCTGTGGTTTTATTAATAAATATCTTAAAATTAATATTTTTTAGAATTAGTTTTTATTTTATAATTGACTTTAAAAAATTTGGAGGTACTCATTTTTTATTGAATAAGTTATAATTCAAAGGAAGTAAAAAAAACGTGTGTGTGTTCTTATGTAAGCACGTAAGAAGTTATACTTCTTTAGCGTAACAGATAAAATATAGCTAAATATGGCATCCCGTATGTCACAACTCTCTGTTTGTAAAAGGAATGATATATGTATTAATAAAATAATTAAATGAGGCATATTAGGCATATAACAATCATATATCTATAGAATATCATTTAAGGAAAGTATATAATATTATATAGGTATCATTTGTTAGACAATAACAACGGTTACCATGGCAACAAACAGCTATCAGCTAACTTCATCT
The DNA here is from genome assembly GCA_921882275.1 of Brenthis ino. Taxonomy (NCBI): domain Eukaryota; kingdom Metazoa; phylum Arthropoda; class Insecta; order Lepidoptera; family Nymphalidae; genus Brenthis; species Brenthis ino. The sequence goes on along the minus strand of OV170222.1, from coordinate 28,525,623 downwards.
TGTCGCTTTTTGGCTGTCGGTCCGCGCGCATGGTAAGCATTTTACTCTCATAATTTCTGCCAAACGTCTCAAAAGAAGTATAACTTCAAAAAATACATTTCATAGAATGGAATAAGTTTTTAGATTTACTTTTTAGTTAATAAGTAGTTAATTTTTGTAGAAAACATAAGAATATTATTGTAGCGTGCACTTATTCATTAAGATATTATTTTAAAAGAACCATAAAACTACGACCAAACAAAGGTACACATCGCGTGTAACCAGCGATATCAAGATCCTTATTAAAATACACCAGCATATAAATGTCTAGTTGAAACTTTACAAGCGAACCCTGCCTTTCTTAATTACAAGAATCGTAGCCAAGAGACCTAATTAAGTAATATTAACACATCCATCTTAATTTTAATTTTTTAATTTAAAAAAAATCCGCCAGTTATTCCTCTAAAAGTATTTTTGTTGATTTTTCATTGAAATACTCCTCAAAGTAACATATCAAAACACCCACAACTCAAACAACACGTACTCTTTAGAAACTCCTAAATGAACACTACCATTGTTTTCTTTCTAAACTTTAAAACCATGTATATTTCAACACTTAAGCTTTATTCGTCAATGTACTTATATTTTACATTATAAAACTATGCACCCAAGTATAAACCCAACTATTTTTTACCCGACCTGAGAATCGAGTCTTGTCCTCATGATCTGAGCTGTACATGCTAGCCACTTGACCTATACAGCATACACATTATACAACAAACAATTACAAGTAGAACAAATTAATATACTTTTTTGTGTTGTACATAAAACTAACAGGCGTGTAAACTTAAACAATGTAAACCGTTAACTGATAGGTTTGGAAACAGACAATGGAGTTTAGAAATGCGTTAACGCAGTTGCTAAGCTCCATCCCCCATATCCACTAATGAAAACTGACATATCAATAATACGGTGCCTAGTAACAAAAATGACTTCATAACGGAAATTAATTTTCACCTCGTTAAAATATACGAGTATATGAAAAGGTGTAAGAGTGCATGTATATCACAGAAAAACTAAAAATAGGTTCTTATATTATTTTATTGTCTTAATCTAAGAATTTTAATGAAAGCTCTTAGTTTGTAGTATATATAGTACTTAATAATTCAAAAGAAAAATATGCGAATAAGTACACCGTAAATTACGTTAGTTTATTTTTAAATAAACTTATAAAAAAAAATATTCTGCATATGATCAATATGAATGATGTTGATATAAATATTTCTGGATAATTTTAGAATTTGTGACATTATAATAATAAAAAAAAATATTTTCTAAATATATGTATATAACTTAATAGTTATTTGCTATACAAGTTATATTATTATATAATATAACTTGAAAAAAATATTGACTCAAAAGGCAAAATTTAGTAGAATCAACCAGGCTGGCATTTTATTCAGGACTTCAAAGCTAAAAGTGTATTTTTTAAAGAAATGCTTTAAATATCCTATTAAAAAAATAATATTATCATATCCTATAAAAATATATCCTATTTTTATTTTCAAAAGCAAATGAAAATAGATATCGTAATATAAATATAGCATCTGCATTAAACGATCCGTGATTAAAAATCATGTAAGGCTACCGCACCTCAAACGAGCCCGAGGAAAATTAATAAGTAAAATTACTCTTCTCACCGTGACATAAATAATATTGATGGTGACTGGCAGCAGTTACAGAAGCCATAAATGGGCTGTTATTATTAAAACATCCTTGTGAAACACGTTTTGGCTAGGAGAGGATTTTATAAAGAAATTATATCGCAATAAATTTTTTTATGCGAAAGTTTCTGAGTTTGTATGTATGTGTATAATATGTGTGTGCATATGTGTATGTGCATGCATGTGTATGTGTGCGTATGTGTATGTGTGGGTTTAAAAAAGATTTGGAAAGATTTTATTGGTCATGTAACCGGAAAACGAACTCTATATAATAATAAATATCAGTCACATTTGGTTTCTTTTTTTTTAATCCAAGTAGATATTTGTTTATGGTTAAATTGGAGTGTAAAGATTTTAAAGCTTGCGGCTATTATAAAGATGAGAGAGACTCCGTTGCATAGTTATAAAATCGTGGGTACTTTGATGAGCTTTAAGATTATCTCAATTCTATATAGATTCTAACATTAGTACTATTCAAAATATTAAACTGAAATAAGTCCAATTATCTATACAAATATTATAAATGTGTAAGATTAGATGTTTGGATGTTTGTTACTTAATCACGCCAGAACGGCGGAACGGATCTGAATGAGGCACAGAGATAGATTATAGTCTGGAATAGCCACATAGGTTACTTTTTATCCTGGAAAAATGTACGGTGATAGATTTGTTTTTGTTATTCTAGAGGCGAACACGAGCGAATCAAGGATGAGACGCTAGTTTTACTACATAGTAGTAACAGACAAACGAACATTTTTAGAAACAGCATTTTTTTGGCTCCTTTGAACCTCAAAAGAAGAAAAAATTAATCATATAATAATCAATTTTTCTTATGCATTTTGCTGAATAATAAATAAATATATGTCAAATTTTCTTCATCATTGGGGGATTCACAAAAGTTAGTATTGACTAAGTTAAAGTTCAATCAATCGTTAGGGGATAAGCAAAGGGAACTTGATGACACAGCATAATCTTTTTTACTTTCCCCTGTTTTTCATTGTTCCGATTTTGTTTAAAAAGTTAGGCTAACGTAAACAAATTCTACGTAGATAAATTAAGTACTTACACCTACTTTACTTTGCGTTTATTCATATCAGCAGCGCTTTATATGAGCAAGATTAGGCTATAGTCCACCAAAATGGCCATTTTTGGGATGACAGAAGTCTCATCCATATCAGTCCTACGATATCATTTTTCATCATAAGCCAAGTAGTAATAATGTTAAAAACGATTCATACATTAAAATATGAGACATTCAAGGCCTTGGATTTAAAAATTGAACCCACTTCACTCGGTTTTATAAACAAGCATATTACCAATGGGCTACCAGTGCTTTTCTAACATCATTATTTATTATAAATGCATTTCAAAGCTTTTCTAAAATATTTTTATACTCTGAGGACCCTTCAATATGGTAAAATAAAACAAAAGACCTTTTTTATAAATCGCTCCCAACGCTTTAAAAACAAGAGATTGCGTCAATGATTTCTGATTTTAGAACTTATGCATATACATAATATATTCAACACGTTCATTGTTCTTAAAGAAAGTAACATAAAAATCTCAAAAGCTCCTTTTCATATAGTTAAGTTATGAAGTACTTAAAGCAAAATTTTATTGTATTCAGCCCTTTTCAACGTCCCACTGCTGGACACGGGCCTCCCTTCAATGCGATGGGGACCAGGCCATAGTCCACCACGCTGGCCAAGTGTGGATTGGCGGACTTCACATGTCTTTCGAAAACTTTCTAGGTTCTCTCAGACATGCAGGTTTCCTCACGATGTTTTCCTTCACCATATGGCAAGTGGTAATCATGTTAGAAATGATTCGCACATGAAAATATCAGAGGTGCGAGACCCGGGATTTGAACTCGTTCCACTCGGTTACTTAAGCGAGCGCGTTACCGCTGGGCTATCACTGCTTACCACTACCTAAAATTGTATACTTAGATAAAAACAAATATGCCATTATCGTGCTTATAAATAATCCCAACAGAAACAAAAATGACTGATCAATACAATGAAACAACAAACTTTCATAAGTTTTCAAAATTTTCGTATTCGCAAAAAGTCACACGCTCTTCTTCCATTTTTCAATTTAAATGAAAGCTAAATATAACTTAACTTAATTAAATAGATTTTTTACTAAAAAAGTTCAAGTCTACGACTGTTTTTATTACAATATTAATAATCTGCACAAATTAAATTGATGTATTTACATTTTATAAAGCTTCATTTTTCATTTCGTATTTTAGATCTACGAGTATTTATATTCCATACATAAACAAAAATTAATTAATCATGTTTATGTGTGTTTAGTTTTACACGAATTAGCTAAGGGGTAAATTATTTCGTTTAATTAATATGATATTTCGTCGTAGTAGAGTAAAAATATCCAGGTTAGCCTTAAAAGCTATGACGCACGGCACTGCAACTAATTAATGCGCGGTCAATTATGACACTGAATTATGGAAGTGCCATATCGCGTGTTCTACGCAAGTATTTAGGTCGCTACGAGTATCTTCAAAATAAATCACCATATAAACTTTCACTCGTTATACTAAAGTTATATTTGTTTTATATTTGCAATACATGGATGTATTTTTAGGTTCGTAGTTTCAAGATACGCTTGAATTGTAATATTTTAACATAGATTTGGTTAGACTTAGGATTGATTAATTACAGAAAATTGGATCTCAAAATCTAGAGATAAAACTAATAGATTATAGTATAATTCGTGTATAATGTGGTGGTCAACTTCACCGACAAAAGAATTGAGATCTAAATGGGTGCCAAGTTCTATAGACAAACCTGATTTTTTTCATAAGAGCATAGAACATTCTAAAATAAACTTAAAACACATTTTCTTATTTTTTTCTGCTATAAAAGTGTTTGCTATTTAAAAATAGAACTTCTTACAGTAGTCGAATTATTTACACAGAGTAGGTAACAGGATAATTTGAAGTTCAAGATTTAACTTGGCTAAGCAGATCATAAAACAAAAATATTTTAAACAGATAATAATAATGTTAATACATATTATGAACAGGTACGCGGCTGTATATGTAACAATTTTAAAGCCAATTGCAATGCATGTAATGTAATGAATTTTAGTAATACACATAGTTTACTTCAGTCAACAAGTGATTAAAAAGTTGTAAAGTTTGCAACAACTGTACATTGTACTATAAAACGATAACAAAATTAAAAGGTCTATAAAGGTCGCTGTATTATTTACGGCGACAACTTTTTGTTATCACGGTCATAACAATAAAATCGCACCAGTAGACGCAATGAAAACCTTATCGCTAAGTGTGTTTTCATTTTGAGATATTAAAGCTGCCTTGTAAAAGTGGGTTGTATATATACATAAAGTCGGCCACTCGGTTGACAGCGGTGCATGCGATGCGAGGCAGTTGACAAATGAGAGCAATTTTTTTCACTTCTTTCTTCCCATTTTTTTACAATATCCCTTTAATGAGGCCGTATTTAATATATATGAACTTATAATACCAAAATCCATTCCACATAACATATTCAACTAATCCTTTTAGCACGTGTATCAAATTAAAGCTAGCTAGCTATGAAGTTTGTAAAAGGTCGTTGGCGTTTTAATTAGAAAGATACTTAAATAGAGCTACAGACTTTCGCGTAAATTTGAATATTACTGTTAATTAAAGTTTTATTTATTCGTCGTAATTAAATATTATACTAACGTTTTTGAAGGCTTGAGTTTGAAAATTATTTAGACTTGAATTAATGTTGATTTTATCAACTAATTTAAAGTGTTGTATCTGATATTATTTTTAATATTTTTTTAAATTAACAACTGACACGATATTTATAGTGTACTAGCGACTCACCCTCGCTCCACTCGGTTTCGTCTCTGCTTACGTTTTAACGTTTAATATAGATTTCTCAGAGATGAGATATTTTCCCGCAGTCAAAAGTATCCTCTATATTGAACCGGATAACCAGCTATCATCATACCAAGTTTCATCAAAATCTATCCAGTGATTTTCCCGAGATGCGGTAACAGACAGACAGACACACAGACAGGCAGACAAAATTTCTAAAAACTATAGATGCGGCCTCTATATCGATAATAAAGTCTATTTCAATAAGATTTTCCAAAAAATATTTAATGTACAGATTCGGCTTAGTTACAATTTTATTATATGTGTAGATTTTATAAAATGTAAGGATAAATTTAGTACACACGTATGCAGGTAGCATTTCTAACAGCTAACTCAAATACATTATTCCTATTAAAAACTAAGAACATGGTGACAACGAGCAAGGTGTCAACTCTCGTAACCTGGCTTTTTCACATTACCAGTAAGATTTTTATTGTTACACTTTCCCTTTTCGCTAACACGCCGCCTGTATTCGTTATAGGGGCAGTAATGACGCGTGAAGCGTGAAATACGGCCACATTTGGGCGCTTGGGAAATGGAATGCACCTGCCTCCTTACGTTTTATGTGAAGTTTCCTCACCTTCTTACGCGCTTTGTAAGGACTGCCAATATCACCGTCTTCACTTTGTGACCCCTCATAATACGTAGTAATACTTCTTGAGAGGGTATCGGACGTGAATGGCTTTCGTCGCGCCGCCCTGAATTTTACGAGCGGGCTAGACTTTGTTCCTTTACTAAAACAAATATTTTGCTATATTCTAATAAGGTTGGGCGATTCTTATTATGGAGTGTACGTAAAAAACGAGAATTTTAATCAGTGCGGTTGACAGCTCTTGATATAAAATATAACGCAATATAAAAGAAAATATATTCATTCATTGGAATAATGTAAATGTTTCATAAAAATACGGTTTATCGTGTTTTGTAAATGGAAATTTTAATGGTTTTTTTTACTAAACAACTTTATATAATGTTTTAATTAAAATATCTTATTTATATTACAATTAGGAAAAGGTGGAATTAATAGACAATCATTTGTTTAAATAAAATGTATGTATGTAACATAACAAAATTGGCATTGGAATTTTATAAAAAGACAGTAGCATCAGGTTTATTGATATTTTAATAATAATGACAATTATACATAATAACGGGGAAACCCACTCACAAGCATTCTCGTGAGAACGAAACCTATGCACACCTATCAACACCCTTAGCTGACCACGCGGGTGTTGCGCCCAAGGCTTTGTGCGCTTTGTGGGGGCCCTATCTAATGGATGGCGAGTCACCGTCTGCCTACGGATCAATGTTGAAACGACAGACGTCTGCTAGTCTCATCCAATAGCCCAATTTTTTAGCCCAAAACATTCCCTAGACCCTTTTAGTTTTCCATATTTCATCTTTGTATGTTACTCAGAAATAGATCCCGGCTGATGCTTCTCATTAAATTTGATTTTTTTAAGGGCCCCTACGTATTGGAACTGTGGCCCTACGCAAGACTTCCAAAGGATCGGGCTTCTTCGAGCCCGTGATATCCATAGAGATACAAAATGATAATTATAATACGATTATCGTGGGTAAATAAGAAAACACATGTTCTTCTCAAAAATTATAGCTTATAAAAACTATATGTATAGTGTATACGTATTATAAAAAACCTTAACTTGATAAGTCATAAAAGGTTTTTAAAAGCAAGAGTTTCCATGAACAATAAAACAGAAAATAAACCTTAACTAACCGACAAATTTCTGTGACCTAATAAAACAAAACAACCGGTTATAAAGATATTTGACTTAAATTTATTGTATGTACTCATATAAGTGTATTCGGAACAAAATATTTTAACAGAAAAACTAACAGAGATATTGAAATTCTTACTTTTCTTCAAAAGGCGCCTTTGAAATGATATTTAAAAAAGCTGCTTATTTTAAATTAGGAAGCTTGAAATTGTTTTTTTTTTAATTTTCAATTCATGGTATACATACGAGTATATGGTCTAGGTACTATTGAAGTAACTAAAAACGTAGGCAAAGCCACTGTATGTTAGTTACATACTTTTTTTAATGTATTTTAATATACAATATTATAAAAGATTACAATTATCCCTAGACACCACTAGCAATTTATTTAACTTAATTAAAAATTGTAGCACGCGGCCTTGCTTGAATTATTTCATGAGAATTACACGTCACGTAACATCCAGAGCACAACTTAAGGCATCTGTAGAAAATGGCGACGATTTATGTATATTAATATTATCTTCTATCGAGTATAATTTTTTTTTTCAACTAAGATGTATAATAATTCAAAATTTCGTATATACATATTATAAAGAAATTAATTAACGTTCATTGATCCCTTCATGCAAACATGAAATTATAAAGTATCATCATACGGTTTTACTTCTTTTTTCTACAAAAAAGCTATATATTATTATAATTATTATTATATAAGTCACACTTTTTACATAGTTTTTGCTAACACTAAATCTACATTATAATTAATGTATATCTGTAGTTTCAACCTACAACTAAAACTAGTTATTTTCACAGCATCTAAATCCATTTTTTTGTTGGCCTGTTTATCTGTCTGTCTGTGCTTATCTTCAGAATGGCTAAGCAATGGAAAGCCAAAGCTAAGAAACAGAAAGTCTCAACAGATTTTAAGGCGACTTTCGCGACAGAAATCAGTAGATGAGACTTTTCTACTATCGAACATACAAGTGAAGCTGTCTGCTACAGCCAGTAATAAATATAAATATTTACCCCAAACAAATATCAGCCCTAGCATCTCCAGAAACTTATAGTATACACGTAATTGTATGCGTAAGCCCAACTATAAATTTAAGAGGTCACAATAAGGTTGACCAAAGTTCAACAAACACTCCCATTTTCACGTCAATTGAAACACAGGCTATCGGAGGAAACAAAAGAATGGCATACGGCATATTACTTTCTTTAATAACCTACTCCTTTCAGACTTTGAGCACAATAGAGAAGTTATAAGCAAGTGTATTATTTTATCATTGCTTGAATTTCAATTAAACAGATTCAATTGTTATTTATCTTCTATTGTTCTATTTTATTAATTTGATTATTTACTAGCGACTTTCCCCCGCTTCGCTCGAGTCCCGTCCCTTTTGTATTGATAGTATAATATACAGACAGTGTCACCTTTGGGCAAATTTTATTATTAACTAGCATTGCCTGCGGCTCCGCCCGCGTTCAGATGACCAAAAACCAAATTCTTAGGATTTATATATTAGTATACTCTTACAATGCAGTTTTTGTATTTTTTCTCAGAAATGAGATATCTTCCCGCGGTAAAAAGTATCCTATATGTTGACCCGGATAACCAGCTATCATTATACCAAATTTCATCAAAATCTGTCCAGTGGTTTTCTTGTGATGCGGTAACAGACAGACAGACAGAAAATCTAAAAACTATAGATTCGGACTCTGTATCGATAATAATGTCTATTTCAATTAGATTTTCCAAAAAATATTTAATGTACAGATTCGACCTAGTTACAATTTTATTATATGTATAGATAACGTCGTGTGTGTTACTCCAGATGATAGTCTATCTTAGTACTTAATTTTATTCAAATTTATTCAGCCTTTTCAGCGTGAAGGAGCTTACATTATGTTATACATAAAAACTTTTGAATTTATAATTCAATATTAATAGATAAGTGTAAAACTATGTATAATAAAATAGTTTATGAAATTTTACGTGACTTATTTTGTTATTTAAAGCACCCGTAGCCATAGGGGTAGAGATTGTACCGTCCTCCGTCCATCTGTCTGACCTCTGAACCACACTAAGCCATCGCCTAAAACTTTCACATACTATGTGTTATAATAGAAAGACTAAAGAAGGATTAATTAAGTATAACATTAATTAATGAATTTATTTCGCTTTCGTACATCTTACTTATAGTAGTGGAAAATATAAAGAACAGTTCTCTTACTAATATTATAAATGTGAAAGTGTGTTTATTTGTTTGTTTATCCTTCTTTCACGTCGAAACAGAATGACGGATTGGCGTGTTTTTTTGTGTAGAGATAGTTGAAGGGCTTAAGATTGACATAGGCTCCTTTTTACCGCGTGAGATTATCTCATGTCCATGGTAAAACACGTTGTAATACGACCCAAAAAAATATTTATGTTCAGAATTACTTAAAACTTGGTATGAATGCTCTTCAATACAATTAAATAAATACGTGTTATAGCATTTTTCGAAATTCATTCCACAAGGGGGTAAAATAGGAGACGAAAGTTTGTATGAACCTACCTTTTTAGAGATTTTATAGTTTTAGCGCGAGCAAAGCCGCAGGTTCTGCTAGTAAATAATAAAACTTTTTTTTTATACTAAATATTATGCAATACTAATATATTTTGTAGTGCTTTAGAATAATTGCCAACTCCGATTAGACTTTATAATATTAGATTTTTTCTATATCTACATGTATATTGCCACTCAGTTCAAAAACAAAATAAGTTAGACTAATAATTCTCAAGGTATCTACACTCAAAAGGAGGGATAGATGGATAGACATTGTATTTTCAAATATTTGTTTTATTTCAAAAAATATTCAAGCGGAATAATTATTCCTGTGGTTCCTATAATTCGGCTACATATATTCATCATGTTATTATTAATAGTATAAGCTTAAACAATACAAAATTTAATAGAATTAATCGACGGTTTATAAGCGATATAACAAAATTATAATACTCTTTATAAGCTTTCATATTAGAGCTAATATTGTTTTTAGAATATATATATTATATCTAGTCAGTGAAGTGTTTGTTATTTAGAAATTAAATATTTATTAATGAACACAGCCAGATAAGTAGATGGACTGCATAATGCTAAGTGGCCTAGACGGATTCATTGACAAGGCGCCGCCATCTTAGATGAATATTGCAAAGTATTTTCTCGCGTTTGTTCTATGTTTTGCAGGTTAAGTAAAACTAGCGACTCACCCTTGCTTTGCTTTGGGTTCGTCCCAAAAACAAAACAAATCTACTCCACGGGAACCGCACATTTTTTCAGGATCAAAAGTAATCCATTTATTATATTTAATTAATCTATATATGTACCAAATTTCATCCAAATCAGTTCTGTCGTTATGGCATAAAAGAGTAACAAACTTCCATTCATCTCTCCATCCATCGTCACAAACTTTCACTTTTATAATATTAGTATGGACATGGATAAGTAAGACTACATCTAGAATATAGTTTGGTATCAACATTATGTTTTTAAATATTTTTTTCTATATAACCATCTTAACAAACACATTTTAACTTTAAAGTTAGTCTCCTGAAAATGTGACTATCACAGTACAAGCATCATATTTGCTATCTTTAGTAACATTAAACTATGAACGAGAGAAGCTACAGGTAAAACTTAGTGAAAAATAATATTAAACAAAAATAATACCCATCTCTAAAAATATTCTATCCACGTTCCTATGATAGAATGCAAAATTTCATTCCCTGGTACTATCAATCTGATAAGCTTTTCAGAGCTTTGTGGCTCCGTCATGCAGCTTAAAGTTCTTTGACCCGCCTAACAATGCACCGTCCAACAGTCAATATAAACAGTAACCAAAGGTAAATAGATTTCTGAAGTAAATGCGTTTTCTGTTCTAATGTACAAATCTGCATAATGTAGTGCAAACTGGAGAATCTCTTGAGAATTTTCTGAGAATGTTATTTGTAGTTTGTTTAAAACATCACACTGCTCCATGCAAGATATTCTCCACTTAGAAAGTTATAAAATTATCATTACCCGCACTAGTAAAATATTACAACTATCATTACCTGCACTACCAATTTCCCCTTTAAATTTCTTAAGTGGACTGGGCTTTTATCCTGTATAATCCTATCAAAAATTAAGTGCATAGAAGCGACAAGTGCTCATAAACTGGACGTTTTATACACAGATACCCTGTTAGGCTGATGCAGACACGTTGCAGCGTGCTGATAAGGCCTTTGTGAATGTAGACGAAGATAATAACAGCTTACATTTGCGAGTGCTTTCTATAAGGCCCGAAGAAATGAAATTGAGTTTGAATGGTTATTCAAAAATTATTTCCTTAAATGTTTTCATAGATGGAAAATATGTGAATTATAATAACTCTTTAAACAATGATGTAACAAAAAAACTTACTAAGATAATAGAAATCTTCTATTTTTATAATACTTTATCTTTTGACTATCTTAGTATACATATATGAATATTTCTTTGATAAAAAATTTAAAAAGGTAACATAATATCTAAATTTTGTATATAAAAATGATATTGTGTAAACTTTTTGGAAATGAGAGTAGAAACCTTCTTTATGATATTCAAAAAAAACATACTAATAATATTACTTCAATTTTGGTGCATGACTTTTCTGCTATTACATTGTATATATTTTCTAGTACTCTTTTATTTCAAGTATCTATCGATGATTAAAAAAAAACACATTAAGTTAACTTTTAGCACGGCATTAAACTAAAATCAACAAATATTTTTATCTATCATTTATTGGATCTAATCTATAAAAAATGAATGAACATATCGGGACATTAACACACAAATGAATGCCTCTACCAGGACTAGAACTCATGACTGCTAGCACACCAAGTAGGGTCACTACAAACTAAACCAAACTTATCGTCTTATATTACTGAAACTTTATTAAAATTTAATTACGTATATGTTTAGCGTTATTCTAATATGGCCTTATGTCTTTATCTAACTTGAAATATAAATCTCTCAACGATATTCAAAATTTTACCCAAAATTCTATACAAATCCGCATAAAAGCGACCTTAATAAATTGGACGAGGGCTATGATTTAGTGGTGGGCTGATACACGCTGCGCTTTGATAAAGCTTCGTGAATATAAACGAAGATATGAGCTTTCAGTATGATAGCTTTCGTAGGCGTGTAAAAAGGAATATATAATAAGCTTTGTTCTCGTTTGATTGGTAAGCTTAAATTGTCCTTTGACAAAAATGGTAATAAGTTTTGCAAATTCAAAACCTATTAGTGTCCATATATAGAAAAGCTTTAACAGACCGTGGGTAGAGTACCGAGTGGTCGTTGGACTTTATATACAATTATAATAAAAAAACATAAATAAGAAGGAATATTTTTGACTTATCTAAATCACTACAACTTTCACACAGTATATATATTATTTGGATACGTCCGTCCGTTTCGACGTGAAAGAAGAACAAACAAACATACTTTCACATTTATAATATTATCATATTACATTAACATCTTTTAAACTTAATATCTTCGAAGTTTAATTACATCCAAGTAAAATTTACTCACACCAATTAATACATATATCAACATAGGGCCTGTTCCAAAAGTTATATATTTTATTATTATTTTCAATTCAAAATTGTAGCGGGCTATACACTCAAGTAAATAAAGAAAAACACATTGGCCAGAACATAGACCATATTAGACCATATATGTACATATATAGACTATTAAGTAAAACCTATCTACGTAAATAAGGTAAGTAGAGTAAGAAATAACATTATGTCAAGTTAACTGTAACACGAATTGAGTAAGAAAAATCTCGGGGTACATCATTAAATGGCCCAAAAACCTAAGGTGGGACAGTATATTATTAGAAGCCCAGTAATTGCCTAACGTCTTGCTAAAAGGAAAGTATTCCTAAATTTTCGCCAAAAGGATCTCGTAAATTGTGATTATCTTTAAGTATAACGTTGCTACCAACAGACCCACTCGTAGTATTTTATGAGGCGAGCCATCTGGGTCTTTGTCGACTACAATAAATTCAACGCACCCTGTTATGTCTTTTTCATGGACACCAGAAATATAGCTATAATATAGTTACTCTTATCTATATTTGACCCGTATAGTGATATATTAATAGTATTTAATATGTTTTTTTTAATTGACTATAATTATCATTTATTCTATTACTTATGTTTTATTATAATATTAATAATGAATACTAATATTATAAATGTAAAATTGTGTTTGTTTGTTTATTTGTTTGTCTTTCTTTCACGTCGAAAGGGAGTGACGGATTGCCATGTTTTTTGTGTGGAGATAGTTGGAGAGCTGGAGAGTGACATAGGCTACTTTTTACCGCGTGAGATTATCTAATTTCCACGGGAAAACACGTTATATGACAATCCAAAAAATATTCATGATCAGAATTACTTGAAACTTGGTATTAATGCTCTTCAATAAAATGAAATAAATACGTGTTTTTGCATTTTTCGAAATTCTTCCTATAGGGGGGTTAAATAGAGGATGAAAAATTTTTAGAGATTTTTTTTGTAGTTTTAGCGCGAGCGAAGCTGCGGGCTCTGCTAGTACTTTTATATGAGTCAATCATTTTTTTGTTATTAGAACGAGTATGTTTCAAAACAACCGCACTGAAACTTTAAATTAAAAAGCTTTAGTGATTTATAAATATACTAAATTACTATTGTCGCACGTGGGTATGTCTCTGTCACTCTTTCTGCTCAAAAGTTGATGGATTTGTTACTCAAATGGGGAAAATGCATGTATTCTCATAACAACTATTCGTGAACAAAATATGTGAATCATCTCTTACCATACAACGTCGAGATGACGATGGCGGAAAACATATAACAGAGTGATATTGCTATGAGAAAACGCGTTATATCTAATAAAAGTATTTAGAGTAACACGATATGTAACAACAGTGTATGAATATTAACGTACTAAAATATAACAAAATTTATAAAAATAAAAAAGACGGTTTCACACGATCTGTTATATCCTGAACATTAAAAACATTCCAGTCTGTGTCATCATATCCCCTCGTAAGTAGTTTCAAATGTAATAGAGCGCTATTATTCACGAATTTGGTGGAGTATTTTTGAAGACATAGTTGGCAAATATAAAAGGAATTACTTTTATTTTTCATCTCAACCACAGGATGTTGCCTTATGATATATGACTTTGGATCTAGATATTTGAACAGACAGACATCTGAAACTGAAGCAAAAAAATCTATGTGAAAGAAGTGTTGTGTATTTATTTTTTTAACACAAAATGACGCCTTTAATTCGTAGTTTATTGAAAAAATTGAGTTTGTGTTAAGTAAAAACGAATGTTCTTCTGTTTCGCCCATTTTATTAGTTATATTTGTATTGAATATTAAAGTATTTAACATATTCTAGTAATTCTAATTTTTGTTATACCCAAATTGACCCAGCGCGAGAATCGAATTTTAAACGCTGTAGATATTTCCAGTTAAATACAGAGCCACTACGCTTGAACTTACAATAGATCCTTAATAATGTTATACAGAAATAGAATTTGAAATTCTACCCTTTACTAAAATGCCTACCCTCTCAAAAATAATGTTCTCATATTATATCCGCTTTAAGGCGTCATCGGTTCGCAAAATAGCTTTTAAGCTCTAAATTTTTAAAGATATATTTTTTAATATATTTTTTTGTTCGTATTTTAAACGATAACATCTTTGAGCATTATTTTACTAATCTTTTTTTAATAAACACTTTTTACTTTAAAAAATGATTATTTAGCATAATTTAAGTTGTCTATTTTCCGCCTCAACGTAACGTATCTAAGCATATTATGTACATACATACATATATTAGGCTGGTATTACTTCTTATGTGGGAAGTCGTAGGTTCGTTTTAAATTTACACTTCACTACAGCAACAGCTTATCAAAGTCAAGTAAGAAAAGATAAAGAAATATAAATACAAAATTGTGTATTATACATATGAAAAATTAATGACATTGAAAATCGTTAAAGTCGAATACGATCTCTCATAATCTGAATTAATTACAACATAAGACGCCAATAAGTATTACGATAACATATATACATATAATTAAATTGTAACTAAGTCGAATCTGTACACTAAACATTTTTTGGAAAATCTTATTGAAAAAAACATTATTTACGATACAGAGGCCGAATCTATAGTTTTTAGAATTTTTGACTGTCTGTCTGTTACCGCATCACAGAAAAACCACTTGAGGGATTTTGATGAAAGCCGGGTCAACATATAGGATACTTTTTACCCCGGGAAAATGTCTCATTTCTGAGACAAAATACAAAAACTGCGTTGTAAGAGCGACACGTTTGGCTCAGTTTGTAGTAACCCTACTTGCTGCGCCAGCGGTTTCGGGTTCGAGTCCCGCTGGGGGAATGCATTTGTGTGATGAGCACGAATATTTGTACTCCAGTCATGGGTGTTTATATTTATAATATGTATAATGTATCAACTATCAGCTGGTATCCATAACACAGCCTCGTAGCTTACCATGGAACTAGATGGTGTTGTGTGTTAATGTCCTGACATATTTATTTATATTTAAGAGCATAATAATATGTAAAACCTAATAATTTGGTTTTTGGTCACCTGAACGCGGGCGGAGCCGCGAGCAATGCTAGTTATTTATAATTGCTATACTCAATCAAGTTTGATTATAATAGTACATATGCCTATAATATGATATAGCTATCTAAATAAAACTATTATTTCCCTTGGGTACCAAAAATAAGACAGTCCCTAATTACGTAGCTGAAATTAAATTCTTCCAACAAAACTAAGTATTTTCAGAAAATAAACCCAAAAATGTTGTAGCGAAAATAATTGTTTCAACCTTTAATAGAGACAATTGAGTAAAATTTATTTAGGCACATGTATACGGCGTCCCTTCCCGCCGCTCCTAAGGAAGATCGTGGAGGTCGGTCCACGACTGTTGTGTTTAGAATGGATGATACTGTAGAAGTGGTATTTACATTACTTTAAAGAAAAATAAATATTGTATAATAAATACCTTCTCTGTCTATTTATCTCACACTTTTCATATCTACTATTTGACATTATTTTTGCCCTTGATTTTATGATACATGTGGTCATTTTTACAAAAGTTTATATCTTATTTATTAATTTTGTAATATGTCTTAAGATAAAAGCCATTTTAAATAAGGTATCTAAAATGTCCTTAATCTATTACTTCATTCATAATAAATAAAATGGAGGCAACTAACAAATAAACTTCAACATTTTATCGAAAGGATTATCCGTTCATTCTTATATGTACATACTCATATATTATTTTAATTTATTCGGAGATAGTAAAATCGAGCTTATTCTCTTGAAAGCTGCACACTCACAGGGGTTTCTTATACTGCGGCTCGTAAAATATATATAGAATAGGTACTTAAGTAAACAATAGAATGTGAAAACACTTTTATGGTCAATATAATAATTATTATTTCTTCTCAAACCTGAGATCTACGGCTTAAAAAAGACATTTATTTGTTTCTGATGCTATTCAGATTTGTCGAATTACTTTGTTCTTTGATATCTTGTAAATAATTTAGTTACTTTCCGGTCATAGTCCACCATGCTGGCCAAGTGCGGGTTGGCGGACTTCATATGACTTTCGAAAACTTGCTAAGTTCTCTCAGACATGCAGGTGTTCTCACGATGTTTTCCTTCATCCTAAGGCAAGTGGTAATCATGTTAGAAATGATTCGCACATGAAAATATCAGAGGTGCGAGACCCGGGATTTGAACCCGGTTTACTCGGTTTCCCAAGTGAGCGCGTTACCACTGGGTTATAGGACCACTGTCTGGTGTGTTAAATATCTATATAAATAAATAGCCTATTTAATTGATAAAAATTATAAATTAAAATATTATTACAGTGGCAGATTATTTGATATCATTTCTAATATATAACAATCTAAGGCGGTGCGTATTAGGGCGGTCGTTTCGCAACATTCGTGTCAATTATCCGGGAGTTTTCCCGAGCGACGATTGCTCGCAATAGCCATCATTTAACCGGACGGTGCCGCTCTTGTAATGCCGTACATTTCACCCGCCATCAGTTATGTATGCACGTTACTAAGGGAGAACCATTGAGCGAACCCGCGCATAATGTCTCAATTAGGAAACAGATGCTGCAAGCCCAATTGCGAGCTGATGTAATTTTTTGTACTTTTCTTAATATAACAAAAGCATGAACAAAATAATATACGACTGTTGTATACAATGAAGTTTTTATGTTTATGTATCAAGTATTTTTTGTACTGGCTACAGTGGATCCCGTTATACCCTTCTGTGGTTTTCTTTATTTGGTTATATCTAAGCATATAATTATTCGTATATTTAATACTAGCTTCGCTCAGGTTCACCTCTAGGAAAACAAAAACCAACCGATCCCACGGGAACCATACATTTTTCCGGGATAAAAAGTATAATCATCTCATCATCTCATCATTCAGCCGTTCTGGCGCGAAAGATTAACAAACATACCCACATACTCACAAACTTTCATATTTATAATATTAGTATAGATAGTATAGATTTCTATCTTAAATAGGGAATTTGATAGATTGATTATAAGACTCTATACTAATACTATAAAGAGATAGAGTTGGTTTGTTTATTTGGTTAAAGGCGCTAATCTCGGGAACTACCAAACCGATTTTAAAAAATCCTTTTGCTTTAGATAGTTCGTTTATTGAGGAAGGCTATACGCTATATATTATCCCGTAAAAATGTACGGTTTCCGTGGGATAGATTTGTTTTTGTCTAGGACCAACCCGAAGCGAAACGAGGGTGAGTCGCTAGTATTAATATATTAATATTTGCAAGAAATTTTAATTTTTACTAAAAGATAATTGGATAACTCTATCAAGTAATACACCACTCTAAGTTTCACTTTAAGTATGTAATGGAGTGGAGCATACCTTCTATCTAGCTACTTGCTCTGCAAGAAATTTAATTTGTAGTTAATAGCTTATATTACAAGTTACTCAGACATATTCTGAAAGCTTATAGAATTACATACATATATTCTTGTAAGCTCTGTACTATTTTCTTACCATTATACGAAACCTTTTTTTTCTTAATGGGACATGGCAGGATCGCTTACGCAATCAACCACGATGCCCCGATGGCAGCTCTGCCAAAGCAGACCATAACAACCATGGGGTTGCTCCAACGGTCGGTCCAACGGTCACTCTACTGTTAGAGAAGTACCAGGAGTAACCCGCATGATACACTGCTTACTATTTTACGAAGCCTACACTAACTTCTGATATTATTTTTTAAGTAATACATAGGTCCGTGATACTAATCTTATGTAAAATAAAGGTCCATATCGTAGTCATTTTCTTTTGCCCTTTGAATAAACACATAATTACGTTTATCGGAAAAGCGCTTTCATAAAGACGATGGGTTATCCTGTGGTCACTTTTCCAGGATTCCGATTTGGAGGAAACTGTACGTGTTAGCAATTTATGAGAGCGATAATATCTGGATATAAATTCAAAGGATAACAATAAGACCCTTTATTGCCACCGTTGTTTTCACAAAAACGATTCAGCGGGCGATGAAGAGTTTTTTTTGGGAACATAAAATTGGGTAATGTCACGTTTCTTGATATATATTTACTTCACAGGTTTATTATTACAATGTTACATGGTGCTGAAGTGCTTACATCATTTGTTAAGAAAAATATATCCCAATATCGACGTAAAATAAATGGAATCTTTACCATATCGTAGGGGAATCTTTTTCTTGATTGTTGCAAGATTCTGCATAGTATAGAAAAATTTAAATAGTCTCATATTTCTTATTAACTAAAGCAAAATTTCTTAATTAAATACCGACCTCAATATATTTTAATATAAGCTATAATAAATTGATAGCAAATTTCATCACAAGACAGGCCTAATTCTTAACGAGCCGTCCCTACTATCCCAAAGGCTGGGCCCTAAATTCTTAAGAGGGTATAATTTCCTTCATTTCAGGTAAAACCGCAAGTTTAGAAACCACGCGTAGGCGATAGTCTTGTAAAATGAGATGGCCGATAGCAATCTGTATTTATTGACTGAATTCAAACAAAGAGTAGTCACTACAATAATTAACACATATTTTTGAATTTATATTAAACGTTTTTCAGAACTAGCTTTCTCTTTCGAGAAAACAAGAAAAGCGATAAAACTATAAACGCATGCAAAAATTTCTATAATTTTAATTTTCTTCTTATTTAGGTTTACTATCAAATTGATATGAAACACCATATTTCTATTTAACAATATACAAAAATACATACATACAAACATATTTATTATAGTAGTGTGATTATGATGAAAACTGTAGACAAATACAGTTAAATTTATGCAAGGTACATATTAAGTCTTAAATTTTTAAAAGGGTATAATTTCTAGTATTAGAGTAAGAGCCGCAATCTGAGAAACCGCAGGTGTGACGGAATCACCTTTGCATAACATATAGGAACTTAAACCCATGCATGCATGATTTCTTATGTGAATTATCGAAACCCTCTTTGGCAATTGATCTTTATAAATAAAACAGCTTTTACAAAACACTATTTATTTCATAGAAGATATCAGCTGAGTTAATGTATATGAGCATTTAATATTGATCAAGCAATCATATTTTCTTTTAAATATTCACATTTTTAATAAAATTATATAGTCATAGGATAATCCATACTAATATTATAAATGTGAAAGTGTGTTTGTTTGTCCTTCATTCACGTCAAAATGGAGCGAAGAATTGGCGTGATTTTTTGTGTGGAGATAGTTAGAGGACTGGAGAGAGACATAGGCTACTTTTTACCGCGGGAGATTATCTAATTCCCACAGGAAAACAAGTTATAGTACAATCCAAAAAAATATTTATAATCAGAATTACTTGAAACTTGGTATTAATGCTCTTCAATAAAGTTAAATAAATACGTGTTTTAACATTTTTCGAAATTCATCCTATAAGGGGGTAGAATAGAGGATGAAAGTTTGTATGAAACTACCTTTTTAGAGATTTTTTTGTATTTTAGCGCGAGCGAAGCCGCGGGTTCTGCTAGTAAGGATATAATTTCATGAACTGATAAGCTAAACCTATATGGTATGAGACACATATATAACCTAGATGGCATGTAAGTGATAACTTACAAATCCCAAAACTATTAAATATAATTTATCATGTAAAGCCAAATAAATTCATAACTAAGGCAATATATTTTGAATTTAATTTGTCCCCAAGGATTTTGGTCCAAAGTTACAGTCAGGAGCTGCAACGGACAGTTGTGTTGAAAGCGGTACATAAATTACGATGTTTGCAAAGTGTCAAGCTGGATTTACGGCACTCCTCATAAAACTATATGGAATTACTGATAGCTCATCTCTCATACAACATGCGAGCTAATTAAACATTTCATTAGAGTATGTTAACGTTTCACTCATGTAAATGGTCATCGTGCTTTTGATCTTCAGTAGAAAATTAAAGAGTGTACCATATATATAAAAAAATAACTTCCCTTAGTTAATAACTAAATTAATTAAGTACTACTTAATTAAGTAGTATATTTCGGAGTCTTTTTATAATAAGACAAGTGCAAATTTATTATACATTCATGTTACAATTTTTGCGGTTTAATTACAGGACTCTTACCTCTATCAAAATTATATAGATTAAATAAATTCCTTAAAGGTTCTAAACTTGGATAACTCAAGCCACAAGCACATATCCACATAGTGATAAATGGGTGGACCAAACCCTTTAGATATAGGCAAAAAATAAAGGTCTTCACCAGCCGGTCCTGACTTTTGATATATTAGAATGTTCATATTTTTTATTACTAGTTAAAAATTTGGGGACCCTTCGTTAAGCTACTCGTGTCTCGTATAATTACAATTATATTAATAATTGTTAGTAAATGCTCAGTGGCCATGGTCTAATTCTTTCATAATTCACGCTTTTATTTTTTTAACCCACGACCAAAAAAGTAGGGTATTATAAGTTTGATGTGTCTGTTTGTGTGTCTTTGTGTTTGTGTGTATGTGTATATGTGTATGTGTGTGTATCTGTGTGTCTGTCTGTAGCAACGCAGCTCCTAAACGAATGGACCAATTTTGATTCGTTTTTTTTTGGTTGAAAGCTGATGTTGACGATAAAACCTGACGTGAGCGTCGCCGTCGGGGAACAGCTAAGTAAATAAAATAAAAACCAGAATACAAATAAAAAGAAGATTGATAATGATAAAATATTAGCAGTCCCCTGACGGGCCGACGCCATCATCAAAGTATTAATACATTAGTACTTTTAATGAAGGTAAAATTCCGAGAGAGAAATCTTCTTTTTTTACTTCTTAAACGGTTTTTGTTGATGTCAGGAGTTATTCAAAATTTTTTATTTTATTTTTTACGAATTATAACTAATTTAAGCTTGATCACAAAGGTAAGCAACCAAGCATTGGTTGGCACTATGATATAATGCAAGGTACTGTGGCTAGAGGCAGTGCTAGTGCAATGGTCGCTTGGGAAACCGAAAGAAGCGGGTTCAAATCAAGGTCTCCTCTACCCCTTATATTTTCATGCGCGAATAGTTTTCAACATGGTAATTACCACTTGTCTTACGGTAATATGAGGAAATCTGCATGTCTGAGATAACCTAGCAAGTTTTCGGAACACATATGAAGTCCGCCAACCCACACGTGGCCACCGTGGTGAACTATAGTCTGAACCCCCTCGCATTGAAGACCTAAGGCCAGCAGTGGGACGTTAATAAAGGGCTGAATACATACATACGTACATACATACTGTGGTTTCTAGACAAAGAAAAATTATTTACAACACATTGTACTCAATGTAGCCAAGCAATTAATTATCCAATAAACTAGACTAGGTAAATCTATTCAACTAAATGAGGTAGGGGGTGGATGATTCGTGTGATTTAGGTATGAGAGCACACAAATATAATGAATTCGCTTACGAAGCGTTACGATCCTTGGATCATTGAATATAGATGAGGGATCAAAGAAAATTACGAGTCCTCGATAAAATTTTGCGCTGCGCAAAGGAATTCCACTTACTTCCCCGTTCGTATGTCTTAATACTATTATTTTTAAATGAAAATATGTAAATTATAACTAAAATATTTCACTATAGGTAATCCAATTTATAATGAATTTTATTTTTTGAGTGATCTTTCTATTCCAATTCATGTGATTATTAAAAGGAAGGAAAGTTAGGAGAGAATTAAAGAAAACGAAATAATATTTAGTTTTGTCCTTCTTTTCTAATAGTTACTACAGAAATATCTATCATAAACATTAACATAAAAAATATTTAAATATAAAATATATTTTTGTTTATATCCATTGTAGTAGAACAATTTTTTTTTATAATATATAAATTAATAGTAAAACATCATTTTTAAAAACAAGCTTTTATTTAAATGCTCTAAAAAGAAAATAAACTTTAAATTAAATCAAACCCTACAACTTTTTACATTACAAAATTTATCTTTATAATAACATTCTAAGCCGAATCTGTAAATTAAATCTTTTTTGGATAATCTTATTTGAAATAAACATTATTATTGATACACAGGCCGAATCTATAGTTTATAGAATTTTTGTCTGTCTGACCGCATCACGAAAACACAACTGGACAGATTTTAATGAAATTTAGTATGATGTTAACTGGTAATCCGGGTCAACGTATAATATACTATATAGTAGCGGGAAAATATGTCATCTCTGAGCTATACGTTAAAAAGTAACTAGGGACGAACCCGAGCCGGGCGAGGGTGAGTCAGTATTATATGATATAAAAGCTTGTGGCGAGTTCTACCTATTTTAAATATTATATTCTTGTTTATCTACATAGGCAAAGTAGTAAAATTTGGCACACTAATTTGATTCCGGTACAATGGAAATCAAACTACTAGCCTAACAGCTCAATCGGACACAGGGAAGTGGGTCAAGTTCTCAAGTCAAAGTCAAATAGTCAAAGTTCCTAGATTCCATTACACACCCGGACAGGTGATACTAAATAAAAGCTTCTAAAAACAATATTATTTTTGAAAAATTTCAAATTTTATTTTTAATTTTACTAATTAATTTAATTGCATATATATTACAAACAAAGCTTTTCCCATATTAAGATAAGGATTTCCGTTTACATTCAAGATGGGAAGTGAGTCCGCACGCCGTGAATCCGCAACAGATTCAAATTTATAAATTAACATATAAATCGAAAGATTTACCCTAAATAAGATCAAAAGAATTTGTCGTAAGCTTGGGGGGCTGATGACTGTTTATGGCCGTATCAATGCGCCGGTAATCTCGAAATACTCTTTTTTACATTATACATACTTTGATCGAAAAACTTAATTTTATCTCCGGTATGTCGATAACGCATCTATATTTTTTTTGTTTTCCTTTTTATAACAACAAACGTTGTAAAACAGTTGAGTTAGTTGCAAGCAAGTTGTTTATATTGGATTATTTACTATAGTGCCCCCTAATACGTTAAATATTTCATTAAATGATGTAATTTATTACGTCATGTTAGAGTTTTTAGTACGATAAAGCGCAATACAAGAAACTGAATCATTAAAAATGTGTTTATTTTAGTATTCTCATATATTTTTGAAAAAAATAATATAATACATAACATAGCTATACTATGATGAAGATAAAATAAGATATTGTTAGCAAGTGAAAGAAGCATTAAAATTTCTAAAGAGTTATACATTTTACATAGTACTAGCAGAACCCGCGGCTTCGCTCGCGTTCAAACTAAAACAAAGCTCTAAGCAGGTAGGTTTCATACAAACTTTCATCCCCTATTTTACCCCCCAAATGGGATCAATTTCGAAAAATGCTAAAACACGTATTTATTTAATTATATTGAAGAGCAATAATACCAAATTTCAAGTAATTCTGATCATAAATATTTTTTTGGATCATATTATAATGTGTTTTCCCGTGGAAATGAGATAATATCCCGCGATAAAAGTAGCCTATGTCACTCTCCAGCTCTCCAACTATCTCCGCACCAAAAATCATGCCAACCTGTCACTCCATTTCGACGTGAAAAAGAGACAGGCAAACAAACACTTTCACATATATAATATTAGTATGGATATGGATAGATAGTACTTCAAATAGCTAATACCTACAACTGAAAAAATGACTGTTTATTTATCAACATTCCTTTCTCAATAAAAATGAACTCGTGACCAGTGTTTTAACTGCAATGACACTGCCAGCTGTATAAAATATGTATAATATCTAGCATTATTGTAATACTTTTTTAAATTTACGCGAATATTTGACATATTAAATAAACCCGCGGAAAAATCCGAAAAGATTGAAGTTGTATATAAATTAAAATGGATAAAGTATGTTATCCTTAAGAGATAGACATGTGCCATCGCGGACTTTTCTGTACACCTATATAAGATACACAATTCCACCATACATTATTTTGTTATATCTTAAAGGGTTTAGGCAGTGTTTTCGTTGAAAGCTCCCAGACCGCAAATTTTTTCGACACCTCCAACAAATATCGTTATATTTTAGCCAATGTATACAAAAAATTAACAAATTATATACTAAAAGCTTTCTCTTGAATCACTCTATCTATTAAAAAAACCGCATCAAAATCCGTTGAGTAGTTTTAACGATCTAAACATACATAGGGACAGACAGACAGCGGGAAGCGACTTTGTTTTATACTATGTAGTGATAGCATTATTAGCTCTTTAACTTATTTTTTAAGTCTAATATTATTTACTCCAGGCACTATAATTTGTTATGAAGACCGGCCAATTATAAAAACAACGGAAACGTGCCACCTAGAAATCATAATACACGTAAACAAAATCATAAATATTGTGTTGCACTTCAAAATACACCGTATTTAGATAGAATTAAAGTTGATAATCGTTATTTTGACTAGGACTATCCAATTACTGAAGTTCTTTTGACTTTGTTGGGTAAACTGGGCTATAATCATTACAGCTAAGTGTTATAACTTGAGCAAATATAAGTGGAATATATTCAGTTCGATTGCTTACGTATTTAACCCCCTGTTCATGGGCCTTCAAATTGTTTTCGAGTATGGCGTTATGGAAACGTTTTATGTAATCATTCTCATTTATATGGATAAGATATAAATGAGAGTAAACATTTATAATTCAGTATACTAATACATTAACTATTGTTAGTTATATCTATCACCAATTTGAAAAGACTAAGAAAATGCTTGAGCATTAAAACGATTTGTCAGGATTCTATAACAAAAAGGCTTATTAAGTTTGAAATTGTTTTTGTCCTTATATCACAGCCATTTTATTAAAAGACTGACTATATAACTAATATTTAGTTTAAGGCCATGTAAAGGAATTATCAATATTTTATATCGGTATACGTTTCAAAACAACTTTTTTTTATTTCTCCCAATAGGTACTAACATAGTGCCTGCCATCAACTTATGACAGATGACGCGCCAGTGCTAGATATCTATTAGTTTAATTCTTTTAGTCTGTATATCAGACAAAACCAAACAATAGGTACAACTGTAGTTTCTATATATATATATATATATATATATATATATATATATATATATATTTACAGAATTCATTTATCAATTTATTAATTATAATTTAATAATTAAATTTAAATTTAATAACAGATTTTGCAATTTATTTATTTAACACAAACACATATATTACATTGATTATTAAGATCAAAACTTTTATTTCTTTCGTTTATAACAATAAAGTAAAACATATATCAAGCACAAAACACTCTGTATAAAGAAAGGCAAAATAACAACTTATTTATCATCCAAAATTACGACTTCGATAAAATCGTATCTATGTATTTGTGTACATTTTCGCTTACGCAGCCTTCTAAAAAGTTAGCCATAAATTTTATGCATGCTCATATACTTTCAATCCAATATACATAATACAACTGTATTGAGTTCTACTAAGGTCGAGAGGAAATAAGTAAGTTATTTTTGATAATATAACGTTCAGAAACCTTAGATTTAATTTCTTATATTAATATTTCTTTAAAGTAGCGCTTTACATTATTAAGAAAAGCTTGCTTATATTTAGTTATAATACAATTACAAACAAATTATATTGAAAATATTATTTTATCTATTGATTTATGTACCATAAAATATGTATTATACAAAAGTAACAAAATGTGGACAAAGGGTAACTTATCTCTTTAAGAGATTTCTTCCAGAAACCCTTCAGAAGTGAGAAAATAAGTTAATTTAATAATATTTTGTAATATTTATCAGACGTTAAAATAATATAGATTTTCTAATTAGTATTTTTACAGTTCAGCTTCTTGACAAAAATCACGGATACAATCTCAACGATACTAGGGGAATCATACGATAGTCCACCCTAGCCTAAAGTGGTTTGGTGGACTTCATACGTCTAGTTAGATTGTTTGAGACATTCCCCATCCATCATCGTATGAGCAAGTGGTAATCATATTGAAAACTAGCGGCTCACCCTCGCACCTCTCAGTTCGCCTCCAGAAAAACAAAAACAAATCTATCCCACGGGAACCGTACATTTTTCCGGGATAAAAAGTAGTATGTGTTATTCTGATGTATGAGCTATATTATTGTAAAGTTGCATCAAAATCCATTCTGTAGTTTTCGCGTGAAAGAGTAACAAACATACATCCATACATACAGTCTTACAAACTTTCGCGCTTATAATATTAGTAGGATGATACTCATATTATATAAGCTTCAAGGACGCTGGACCCCGGTTTGAACCCGCGTGACGTTGTTTTTAAGGGAGCCTTACCACTGGATTACAATGCAATAACGAAATATTTTTCTATTTTTTTTATAATAAACAAACGATTGCTCACCTCTTTTTTATTTATTTTAAGTTATATAAATAATAATTAAAAGCTTAATTTAAAGAATACATATTTTAAATACGTAATTAAGTTATTATTATACTCATATTTTTATAATATGGGTTAGTTAAGAAAAGCTTACAGCGAACATTATAACAATATTGAATAAAATTAATGAGCAAAGCCCTAAGTTAGCTTGTTAAATAATTTATGATCTTACTTATTATTGTAATACCAATAGGATATCGATACAGGATAATATCAGCATAAGTATTATAGTCCCAATACAAAATATCTTATAAATGTATTGAGACATTTTCCCATCAGCTTATCTATACTAATATTATAAAGAGGTACAGTTTGTGAGTTTGTGACGTTGTAGGGGGTAATCTCTTGATCTACTGAATCGATTTAGATGAAATTTGGTAAGAAGATAGTTTGTGACCTTTTTATCCCGGAATCATTCCTTAAGGGGGTGAAAATGGGGATCAAGGTTTGTATAAGGAATTAAAATGGGGAATTGTAGAATATTTTTACTAACAATTTAATATTATACGACCGTCAAAATTATGACAGTATTGTTGTATAAAAAACTTCTGCTTGCAATTCAAATTCGAGCTTTTTCAGTTATTTTTTTTTAGATTTTTCGAAATTTCGTATGGATTTAGTACGGCAAAAATAATGAGTTACATATTTCAGCGTTTTCTAAAATTCAACCCCTAAGAGGGTAAAATAGGGGATGACAGTTTGTATGAAACCCACTTTTTAGAGTTTTTTTTGTAGTTTTAGCGCGAGCGAAGCCGCGGGTTCTGCTAGTAAAATATATCGCTTATCTCAGTATGGCTCATTGTTTTTGAGCGACTTCCATGTAGATAAATGAAGCGAAAACTTTTTCCATGGAAGAGAGAAAGGGTTCCCATGGATTATTTGGCAGGATGTAGTGAGAGTTGGAGTGAAGGTTGTAAATCTTCTTTTTCCTAATGAATATGTCCAATACAATAAATTGACCCCTGCGAGATTCGATCCCACGGCCTATTTTGCATCCTATTACTTTACGGTAATTAATTTTTATCTATGTCACAGCTACTGAAATGTTTTAAACGGTTTTATTTAGTTTGCCTTGTTTTTTTGGGTCAGTAATTGAAATTTTATCCTTTTCCTGTCGACAGATTGATCTGTTATTTGATTTTTGATTTGATTTGATATTTGGTTCGCTTAGTTAAGTACCTCTAGTTCTGATGACAATACAATTATTGAATATAATAGTAGGTTACATACAAACATTCATATTCCGATTTGCATCAATATGCTACCAATAAGAAGATTAAAAACTCTAATAAAGTTAGTCCACGCGGTGTGCCTTTTATGGTAAGTTTGCTTAGAAAATCCCTCAACGCTAAACAATCAAAGTCCTAAGGCGGAGCTTATTCATTGTAGACTTTTATTAATGCTTTAAGTATACAATAAAATCATTTTATATTTAAAACGCTGGCGTTAGATAGCGATAGCATAAAAAAATATTTATTATTTTATTTCTTTTAGAATAAATGTCGTTGCGTAATAATAATATTCTCCTAATCTGTTTTGGTCGCATTCGGCCATTCTGAGATTAGCCAAATGCGTAAAAGATATTGAAGTTCTCAAGTATCTCTTTATGATTAGCAACAGCTTTTACTCTCGTCTTCGTCTCCCATACTAATGTTACACTTAGCCGCAGGACGAAAGATATACACCGAAATATAGATTATGAGGACGGTCAATGAATAGGCTACTTTATAAGTTATAACCCCACTCCTCATACCATGCGGGCGGAGCTGCGGAATAACTTATATGCAATATATGGAAGTTTCTGGCAACAATATATTATAAAACATAGAAAAACATAAGCAAATCTATCCCTTGGGAACCGTACGTTTTTCCGGGATAAAAAGTAGCCTATGTGTTATTCCAAGCCATAATCTATCTCTGTGCTAAATTTCATTCAGATCCGTTCATCCATTCTGGTGTGAAAGAGTAACAAACATCCATACTCACAAACTTTCACCTTTATAATTTTTATACAGATAAATACAAATTCATATTATACTTAAGAAGTTATAGAATAGTAAAATTACACCTTATAACAACGCTTCAAACCCCTTACGTTAATATCGAATTAGGTCAAGTGTGAGTTAAATTCGCTCAAGTTTGTTCAAACACCAATTGTGAGGGAACAGACGTGCCAAAACACAATATTCTATTTTGTTA
Organism: Brenthis ino; assembly: GCA_921882275.1. Classification (NCBI taxonomy): domain Eukaryota; kingdom Metazoa; phylum Arthropoda; class Insecta; order Lepidoptera; family Nymphalidae; genus Brenthis; species Brenthis ino. The sequence continues at coordinate 28,496,015 of OV170222.1, read as the reverse complement.
AGTTTTCACCAATATAATATTGAAGTATTAGTAGTAAATAGTATATAAAATCCTACTGCTGGGCATAGTCCATACTTAATACTATAAATGTGAAAGTTTGTGAGGATGGATGGATGTTTGTTACTCTTTCACGCTAGAGCGGCTAAACCAATCTGGATTAAATTTGACACAAAGATAGATTATAGTCTGCAATAATACAAAGGTTACTTTTTATCCCGGAAAAATGTACGGTTCCCATGGGATAGGTTTATTTTCGTTTAGAGACGAACCCAAAGCGAAAGGAGAGTGAGCCACTTGTCTTAAGATAAGGGGGATACGGAGCCTTCAGTGTGCCAGTCTGACTAAGTTTTGTAAAAATGTTAACGATTGTAAAGTACTCGTACATCATGTCTAAGTCCTTTGCTAATGTAACATATTATTGCGTCATATTTTTATTTATATATTTAAACATTTAAAGGAATATATTTTATTCATCATAGATTTTTTCCGTAATACCATTTCAATATGATCGACATGCCTATCAATAGCGTTGAAACTTCCATTGCATCTCTATGTGTAAATATATGATCTTCCTGTTTGAAATTGACGTATATTGGCTTTGCGCTGTCTAGTGTCTGCCTTTTTCAATAGAAAAGTCTTCATATTTTACCAGATTTATATGTACGTATTCAAATATAATATATAAAAATAAAGCGTTAAGTTGAGTTGTACCTACTTACATATTTAGTTAATTATATTAAGTACACTAATAGTCTAAGATCCGAGGTCCATCTTTCACTTTCCATTGTTAAGGACGACTTTACTTCGGATCTAATACTATCAGTTTGCCTAATTAAATATAGTAAACTAGCCGAACCCGCGGCTTCGTTCGTGCTAAAACTATAAAAAAAACTCTAAAACGGCAGGTTTCATACAAAATTTAATCCCTTATTTTACCACCTTAATACGGCATGAATTTCGAAAATTCCTAAAATACGTAATTATTTTATTGTATTGAAGAGCATTAATACCAAGTTTCACGTAATTCTGATCAGAAATATATATTTTTTTGAGTTGTGTTTTTACGTATTTTCCTGTGGGAATGAGATAATCTCCCGCGGCAAAAAAAATAACTTATGTCACACTTCAGCTTTCCAACTATCTTCACACAAAAAATCACGCCAATCCGTTACTCCGTTTTGACGTGAAAGAAGGACAAACAAACAGACTTTCACATTTATAATATTAGTATGGATAGACATCTTCAGTCTTTTTTAATTTCATTTCATTACTTACCATATTAGCTACTCTTTTGACTTTCTATATCATCGCAATTATTCATACGTAATTCAACTCTGTCGTGCATATCGCCTTGCTCCAATTTTTCAATTTTAAAGCTTACACCACAAGTTACAATACTACTAGCAAAATTTACCAACAACTTATCTTATTTTTTAAACCGGACTCTTATCTGTGATCGTTACTGATATTTATACATATTAATGAAATATATTTTTTTGTATACATACATATTATAGGTATAGTGTATACTTTATTAAAAAAACACATATTTGTCCAATGTACATTGTATAAATATCGTAACTTTTAAAAATTATATTATCTATAGATACATATAATAAAATTCTAACTGAGTCGAATCTGTACATTAAATATTTTTTGTGATATCTTATTGAAATAGTCATTATTATCGATACAGAGGCCGAATCTATAGTTTTTAGAATTTTTAGTCTATCTGTCTGTCTGTTACCGCATCACAACAAAACCACTGAACAGATTTTGATGAAATTTGTTATGATGATAGCTGGTTATCCGGGTCAACATATAGGATACTTTTTACGGCGAGAAAAAATTCATCTCTGAGAAACCTATACTCGTACTAGACGTTAAAACGTAACTAGGTACGAACCCGAGCGGAGCGAGGGTGAATCGCTTGTAATACGAGTATTATAACGAGTTATGAAAAACCCAATATTCTATTTTACTAGAAACTGCTTTAATAAAATATGATGTTGATAAAATGCATTGTATCGTAAAGGTGTAGTCATTCATCATTGCTACCACTTCTCGGGATAAGCGATGAATACCTAAATAATATCCAAAATGAAGTTGCCTCCATATCATAGAATAAAGATGAGAAGATCACGCGATATTGCGCGGATGCTGGAGGGACCTGAGTTTATCTCGGATAATAAGGTTTTATACAAAAGCTTATGGTAAGTGTAAGTAAATAAGCTATTCGTTATATAATTGTGAAAGGAATCCGAGTAAAAATTATTACTTTTATCAAAAGGTTATGGGTTCGAATTTTGCAGGGAGTAAATATTTGAATTAAACTTACAAATTATTTACGGGCTTATTTAAACAAGATAATATGGTAGAATCAATTACGTTAGAAAAAACTAAAAATTCTGTGGGAATGACATTAAAACACTATGATGTGTTTTTCTATAAGTGAAGACTATTAAAGTTTTTCATGTCATATTTTCATAATATTCACTGACTAATTTCAAAGACATAGAAAAAAGACAGCTAGAAAAAATAAATATTTTGTAAAATAAACAAAAGTAATTAACGTAAAGCAATAAATATTATGTTCAGTTTTCAATTTAAGTACTTACGCGAAAGAAAATTGTTTGAAGGTATTTTTACTAATATATATTTTTAAGCTTAGGATCAATATACAAAATTTAAAAAATCTAAATCAAGCACATTGAATGCAAAACACAATATAAAATTCATTAGTCACACAACTAAAATAATAACTGTTTTGGTTAGGTTAGATTAATTATCTTCAGGTTGTCAAAATGAAGTTGCCTCGTTCCATAAAATAAAGATGAGAATATCACAGGATATTGCGCGACGCGACCTGAGTTTATCCCCGTTAAATAGGGCTTTATATTGCAGCTCTTAATACCGAGTAAATTACAGAAGCATCTCAATTTAAAAGCATTTCATAACTATCCATCGCGTTATTAAAAATAATCATTTGGCGTATAATAAAAATAACATTTCGTTTTTGCTTTTAACGGAATACCACATTTTTTTATTATAGTGTTGCAGTATAATTGAGAAAAACACTTAAAACAGTGTTATTAAGAAGATTTATAAAACCATATTGTTTTTCGATTTATCTTATATATAAAATTTCCATGTCACAATGTTTGTTACCGTACTCCACCGAAACGGCTTTACCGATTTTTACCAAATTTTATATGCGTATTCAGTAGGTTTGAGAATCGGCTACAATCTATTTTTCATACCCCTAAGTGATAAGGATAAGGGTGGTCCTCCCAGACCCCACCCCAGGGACGAACCCGAGCGGAGCGAGGGTGAGTCGCTAGTTTGTTTGTATAGCATATACATATTTTTATAGAGAGTTCTAAAGGAGGCAAATGAGTACTGAAGTTTGTATGAATAAAGTATTTTTTTCGAGCTTACATTATTTAAATATACTTGTACAATGTACGAGTACATGTCAATGAATGAAGTTAATATAAAACAGCAAATGTCAAAAAAAGAGATTATAATTTGTAATATGTACTATACCAGCACCCTAAGTCAAATAACACTTTTGGAGATTTTAGTATGATAGAAATCTTGATAAAGTGCCTAGTTTTTCTAAGGAACTAAAAATCAGAATAAATTCGCAAAATAATCCGAAAGTTTCATTTAAAATGCCGAGTTTTTGTTTTGTTTTATTATTCGTATTATTAAAGTTAAATATTTTTTCAATAATTTAAGTCATTTTTTTTATTGAGTTCAGCTGATTTTTCACAAATTTTCTAAAAACAAACAGTTATTCCAAATATGCCGGAGTTCCTCTAATTTTTTTTTTGGTGTCAATGTAGGATGAGTGGTGATTTATAATTTCCACATCCACCATAATAATATGATTATCAAATAATTGGGTTTGCAGAGTAAAATACGGTAATATTTTTATTTTTTTCAAAATAGAAACTTTATTATTACAACAGTATGAATATGCATCTGATTATATAAAGGTGAAACATTTTTTTATAATATTTATTGCTTTTGAATTAAACCTACATCGATATTTTTTAATGTAATTTCTTTTTGATTGAGAAAATAATTATTAAAAAGTGCAAATATAGGTGGAAAATTCAAAGTAGTTGATAGGCACGCCATTGGTCAGACTATGGCCTCAAAGTATTATATTTTGCAATGTAAGCGATTTTGTCGCTTAGTCGATTTTTTCGCGTTCGCTAGAAACTAAAGTCGTCATTTTTCTATGTATGATACTTTGACGTCACGCCAAGCGAGTGAAATAGCTGGCGCTTAAAGTATCCCTATCGGTATGATATTTAATTTTTTTTATACGATTTTTTTTTGAAGCAGGATTTTTTTACAATTATATAACGATGTTAGCTATTGTATAAAAAATATAAAAAAGTCACCCATATTCCCTATTATTTCCGCCCCTACCAAACTAAGCGTGGTAAACGCCAGATCGTTAGAAAACTATAAAAGGCAATAAATATTACCCACTAATTCTACCTACAATTTATTTTAACCATTCAAATATTTATTTTCATTTTAAACTGTTGAAAATAGCAAGTCACTAAGTCAAATGGAACAGCATTTATAAAGCCTAGTATAGTGAAAACTTAAACAAAAGCCGGTCGGTCGTGTGCCTGCAAATAGGATCGCGTGACAATTTTTAATTAAACTTGTGTGGCGCTCCCATTCGTCAACCGCTTAAAGTTAACCATCTACATACACCGCTTTAAGCTGTAAGACACTAAATAAACGTACTGTTATATTTTTTTTTTGTTTTTTTTTGTTTCTTTTTGAAGTTTATATTTCTTTTGGGACGTTTGGAAAAAAATATGAAAGTAAAATTTTTACGATGCGCGCGCACACCGACAACCAAAAATCTACATGATGAAGTAAGCTGATAACGGTTTGTTGCCATGGTAACCGTTATTATTGTCTGACAAATAATATAATATACTATATTGTTTCCTTAAATGATATTCTACAAATATATGATTGTAATATGCCCAGTATGCCTGGTTTAATTATTTTATTAATTTATCATTTCTTTTACAAATAGAGAGTTGTGACATACGGAATGAAATCTTCAGCTTTTTTTGTTATATTACGCCAAACAAGTAACTTCTTACATGCGTACATAAATACACACACACACGTTTTTTTTTAAATTAGGTTATACAAATATAAGTACATCTTTTCATACAAATTCACTCCCTTTAATCTTTTGCATCCGTTTTAAATAAAATCAAGTTTAAGTTATTTTTGGATTCAAAAATAAAATTTTCTAATGTTTTAAACCATATGTTGGAAATAAATTAATGTCATCATTATTCACCCTGCTCAAGCTATTTTGAAGTAATGGGTGGTAAACATGTATATAGACATAAAGTGATAAAAAATATTAAATAAGTTAATTAAGCACCTACTACAGACGAAATATCCACCTACATCGACTTGATTATTTACGCCTTTTGAATAATAATTTTACATTATTATTCGTAGTATACGTGATTAATTTATTATTAACTTTATTATACATTGTATAATGACGATTACGCGGTAACTACACCTATAGTTTACTAACGACTCACCCTCGCTCCGCTCGGGTTCGACCCTAGTTACGTTTTAACGTTTAGTATAGATTTCTCAGAGATGAGATTTTTTCTTGCAGTAAAAGTAGTTCCAGTAGTATTCTGTATTTTGACCCGGATAACCAGCTCTCATCATGCCTTTCATCAAAATCTGTCCAGTAGTTTTCTTGTGATACGGTCACAGACAGACAGACAAAAAAAAGAGTATAAACCATAGATAGAATTGATAATTGATTCTGAAATGAAATATTTGAACTTATTTTAAGTTCAATTTCAATTAAACTAGTGTTTTTTATGCTCATCCAAGTTTTGTTACTAATAAAACATTTTACGAAAAACGCTATAAAGGTTAGTAGCACAACGTAGCACCTTAATGGAAAATTTATCAATATTTTGTAAAGGTTAGCAATAAGGCCTAGATTCTCGGAACGAAAGCTAATGTCAGTGGCATATATTAAGTAAAGATTTTTCTACACAGTCATGTAGTATATAATGCTTATATTTATGAATTTACATAGCGTGTTTTATGATATGTAAGTGAATAGGCGTTTCAAACGTAAAGCCTGCCCTTTTTCCTTGAAATATGACTTTTGATTTTGTATTTATATTTTAAAACATGCTACGTATGCGTATGTACAATATACTAAATTAGTATTTATAATATACAAAAATCAGGCTGTGGTAGCCCAGTGGTAACGAGATCGCTTGAAATATCAAGTGAAGCAAATTCAAAAACCGGATCTCGCACCTCTGAGATTTTCATGTACAAATGATTTTCAATTTGATTAACATTAGTATTACGGTAAAGGAAGTCATCATATGCAAAGCTCCTTGTCTGAGAGAACTTAACTAATTTTCCAAAAACATGTAAAGTCCGCTAACACATGGATCTCTAGATATTGAGGGGAAGCTCGTGCTGAGCAATAAAATATTTATAGGGCTGAATTATAAGTATTATTATTATATACAAATGTTTCGCTGTAGAAAGATGTATATAGATGTTCGATAGATGGATATCAATATCGCAGGTATTATTCTAGTAACACATATTGACGCCATGACTTGGGTATTCAGCCCTTTTTAACGTCCCACTGCTGGGCACGGGCCTCCCTTCAGCACGAGGGGAATCAGGCCATAGTCCACCACGCTGGCCAAGTGCGGGTTGGCATCTCTTTTGACTTGATCTTCACATGTCTTTTGAAAACTTGCTAGGTTCTCTCAGACATGCAGGTTTCCTCACGATGTTTTCCTTCACCGTTAAGACAAGTGGTAATCATGTTGGAAATGATTCGCACATGAAAATATCAGAGGTGCGAGACCCGGGATTTAAACTCACTTCATTCGGTTTCCCAAGCGAGCGCGTTACCACTGGGCCACCACTGCCCATGACTTGTGCGTTCATAATATCATTTAAGCTCCACTTAACATAATAATTTACGAGATATACATTTTATCATGATCGTGAACATTAACAAAAGAAACCAAGAAAGGCCAGAGCAGTGACCGGAAGAGAGTAGCTGAGCATTATGTTTTAGTATATAAAAAAGTAATTGCATAAAATTCAAATAAACACATAAAACTTTTATCTCTCTTTATTGCTCGTACCCTAAAACCGCCTTCCTGATTCAAACCCAATTTTTATGTGCGATGAAGCAAAATACTTATAATGATATCTTTCCAATCGATTGTAAATATTGTCCTTTTTTCACTGAACTGGCATGATTTTAGTATAGGTACATTCCCGAAGAAATTGAATATAAAATAATAAATATTCTTCTGAGTAATGTCGATCACTGTAGCGGTAAATTATATATGGAAATGTGCCCATTAACGGCTATATTTCATCTATACATATAATAAAATTGTAACTAAGCCGAATCTACACATTAAATATTTTTTTGGAAAATCTTATTGAAATAGACATTATTATCGATACAGAGGCCGAATCTATAGTTTTTAGAATTTTTGTCTATCTGTCTGTTTGTCTGTTACCGCATCACAGAAAAACGACTGGAGGGATTTTGATGAAATTTTGTATGGTTATCCGGGTCAACATATAGGATACTTTTTAACGCAGAAAAATGAGTCATTTCTGAGAAAAAATACGAAAACTGCAATGTAAGAGTATACTAATATGTAAAATCTAAGAATTTGGTTTTTGGTCATCTGAACGCGGGCGGAGCCGCGGGCAATGCTAGTTTACAAATAAAACTATTCTTTCTTTGTTGATATCGGTTAAATATACCTTTTTTTTAATCTTTATATAAAAATTATAACTATTTTGGCCTGACCCAGGATACGAACTCAGAACCTTAAAACCCGCAATTATATAAATTAGCAACTAAACTGACAAAGCAGCTAATGAAAAATGGTTTAATTTAATCCAAGCAAATTTCACACTAGCACTTCATATATGAATTCATTATAGTGAACACATTATCCACAAAAATTTATGAGAGCTTGGTTCGTTAAAACGGTATGATTAGAATATTTATTCATAGCTAGATGTATAAATTAAATTTCGTCGTACATGCTCGCTACTTCATTTTGGATTTAGTAAAATAATTCAGTATTTTTTTGTCGTTTTATTTAAAAAAAAAACTTAAAAATTCGTATTAGTAAATTAAAATTATATTTATCTAAAACTAGCTGAACCCGCGGCTTCGCTCGCGCTAAAACTACAAAAAAACTTTAAAAAGTACGTTTCATAAAAACTTTCACCCCTATTTTACCCCCTCATGGGATAAATTTCGAAAAATGCTAAAACACGTATTTATTTACTTGTATTGAAAAGCATTAATATCAAGTTTCAAGCAATTCTGATCATAAATATTTTTTGGGACGTGTTTTCCCGTGGGAATGAGATGATTTTCCGTGATAAAAAGTAGCCTTTGCCAATCTCCAGTCATCCGACTCCCTCCCTTCAAACACGCCAATCCGTCACTCAATTTTGATGTGAAAGAAGGACAAATAAACGAACAAACACACTTTCACATTTATAATATTGTAAGGATTATGTACTTGACGAATCGAGATGGGAACTTACAAAGTTTACTCAGTTTGTCTATCAGTTCTTCTATTTAAGGTGATCTAGTAGAAAATTGCTGAAATTTTGTGTTACTAGTGATTTACGCTTGCTTTGCTGGGGTGTATCTGTAAGTGTCTAAGAACACACAAAATATACAAAATTTAATATTTATAATTATAGTAGCTCAATTTAATCGTACGTAAGACAAGTGGTTGATTATTGATAACGCACTCGCTTTGCTCGCTAAAACACGTGATCATCCCGTCTGACTTATAAATAGCAAAGCAGAAAGTAATGAATGACAAGTATAAGAAACCTTTTTTTTTGTTTTACACTTGTTATATTTGATAACTAGCGACTTAAACTCGCTTCGCTCGGGTGCGTCTCTAGGTACTCGGATTTTGTTCGCAATTTCATGGGTTTTCATTTTTTTACGTGGAACCCTTATTCTTTTTCTAACATAAAAGTAGATTAAGTTAATTATTATAACATCAGCTATCTGCTAGTTTTCACTAGTCCCGTCAAAATCGGTTCAGCCGTTCAAGGGTTATCCGGAACAAACAGACGGACAGACAGACAGAGAGAAAAATAATTATATTTTTTTAAGTAACGTATTTTTACTATATAAATAATAATATTTTCATATGTATTTAGTAAAAACCTGTTATTTTGACATTTCAAGCAGACATTTCGGTTCTATTTATTTGTTAAGATTCACCATATATTCTGCATTCATATTTAGCAACATTAAACATCAACTAACACACTTTATTAAGCAAATTCGTATATAAACATTACGATGCCCTATAAGAAATTATTGATGTTAACCATTGTATCGTTGTTCCGCGGTAAGCACAACTCGTATGGCTCAGTAATAAAAAGTATCATAAAATATTTACTCTATACGTGTCGTCTATTGATGGCGCGTTATAAACTTTATGAAGTTGTTAACTTTTATACCGTCGATATCGGAGTCTATTCGAGTTCGAACACTCGCAGTAATGTCTACAATAAAGTGTTTTAAGAACTTCTGATTCAGTTAACGACTAGAAGCTAAGTCTAGGAATTTGCTAGGTTCGAACTAATGCCTTCTAAAGTACTCGTTAAATAGATACTTGTATTAGTTAAGTTCTAAACTGTTGTTAAAATTAACAACTGTACCTATATAAAACAAAGTCGGGTATGTTACAATACGTATAGCTCGAGAATGGCTGAACCGATTTTAATGATCTTTGATTTATTGGATTTGTCTCCGCACGATTACCAGAGTAACTATTAAAAAATCAGAAAAAATACGAAAAAAATTATGAAAATTTATACGCTGGCTAATAACTATTTATATCTATTTAAAACGTAACTAGGGACTAGCCCGAGCGAAGCGAGGGTGAGCCGCTAGTAATAAGTTAAATCCTACGTATATAATCTATACTCACTATAGTACTTCATTGGTATTTGGAAATTCATTATGTAAGATCAATGTATCAATTATCGTGTTACGAGGTTATTATAAATCTTTAATGATTCAATTAGGTATATCCTTTGTATTGAAGTTGTTTATTTGTACAATTTGTGATTTATCAAATGATAGATCACTGTTGATAGAACATCGCGATAGCAATGGTTGTCAAGATTACCACTTGTCTTATTTTGAAGAAAAATATCATGAAAAAACCTGCATGTCTGAGAAAGCCTACCAAGTTTTCGAAAAACATGTGAACATTGTCAATTTACACTTTGCCAGGGTGAGCACTATAGCTTCAGTTCAGTCGTATTGAAGGGAGGTCTATGCCCAGTAGCGGAACGTTAAAAAGGGCAGAATAAAAATCATCCTGTAATTCATTTGTTCCTGTATCAGTCAAGGTAGGTTCGCCAACACACGACCGAATCTGAGTCGAGTTTTTGTGTTTTCAACTGAACAGTATATAGAGCACAGTCAACACGAGATTGGTTTAAATCTGGTGGCGGCGAGTAGATTAGAATAATACTCGACCATATTTATTATTTTGAAGACCTGTATGTAGGTGATTATTTTTATCGACTTTATGAAAAAAGTTTTTTATAATTTTTATTAGCACAATTATAGCAAAAGAAATGCACATCTTTATATACCTAATAGGTATATATATCCATGAGTATGTATTTGGTGAGTATAAAAATATCATACAATGTCACTTAACCGATTCACTTTAATATTGCTCTTACTTCTTTTTCAATTAGTTTTGCGCTCCGGCTTTGCTCGCGTGATATGTCAAACTTTGACCCAGTTATAATATTATATTATGTATAGATATATAAGACTTCAACTATTTCCAAATATAATTACCTTGTCTTACGGTGAAGGAAAATATCGTGAGGAAACCAGCATTTGGCCAGCGTGGTGGTCTATGGGCTGATTTCCATCATCTCCCTCAAGCTGAATATATAAAAAAAATATGAAAATGTCTAATTTCTAAATTAATTTATTTGTATTATTGATATTTGTTATATGAGTACACAAGTAAATAAACTGTATTAGCGTACACGATTCTATAGTATCGTTAGGAATCGGCAACATAAATCCGGGGGGCACTCTTATCGCTTGACACGTGATATATTAGAGCTCGTTCCCATTATTACAGCGCTTTAGAAAGAAAATCGTAATACCATTTACGTTTTTCCCAGCTGCAATTTAGAATTGGTTTTTAAATATTAGGTAAATTGCGAAATAAACATATTATGTATATATCAATATTTAAACAAAATTGCATAAGCAATATCCGTAATTCGGTTTCTAATTACATCGTACTAATATCATAAATTTAAAAGTTTGAGTGAATGAATGAGTAAGCGAATGAGTGAATCGAGAGTAAGTGAAATAGAAAGTGAGAGTGAAGGCAAGAGCGATAGAGAAATGGAGAGAGTGAGTGGGTAAGGTAATTCATAAGTGAGTGACTGTTCTTCACGCTGTAATGACTAAATTGAATTGAGTGATATTTATAACGTACATAGTAATACGCTAAAGTACTGAATTATCACAAAGTTTTTTTTATCGACGGTCTTATCATTAGGACGAGCGAAACACTAGTATGTAAGAAAATGTAATTGAAATATATAAGTAGGTAATATTTAATTTCTGATTCATATCATGATTATTATCATGATATAAATAATATTACTCAAAAATTTTGCAATTCAAAAAGATTTGTTTCTTTTAGAAAAGTTTTATCATAACATAACCTTTACTAATACTAAAAATTAAAAAAATATTGTTATCTGTTAAATCTACAGGAAAATCGCAGAATTTTAAAGTTCAGTACAAATGATGATGTTCTCCTAGCCGATTCCGGCCACGGCGGCCAATCTCAATGAGATTAGCCAACTGCGCAGGAGATATTATAGTGCTCAAGTGTACGCGCAGACACAAGTGCACTCTCTATTCCTATCACTCTCATACTCCGGTGGGACGACCACTCGACACGACCGGTGAGAGTTAAGGCGCAGGACCGACGGCTTTACGTGCTCTCCGAGGCACGGGGGTGAAACACCGCCAACTTCCCAACTCCGGGCTGTTACTGAGACTTACTATACAGGAAGACTCAATAACTAAACTTGGCCCGACTCGGGACTCGAACCCAGGACCTTTGGGTGTGCAGCCGTACATGCTAGCCACTACACCACCGAGGCAGTTAAAAGTGGCAATACAAATATACTTTGTATGACAAAAACGGATATAGACTACTTTTATGAAAAAAAAGTAGAATGGCTCCCGAGGGAACTGCGTATCGATGTTACACAAAAATCTGTAGTGTGGAAAAAATTAAAATATCTAATATATTTATTTAACCACAACTGTACCTTTACCATTTAAAATATTCATGCTTTTACTTTTTTTTAAAATGATTACTGCATATAATATATTAGTTTCAATGAAAATTGTAATCATATGGTAAAGTAAAAAATATATATTATTGTTCGAGTCAAATATTTTTAACGGAATTGTTTACTATCGAAGTAAAAAATACTACTACAATACAGAGAAATATAAACCTTAAAAAATAAATCTATTTGAATGATCATCAGAATATCGTTGAAACGAACACTTTATGAGATATCATGGGTCATTCTATAATAAAATTACATAATTTTTTTCTTTCTGTGACAACGGTCTGCATAATGCGAACATACACTTATTAGTTCGGGGACTTCTCGAACAAGGTTTTATTATACAGCACTAACGAGTCTAATTTATCGTATACGACATATTGCTTTTTGCTGGTTGAGACATAATCTATTACTACGTAATGTCTGGCTTCCATTTCTTATTATTGTTTACAGGAAGTATAACCTGAATTCAGTCGACTGGTAGTATTATACTACATGTTAAAATAAAGCCATCCTTTAAATTATATAGAGTCTTAGCCAGAAATAAAGTCAAGCAATAAAGTCAGTAAACTTCACTTTATATATAAATCGTAACTTACACTACATAGAAAATATCATTCATAATTCAGACTTTTATATATACTATTACACAAGTTGCATTATAGTTCGGCCAGCTGCTCTTTAATGATGTACAGATATAATTAACAATAAGTTAATTTTACTGTAGATTTTTTTGTTAGAATGAAATTACTCGACGGATTTAGGTGAAACTTAGAACACAGATAGACGATCAGGAGTAACATATAGGCACTGTTAGGCATCTAGCGACGCACTCGAGCAAAGAATATGGCTGTTAATCTTAATATATATATTTCTTGTGTGCGTGTGTATGTGACTGAACTCCTCCTAAACGACTGGACCAATTTTGATGAAATTTTTTGTGTGTGTTCAAGGGGATCTGGGAATGGTTTAGATTCACAATTTGAATAATAATTTTCATCAAAAAAATTATTAAAAAAAGTTTGAAATTTTCAAATTAAAGACGTGTAGACAGGACAACGTCTGTCGGGTCCGCTAGTATAAAAATAAAACGCAAATGTAAAATTAACTTAATTAATTGATACAACTTAATTAATTACGTTTATATCAGATGTCGCGTTGTTGATATCCTTGTAAATCATATTACCGTAACTTACAATCATACTGCCTATATATTTGAATATCACGTTACTAATTATATACCTATGGGAAACTTAATATATGTGTATGTGTGTTACTCGTTCACGCTGAAAAAGCTGGATAGGTATGGATGAAATTTTATACACAGACTAGCTACTCACTCTCGCTTCTCTCGGGTTCGTCCCTAGGTTGGTTCCCCATACAAACTTTCATCCGCACTTTGACTCCCTTAAGGGATGATTTCCGGGATAAAGGCTATCCTATGTCCTTCCCAGGGTCTCAAACTATCTTTTTACCAGATTTCATCTAAATCGGTTCAGTAGTTTCAGAGCCTATTCGATATGAACAAACAAAACAAATTTTTCCTCTTCATAATATTAGAATAGACATCTGGAGTAACACATAGGCTACTATTTGTAATAAAATGTTCCCAAATGATGGCACTGACTGTATTTATATATAAAAAAAACTATGCTTCAGTATTGTACAGCATAAATATCAATATGTAGTATAAATAAAATGGTAAAATGAATATCCCAACAGAAAAAAAACGTTTTATATATAAAACATTTTCCGCTTTTAGCGTCTCTTCAAAACAATGCGGAAAGCTGAGTGCAGAAACGTAATCACTGAAATTATACTCTACGCATTATTCACTCCCAATAAATCGTATCTTCATGCATTAAACATTCAGAAGCTCTTAAATAATAAGAAAAGTTTCGGGGTTTTCGAAGGTACCATTGTTTACATCTAAGATTATAGAGTAATAGAAGTGGCATATACGAGTATGTACACGTCACACTTTAAGTGTATAATTTTCCTAAATAATTTTACAGTTTTTGCCAAAATAAAACAATATAAATATTAAGTCTTTCTCATATACAAATGCAGGGTCTCATTGAAATTAATTTCTTTTGTTAAAAACTGCTTAATATAAGTTATTTTTTCTTTTCCAACTTAAAGATTTAATTTTATAAAATTTTAAAATACAATACGAATTTTATTGAAAATTATTGATATTGAAAGCATTTCGTATTTATATTCTAAGGACTATTCTTCAGATGTTGAGATTGGAAAGGCCTATTTAGTTGGTGTAGAAAACATTGCCCGTTGTGACGAAAAAGCTTAGGGCTTTTGTCTTCGCAGGGTATTTTCTTGAAAGGTACGCTATATAAAGAATGTTTTAGCGCCAATGAATTTTAAATTGGACCTACGATCCATTTGGTATATTAAACTATTACGTCTCTTTTAACGCTTTACAAGACACTATGGTTATTACTTTAGGTAGATAATGTAATCGCACAATACAATTTTTTAATTTCTCGGCTTTTCTATACTATAATATACATGTAAACATATAAACCTTCCTCTTGAATCACTCTATCTATTGCTGAAAACTGCATTAAAATCCGTTGAGTAGTTTAAAAGATCTAAGAAAACAGACAGCGGAAGCGACTTCATTTTTTAATATGTAAAGATTACATCTTCTAATACTCTACCGAAAATATAATTATTATGTGCGAGTATTACAGTAGAGTAGAAATAATAAAATGCAATAGCCCGATACATTTTAGACCTATAAGCTTTTTAAAACAAAAGCTACGTTTGCAGTTAAAAAGCCACTGCCGGACCTACTTGAGTTTTATCAAATATTATTTGATACACGTTTGTACATTTTACAATATTTCAGCTTATTTTAAAGCTGGATTTTTAAATAAAATACTACCTCGTATGTACCTTAAAAAAGTTTTAAAGCTTTTATTACAATATTATTTTATTATTTATTAACTTTAATTTTGATACAACTTTATTTTAGGCTCCCGTTCTTTTCCGGATGAAAACCTATTCCGAGTATTACTATCTTTATTAACTAAAATGTTTCAAATACTATCTATGTTCATTATTGTTTGAACAAAGATACAGTTAATGAAATAAATTTAGATATTGACCTAATAAATACAGATATACTAAAATATACATACGAGTATAATTGAACTAAAAGCTTGTTTATTCCTGAACCACAAACAGCTTCTGTAAATATAGTTATAGACATATTTAATAATTCCACCAAGTCATTTGGCCTAGAGCATAATGTTTATCCAGGTTGCAAACTTTAATCGGATTTCAGCAAATCCATTTACTTTAATTGAATGGCGGAAGACAGTTGTCACAAACGAACAATTGTGTCCCCACAGCCACTGATTGCGACTAGCTGAAACGATTGTTTTTACACGAACACACAATCGATGTGAAATAAATTATAAATTAGTTTTATTTTAATATCATTTTGAATTTTAATTCATTGATTGATTGATTGGTGATCATTTGTCGGTATTTTTAAGTAAAAAATGTGACGGTAGCAGAAATAAACGTGTTTTGAAAGAAAAAAGTTCACTTTATGTTATTATGTCATTAAAAGATGCTGCAAAGCAGATAATGTTCAGTGACATGATGACTCTCTTTTTGTCTTTCTCTCTCTCTCTGTTAATATCTCTCTGTATTCACAAGGCCGACTCTGAATATGCGACAAAGTAAGTAAAAATACCTCTAAAACAAAAATTCTGTTTGTTTCCCACGGGAACCGCTGAGTCTAAGGGAAGGGTTTGAAGTGGTATAGGAAACTTAATAGGGGACATGGGACTTTGTTTGAGTAATACTCTATAGTCTAGACTAATGGATAATATATATATATATATATATATATATATATATATATATATATATATATATATATATATATATATATATATATATATATATATATATATATATATATATATATATATATATATATATATATAAACTTATATTAAAACTTATATTAAACTTATATTAAAACTTTATAAAATATGATAAAAAGTGAACTATACGTATATTATTATTTTATTTAGATACCTTTCGAGGTTTTTTCAACTTGCGGCGAGCACGACAGACCAGAAATGGTCGCAGTAAAATAATACCTTTCGAGTCTAATTCTAGATTCGACAACTGTATTTAAAATATTAATGTGATTCTATGTATAGAATCACATTTGTAGATTGTTATTAAAACATGCAAGTTATATTAGTAAAAATCTTATATACTCACATAGGTAAATGTATATTCAATAATATCAAATATATGGGTTAGCAAAAATAAAAAAGGGTAAAATTTTACAAAATTTATGTAAAATATCGTATATGCATACATACATTATAGAAAGCTCGTTTTACCGATTACCTCTAACTCCCTCAGGGGCGATAGATCGTTATCGCTTATAAATCGCTCAAGCTTATCGCGTACGTTCGGTGGGAATGTGAAAAAGGTACATTTAACACTATTGGTTTAGATTTTGCTTAATATTTTAAGAGCTTACTACCTAATACCAACATTAATTTAAACAAATTACAAAACGGATTGAAGTAGTCTATAATCGTCCATGTATGAGATTATTTATTTGTATATGATAGATAAGGGCTTTCAGACGTAAACAGATTATATCTTTGACGACACATTTGGCTCAGTTTGTAGTGACCCTACTTGCTGCGCCAGCGGTCGCGAGATGGAGTCCTTCATTTGAGTGTTTGTACTCCAGTCATGGGTGTTTATATTTATAATATGTATATATTTAAAGTTATATATGGTACTAGCATTGCCCGCGGCTCCGCCCGCGTTCAGATGACCAAAAACCAAATTCTTAGGTTTTACATATTAGTACGCCCTATATGTTGACCCGGATGACCAGCTATCACCACGCCAAATTTCATCAAAATCCTTCCAGTGGTTTTTCTGTGATGCGGTAACAGACAGACAGACAGAGAAACAAAAAATCTAAAAGCTATAGATTTGGCCTCTATATCGATAATAATGTCTATTTCAATAAGATTTTCCAAAAAATATTTAAAGTACAGATTCGGCTAAGTTACAATTTTATTATATATTTAGATAGTGAACTGAATGCGTGTTAATGTCCCAACTTATGTATTATCTCTACTTTAATTTTTCAACTAGATACTTCTATTACATTTTATTGCAGATACTAAGAGATAATCCCGTATTAGAAGTGTGATTAGTTGAACTACGTGTTGTGGCCGTGATCAAGTGGATTTCTAATTAAATACAGAAGTAATATGAGAAATATTTCTATCGCTTACTCGCAGGTCATACCTTTACAATTTTGTCTTTGATAAATATTTATTGTAGAATACATATTTATCAAAGACAAAATATATATATATATATATATATATATAAATATATATATATATATATATATATATATATAAACGTAACATGTTTACCATTTGTATTACGGTGAAGGGAAATATTGCGAGGAAACCTGCATGTCTGAGAGAACCTAGCAAGTTTTCGAAAGACACGTGAAGTCCGCCAACCCGCACTTGGCCAGGGTGGTGGACTATGGCCTGATTCCTCTCGTATTGAAGGAAGACCCATGCCCAGGAGTGGAACATTAAAAAGAGTTGAATATATACATCGTAAACTAATATTCCGTTATAGAACTTCGGAATTGCTTGGCTTTTTGTTCTATTACGTTTACTTAATTACAATAGCTGTAAATAGACATTCCTTTTTATACTTTGTGTATGAATTAATTCTGACCAAAAAGTATATATTAAAGAATTTAAAATATTAAAGTTAAATTAAAAACATCCGGTCCTCCGATAAAAATAAAATAAAATACACTTTAATTTTGTTGCAAAGTATTAACGCTTTAGCTCGGCCATGGTAGCCCATAGTAACTTGCTTGGAAAACCAAATAAATCGCGTCAAATCGGGGTCTCACTTCTGATATTTTCAAATTCGGATAATTTTCAACATAGTTACTACGTGTTTTACGGCGAAGGAAAACATCGTGAGAAAACCTGCATGTCTGAGAAAACCTAGCAAGTTTGCAAAAGACATGTGAAGTCAGCCAAGCCAGCGTGTTAGACTATGACCTGATCCCCCTTGTATTAAACGAAGCCCTGTGCCCAACAGTGGGATGTTAAAAAGGGCTGAGTACAATGCTTAAGAATTAAGCTTTTATTGCACGTATTCAGACACACCCGTCCCAAAAACATTAGATATTTTTACTAAAATAGATTTATTTGGTATTCTTAATGCACTATTGCTTAATGCAACCTAGACAACAACGTCTTGTATCAATCTCGTAGTAGATGCAAAACACAGATTTGCTCTCTCTGGCCTACACGTTGAATGGCGAAACCTATTATAGTATCCTAAATAACTAATAACTATAATATGGTACTATACTATCATTAACGTTAAAAGTCCCTTTCCAAAGTTACAGCGTATTAAAAATGTGTTAAGGAAACTAATATAACAACATTGTCTTTTATGAACATATTATAGTAAATATTTTGATTACAAATATTCGCCAGATAGCTTTGTTACAGGCTTCGCCAACGTAATCTGACACTGCTCTTATAAGATTCTCTAGGTAAATATACATTTGTCTCTGACGATGATACCAAAAATATTATATCAATAAGATGTAAAAAACAAACAGCATATTCCATTTAATTGTGAAAGGTAACTAAATATACGTATATAATGTAGGTAGCGTATTATTAAGAACATGGTAGCTTAATATATAAGTATATATGTACATACTTCTAAGCTCTTTTTTTAAGAATTGAAAATCCAGTACTACTCCCTAAAACCCAACGGGACTTCTCCCGTATTTTCTGATCACCCTTTCTAACGGCTCACTCCGCTATCAGAGGAGTATCAAAAGCCACTCGTATGGCCACCTTTCGAATACAAAGTATCAAGACGGTACAATCGCGAGGTATGCATTCCTGAACCCTAAAATAATTTGTTCAAAGTTTAAATAACACTTTGTTTTTATAAACCATAAAACGTTCCTCTAAATATCTATATATGTACTTATACAATAAAATTCCAAATTAGTTGAATCTGTACATTACAATATTTTTTGGAACATCTTGTTGAAATAGTCATCATTGTCGATACAGGGGCCGAATCTATAGTTTTTAGAATTTTCGTCTGTCTGTCTGTGACCGCATCACGAGATAACCACTGGAGAGATTTTGATGAAATTTGGTAAGATGATAGGTGGTTATCCGGGTCAACGGGTATTTATAATATGTATGTATATAAAGTTATATATGTGTAGCGCATCAACTATCTGGTATCCATAACACAGGCCTCGTAGCTTACCATAGAAATAGATGGTGATGTGTGTTAATGTCCCAACATAAAACAAAAACATAAACGATACTTTTTACTGCTGAAAAATATCTCATCTCTGAAAAGTCTATATTAAACGCTGAAACGTAAGTAGTTCATAATAAAGATTGATCGTTTAATAATAACACATAGTATATAACATAAAGTACATATATTCAGAAAATTGAATAAGAGTGTATCTCGATAATTGAGCATCGTAAAAATATAAATCAAAATATTATTGGTATCATTTTCCGGCATATTTCCTTCATAACAACATATATTCTTGTATTTTGGTTAATTACGTCTCGGATACTGTTACTCATTAATTCTGGTAAAACTTTTCCACTGAAATTAATATTACATTGCAAAATTTTTGAAGGATATTTTCCATTTATTTTATAATCACCTCAATTTAATATATTGTAAGCGATAACTGTGATTAATAGCTTGAAAATTATTTTGATTTGTAATATTCCCCAACTTATAAAAATGTACGAAATGGGATAGATAACGAAAAGTCACTAAATACGTGTTCCGATATTTGATTTATGTTTAATAGTTTGTAATAACAATAGGGAATTTAAACACATTGTTAATTTTATCGTATTTATATTATATAAAATAATATAAGATAATAAATAAATTATATTTATATTATATTATATTATCGTATTTATATTATATTATATTCTTATTCTTATTTATTCTTATATGCAGTTTTCATACAACTATGCAATTTTTTCCTCGCAATGACACAGAAAGTAGTCTATACCAGTCTGGCCTATTATAGACTATGTATAAAATCACGTTGATTCCTTGCTCCATTGCTATATGGAAAAAAATAAGAGCTATGACGTTTATACAATATACATTGTACATACAAGGCTGTACAATATTAAGTTCGTCTTCAATTCTATCTTACACAGGTTTCATAAATAACTTTTTAAACAAAATTGTCCAAGTGAATTTTTAAATACTATGATATGTAAAATTTCTTAGGTATACCGAAATGTTATCTTTCTTAGACTAACATTTCAAAAACTTTATAATCATTCGAGTTAACCCTTATTTATATAGGTACAAACGTTTTAAAAATATTATAGCTTTATTGAAAAAAAAATAAAAATAGTATATTATATATGTTCATTTATGCATAAACACGGATTTAAAACATAGTATATTTGCATTTCAATCGTATTATCCGAAGATACTGTTCAAGCTCCTTGTGCTATACGGCTGTTTATAAAGCGAGCGTCATATTTAATACTACTGAGCAAAATAGATATATATATATATATATATATATATATATATATATATATATATATATATATAATATTTTTGCATACATTTTGATAGGTTTTTACATTTGGTAACAGTTGCCATCCAGTGTGACCAGTGACAATCCTACTAATATTATAAACACTAAAATTTGTGAGGATGGATGAATGGTTTTTACTCTTTCATGTAATAATTTCTAACGGATTTTAATGAAACTTTACAGTTAAATAGTTTAAAAAAAACTGTCTTGTCGGATTTTTTCGTGGATTTATTTTGATTTTTGGTTCCCGGCGTTTTGAATGCTTTACAACCATCATGGTTACGGGAGAGTATACATCAGAGGCTATAATTTTTTAATATATAACAATATGTAACTGAACTACTCATGGGGAGACGCCGGAAAACGCGAGACACGCAATCTGAGGATGCACAAATGATTAAAATAATTCTAGTCGTTTATTAGTTATGAGAGTCTATACCTATACAAATAGATATACATACTTACATACACAAGTCAAACACAACCCTCCTTTTAGGCTTCACCGTAGTAGGGCAAAAACATAAGTCCAAATGCCACTTTCAAGAATGAAAAAAAAAACATTAATTATCATAAACGTTATATGCTTAACGTTTTAGTTTCACGATATCTTATACCAGCTTAAGGTCAGCAATATAATAAACAATCCAAAACAGTAGAAGCCAAAGTAATTCAACCTAGAATCGAAACATTGTATGGCTTCACAATAATGAGATTACTTTAATAGATCGATTAAGGGATAAAATTTAGCTATTTGAGTTAAAATTGCCTCTATATAATATTTATTCTAGCAATATATAAAAAAATATAAAATTTTCTCAACCGTTACGGCTATTATAAGGCAAGGAGTATAATAGAATATGTATACCTATAAAGTGCACTCCAGGAGTTGAATTAAAGTCACAAACACAAGTATTATACCAACTTCCAAAAAGAAGGAGGCGGTATGTTCGTCTGTGTAGATTTTTTACTTATGTAGCAATATATTAATGAATTATTAATAAAACTTTTATTAACAAAAAAACATAAATAAAGATTGATACATAAAAAAAATAAGTACATTTTTCCTCCATTAAAAACTTTTAAAAATAATATTGTAATGTTCATGTACACATATAAACTTCGACGATAACAAACAAGATGAACGACATGGCATTTCTGCGATATTTTATAGAGGCATAAAACATGCGAAAGCGCGTGGGAGCTGGGCGACCGGTTATTTGCATAAAAGAGTCCCTGTCTTTGCATTTATCTACTTTTTATGTTTCTATAAAACTACCGTTTCAAATAAACATTATGTTATAAAGTAAGAATTGTGTAATAATTAAAAAAATCCTTTAAATGCAGGTAATACGCAGGAATGTAGACGAATAAGCAATTGTACAATAATTATGTAATCGCAATATATAACTTTAGTGTGAAAGAAAAAAAAAGTTTCAAATATTGTAAGATACCTACTTCGCTGCCATTTCTGTATTTTTGAAATCATTCCCGTCATCCCACCGGAGTATGAGAGTGACAGGAATAGAGAGTGAACTTGTATCTGCGCTCAGACTTGTGCACTACAACATCTCCTGAGCAGATGGCTAGTCTCAAAGAGATTGGCCACTGTGGCCAAAATTGGTCGAGAGGACATTATATTTGTAGCAGCATCCACCACAGTACAACCTTCATCACACACATCACACAAATATTCCTGGATGTTTATGTTATCAACCCTGCTTATTTCAATAACATTTTAAATATTAACCAATTAGAACAATGTAATGTGCAACATAAGATCAATTTACGTCACGATAAATCGACCCTTAAGAAAGCTTTCAAGCTTTATTCAACAGTCATTGATAATTAATACAGGTTGTTATTTAACGAATTTCTCTGAATAAGAAGTTTCATTGAAATCACCTTAGAATTGATGAGGTTGCCTTCCATTATGTCGAAATTCAAGATTGAGAATTTAAAACGTCTTCATTTGAATTGGAAATCATTAAAAAATTCTATTATATGAACGAAACCTTTGCATTTAATACTTTCTACTCGATATTATTCAAGAACTTGAGCTTTTAAGAATCTCAATTGTCGGACGCTTAATGAGAAGGGTCTCTTAAAAACTCGAGAAAGTTTATATTTTCACATACTAAGTTTAATGTCGTAAGGGTATTATGAATATCCTGGGGTCTTGCTCTGGTTAAAATCTTTATATTTTCAATTTTAATCAAGTATTTTATTGTAAATATAATACAAAATTTTAAAAACATTTTTTTCATTAATTTTTTTACATGTTCCAAGTATGCTCTCTTTTGTATCTCACCAGTAACACCTAATTTAAAAAAAAAGCTCTTACTTACTGACTAAACTAAGTACATCTTTAAACTATAGTTATAGTTGGAGGAACATATGAGTAAATCATATATGTACATACATACATACTTATAAGTTTTATTTTATATTTTCAGCGCAACTCGTAATAATAGGTTCTAGAACAAATGCTAATTTATAGCATGTCGTCTTTAACACCTTAAGCTGTAAACATCACGGCTAGGTAATACTCATAAAAAAGATAGCTGACATACACGCCCTCACATAAAACATCCAGTTTATTCTCAAAGTAACAGTCGTAACGGCAAGGAGCGAACTTGTTCGATTTTGTTCGAATCGAATCTTCATGGAAGATTGTTGCAGGCAAAGAAATTATAAATATTTTAGAAGGTACAAAGTTCTTTAAATTATTGATTTTTTTCAAATATGACTTTTGCTTAAAAAATATTCGTAGATATGTCTATTATATCTCTATTTAGTTATTCTTAAAGTTTAAGCAAGAGATTAACATCCTGTTAAAATAAATAGTTGATTATGTCACTCTTTGAGCCTTTAATGTCTTTATATAAAAAACCACGATACTTAATTAAATAAAAACACTGTAGCACTTAAAATTTTAAGGCAAACCAAAAAATACAAAACGAATTTTGTTACCATTTCATAAATAGACAAAGCGAGTATATTTCAACAGAAATTACAATATTAAAACATAACTACTATGTATACTAATAAATGGAGAGCCGATTTTTTTGTTCGGTTACACTGCGATAACTACTGAACCGATCGGAATAATACTTATACCATAAGATGCGGCGTGTTTCGGAGAAAGTTTTAGTATATTATGATATGTCGGTGATTAATGTACTATGCGGGCCGACCCGCAGGAAAACGCTAGTCTATACATATAATAAAATTGTAAGTAAGCCGAATCTGTACATTGAATATTTTTTGGAAAATCTTATTGAAATAAACATTAGTATCGACACAGAGGCCGAATCTATAGTTTTTAGAATGTTAGTATGTCTGTTACCGCATCACGGAAAAACCACCGGAGAGATTTTGATGAAATTTGGTACGATGATAGCTGATTATCCGGGTCAACATATAGAATATTTTTTACCGCGGGAAATTATCTCATTTCTAAGAAAAAATACAAAAACTGCACTGTAAGAGTATACTAATATGTAAAACCTAATAATTTGGTTTTTGGTCTCTGTATTTGAACGCGGGCCAAGCCGCGGACAATGCTAGTATATACTACAGTAATATTAATTACAAAATCATATTACATTCAATCATTAAAAATTGATGATGTACGCATTTACCGCTAATTAGTCTATGGTTTATCAATACCCACAGATACGCTTTATGCCATTTCTGATATGTGGTTTTTCTGAGGTTACGAGTTTGCAATAGCAATTTGTACGGTCATAGTTGTATTGTTGAGTCAGTAGATTACTATCGCCCAGCGGAGGTAACCAATCCCATTACAGAATTACCTCCTCTCGTTGCAGAGATTTATGTTTCGTAATACCGCTGTACCGATGCCAATTTTAAAACATGCATTCATCTTATCTCTGATTGAATTTGTAGGCTTGTGGTTTTTAAAATTGAATTTATTCGGCATATTTAATTTATTATGTCAATGTGTCCAGTCAGTTCTTACGATGTATGTGTATATAATATGTATGTAATAATAATAATGCGTAAAACTGTTGATTCGTCACAATTATATATACTTAATTATCTGTAATATTTAAAATTAGTTTTATAATATAAAATCATAAAACTCATCCCACGTCATCTTCTATAAATATGGACGCCTACGTGAGTCTCTACCTACATAAAAAATATATATTACTAGCAACTCACCGTCACTCCGCTCGGATTCATCCCTAGATACGTTTTAACGGTTAGTATAGATTTCTCAGAGATGATATATTTTTCCACAGTAAAAAATATCCTATAGGTATGTTGACCCGGATGACCTGCTATCATCATTCGAAAATTCATCAAAAGCTGTCCACTGGTTTTCTCGTGATGCGATTTGATGATTATAAATTCGAGCTCTGTATCGATAATAATGATTATTTCGATAAGATTCTCCAAAAAATATTTAATGTTCGACACAGTTAGAATTTTATTATATGTTTAGATAGTTAATATTTCAATCTATTCAGTCAAGACAAGATAAGGAAAAGAATATTTAATATAATAAATTTTATAAATAAGATTTACTATTTTATTAACTATTTTAGTAGTTAGGTTAAAAAGCGACAGTAATGCTATTATTAATATATTTTAATGAAAATATATTATGTAATTCTTTTTTATTAATCATATACACTATATAGGCTTTATTGAAATTCTGCATTTGAAAAAAAAATTGTTGGTTAAATAACTGTATTATAACTATAGAATATAAATTTACAAGATTAAGTCACTCTGTTTAAATAAATGAGTTAGCTAATAAAAAGTTAAAGATATATGTTTGACTCTTAAGTATTCACTGCGAATATCGTAGCACTATGCATGTAGCCACAAACACCATCACGTACGGATAGATCCGACTCTGGCGGCGCTACAATAGTCCCGATCCATTCCTGAACACAAATCTCATCGGTGAGGTTGCCTTTACTCGAATTTCAGAATGAAATCTCCGAAACGTGTTTTCGGGATTATTCCGCCGGATGCATTACCTAACCAACAAAGATTCACCACATTTTCTTGTTAGAACAGTTCGTATAAAAATGTCTTGTATGTTTTCTGCATTTTTGAGTTTTATATATAAATATATTTAAAAAAAAACTATTATAAATACGAATGCTTGTATGTGTGTATGTTTATTACTCTTTCACGCTGAAACGGCTTGACCGATTTGGATGAACACACAGAGTATAACCTGAAGTAGCACATAATAAGGCTATCACGGACGCACCTGAGCAGAGCGAGGTACTTTGCTAGTTGATATAAAATACCCTCTCTTAGCTTAAGTTTTTTTTTGACGATTATGCACACTAGACAGTCGCAAGTCGTGGTTAAGGGTAAACCAAATTTTTTGTGGGAGAATGCTGAAAACGTTCTTATATTATTTTTATTGGCTTTCTAAGTCTTTTATCACACTATCACATAGGTCGAGTATAACTCGACTCAGTTAACGACATTATAAACTCAATGCATCTAACTTTCGAGAAGTTAATACAGTTGTCTAAAGTGATTAAGCTGTTAGTTTGGTCCGTATACATTTATTAGATATTATAAAAACTTAAAAATTATATTAAAATACATAATAAATAGAATCACAATATAATACTTATATACTTGTATACACCCCTTATCCTCGATATAGACGTAAAATTGAAGTCAAAGTGAGATAGCTGTACTGAATCTTCAATCGTTATTTTCATTCCTTCTAGCGCTAAATACCCTTGTGTATGAAACCATTTAAAAATCGAAAATACTCTACTCTTACACTTATGTTACATATTTTGTGAATTTAATAATATTTTGCACATAATATAAAGATGAAAGATATAATTCAAAGCGCTACGATCACGTAGCGTCGTAGCGCCGTAGCGGTGAGTTCTTGATCGCAGGCCTTTACTCTTAACACTAGGTTGTAATATATCATGACACGACATGTTTGACTCAGTTAGTAGTGACCCTACGGCCTACTTGCTATGCCAGCGGTCGCGGGTTCGAGTCCTCCTGTGGGCATTTATTTGTGGAGCACGATTGTTTGTACTCATTAAAGGATGCTTATATTTACAACATGTATATATTTAAAGTTATATATGTATAAAGTATCAACTATCTGTTATTAATTTACCAACATATTTATTTATTTATCACATCAATATTATAAATACAAAAGTTTGTATATGTATATTTGCTACTCCTTCACTTTGAAATGCCTGAGCAGATTTAGATAAAATATAGTTCATAGATACATTTTACAAAAAGCGGCGCTGGTCAATGTTTTGGTATTAAATCGCAAAAGACATCCAAGGAGGCACCCGAGTAAACCGATGGTAAGTCACTAGTTTAACATATAACTTCAATGCCCAAAAATAAGCAATTCTAACTAATAAACCTAATAAGAAAAACGCTGTTTATACAAAACACAAAAACTATCTAACAAATCCAATTAAGTCATGTGATGCAGAAAAACGACGGGACCAAATTTCTTTCACGTGACACTACCCATTGTTCCTTGGAAAAAGTGTTACAGTAATGGAATTGGATAGCAAGGGATGGAACTAAACAGATACCATCTTTGACTTCCGTAAAGATGAAGATACGGCTAATTAGCGAAATAAACTAGGCTCGCTGTATCAAATGAGGTCAATGACTTTAAATCAAAATGATGGGGGCAGATAGAGCTATTGACTTGAAAATAGAATAATCAAATAGGATTTTCACCTAATACTTTAATAGTCTTTATAAAATACTACTTTTAGATCGTGGTTCTACTCGCGTAGTTTATTTCTGTAATAACTTCGCTTCTGATGGTAATTACGTAACGTTAGACAGTATTTCTCAGTAAAATTCAAAAATCATATTTCAAACTAGACTGATAGTTTCAGAGATCAGCGCGTTAAAACTAATAATAAAAGGCGTAATGGTCGATATTTAACTCTTTATTTAAGTGAATATTATTAAATATTATTACTATCCAATTGTTTATAAAAAATGCATATAAAATAGCACCACTTTTGACTATTTTATATCAAGTCAGTGAAATATTTTATTTTCCCTGCCCATATTATAATAGAAGCTGAATATTTTACTAAATACTTATTTCGATACGTATAAATAGAAAATGCGGTATCACCAAGGCCGTATTTAAAAGTAAAAAAATCAAGCAGAAAAACACTGTCAAGCTTCTTACGAAATGGCGCTGTCAACTCTATTAAAGCAACTTTGACAAATACGTGAGAAGACCCCTAACTCACTTCATATGTTGTGAATATTGTTAGCGTAAGCACATTTACTTACTATTTTAAATGAAAATTAATAAAAAAAATTGTTGTCGTTAAATTTTTTAACTATTCTAGGTGAGAAAGTAAAAATGTACCTATTAATTTTATTATTATTACTAGCATTCGCCCAGTAGTGGAAATTCGACCATAATCATTATTGTAAATTTGAGAAAAACGAGCTTAAGTGTATATAGTATATGCATATAATTTACCAATATATATAAAAATATCTGTAATTTTTTTTATTCATAACACTAAAGGACATCAAAAGCTTCTAAATAAAAAAAGAAAATCGGTTCACAAACAGAAGAGAAAAAGGCACTGAACGGTTTGTCTCTGCCTATTTATATATAGATGTAACTGTCGTTTTATTAAAAAAAAACCAAGTACAAACATTCCAATAAAAACATTCAACCGCCAAGTACAATCATTATAACTTTACTAAAATACATTAAATGGATATTGGTCTCTAATCGAGTCAAGCAAGGACGCCTTATCAAATATACGATTATAATTTAAAAACTTGAATATATTTTTTTTGTAGTTCTTAACAAAGTGGTATATTTTTATAAATAACATTTAAAAAGCAAACATAGTAATTTACATTATGAGAAGCCATATCGTTAATTTTTATCGTAGGTAAATCTTACACGCACTGTTTACAGAACAAACTAGAATTACTAACTAAAAAATTCAAAGTTATATAAATTAAAACATTCCCCAATCTTAATGAAATCAGCTAATTTTGAATTTACCTACAAAAATTCATCAAAATAAATATGTTCTTTCTTTGTATATAAAGACTCGTTGATAACAGTTTGTCTCCATCGTCAGTCAAAGACAGTATCAGCTTACGGACATTTGACTTTCCCATTGAGGCCATTGCCTACAGATATTAATTTCGGTCTGGTTAATACATAGCTATAACGTCGGAAGATGGCTATTCTAAGCCCACATGCATTGTCAGAATCGAATAAGGAAATAAAGCTAAATGCTTATCGTAAGACTCGAAGAAAACCGTCCCGTAATTTTCTTTTTTTTTACCGACTTTCAAAAAGGAGGATGTTCTCAATTCATCTGAATCTTTTTTTGATGTATGTTAACCGAATTGGATTTTTTTGTTTCAAAAGGCCTACAATATTTTAAGGTATGAATATCTAATAGGTAAATATATATTTTACGTATCGAAATATATTAGGTTTGCTTTGCATCGGCTGGCACCGACTTCGAAAATATCTGATTATGTATCTATTCTAAATGAAAACCTCCGTTTACTTTTATTATATATATGTACATTTTAGTGCCTGGAAGTCGGTTTTTTTAGGTTTTTTTAACCATATATTGGAAAAAAAAATAGAATAGGCGTAGGTACTTAGTACCTACTACCTTAGTTTAAAAATAAAGTATGTTGACATTCAAAATTGATAATAGATTCTAACTGTATTAAAATTGTACTTCAACGATAATAATATATATTGTATGGTTCCATATGTTAATGATACGTGGCACCTGTATCATAAATGAAAAAGTAATATGTTTTATGTTATGTATGTATGTACGAGTATGTACCTATAGCTAAAACTAAGATAAGGCTATTTTGCTAAATGGAATAGTATAAATACTTATGTACTAGTAATTTTTGCAATATGTTAATTTATATATATTAAAGGCAAAAGTGATTGACTGATGTATCAACGCACAGGCCAAACCCTTAAGGCTAGAAAATTGAAATTTCGCACACGTATTTCTCATATAATGAAAGCATCCACTAAGGACGGATTTTTCAAAATTCAAGCCCCAAGTGGATGAAATAGGGGATAAAAGTTTGTATGAAACTTTTTATTCCTTGGACATATTAGCATGAAATTTCGTATGAATTGAGTACGGCAAAAATAATGAGTGAAACCAGAGATAAAAAATAATACGTATTTCAGCGTTTTCTAAAATTTAACTCCTAAGAGGGTCAAATAGGGGATGAAAGTTTGTATGAAATCTACCTTTTTAGAGATTTTTTGTATTTTTAGCGCGGGCGAAGCCGCGGGTTCTGCGCTAGTCTTCAATAACAATTAAGATAAAAAGTATATATATATATATATATATATATATATATATATATATATATATATATATATATATATATATATATAAAATAACGTTAACCATTCCTTCGTTGTTGCGTGAAAGGACACTACTGACATACTTTCGTATTTTCAGCATTACGTAGAATTTCTTGTACTCTATGTCCCGTAGTTGAGTGCATTATCTCAGCATTTCATCAATCACCGTCGCTAATACCCAACGGATTGCCTCATTCAGCGGATTCCTTTTAACGTCGGCACTATTTCTATCTGTTTTTATATATATTGGCTAGTAATGTAGCGAATACATCGATTTACTGTTATAATAGTAATTTTGGATGTTCTAGTTATTGGGAACAACTCTTTTATTTCTCTCATAAATCGGAAACTGGTATTTTTATTTACTTATCTATTAATATCACCTGCACGGTTACTGTCTCTTATCTCAGCAGAAAACTGCATTCCGAGCCGGTGGTACTCGTAGATTACTCACGGACTGATTACACTGACATTTAATTTAAATTTAAAATGTAAAATTGACCATTCAAAATAGCTTGTAAAAGTCTATTTGAATAAAATATATTTTGATTTGATTTGACTATAAAAAAAAATTTCTAGTCAAAAAATAATATTATGTTATTTAATAAACGAAATATTTTAGTAATAGTATGTATTTTCAAGCAAAACAGCTTTTCCACTTTTAATAATACATTAAGGTTTGATTTTATAAATGAATAAAGTTTAGATTGTTATTGTAAGCGCACATTATCGGATTAGCTGGTACCTTTTAGTACGCCACAGCTGGCGCTGCTTAAATTGTAAGGGCTTTTAACACAAAATAACCTAACCTAACTAACGTATTAGGTATAATCGTAAGTCGATTGACATGCTCTTCTTTACTAAAAACTAATGATATGAATGAAAAAAAAAATTTTTTTCATACGTATGTAGGTATACATTTTGGTATCAAATATTTAATATGTCAAAAATGGAGCAAGAAATAATTTTGATACAAAACATACATCCTGTAAGTCTCATGTTTTTTTTCTAAACAATATATTGGAAAAAAATATAATAGACTTAGGTACTTAGTACCTACTACCTTAGATAATTTAAAAACAAAGTATTTTGACATTCAAAATTTATAAGAGACTAGCATTGCCCGCGGCTCCGCTTGCGTTCAGATAGATGACAAAAAACCAAATTCTTAGGTTTTACATGTTAGTAGACTACATTTTCTCAAAAATGAGATATTTTCCCGCGGTAAAAAGTATCCTATATGTTGACCCGGATAACCAGCTATCCCCATACCTCAAAATCCCTCTAGTGGTTTTTCCGTGATGCGGTAACAGACAGACAGACAAAAATTCTAAAAACTATAGATTTGGCCTCTGTATCGATAATTTCAATAAGATTTCCCAAAAAATATTAAATGTACAAATTCGACTTAGAATTTTATTATATGTATGGATTTAAAGGTAATAACTGACTATATTAAAATTGTACTTTAACATAATATGGAGTAGCATACATATCAATGTACCTAGTTAGAATGGACTCCGCTGTTTAACTTTCTTAGCTTGCACACAAGCAATCTTGACAAAAATTGTACTTTGTACTGCACCTGCGTACACCGAGGGTATGTCAATGGTTATACTCGTCTGGTGGTCTGGTCTGGACTTTTTAAAGTAATGTTTAATTTTCTTTATATAAAGACGAACCGTTATGTTAAAATTCATTATGTGATCAATTAATAGATTACAGAAATATATAACTTCCATTTTTTTATTTATTTTTAAACTAGCTTAGGAAATAATAGTGAATGTGTAGTAAAAATTGGTTTAACAGAAGCAAAATGCCCATTTGTCTATTTTTGTATCACATTACTTACCTCGTTCATATCGTGCAACGTGCAAGTTGGCTAAATTTGAGCTTGCTGTAATTGGAATCACAGAGAGAACCCAGAATTAGTAAAACTGCTGCCAGGGAAATGAGTTAACGCAGCAATTTCTAATCTTCTACAGAGGATACGAGGTAGTAAAAACAAGTATTTATAAATTTAACATATTTCGTACAATTTATGCATTATAACTGTTATTCCATAAATTGTATGAATTCATATTCATATATGAATATACTCGTATTTATTATTTTATTTAAAATGAAAATTTTATATGTTTAATGCATAAATATTTTTGTTTGAATTTTCATTTATATAATTTATTTATTTATTACGAAAAAGAAATTGGTATATTTTTTATATTTTTATATCCAGGGAAACTTTATTTGGTGGTGTGGAATTGTGGATTCAATAATAATGAGTAATCATAAAATTAATAATATATTTCAGCCCTTTTCGTGGTCAATGTTTAGCGATTATTAATTAAAGGACGCTCGCAGGGTATCGAAACTTCGTCCCTTTAGGTCCCGCCGTCTGGTCTGCGTATTGATGAATCAATTAGGAAAGGCAACCGTAAGTATAAATAGATGGAACAGTATTGAAATTAAAGACTTGACATACTTATATATAGAGTACATTGTCATCCCGTTCGGTCTTGAGCTTCGCGTTTGATTTCGCTCCAGGTTCTTCCGATGGCGTTCGCATCATCTATGACAGTCCGTCGCTAGGTCTATTTTGAAATCCTTTAGAGACAATTAAATAAAATAATTAAAATAAAACTAGAGAGACGCACCATGTTTGCTGGAAATTATTCGAAACGTCGGGATCGGAAAATCAAAATAAAATCGCAAAAAAATTCTAAAATATAGTTTTATTTAAAATATCAAATATTCGCGTAAATCTGGGAAAATATTTCAGCTATTTTACTCAGTATTTCTTGTCCAAAAATTTCTTGTAGCACGTTTTGTCTTCATTAGCAAGAGATAGCTAATATAAGCATGAGAAAATAATTCTTTCGTTGTACCTAGGAGTGTCGATTAATTTAGTGCCATCGAAACTTCACATTATAACAAGAGATATATTTATAGTTTATTAATAAACACAATTACGAGATTCCTACACTATATCTTACTTAAGTTCTGCATAGACCGTAAGAAGCGTGATCCGAATCAGAGAGCTCGCGATAAAGCCTGTCAAAGCTGATTTGAATATGAATGGAATGCTAATGAGAAATTTTCAACTACCTAGACAGCTAACTTTTCATTTGTTTTATCTTTAAAATGTATCAGTTTAGAAAATAAACGTAGTGTAAAGTTTTTGCAAAGCATTTTTTGTTTTTATATGTTTTAATGTCTGATATAAACTTTGCCAAGTATACGCTTCTACAGCTGGAACTTTTTGCAGAACAGTTTGCAGCCATTTAGATATCAGCGTACTGGCATGGATACTTGGCTTCTTTTACTCATTACATTTTTGTTACATTTCCTTTACAACACTTAAAACTTTCTACGTTTCAATTGCTTGCTCTTTTTTAGTTTCACTAATGTAATAGAATTGCAATAAAGTTGTTTTTTCTATTCTAATATTATAAAGAGGAAAAATTTGTTTTTTGTTTGTTTGTTTGTATCGAATAGACTCCGAAACTACTAAGCCGATTTAAATGAAATTTAATAAGAAGATAGTTTGAGAACCTGGAAAGAACATAGGAAAGTTTTTATCCCGGAAATCATCCCTTAAGGGGGTAAAAAGGGGGTGAATGTTGGTACGGGGAAGCAACCTAGTTATTTTATAAATAAGTTTTTCTTATAATGCAATTTTGTATTGAGCCTTTTTAACGTCCCACTGCTTGGCACGGGCTTGCCTTCAATACGAAGGGGATCAGGCCATTGTCCACCACGCTGTTACTACCGTTAGGAAAGTGGTAATCATGTTAGAAATGATTCGCACATGAAAATATCAGAGGTGCGAGACCCGGGATTTGAACTCGCTTCACTCAGTTTACCAAGCGAGGGTGTTACCACTGGGCTATCACGGCCTAATGTAATTTTATAACTACGTAAATATTGCAACTCAATCTATGATGAGATACGGAACTGAATTCGGCTGTATACTTTTTTATATATCTGTATTATTCGTATTGATATTATAAATGTGAAAGTTTGTGAGTATGTATGGATGGATGGATGGATGGATTTTTGTTACACTTTCACGCCAGAACGGCTGAACGGATTTACATGAAATTTAGCACAGAGATTGATTATAGTCTGGAATAGCATATATATATATATATATATATATATAAAATATATTATAAAATAATTCAAAGTATAAATAATTAAATCTTGAATGTACCAACTGTAATTTTCACATAATTTTAGCGCAATCGACATCCTTGTTTTTATAAGAGCACTCAAACCTGAAAGCTCAATGCATTTTAAATTTACTTTTTTACATTAAAAGATACTTTTATGGGATTTCTTACATATTTTTAATTTTATTTTTTTATCGAATCCAACATAGATTTTGTGTCATATTAAATGAATTATGAATACTTAATAATTATCATATCCATACAACCATACAATCTAATACTTGACAATAACATTGTTAGCAGTTACAGTGAATCGATACTCTTTGCCGTAGGACCCTTATAATTTATAATTAATATATTCAAACCCTTTACACACGGTGGTAGGAAGGTGGTGAGAATAAATGAATTAATAATAAAGAGATTTTAAGATAAAATTAATGCGAATTAATTTTGTATGTTGTTATATATATAGAAGTTCGATCCTTATATTCACCAGATGATAATCTGCCTGGAATTATCGTCATATGTCGCCATTTCGTGATTAGGCCGTTGAACATCCGCCAGAACGTTTAATAATCGTTCAATGTTGTAGGCTAAGTCTTTAAGCATATGTTTTTTCCTGAGGTAGATAAGGGGAATCCACACAAGGTTCAAAAAACTTAACGAGAAAAGCAAGACAGAAGCTAGATAGACATGGGTAGGTGAGAAGGCAATAGCTTCTCATCTCATTTGTGCATTTTGGACGCTTTACTTTAAAGTTAAAAATCAATTACTTGAAATTCTACTTCATTATGAACTAGCCATATAATGGTATGTTGAAGTGTTAAGTTGGATTATTAATTACCTACATAAATACCTATAACATAAATATATAAGATAAAACCCATTGTTTGATTTATTGTCCTAACTATTAGGCATATTGTAAAGATGCGTATAAAAAGGCAACCCAATCGCGAATTGGCAACGTATCACGAAAAGCCTGGACAAATTACGTTTTTTACCTAAACAAACGAAACGATTACTCAATAAAGAGTGGTACACATTTGAAAATTTCGTACACATAGCAGATAAGTAAAATCTTATACACGTTCAAGATAGGTGAAATAAATCTAAACACAATAAATCATGTGTGCTGTGAAACAAAACGTAAAATGCGGCATATTTGTATGCGAGTCGCACGTCTGAACGCTCGTTTATCAATACTGTGCCCGCCGCATCTCGCAACAAATATCTAGAAAATGAAATAGCAGAATAAAGGCAGACGCTATCTCCACCCAATTATCTGGCTCTGTTTTGACAGCCAACGATAGGTTGAAAATATTCCTACCTACTTGGCTGACTTAGCTTCGATGAATTAAGTCTATAGTCTACTTCAAAAGAGTTATATGTATACTGCATTCGTTATGTTTCTTTTATCATGGGAAAGATTGGAGTGGAGAGTTATTTATTTTGTCTCTTAATGGTTGTATGCATTATAATAATTTCCTTCTTGGGAACGTACTTTGAATAGTTTATATCACAACAATAATTACTATATTATTTAACTAAAAGGTATTGCAATGAGTTATTTTTTTTATTTAACAAATATATTTAATTAAAACCGCTTAAATACATAGGTATATCTTATATTTAAAAGCACTACAATAGAAGACAAAAATAAACTTTCTATTATGTAATGAAATATTTTAAGATTTATTAAAAATAATAACAAATTATTACATTCAATAGCCTTACTTTAAAAGTCAGTAAGATGTTAAAGAAGTAAAGTAAAATAAAAATACATTATAAATTATTTGAAATCAAGTCTTTTTAGGTTAAGAACAAAATTTTCATATAAATCTAAAACCTAAGCTACAACTCCACTTCTTCAAACAGAAAACATATTATTTGCCTTTAGAACAGTTACTAATCTAATTCTGTGTCAAATATAACGTTCAAAATTTTCTAACGATTTAGCAGATAGCAAGCAAACATTTTTACAATATTACAAAGAAATAAAAATAATTTCGACTTTTCCAACATGCATTACGGTTGCGGCGGAGAAGATGCATTGATGTGGCAACATTTTTCCTCAATATTATTTTTGTATTACACTACAAAATCACTTCTATAATCTATAATCTTTCGGTGCCATAAAAGCAATATATCCAAGAGCAAAACCTAGTACCTTAGCATAATAATCGTATAACTGAAAAAAATAACATCAATGCCAATTTATATTTCAGTTTGGCAGTGGTGGATCAGTGGTAATGGGAAATATCTAGTGAAGTTCCAACTTCAGCACCTACGATATTTTTTTTTAATCTCATTTCCAGCATTTTTACTATTTCTTGACTTGACGTAGAGAATGAAATACGTTGAGAGTACGTTACTAATTTTTGAAAACTTGTAACTTCTTGTCTGCATTTCGGTAGTGGTGTGCTTTTTCAAAACAGATTTCTATCACAATTCAAACTCCTCTGTGATTCCTTCGAACAGTTCTCTATATTACCTGTACTTAACGCCAAAAACCATTCAAAATTATTCCACAAAAGTCAACCCCTTAAGATTTTGAAAACTTTATAATTATTTTTTTATAAGTAAAAACCGTGTTCAAACGCCAACCTTCCTTCCGGTTTTCCTCGGACATGTCACATCAATGGGTGTCGTTATTCCCTGAGAGCAAGACCTCAGTATTTCATCAATCACGTCGCGTCGCAGCGGATTGCTTCTTTCAACAAATTCTTTTGTTACGGTACAATTTGCTGGCATGTTTTTCTGTTAACATCGTGTAAAGAATTGTATCAATTACAGAAAAATTGTTCAGGGATTAAATTATATAGAGATGTATGTAGTCCATTACACTTTTCAAATATAGCTTTTTCTTCCTTTATTATTGCTATAAAGAGAACTTATCGTTACATGAAATCTACACTTGTTACACACACTTAACATTGTGTACTCGTATTTTGCTTATTTAAGTGAAATAGTATTTTCAGCATTATATATTTGCCAACTTAAATTAAATCAACTTATTGTAAAGGTGTCATTTTGTTGCTTACAAATTATGCTGTAATTTAAATTAAAGTGTTCATAACTTTTGTCAAGCGTGAATTATTTTTATCGAGTAAAGATAAAAAAAAACAGAACTCTCATGTTTTATATCTCAAAAGTGCACAGCTTATTCAATAGTATCATAAAATAATTACAGTTGAGGAAGCAAGTCAGCAGTTGCAAAACGATTTCTACGGAAATAAGTTGGCACCAGACTATGCGCCTGACACTTGCCAAATGCTGGCACAACCAATGTATAATCATGCATATAATCAGTTGAGAGCAAACCCCGTATTTTAGTTAAATTTTATATAGTCTAGATAGTAGATACAGTATAATAATCTTATTTTCAACCGACTTCAAAAAGGAGGAGGTTCTCAATTCGACTGTATGTTTTTATTTTTATTTATTTTTTATGTTTGTTACCTCAGAACTCCGTCATTTATTAACCGATTTGGACAATTTTTGTGTCGTTTGAAAGGGTATGCTTCCAGATTGGTCCCATTTAAATTTCAAAAAAAAATACCACCCCTAAGGGTGGAAAAACAACTAATGATGAATTTAACCTACTTCTAATTGTCATATTGACTTGAAACTTTGCAAGTATTTCTATTTCCTTTGCAAGTATTTTTATTTTAGACTGCTTCGGTGGTGTAGTGGCTAGCATGTACGGCTGCACACCCGGAGGTCCTGGGTTCGAGTCCCGGGTCGGGCCAAGTTTAGTTATTGAGTCTTCCTGTATAGTAAGTCTCAGTAACAGCCCGGAGTTGGGAAGTTGGCGGTGTTTCACCCCCGTGCCTCGGAGAGCACGTAAAGCCGTCGGTCCTGCGCCTTAACTCTCACCGGTCGTGTCGAGTGGTCGTCCCACCGGAGTATGAGAGTGATAGGAATAGAGAGTGCACTTGTGTCTGCGCGTACACTTGAGCACTATAATATCTCCTGCGCAGTTGGCTAATCTCAATGAGATTGGCCGCCGTAGCCGGAATCGGCTAGGAGAACATCATTTCTATTTCCGTTGATAGTACAGTGGTTCGGTGTTGTTGACCTGATCTGATGGCAAGGCCAGAAGGTGGATAGGTGGAACTCTTCAACGGCTAATAGTAGATACATTGAGTTTGGGCTTATTTTGTTTGATTTGACAAGCCTAACACGTTAGAATCTTTACTTTTCTACTACTGTCTACACTAAAAAGGGAAAAATAAAAACTTTTTAACAAAAATATAAAAACCGACTTCAAACAAAAGCACTAAAAAGTAAAAAATAACTGATTGGTAGTTTTCATTTACAATACATACCTAATCAAATATTTTCGAAGTCGGTGTGCTTTGGCTAAGTAATTAAAGTCTACCTATTAAATACATACCTAATCAAA
Source organism: Brenthis ino (assembly GCA_921882275.1). Lineage (NCBI taxonomy): Eukaryota > Metazoa > Arthropoda > Insecta > Lepidoptera > Nymphalidae > Brenthis > Brenthis ino. The sequence continues at coordinate 28,456,833 of OV170222.1, read as the reverse complement.
TATTTTCGAAATCGGTGCCAGCCCATACAAAGTAAAGCACACCGACTTCGAAAATATTTGATTAGGTATGTATTGTAAATGAAAACTACCAATCAGTTATTTTTTACTTTTTAGTGCTTTTGTTTGAAGTCAGTTTTTATTTTTTTGTTAAAAAATTTTTATTACGATTAGTCTCACATGTTTTTATTACAGTTTTGAAATTAATCGTGCACAAGTAAAGGTATACTTAAAATTAATTTGATTTCTTAATGTTAATTGTATATGAATCTATTATGCAGTACTAATAAGAATACCACGATTGTCGTACCATATAGGGACTTATCGTATTTATATATTTTTTTTAATAGAGCGATGGCGGAAACTAACTTATAACCTAAAATTAAAACTACGTCACAATAGACCACTAGCGACTCACACTCGCTCCGCTCCGATTTCTCAAAGATAAGATATTTTTCTATATGTATAGTAAAAAGTATTTTTATATAGTAAAAAGTAACTTATATGTTGACCCAGATAACCAGCTATCTTCATATCAAATTTCATCAAAATCTGTCCAGTGGGTTTCTCGTGATGCGTTCCCAGATAGACAGACAAACAAAAAATCTAAAAACGATAGATTCGGCCTCTGTATCGTAATGACTATTTCAATAAGATTTTCCAAAAAAAAAATATATTTTATTTATTTTAGATTTAGTTAGAATTTTATTATATGTATAGATAACAACCAAAAAGATCGACCCTCACTAAAATCACGTCAAAACATTATTATTCACATATGACAGCAAAAAGAAGTAAGTGTATGAGAAAAGTTGATATCGAAGTAGAACAATACGACAATTTCCTTTAGTAAGCCAGTCGAGTGAACAACATAAAATAGGTAGCGATATTTCTCCACCGTATCGTTGGCTGTCAAAGCAGAGTCAGATAATTGGGTGGAGATTGTGTCTTCTGTTCAACTATTTCATTTTAGATATTATTTGTTAAGGTTTTGCAAGCGAAGTATTGATATAGACTTGAGATAACATGAAGTATCAACTTTAATTTTTTTAAATATTTGCTATTGTAGTAAAATATTACTTTTAACATTTTTATAGGTCGAGCATTTGCTCTTAAATGTCATTTTTTAATTTTCATAGTAAATTTTTAGCCATTTTTAACGTCAAACCGCTGGGCACAGGCTTCTTTACCAATACATAGAGGATCAAGCTATATTACACCACGCTTACCAAGTACAGGTTACATGTCTTTCGAAAACTTGATAGGTTCTATCAGATATGCAGGTTTTCTCATCTTAAGATTTCTTCACTATAAGACGAGTAATAATCATTTTGGTAATAATTAGAACGTGAAAATATCAGAGGTGCGAAACCCGGGATTTGAACCCGCTTGACTTGTTTTACCAAGCGCTACCACTGGGCCACGGGGGTACTTCTATACATATAAGCCGAATCTGTACATTAGATATTTTTTTGAAAATCTTATTGAAATAAACATTATTATCGTTACAGAGGCCGAATCTATAGTTTTTAGAATTTTTGTTTGTCTCTCTATCTGTCTGTTACCGCATCACAGAAAAACCACTGGAGGGATTTAGATAAAATTTGGTATAGTGGATAGTCAGCATATAGGATACTTTTTGCCGCGGGAAAATATCTCATGTCTGAGAAAAAAAATAGAAAAACTGTAATGTAAAGAGTATACTAATATGTAAAACCTAAGAATTTGGTTTTTGGTCATCTGAACGCGGGCGAAGCCGCGGGCAATGCTAACTAGCATTGCCGAGGCTCCGCCTGCTTTAAAATTAAATGTAATAGTGGAATAACTTACTATATATTTATACAAATTAATTTAAATTAACTATACTTTGAACAGAATGACGAAATGATTTTTTTTTTGTATCTTTCAAAAAGACAAATCATAGAGTAAATATAATATAAAAATATATTTTTCTATATTCAATATCGACTGCTGATACAACTTAGTTCGTTTTCCTCAAGTATTATCCCTTAAATAATACATGGAAGAGGCATTAGTTCTAACGAATGCTTTATTTCGAAATACTTCTTAACTCTACCCTTGTTACTAGTTCTACGGTGTCATTGATTTATTTTCTTTGAGTTTCGCTTTCATATACTTTTATGAGTCCATTTGTATATTGTCTGACCACAATTTTGGTAAAATAAATATTGCACATATAAAGGTATTAAATTAATATTAATTTAATAAATACTAGCTAAATTAGGTCCAACAGTTTCGGAGATTAGCCCGTATAAACAGACAAACAGACAGAGAAACAAGAAATTTGAAAAAAATCTGGATTTGTTCTATTTCTCTTCTTACATCCCCTGACTCCGTTTTTAGCAAATTTTTTTCTATGTAGAGACATTCGACCTCTACAGTTTTATTATATGTATAGATTACACGATAATCATTTGTCATATTATTTCACTTTTTTTTATAAAAATTGATAAAAATACCTTATTGACAAAAATAGACAAAACGCACTTGTTTTTATTTAAATCGTAAACATAAAATACCCCCAAAAATTAGACGCCATTCAATCATGAAATTCAATTAAATCTAATCTAAAGACATCTAACATAAATAATAAAGAAACTTACTATTGAAAATTTCAAAGATTACACTACTGTTATAAATACGTTATAATTACGAAAGTTGGTATAGTGTATTTGTCCGTATTGTGTTTATATCTTTGTTACTGTTTTACGCTGAAAACCACTGCACTGATTTGGATAAAATTTTGTGTACAGATAAACTAAAACCTGATTAACTCATAAGCTACTGTGTAGTGCTACCTATGTACTTACTAGTATAATTAGAATACTATAATAAATGTCATAGTTTGTATGTTTGTGTGTATATGTTTTTTTACTCCGTGCTGAAAGAATGGATGAATTTTTTTTACTCAAGTAGGCCTGAAGTAATTCATAAACCATTTTTAGGCACGTAAAGATGCTTGGGAAGTAAGGGTATGTCTCTAGTATTGTAAATATAAAAGGCACCCAAAAACAATTAGTTTAATAAAATACTATAAAAAGCTTCAAATATAAATAAATAATCAGTGTTTAAAAATTTACATTTTTCGTCCAGAACACACGCTCAATGCAAAAACTGCATCAAAAAGATTCCATATAAACAGAAATTGTGGCTTACATTGGAAAACAGTAAATACCACTTGAATAAACTTGAATCATAAATGTTTTATAGCTTTCCAATTCCACCATTGCCTACTGAAAGTAACGTTTTATTTGATTAACCAATTACAATACGAATGAGGATGAACGGGCAGTCAAATACAAATATTATTTTAAATAATATATTTTGTGTAAGTAAATATTTATTCTAGATATATAACTAGTTTCTACATACGGCTTTGCGTGACTTTGGCTATTGGCGGATGGTGTTATTGTACACCATTATCCGTTTTCATAACATATAAAAGTATAAAAAATAAAGAGATACGCCACAATAGGCGGCCTTATCGTTAAGTGAGCGATCACTTTCAGCAACCTTAGGGTAGAGGTACTAAGGAAAAAAATATAGAGGTTTAGTCGTTTTAAATGGAAATAATAAATGATATACAAACACATGCAAAAGATAGTATGAACAAGAATAATATTATTTATAGTTTGTTTTTAACTTTTAACTAAATCCCATCGCACGTATATACTTATTACCTACCTACCTACATATTGATACGTAAAATGGCCTCTTAATGTACTCAGTTGAATCGAATGTATCGAAATTAGTAATGTTTCAAGGTAACAAAAGTCTTGTCCGAATGACGTTAAATCATTTAAATTTTTCAATTTACACATTATGTTGATACTCTTCGTTGTATCGCAGACCTGTGTCAGACAGACTGTGATGTGTGTTCTTATAATTTAAAAATACAATTATTACAATAACTTAGCTACACTCTACTTGTAGTTCTTTGGAATATAACATTATTAATTAAAACAAACCTTAATAAAGGGAAGAGGAATATATCATAAATTTCGAGATGTTAATAATAAGCAATCAAGAGTAGCAGTATCTTCACGTCTCGCTGTGGTTCTATAGAACCGATGGGCGTGCTTTGAATCCTTCACGATAAAGCCTGTCGAAGTTGATTTGAATATGAATAGGATGTTAATGAAAAACTTGCTCTCGACTATTAAGACGGCTTATTTCTCATTTGTTCTCACTTAAATCTGTTTAGTTTGGAAACAGTCTATTTACTTTGTAAATAAATAAATAAACAAGAGATTTTTATAAGCTTTACAAGCTTTTAAAGGACTTAGGATTAAACTTTAATAAAATGCTAAAAATAGTATTGATCTTTAAAGATTTCGAAGAGAAAGTGACTAAATATATAGTGTAAAGTGTAAACGTTGTAAAAATAATATAAAATGTATCATTCTTAGGTGTTCAAAAAGCTTTATGTATTAAGTAGATATTATAAACGAATGTAAGGAGACAAAGGTTACCACTTACCCCTCAATGTGAAGGCCGTTATTTGTCTATCAGTGATGATCGCCGCGTAACATTTATTTTCAACATGTTCTTCTTCTTCTGCTCGGCCTTTTCCGCACTTAGGCATTATTGCCCGTTGTGCGTGAGCTTGTGCTGTGTGTTATGTGTAGTCTTTCCATCCCAGAGAGTTCCAGTAGTCTAACAGGCTACCGGTGTCCTGGAAGATTTCCGGGAGCGATTAATTTCGAGCGAGCGAGCGATTTTCAACATCTAAAGGGGGCATTTATTTATTTTACTTATTTTTCGTCATAAATTATAAATAAATCAATAGATAACTTCCAACGCAGTATCATATCTTATGCAAATCAAAACACAGGTTTGATAAATAAAGATATTTAGAAAGTAACAATATCTACGCCACAATATAGTTGCATATAAAAAATAGTATTAATAAAATAAATCTGAGTTACTATCTTAAATAATAATTTACAGTTTAGAGCTGTACAATGATATATAAAGAATATTTGAATTCTTCACACGAAAGCTTAACCCGCATTCTAGTTGGTAATAGAGCCCTTTTAGGACATATCTTACTGCGTTATAATAGACTTTATTTATACGAATCCTCAAAATAATTCAAAATAATATGAGAATCTCAACGTAATACCGATAAAAATAATTACCTCATATCAGCTACACATATAATAAAATTGTAACTAAGTCGAATCTGTACATTAAATATTTTTTGGAAAATCTCATTGAAATAGACATTATTATCGATACAGAGGTCCAATCTCTAGTTTTTAGAATTTTTGTCTGTCCGTCTGTCTGTTATCGCATCACGGAAAATCCACTGGAGGGATTTTGATGAAATTTGGTATGATGGTAGCTGGTTATCCGGGTCAACATATAAAGTACTTTTTACCGCGGAAAAATATCTCATTTCTGAAAAAAAAAACAAAAACTGCACTGTAAGAGTATACTAATATGTAAAACCTAAGAATTTGGTTTTTGATCATCTGAAAGCGGGCGGAGCCGCGGGCAATGCTAGTACAAAATAAATATTGAAGTTTAAAAGAGAGACGGATGCGAACATTCTTTGTATACATTTCAAATGCATAAATATGCTCCCTGCTCGTACATCAAAGCTGAGAGCGCTTTAAATTATGTTAAGACCTAAAATATTTTAAATGTAAGAGCAAAATCATTTTAGTCGCCCTACGCCAGCGACACTGAGCAATTGCCATACTTAATGCTAAGCTCTGCATTTAATTACTACTGAGTACTTTAATTTCTTTCCCGTATTTTTAAGTGTGAGATTATTTTAAAAAATCTTATTATTTTCTTTATTTAAACTATCAAGATGGAAAATTTATTATAACTTAGAATTAGTTCTGGACTTCTTGGCTTATGACAGTGTTAGGAGTGAGTTGAGCACAAGCTACTTCAAAAAGAAGGAGGTACTCGATTCGTTTGTGTATCTTACTGATTTCAATGAACATTTTTTAATGAATTAGTTATACCTTATATAACTTTCTTATATAAATTTCAAGAAAAAATACTTAGTAAGAAGTATTTGAGATAATATTCATTGCTTAAACCGATGTAAAGTATAAACAAAATACAAAACTCGACAAAAAGATGATAGTCTCTAACAAATATCTTCTATACATAATATAATAAAATTCTAATTAAGCCGAATCTGTATATTAAATATTTTTTGGAAAGTCTTATTGAAATAGACATTATTATCGATACAGAGGCCGAATCTATAGTTTTTACAATTTTTGTCTGTCTGTCTGTGACCACATCACGGAAAAAGCATATGAGGGATTATGATGATTATCCGGGTCAACATATAGGATACTTTTTACTGAGGAAAAATATCTCATCTCTGAGAAATCTATACTAAACGTTAAAACGTAAGTAGAGACGAACACGAGCAGAGTGAGGGTGAGTCGCTTGTTGTTATTATAAAGTAAAAAAATAAAACATTAAATAAAAATAAGTTAAATGACACGCTCGCCGAGAAAAGTCCTTATATTGCAAACTTTTTTAGATAGTTTATATGAAGTCCGATAATATTAGCTATTTCCAACATAGTTTTAAAACTTTACAGATCTAATGAAATAGTGCCATACTGAAGCGTTCATATCATAGAAACTTTCCAGTTACAACTAATGTCTCAAATAAGGTAACAATGTCTTTCGTAAAATTATTATAAAGAAAATGTAAAAGCACCTACATGTTCGTTAGAATAATATAGTAACACTACCCTACGTTTTAAAGTATTAATTATACATTTTAATTATAGATTTCTCATAGATGAGATTTCTTGCAGTAAAAAGTATTCTAAATGTTGACCCAGCTACCATCTATCGTCATACCAAATTTCGTCAAAATTTGTCCAGCGGTTTTCTCATGTTGCGGTCACAGACAGACAGACAGATTGATAAAAATCAAAAAACTATAGATTCGGCTTCTGTGTCGATAATAACGACTATTTCAAAGAATTTCCAAACAATATTTAATATACAGATTCGACTCAGTTAGAATCTTATTGTATGTATAGATTAAAATAGTTAAATATGTAATCAAGTATTTTTGAAAAATCATTACGCATATTTACGTCGTAATTTTATTATTTATATCAAGCAAAGGACACTGGTTTTTAGATTTTCACTCTTTACTAATAGTACTAATAATACTTCTTTAATAACAGTTATAAGGATACATTCTCATTTTAAATATATTATTGTAAACGACGATATATATATAAACACTCAATAGCTATTACACATTATTTATTTCCAACTTTCTCATTTACACCACATATTATAATCACTATTCACTTGTTATATATTTCATAAATTTATCTAATAATTCACTTAATCACTGCACTTCACTGATTATATTACACTGACACTTATACACCATAACTTCACTTGCACAGGAATGAATCGTTCTTAGCGAGAGAAGCCGTATTTAAAGGTAACGTAATCAAAGTGGGGGATGACAGCTTTGTTTCCATGGCGCTGTCATCTATGACGTTTAACTTTGTTCGGAAATAGATGGCACCTCTAACTTGAGGTTGCCAACACGGCCATGCTGCACGGTGTCTGTCCCAGGCACCCCACGAGTCGGAATCTAAACACTGAAAATATTTAAGTACATATATTATTATTTATTTGTAGTAAAGAGAATGACAATGATGACAATGATCATTCGAGATCAGCTATATTGCTGAATACCAATGGAATGTTCTAAAGACCACCTGCACTTAGAGAAACTTTGTAAGTGTACCAGGCTCGTCTTTACACAAACAAAGGTTAATAAATAATAATTAGTCTTAGCATATGGCTTTAGTGCAACAGAAAAAGGATGATTTCGCAAGACTAACTACCTGCACCTAAAGGAACACTGTCACACTTAGCGAACCAGGCTAGTCTTTCATTCCAAACCGCTTGTACTTAAAGGATCACTGTCACACTTAAGCTTTCCAAGCTAAGTTTTGAATCCTATGACTGTTACACTAAGCACGCTATAAGCTATAAAATATTTTTAAAGTTTAGATTTGGACTCGCTGAACATAGATAATAAGGAAAAGATAGTATGATACCACGTACCTTGCCAACACGGAGTACAAATTTATAAACAAAATTAATATTTTATTCAGTGTCCCAATCGTCTATGCAAATCCAAGCCTTCATATTTTCAGCGGCTACTACACCCGTATAAGGCTTTTGACTCCTCTCGCTACCTCTTAAATCCACTACTTCATATCTATCGTGACCTAATACTTTTTTTACTTTAAATGGTCCCTTGTAAATTGGCAATAGTTTTCTGCTTTGACCCTCATTACTTTGACTTGGTATTTTAATCAAAACTAAACTACCTTCTTTATATATTTTTGCTTTCGTTCTTGGTTTATCAAATCTATCTTTATTATATTGTGCACTGCTTTTAATATTCTCCTCGACAGTTTTACGTAATGCTGTTATATCTGTTATATTTTCGTTGTCTAAATTAGGAGCTAAACCGTCACTGTCTGTACGTAACCTGTATCCTAACAATACTTCTGATGGCACAGCTTTTATTGACTTATGTATAGTACTGTTTAAACCCTGCTGTAATACTTTAACATATTGATCCCAATTGTCATCTGTTGTATTCGCACCTATCGTTCTCATGGCTTCTAGGATAGTTTTATTAAATCTTTCTACCTGTCCATTTGAGCGAGGCATTCCGGTAGCCACTGTATGTAAATGTATGTTTTTAGTATTGCAATATTTTTTAAAATTGTTCGAAGTAAAGCATGTGCCTGCATCAGAAATAATTCTTTTGGGGTTTCCAAATATTTTTGAAATATTGTCTAATTCCTTAATTACATTACTTGTTTCTGTTGACGGTACCGGTGAAATAAAAATGAACTTAGTAAATGCATCAACAATAACGAGAAGATATCGATTTTTATGTTTTGTTAATACGAATGGACCTATGTGGTCAATATGAATTGTATGAAACGGTTGCGCATATTTAGGCAGAGGATATAATTGTCCTTCTTTTGGACCACCTTTATTTTTAAAATATATACAATTTATGCAATTTTTAATGTATTTTTTAACAACATGACGCATTCGGGGGAACCAATAATGATTTCTTATCCTTTCAAGAGTTTTATCGAGGGCAAAATGCCCTATATCATCGTGATTACATTTTATAATCTGCCAAATACATTTTTTTTGGTACAACCCAACGGCGACCACAACATGTTCTTTTATAAACCTTATTTCCCAACAGTTCATATTCGTTAAATATAGTTTTGTTATTGTCGGCCTCTCCTGATTCTAATATATTTTTAATCTTAGTAATCTCGGGGTCTTGTAACTGTACAGACAATAACCAATCTGCTTCAGTTATTGACAGCAATATCTCAGCTTCTGATTTTCCACCGGCATGAACCGGATTTCTACTGAGGGCATCCACATGTTGCATTCGTGTGCCCTCTTTATGTATTATTTCAAAAGAATATTCTTGAGTTGATAGTACCCAACGAGCAATACGAGGAATTATTTCCTTTTTAGTTAAGGCAAATTTAACAGAATTACAATCCGTAACGATTTTAAACGTTGTGCCTAATAAATATAATCTAAACTTCTGTAATGAGCACACTATAGCTAGCAATTCCAATTCAAAATGAATGGTATTTCTTTTCATCTTCGGAGGTTTGTCTACTATAATAATGAACTGGTTTTTCGCCTCCGTCTGTTACTTGCATTAAAATACTGGCAATGCCATCTCTACTTGCATCTGTATATAAAATAATTTGTTTACTTGGGTCAAAAATTGTTAGTATACTCTGAGAAGTAAGCTTACTTTTTAATAATTCGAAGGCCTCCTGATGAGGTTTCCCCCATGACCACGCTATGTCTTTCTTTAGTAATCTAGTTAGGGGAATTAAAATTAACGCACAATTCTTTATAAATTTGCGAAAATAACTGATAAGGCCAAGAAATTGTCGAACTTGATGGACTGTTTTAGGAACAGGAAAATTTTGTACAGCTTCTATTTTTGATTCATTTGGCATGACACAATTAGGTCTTATTTTATATCCAAGGAATTCGATTTCCGTTTTAAAGAAATGACATTTCTTTAAGTTCAATGTTAGACCATTTTCACGAAATATCTTTAAAATTTGTTCTAATAACAATAAATTTTCTTCTACTGTTTCACTTATTACGTAAACATCATCCAGATAAACGATTACTTTACCAAAACGTAAATTTCCCAGAACTTTATTCATCATTTGTTGAAAACACGATGGTGCATTTACCAAACCAAATGGGAGCCTTAAAAACTCATAATGACCATCCTCTGTAATAAATGCAGTTTTTTCTATAGAGTCTTTGTGCATACTTATTTGATAATATCCACTTTTCAAGTCTAAGCTAGTAAAATATTTATAGCCTTGAAGTCTGTCTATTAAGTCTTCAATACGTGGCATAGGGTATTTATCTTTAACAGTTATTTTATTTAATAAACGATAGTCAATACAAAGCCTTTTCTCTCCATTCTTTTTGTCTACAAGTAAAGCTGGGCTTGCATAAGGTGATTTGCTATCGCGAATTATGCCATATGATTGTAGTTCCGCTACTATATCACGTATTATTTTTCTATTAGCGTTGGGTGACCTGAAGGGCCTGCATTGTATTGGTTGTGTATTAATTAAATTAATCACCATCTCATGATTGATTACTCTTCCTAATTCTTTTATATTAGTTGCTATACAATCTCTATATGTCGTAAATAATTCTACTAATTGTTTGTAATGGGGGGCATCTGCCTTTAATTGAAGTTCATTTAGATTAAGACAAAATTCAGCATAATCAAATCTTAATTCGTTACCAATTCGTGAATACATCAAGTCTTTCCGTTCGGTAATATTTCTACCGATAAGAATATCGCAACCAACAATCTTATCAATAATATATAAGTCGACGTCAAATAATTGAACAGAATCAATTTTCATGTTAACTTTGACTTTAAATTTAACTGATTTAGAGCCTTCTTCAGAAAATCCTTGTAGCAAAACTGGTGTAGGTAACGGAATTTTCTCTAATGAATGTTTTATTATTAAAAATTCTGAGATTAAAGAACAACTACTTCCAGTGTCAATGAATGCTTCATGGGTAAAATTGTTTATAAATACGTGTTTAATGAATTTATCCCGTGAATTTAATGTCGAAATGAATTTAGTTTCCTGTTTTTCGGGTTTTACGGCATTTTTCTTAAAACACACAGTTTCTAAATGTCCTCTTTTACCACAGAAATCGCATTTATTCGCATCGCATTGATGACGTTTATGATTTCCCCCACAAATATAACATTTGGTGGGTTTTCGAATAAAATTAGTTTGTGTATTATTTAGCTGATCCGGTCTCTTAGAATCCGTAGACGGAGATGATTTTTCAATAATCTGTTCCTTGTTATTATTAACTCGAGATGAACTATCATAACTGCTATTCTGCTTAGAAATCTTTTTATAAATGCGACTATGTAAGAAACTGGCCAGGCTATCGCAAGTACTAAAATTACTAGCCTCTATGGTGGCTCCAATATTACTATCTGCAATATTACCTACGATTATCGAAATTATATCTTTTTCTGAAAAGTTCAAATGCAGTTTATCTATCTTACATTTTTGTTCAAAATAAAATTCATATAAAGATTGATTCTCAAGTGGTTTCTTATTAATTAACTCTTTTAACAGTTCAAACATATTCCTATTTATTTGAAAACTAGAGGCTAATTTCAATTTCCATTGATTCCATTTCCATGATGGCCATTCTCTAACCGTGCGTACTAAGGAGTCGTACCATAGTTTAGCCGAGCCATTTAATTTATTTAAAGCCTGGTAACGGATCATCTCATCGGACCAAGCAAATGTTACAGCATATGTTTCGATAATACTAAGCCATGCATTAATGTCATCTTTTAACGGGTCGAACTCCGGGATAATGTTGTTCAAAGTAATGGCATTAGTAGTACTCACAGTTCTGGCATCAGCTTTACGTGGTACCTTTTTTGCCCGTGGCGGTGGCGGCGTGGCAGCACTAGAACTGCTAGAAGAGGATCGTGAGCGAACCCTCTTACGGCGTGATTTTCGTCCTCCCATAGTTCACATCCCACTTCTGATGTAAACGACGGTATATATATAAACACTCAATAGCTATTACACATTATTTATTTCCAACTTTCTCATTTACACCACATATTATAATCACTATTCACTTGTTATATATTTCATAAATTTATCTAATAATTCACTTAATCACTGCACTTCACTGATTATATTACACTGACACTTATACACCATAACTTCACTTGCACAGGAATGAATCGTTCTTAGCGAGAGAAGCCGTATTTAAAGGTAACGTAATCAAAGTGGGGGATGACAGCTTTGTTTCCATGGCGCTGTCATCTATGACGTTTAACTTTGTTCGGAAATAGATGGCACCTCTAACTTGAGGTTGCCAACATTATTAAATTATAACACCCACATATATGAAATGTCTTAATAAACTAATTAAATATGCCTATATGAGAACCCACGTCTTCTGTCTAAGGAGACTGTACGCAACCAGTGCACCATACTGACGTTAATTAAAGGATTCAATCAATATGCATCGATGCGTAATTCTCAGGGTGCTAGTGTTTGTGCAACGTCGCGTCGGACGAACAACGAACGTGCTTGATAGCAGATAATAACGACCTACGCGTACCTCATGCAAATATTGTCAACTAACGCCTCACCCTCGCTTCGTTCGTGCTGGTATCTAGGTACCTAATAGCCTATATGCCACTCTAGGTCATAGCCTATCTCTGTACTAAATTTTATCCAAGTTCATCCAGCCGTTTTTGCGTGAAAGAGTAATAAACATACACACACATATGTACACACATTTTCACATTTATAACAGTAACTAGCGGCTCACCCACGCTTCGCTCAGGTTTGCCTCTGGGAAAAAAAACAAATATATCCCTCGGGAACCGTATATTTTTCCGGGATAAAAAGTAGCCTATGTGTTATTTCACACTATATTTTTCTCTGTGCCTTTAATTCAGATCCGTTAGGCTGTTCTGGCGTGAAAGAGTAACAAACATCCATACATACTCACAAACTTTCACATTAATTATAACATTATTAATTAATTATTAATTAATAATACATACGGATGCGATATTGTTAAAAAAATGAAAATGAGTTAAGTTTCCTTTAAATAACACGTTTTTATTAGCTTCACTCGTTACAAAGTAACTATTTAATTGTTTAATTTAATACTTTGTTAGTTAAGTTTAAAAAGTAGCTTTTGATGTTCTTTTAATGAATAAGACATTAAGTATTACTATTTGAAAGTTCGCAAGTGTATAATTTGAATTTACAATAAATTGTTATGTTGGTCATTTTATAAACCCACAACCCCACGTGTTACGACTAACGTTGTAGAATCTAACACGTTGCTTTAAAAAATCTAACACAGTAACATCAACACCTAGACTTATCCTATTGCTGTGTATTTGTCTCAATCTAATTCATTAAGATTGTTAGGTCCTTAATACAGATATTAATTTGATTTATGACCTAGCAACAAGCACAGTACTTCACCCACCTGATTGAAATTGAATTATACAAACCTTTTTGTAAAATTACTATGATTTATGTTCAATATTTCTATTTATGAATAAAGTTTATTATTATCATTTATTATTAGTTATCTCCCCAATACATTAAACTAAGTAAACATATACGGCTGCAGGCCTAAAAGTACTGGATTCGAGTCGTGTGTTGGGCCAGTTATAATTATTGGTATCAATCCATTCCAAAGTCGTTCAAATAAACAATAACATCAATATATAAAAGAATATAATAAAATTTTAAAAAATATTATATACGTTGAAAACTAACATTGCACGCCAGTTTTTCATAGAAATATTACTATTGACCTATAAAATGCACCAGGCCGTAATAAGTAAACCAATCGATATTCGACCATGCGTAAGTTTCAGCGCGATATTGTTTGCGTAACGTCGCATCGACAACTATGCCTTGCTTGAAATCAACTTGACAAATAAACGCTTTGTCTTAAATATATGCATATTATGCAAATATTTATAACCCTATAAAATATAGATTGCTGTTAGCATATCTAGTACAGACCGATTTCCCTCATTCTTTTTCTCTTTAAAACCATAATAATATCATATTATATAGAAAAAAATAATACATACCCATATGATTTTTTTCATCTTTTCGCTTTTCTATGCATTATACACCTTTAAAGATTGGGTTTTAATAAAGTAACTGAAAGTTTAATGAAACTTTATCAGGTATGAGATACATACTTATTTTCAGGGTATGAAGGAACCTGTACATATCCAATCTGTCTGAAAGAACTAGTTTTTGAAAGGCATATGACGTATTTGGTCACATGGTGGACTATATTGGCGTAATCGAGGGAAGTGAACTGTAGGAAAGCCTATCACCGGGATATTAAATAAGGAGCTATACAGTGTACGCATTAAAATTGCCACGAAGTCAAACAAGGGTGTAAATATAGTCAAATTTAGAGTGTTAATTGTTTTCATTTTTTTATCTTTTTAATCATACCACTCTATAAGAGCTACTCAAAACCAGTTATATACTTTATAAATAGATATTAAGATGTCAATAAGTTATAAATATATCTTTTTATACCAATATTTAATAATACCTTTACAATGCTTCAATCTTTTGATCTTATCAAACGCAAATATCGAAATAGCTTTGTTGTATTGAGGTAAATGTTCGTTTAATATAAATCATTATCAGGACTTATTTTATATATATTTTTATAAGACTACTTTTATACATAACTAGCGACTCACCCTCGCGTCGCTCCGCTTGGGTTCGTCCCTAGTAACGTTTTAAGGTTTAGTATAGATTTCTCAAAGATGAGATATTTTCCCGTAGTAAAAAGTATCGTATATGTTGACCCGGATAATCAGCTATCATCATACCAAATTTTATCAAAATCTGTCCAATGGTTTTCTCCTGATGCGGTCACAGACAAACAGATAGACAGACAGAACACAGATAAAAATTCCAAAAACAATAGATTCGGCCTCTGTATGGATAATACTGATAATTTCAATAAGATTTTCCAAAAAATATTTAATGTACAGATTCTACTCGACTAATTATATGTATGTATAGATATATTGCTTTTCTTTACCTACCTCTGTAATGTGAACTCTATAGTAACTCTGAACCCTCTTCAAAAGACTTTGAAGCCTTAATAGATATCAAATATTAATCTTTGTCTTGTTATTATACAATTTATATAGATTTGATTATTATATTGCCACAATACAGACCTTGAAAACCTTAGTATACAAGTAAATGTAGATCAGAAATCCCAAGAATTGTTTGACGTCAGATTTGGGAATGAATGGTAAATTTCCTTAGGGAAAATGGGATCCGATTCAAGATGTAATATCATCTTCAACTTTATCTTTTAAGTTACGTTTAAATTTACTTTAGAATATTGTAATCAATTGATAATGTATTATTTAGAAACATTTTCCCTGTTCTCATTTATTTCCAATTTATGAATCTATTGACTTTTTATAACAGATTTATATTCCATAAAAAAATACTTATTGAGATAATGAAAAATAGCCTGTACTCAAACAGTAGGTAAAGAAAAAAGAAAAAATATATTGAGATACTAACACACAGCACCATCTAGTTCCATGGTAAGCTACGAGGCTTGTGTTATAGATACCAGATAGTTGATACGCTATACATATTATATAACTTTAAATACATACATATTATAAATATAAACACCCATGACTGGAGTACAAACATTCGTGCTCATCACACAAATAAATTCCCGTACCGGGACTCGAACCCGCGACCGCTGGCACAGCAAGTAGGTTCACTACAAACTGCGGCAAATGTGTTGTCAAAATTTATACGATACGCCATCTATTTTGAGAACTTAATTGTCAACACAAGATTATTATGATTTGATACTATATTATATGTCTCTCTCAATGTGTGTACTGTGTGTATTTTATACGGGCTTTTCTGGTAGACAAGTTCCATGTAACCACCTATAAGTATGCAGGTAGTAGGCGTAAAAAAAGGTAGTAGGCGTAAAGGCATTTCCCAACATTAAAAAAAATACTATATATAATATTATAAAAAATACTATATAAAAAAAAGTTAGGTATAATCATTGAAAAAAATCATTAGAATTTAATTAATATATAATACTAAAATATCTACCGTTTATCTTATAAAAGATATAATAAAAGAGATAAAATAATAAAACCCTCAGCAATAAATACAAAAATAAATTTTATGTCAGATAAAAATAAATTGAAATGTACTTTTCTGTCTGGCTAAGACGGAGTGGAGAGCATTTTAAATTTCAGTGCGTACATTTATTTTATATATAGCCTTTACTTATTCTCTTTGAGGTAAACAAGTTAATGTATATTTATATTAGCCACATATATATGGAGATAGCAAGAAATACCCTATAAGACATTCGTGCGAGATTGAAATTGCTGCGTTAATAGAATCAGGGCGCCAAGGGGCGGTCTGCGAATACGTTTACTGTCCCGCGGTCAGCCACGCGTAAATTGCCGACTTAGGTTATAAGATATTGCGGAGATGATACTATTTATACTTAAATCTATACTCTAATCATATAAATGTGGTAATATCTGATTCTTTGACCTTTATAATTTCATATATTTCTGTGTCCTTTTAAGTTGTATAGAATTCCTTGGAAATGTTTATATAACAAAGTTAATCATAGTAGAGGCTGATTTATTATAACGAGATTTACACAGTACATTTCTAAGTTGTAGTATAAATTAGTTGACATAGCGAAAAAATATCTTTACGCAACGAAGATTTTATGTAGAGGTAATTAACTTGGTATAAAATCTTTTCATATGGAGAACCAAACCACTTATGATAATATGGAATATATTTCAATACTATGGGCTAGCGGCTTCACTTAGATCTTCGCTATAATTGTACTAAGAACTTATAAATATATTACTTTCTCAAGATATAAAAACTGTGTTCTTCTCGTCTGAATTTTCTATCATATCATTCCGATGATCAAAGAAAGTCCAAGAAAATCTTATTTATTTTGAAATCATACACGTTTTAATGACTATGAATTACTAGCAGAGCCCGCAGCATCGCTCGCGCTAAAACTACAAAACAAAATCTCTAAAAAGGTAGTTTCATACAAACTTTCATCCCCTATTTTACCCCCTTACAGGATGAATTTCGAGAAATGCTAAAACACGTATTTATATAATAGTATTGAAGATCATTAATATCAAGTTACAAATAATTTTGATCATAAATATTTTTTTCGGATTGTATCAAAACGTGTTTTCCCGTAGGAATTAAATAATTTCTCTGGGTAAAAAGTAGCCTCTGTGATTCTCCAGCCCTCCAACTATCTACAAACAAAAAAACACGCTGATTTTTCACTCCGTTTCGACGTGAAAGAAGGATAAACACACAATCAAACAAACACACTTACACATAATAATAAATATGTCAAGACATTAGTCACACAACACCATCTAGTTCCATGGTATGGATAAAAATAACATTTTAATTTAATATCACTAAATAGTATAAAATAAAGTCGCAGTTAAAACTCGGTCCGTTTGTAAGCTTAGTTCTTATATGTACGTAGGATTTTGAGATGATTTTCATTTATCCACCATATTATGCGCAATACATACATATTATATTTAAAGAAAATAAAAAGTGGATTTTTTGTAATCAAGTAGTTAAGTGAGCAAAGCGTGGGTGAGTGGTAATATTATAAATGCGAAATGTAATTAGAGATACATCTGAACAATGCGAGTGTTAGCCACTAGTAACGATATGAATTCAGCCCTTTTTAAAATGTCCCACTGCTGGGTAGGCTAGCTTTCCTTCAATACGAGGAGAATCAGGCCATACTCCACCACGCTGGTCAAGTGCGGGTTGGCGGACTGCACATGACTTTCAAAAACTTGTTAAGTTCTCTCAGATATGCAGGTTTCCTCACGATGTTTTCCTTCGCCGTAAGACAGGTGGTAATCATGTTCGAAATGATTCGCGCATGAAAATATTAGAGGTGCGAAACTTGAGATTTGAACCCGCTTCACTCGGTTTCCCAAGCGAGCGCGTTACCACTGGGCTACCACTGCCTTAAATAATGAAATATTTAAAGATCTTTATGCAAATTAACACAAAAATTACTTAATTAGCCGAGTTACGAACTTATATAGAGAGATCAGTACAAAATGAATCGCCAGCGTCGTGGCCACGGGCGTCGGGCAATTCTCTAAATATTTGGTTAGAGGCGACTCGCTTATTACATTTACTCGGACGTTTCTACCTGCACAATTTAATTGCGTCGTCCAGCTGTGTTCATATTATTTTATATGTACATATATACGAGAGCTTTTTCAAAGCTCTTTTATTATTCGTATGAAGGCGTAATCCAATGATTTTCATAACTTATTATCGTATATATATCTTACTATTGAAGTTTTCCTTTTATATTATCTAATCTTTGGTCTATGTTGTTTATGAAAGTAAAAATAACAGTCTGTTATTATACCTCTGAGTTTATATTTTCTAAGATTGTAATTCGAGGAAATGAGATTTATTTTAAAATAACTATTATTTCTCTAATAAAATAATATTATACTGTGTATAGTAGTGTATTTAGTTATAACAACCGGGAAATACTAAGTTGACCTAGTTGCTAGGAAATAAAACTTTAGATTATAAGGATTAGTTAGGTTACGATCCTAAGTTCGAATCCCAAGTTGAGTTAAAAGTTTCTCTATGAATTGTACAATGTCGTATATTATCTACCGCGCAGATCTTTAATCATAAGTAATATAACATCAATGATCGAAAGTTAAAACGGTTTCTAATAACCGTAAAGCTCATCGTGGTATATCCATACTAATATTATAAATGTGAAAGTGTGTTTGTTTGTTTGTCCTTCTTTCAAGTCGAAACGGAGTGACGGATTGGCGTGATTTTTTCTAAAAAAATATTTGGAGGACTGAAGAGTGACATAGGCTACTTTTTATCGCGGGAGATTATCTAATTCCCACGGGAAAACAATTTTTAATACAATCCAAAAAAAAATATGATCAGAATTACTTGAAACTTGGTATTAATACTCTTCAATAAAATTAAATAAATACGTATTTTAGCATTTTTCGAAAGCCATCCTATAAGGGGGTAAAATAGGGGATGAAAGTTTGTATGATACTACCTTTTTAGCAATTTTTTGCAGTTTTAGCGCGAGCGAAGCCGCGGGTTCTGCTAGTTTCGTATACTTCTAACTTACTACGCCATTAGTCGCACGTTTAAGTTTATGGTAAAAAGTATCAAACGACTTTTAAAGTAAACAATCTTGTAATATCAAAGTTAGAGCTGTTCAATGATTGTATCAAATAAACCTGGTATGGTCCAACTTGTATCTTCAATACACTCAATTCAAATTCAATACACTTTAGGAAACAACGATTAAAAATATATTTTAACATTTAAAAGCCGAATATCTAACGAAGCAGATATATTACGTAAATCGAATGAAGCCATCAATCTATGGGTAATGTTGTTAAATTTTAAAACTTACTCTAATAACTTATTCTAATTTAAATTTGATCAACACACACACTTATTTCCTACTGAAATTTTAATGTAAATTAAAAATCATTACCTTTCTTTAACAAAATAAGTATTTTATTATATTAAACATAAAACATGTTCATTTGAAAAGGCTCATTTATCCAGTGAGTGTCATAATACTGTGCACTAAAATGATTTTAATGGTGATTTTATCTGTTAATTGAATCTTCGTAATATCCGGTCTACGGTCTATTTACTGAGCGCTACTGGCTAAAGTGTTTGCCAAATAATCGAAGAGCGCACTCTTGTATGGTATGAAGTACTTTGGAAAATATTTTTTATTTTGTACTCTACTCATTGAAGCTTACTTAAAGTATTTAAATATTTTGTTAAAAGCTTGACTGAAAATTACTTATTTCGAAGCTTCACTTATATTATAAGTTCAAAACTGAAAAAAAAAGTTTATGTGCTGAAGAGTAATATACACTTATTTTTATCACTAATAAAATCACGTTGGTAATGTCCGCGGCATATTCAAATCCATATCCATACTTTTTAATATTATATATGTAAAAGTGTGTTTGTTTGTTTGTTTATCCTTCTTTCACGTCGAAACGGAGTTACGGATTGGGGTGATTTTTTTGTGTGGAGATAGTTGGAGGGCTGGAGAGTGACATAGGCTTCTTTTTACCGCGGGAGATTATCTCATTCCTGCGGGAAAACACGTTATAATACAACGCAAAAAAATATTTATCATCAGAATTGAAACTTGGTATTAATGCTCTTTAGTACAATTAAATGAATACGTGTTTTAGAATTTTTCGAAATTCATCCCATAAGGGGGTAAAATAGGGGATGAGAGTTTGTTTGAAAACTACGTTTTTAAGTTTTTTTGTAGTTTTAGCGCGATAATAAATAACATTTCTAGAATTATTTGATTTTTAAAATAAATCAAAATCATCAAACTTAGTATTTTGAATGTACTAACAATCCCAACCCAATAGCTCGGACGACTAGCTCTCGAATTAAATGTATCTAAACTGCTGTTTCGAATCGACAAACAACCTAGTGCTCTTGAGTTTCTAGCGACATTCAGTTAAGTATCTGAAATTTACTCCATACCTCTTGAAATACATAGCAATGTCTCTACCATGATTTCATATCGAGTTACGTTCGTATGTTTCATTTACTTGCGTGGGTATAGAAAACTATTGTGTTCTATTTAATTTACCGTACAAATATTTTAACGGGTTCGCTAGCGAGAATTGATAGAGTAATTTCGTAGTAGATGCACAGGAAATCAATTTGCCAGAGCAATATCAAGCTGCTTTTCATAGAAGTAAAAAAGGAGTGCAAGAAAGGTTTTAATATTTTTGTCGAGGTCTCGACTTCTCTTTACTGCAAGACGTAGCACGGTAATCAGGAAAATTATTTACTCACGTCTACGGGCCTTGTCGCAAAATACACATAGGGTTGCAAACTTTTATCTGTCAGACTTTTGATACCTTTTATACATTTTCAGATTAAGATGGTGGAGTTTAAATAATTATAATAATCATTGTATCTAGTTTAAAAAAACTTTACCCCACAAAATATTAATACTGTAAAAGATAAAGCGAAAGCGACACGTGTCTCATAATTAAGTTTTCTTTTATGATGTTTAGGTTCAAATTAATGTTAGTAGATGGCGTTATATGTATCGATTTGCTGTTGTAAATTAAATATATAGATTGGTATCTAAACTAAATTACATCAAAAGTAGGTCCCAAAACGGTATTTTATGGTTTTATAAATAATTATACCTTAAATTAAACAGATATAGTAGTGCGTTCTTAAAATCAAACTATTGATGATTTTAAAGTCAGGCATTAGGTAGTGAGTTTGTACTATGTACTAATAGATGGCGCTGTTTGTATTTCATGAGATGTTTACCACGATAACATAATTCATACAAAATTAACTAAACTAATCTAGCTTAATTTACCACTGTCTAATTTCATGAAAAGTCTTTCATAAACTACGTAACTAAATGAAGTAATCGAAGTACTTCTCCAAACATGTATCTAATTTAAAAAAAAAAGCAATAAAGATTGTTGTTATTGTAATCGACATCAAGTTATTTATACTAATATTATACAGAGGTAAAGTTTGTGAGTTTGTGAGATCGTGAGTTTGTGACATTGTAGGGTATAATCTCTAAATCTACTGAACCGATTTAGATGAAATTTTGTAAGAGGATAGTTTGAGACCCTCGGAAGGACATTGGATTTTTTTATCCCGGAAATCATCCCTAGGGGGTGAAAATGGGGATGTAAGTTTGTATTGGGAAGCAAGCTAGGGACGAACCCGAGCGAAGCGAAGATGAGTCGCTATTATATAATAAATAGATACTGATACTTTAACAACAAGTTAAATTATTATTCAGTTCCGATATTTATGAGGTTAAAATTAATCTCCAAAGAAATCAAAATTGGTTGATAAATGTCAAAGTTTATGTCAAACCTACATAAGTAATAACTTTTATCCCATAAATCTATTTTATTATATAGATTTATATAATTATAAATAGGCAATGACAAACAGTTAAAAACCTTTTCCTTCTAAGTTTGTCAACCGATTTTTTTTGCTTAGTTATTATTGATGAGCTTCAGAGGTATCAGTAATTTTTTTTTTTTACTTTTTCAATTATTTTTTTATATAGGTAGGTGAATTCTATTTCTTTATTTTCCTGAAATTTACAATAACAACTTTGGTCGACCACTCGTGGACCACTGGACGAACAAATGTAAATTAATATTCAATACATGGCGCTGCTTAAGAACTTTATAAGAATTAACACCTCCAGGTAAATTTCTAAGAAATTAATTAAAATTCTAAGAAATCTATTGTTAACTGACACGCCGGCGTGTCCGCGGTTGTGGAGAGGAGTTAAGAAAATTTTCAACAAACAGAAACAAATATAAGTAATACGTACATAATATATACAAAATAATTATCTAAATTAAAAACTGGATATACATAAATTGAACGCTATGTTATTTAAAATGAAGTACTCACGTGTATATTTCATTGTATGATTTGTAAAATAAAAATATTTTGTGACTTTCCACTTATTTGTACCATTCAAAAGCCAATTAAAATGGTAAGCTTAGTTAGCTAAAAATCAGTTACCTGCCAGCACTTATTACATTTCAGCAATGAATAAATCTCGCCAATTTATTTATTATGATACAATACTTAGTAATATATTACCAATAGTATATATGTACATATAATATACTATATATAAGCAGTAAAATTTAGTTAACTTACTATAATCGTTAGGAACAGATCATGTGAATCTAATACTTGCTACGAATCGAAGATTTTAAATTTTTCATCTATCAAGTCCTACGAATAAATAATAAGTTATTTATTCGTAGATCAAGTTAATACCAAAGATGATAAAACGCACAAAGAAAACAAATAAACCCACAAACATTTAAAATCTTTAGATTATTATCGTTTGGCCTCGATTTTATTTATCAAAAAATAAGAAAACTGGCAGCCCTACGTCCTTTCACCAGCGGAATGAAGAAGCAAGGGGAACCAGGACGCTTTGTAAATAGTCACCGCAATGGCTTCTTGCTGATTAATTTCAAGTGAGAGTGCATCGTGACTCGGTATTCAAAGTGAAACGACACCCGCCAGTTATTATTGTCCCCTCTTATTTTAATCTTCAGTGACAATGTGCTAGCTCTAACAAAACTGAAGCATCCTTTTAGTACTAAATAATTACATTGTCTTCTTAATTGAAAAAACTGAGATTTTTTTGTTTTCAGCGTTAAAAGCAATGATAAATCTTTTTATGTCACTCTTTAAATCCTTACAAATATTTCAAATGCGAAAGTGTCTATTTGTTCATTTTTGAACAATGGGCTTGACCTGATATTTTGCATACAAATAGTTTAGGGCTCGGAAGATATTATAAGATACTTTTTAAGCCAGTAGGTCAAGCTATTTCTACGAGTATAAAATATTAAGTATATAACAAATATGATTATCAAATCACTTGTCATATTATAAACAAGAAAAAGTTATTATTATAAAAATATTATCTATGTTAATATTATAAAGAGGCAGAGTCTGTTTGTTTGTTTGAACGCCCTAATCTCAGGAACTACTAATCTAATTTGAAAAATTATTTTTGCATTAGATAGATCTTTTATTGAGGAAGGCTATAGGTTATACATCATCATGCTACAGCCCAAGGAAGCGGAGCAGTAATCATAAATATTAACAAATCGGGCAGAGTTCCATATATTTTTAGATTGAACGCGGACGAAGCCGCGGGTTGTGCTAGTTTGTAATAAAAATAATAAGGATTAAAATATATATCTGTCGCTTTATAATATTAATATAGAGTACAAAAATTAATAATAAAATATAATCAAATTATACCTTAGACATCTATTGGTGGAAAAATAATTAAAGAGAATTTAAGGAAAATTATTTAGAAATATCAATTTAGAAATTATATACCTATTACCTTCCTACCTACGAATAAATAATAATTATTTATTCGTAGCTTCCTACGCATATTAAATTGTCCCACAGTGATATTAATAAACGAAACGTAAGAAGAAAATTCAGTCTAGTTATATACGAAGTTATAGAAATCAATATCGAATTTGTATAACAAATGTGAATGTTTGTGTGTTTGTTACTTCTTCACGTATTTAGATAAAATAAAGATAAGTCGCTGGTCGTCTGTAAGAGTCAAATCAAAACCAATATCTCAAACAAAATAATGATAATATGCTCATATATGTATTCATAAGTGTATATATATATCTTCCGCTCATTTTAGAAACCAGAGTAACTAGCGGCAAGTTAATATGTTATAATTGATTCATGTAGATTTTTCACTTAAGAAGGTATGGTATTTTATATATTCTATTATATTTTTATATTAATACTTCATATTTTATAGATAACGAACCACTCACTCTCGTTCCGCTCGGATTCGTCCCTAGTTACGTTTTAACGCTTAGTATAGATATCTCAGAGATGAGATATTTTCTCGCACTAAAAAGTATCCTATATACTAACCCGGATAACCAGCTATCATCATAACAAATTTAACAAAAAAAATCGATTGGTTTTCTCGTGATACGTTCATACAGACAGACAGACAAAAATTCTATAAATTATAAATTCGGCATGTGTATAATAATGACAATTTCAATAAGATTTTCCAAAAAAAATATGTAATGTACAGATTTTACTCAGAATTTTATTTAATGTATAGATAAAAGTTCTTACTTACTTCTTAAAAAGAAATATTTTTACTTAATCTTTCATTTTGATAAGTTAAATCAACAAAATTAACAATTACTTTTAAGGATTTGTTCGAAACATTTAAAAACAATCTGTTTCCAGGCTGCTCTGTCTAATGTAATTTATATTTGCCTCTAGGTTTGCTCAGGTTTTTTCCATTGGCCGTGTAATAAATCTCCGGTGTCCGTTCTAAAAGTATTTCTTGTTTCAGTTATAACCACTGTTCTTTAACTAAATATTTTAAACAGTAAAACGTTTTAGAATTCTAAAATTTATGCTATTTTGAATATAGGTTATACGGACCGCGTTTCGTGCGTGGGTATTTTCTAAAACGTCGTATATCTTTCTTATTTATGTTTACAGCTTATACCAGCCACAGCCGTTTCTGTATAGTTTGAATCCGTTTATCGGATTTCGAACACGTTTCAGTTGAAACCCATATCGATGTACTTGATATATACGCGCTTGCCCTTACTAAATTATATGGGAAAAAATTACTATCATATATTAGGAGAAATAAATTGGATTTCAAACAAATTTTCACATATTGTTTTATAGAAAATGGTACTAATGAATAATATACTTTCTTTCTTAAAGCATACCACTATAATACTACTTGTACAAAAATCTTTGTTTCCTTAAAGAATCTTAATAAGACTTATCTGACTGATTTGAATCTGTACATTAAATATTTTTTGGAAAATCTTATTGAAATAGTCATTATTATCGATACAGAGACCGAATATATAGTTTTTAGAATTTTTGGCTATCTGTGGGTAACATATAAGATACTTTTTACTGCGGGAAAATATCTAATTTCTAAAAATCTACATATACTAATCGTTAAAACGTACCCGAAAGTTGCTAGTGATATAATATAAGTTAACAATTAATAAATGATCAGATATATATTATGTATACATATATGTATATTTATGGTAACTATATAGAATCACAAGGTAATTGTTTCAAACTAAATGCTTCTACGCTACAATGCAGGTGCAAGCTAGTGTCACATAAATGAGTTACCTACTGCAAAACAGGACGAATCATTGTACTGACCAAACAATTATTTGCTTCGGTCTTGTTAAAACAAAGCGTTCCTACCTCTACGCAGCACGTAATCTCAACAATTGGGTACTATTTATGCACTTTTTGTAGGAAAAATAAAAAAAATAGTGCTCTAAGACCGATAATTTATTCGTATCCGTCTGTTTGTCCTATATCACAGAGATTTTACTACTGGCTATATGAATAGATAAACCTAGTATTATGATCTGTGGATAAACCTTCATGAATCTTGCGATGCACATATCTAGAAACTTAAGAACACGGAATAAGTATTAGAAAAATGTTTGTATGTTTGTATTACTTACATATAAAATCTTGTTACTTGGTATTTCGTCATAAAAGATTATGAGTAAAAATTATTTCAATGAAAAGTAGTTGAGAAGAATGTCCAAAAGCAAACGTGAGTGAAACAAAGCCGACTCTACTTTTTAGTAATATTTTAAATTCATTCAAAATATACTCATATTTGTAGCGTAATTCTTTAAGCCAGCTATAGTTTACCAATAATAATGTATGTAGCATGTATGGTATGAATATAAATAATATTGCTTAAATTCATACTTCCTTTGAATAGCTTGTAGACCGGCAACCAAATAACCAAGATGCAAACTCACTGCAACATTTACCACAACTTTACATTCAACAACGAAAACAGGAAGGAACTTGATTTATGTGCTTTCGTAATAAGCTTTTAATAAATAAATTAATGTTTCATATAGTGTGCTGCTTTTAATTTTTGAAAATATTAACTATTTACGAATTTAATTTCATTGTTGCTTTATACGTATTCGTTAAAAGTTCTCTTTTTTGTTGCTTGCTGATCTATCTTTCCGGTTAATTTTTAAGGATCCGTACCCGAAGGTGCCAACGGAACTCTATTACTAACCCTCCACTGTCCGTCCGTACGTCTGTCACAGGCCTGTACCTCATGAACTGTAATAGGTAGAGAGTTGAATTTTTTTTACAGAGCATATATTTCTATTGCCGCTATAACAACAAATAATAAAAATTAATAAAAATAAAAATAGAAACATTTGTTAACGTTCGTAATCGATCATCGAAGTTAATATACTACATAATGTACATAGGGTAAAAATCATATTAATAAAAAAGACATGTGCGATGCAATTCGACTAGCACCAGACCAATTTTTATTATACAATTTCTAAATAATAACTACGAGTAGCATTACATTGAGCTCTTTGGCGTACCTACTATATAAAATATGACTACAGTTCAATAACATGCACCATAGATGGTCTGATTGATGATAAAACCGAAAAGTATAACTAAATTATATATATATGTATATATATATATATATATATATATATATATATATATATAATATATATATATATATATATATATATATATATAATTTAGCATAAAACATTGTTATTATTTATATAAAAATAAAATAAACAAATATGTTGGGACATTGAAACACAGCACCATCTAGTTCCATGGTAAGCTACGACCTACAAAGCTTGTTTTACGGATACCAGATAGCTGATACACTAAACATATATCTATAGCTTTAAATACATACATATTATAAATATAAACACCCATGACTAGAGTACAAACTTTCCTGCTCATCACACAAATGAATGCCTCCAGCGAAACTCGAACCCGCGGCCGCTGGCACAGCAAGTAGGGTCACTACAAACTGAGCCAAACATGTCGTCGAAATGTCGTCAAAAATATAAATGAAAGCATATTTTTTGGAACTCATTACATTTATTTAAACTTATTTTTATAAAAATACATTGTAAAGGGATGCCTGAGGATGAAATGTGATGTCACGCTGCTTTTACTCCACATAGATCGTAAATATTGCTCTTGTCCAGAGACGACACTGTGCAAGTTGACTACTATGTTGGCATTTTAATCGTGATGAGATGTCGTTTCATTGTTAGATGTAACTTTTTTCATAACTTTATCATTTTATTATAAAAAAAACTAAATATTTATTGTTCGTATGAAAGCTATATACTCTGGAATTACTGAATATATTTTGATAATACTTTTCCTCTAAAATGTCAATGTATATAATTATACATAAGCATCTTATGTATAATCTCCATAGTAATAGAGAGCAGAAATAGCACAGAGACCTGAATATATACAAAACAAGCGTCTATTATTGAATTAAAAATGACGTCCTTGATACAAAAAGGGAGCATGGCTTTAATGTTTATTAAAATACAGGTGTGGCAATTCTTGCCAACGATATCTTTCCACCTTATCTCAGTAAATATAGATAACCTAGCTATGTGTTTCGTTTTATCTTTCTGATAGCTACAGTAACGACCCAATCGTCAGTGAACGGACAGCCTTAAATAAGTTTTACGAGACAAAATTGTTTGTTGTGAAGTGAAATATTAAAGTGCTATGGCAGGGGCTGGCAGAGGAGACGGACAAGGACCGGCGGTCGGAAAACTCGAGTCCCAGATTTATTGTATCAAGTACACTTTATTTTGCTTCAACGTTGTACTGTGGGTGGGTATTGGGAATTGGAACTAGCGGTTCCGTCCAGTTTCATTTCTCTTGGCTTGTTTACTTTGAATTAGATGTACGTATTTACGGTCCGACGCTCGCTTCCAAACTTTAAGAGCGCGGACTTCAAAATTGGAAATTGTTTGTTCGTATTGAGATACGCAGAAGACCATGACTCATGGTTTATACAGTCATTCTAAAACAACGGTAGTGTCGTATATCCACTTCCGTAGAGTGAATAATGCATTTTATCTACAAATACTTGTTGAAATAGTGATATTAGTTTTTGAATTCGAATTTAGCTTTTTGTTCATAATTTAAATTATAACCTAAAAACGTTTTAGTAGTATTTAAATTGATTATTTTTATATTTCATTTTTATACGTCCCTTTCAAGCACAATTTACTTCAACAATATCGTGTAGAATATAAAATGGACAACTGAGATTTGTTAGTAAAAGTTTAATTTCAGAAATATGTATCATTAAATATTAAGCTAGAGTTTCATTTACTTTTCCTAATAACAGAGTAAAAATGAAGCTTACAATTGCTATACTATAAAATAAAATATAAATAATTTAATCAACCTAGCAATTCTAATTTGTTAGGCTTAGAAACTTAATAACATGTGTGCTTTAATAATTAATTAGTATAATTAAGTGTAAGCTTAGTACATTAGCTTTCTACGTTTGCAAATAGCTTTATTTATATTTATATATAAGCCTCTCATGCGAACATTGTAACTTAAATAAATACTTATAAAAATTAAAGACACTGTCATAATCTACATATAAGTAATTTCTAAAGCAATTGAAGCCAAGATTCACAATATTATATTTTTCCATGACAATGACTAAAAATAATAAGAAAAGCTAATATTTTTATAGGTTTTTCTTAGTTCAATTCGTGTAAAAACGTTTGTGAATATTAGTTTAATCGTTGAACATAACCTAAAACTAAAATAAAGGGTCGGATAAAATTTTCGTTATCAGCGCGATAAGACACTTGTCCTGTTTTCCGAGTAGCTATTATGAATCATATAACGATGTTTAATTTACTTTATATTAATAATACTATTGATTATTGTTTTTCACATTTTTTGTTATATAATGAAAATGTTTTAGTATTGAATCTTTGCAATGTATTTATTTCATATTTCTTAATATAAACTAATATTTTTATATATCTCAAAAACGGCTGGAATAATTTTTTTTGTTTTGTTGGGAGCGTGTCAGGGGTAGTTTAAGTATAAAAAAATAGGGAAAACCCATAAGAACTGCTGGAAAATCAAAAAGTTCAAAACTGTTTATTTTGTACATATACTTTCAATGGATGGCGTTAGTGGCGGACATATCATCTACATTCTACAACAATGAGTTAAGTTTAACTTGTAAAAAATTATATATATATATATACAATATATAGTCTAACTATTCCATACTGACTGTTAAAACATATCCGGATATGAACACGAGCAGAGCGAGGGTGCGTCGCTAGTTTATACTAATATTATAAAGAGGTAAATTTATGAGTTTGTGACGTTGTATGGGGTAGTCTCTGGATCTACTGAACCGATTTAGATGAAATTTGGTAAGAAGATAGTTTGAGACCCTGAGAAGGACATAGGATTTTTATCCCGGAAATCATCCCTTAAGGGGGTGAAAACAGGGAATAAAAATTTGTATTGGGGATCGAGCTATCGATGAAGTCTCGAGTCGCTAGTAGTATATAAATAAATATTAAATTCCATGAAACAAAACAAGTGTTAAGTAACTAAAATTCTTAATGAAATCATGAACTAAAAGTTACTTTAGAACTAAAATTAATCTTAAAGAAAGTTGAATAAAAAGGCAGATGCTCTACATAATTTTAGATGGACAGACGAATTATGGCCTTGGGTCGGTAATTTTGTAAAGAGGGGTAGCCTTAGGCTTCGTATATACAGCTAGAAAGATCTTACACTAATTTTTCAAATATATTATGAAAATTTCTTCGTAACATTTGTTTTATTATTTTCTAAGTCAGTTTTCCTTAGAAAAAAAGTAAAATGAGGATGAAAATAATGAACTAAATGAATAACTATTTCTTTAAAGTAGGAAATTTTTAGAAATACATATTTCTAAATTACATACATAATAACAACTAAATCATAGAAACCGTTGACTTTCAATACTTTTTACGTTAACATTTTTATCAGATCTTCATTTTATAATGAGAACTCAATTTACCTTTTTGCATAAATGCAAATAAAATGCAAACTTAAATACAATTTACAAGCGAGCTTAAAACGTTTACGATTCAACTTAATAATAGTATTAAAACGTTGGCGTATTTAAAATTACATATTAAACATAAAACAAACAAAAATATCTTTCTTTTTAAAAACAAATTAATATATACAGTTTTATTCAGCAAAATTAAATATATTACATTGTTTATTATCTTTTACATGGCAACGCATTTTTCCAAATAAATTTTACATAGGAATACTTTATGATCAGGAGAGTGGCTCCATTTTATACGGACACATCGAGGTATTTCAACTTTCTTGGAATTTAAATTAACTAAGGGACACTAGGGGTATCTATATTGGACTACTATTATATTTGCAGTATATAAAATTTATATGTGATTGTGTGTGTGTTTGTGTTGATTACTTTTTTGCGCTAATATGGGTGTACGGATTTGGATAAAATATAGGACATAGATTACGACATGGAGTATATACAAGCTTAGCTTTGACGACACTTTTGGCTCAGTTTGTAGTGACCCTATTTGCTGTGCCAGTTCGCGGGTTCGAATCCCGCTCGGCGCAATCATTTGTGTGATAAGCACGAATGCTTGAACTCCGGTCATGGGTTTTTATATTTATAATATATATGTATTTAAAGTTATAAACGTGTAATGTATCAATCATCTGGTCTCCATAACACAAGCCTCGTAGCATACCGTGGAACTAGATGGTGCTGTGTGTAATATAAAGATTGTGTCATATAAAGATTTTTTTTATATTCGAATACCACTTCAAAAGTAAATAACAAGAATTATTTGTATTATAAATTAACTCAAATACAGTGAAACGTGTTTCTTTGTGAAGTCGTCCTAACCGTTATCTAAAGCAAACATTAGCGGCACGCGGCGTCAGCAGTAAATCGTCTTACACAAGTTGCCCGATACAGCGGTTATTAAGCATGGTTAATTAGGAAAATTAAACGTAGGCCATTAACTAATTATATCTAACATAATAGTTAGTGTTAAGTCGATCTTGAGTTGGTGTTAAAATTGCATTTCATTAAAATTATTACATAATCTGTTATATTTATTTATTTAGCATTAACAAACAAAAATCTATACATTAAATAAAATTCTGAGTATCTGTACATTTTTTGAAAAATCTTATTGAAATAATCATTATTATCGATACAGAGGCCAAATCTATAGTTTTTAGAATTTTTGTGTCTGTCTGTCTGTCTGTCTGTGACCGCATCACGAGAAAACCACTGGAGAGATTTTGATGAAATTTAGTATAATGATAGCTGGTTATTCCGGGTCAACATATAGGATACTTCTTACTGCGGGAAAATTTCTCATCTCTGAGTAATCTATACTAAACGTTAAAACGTACCTAACTAGGGACGAAATAGTGAGTCGCTAGTTATTATATGAATCTATCTATACAAATATATTAAATTGAAGTGTCTGTTTGTTGTAACATCAAAATAAGTGCTTTGTACTAAAACGTTCACTGACGATACTTATAAAAAAAAAACTTTTTTAAATTTTTGTCTGTCTGTTCCCGCTAATCTCCTTGATCAATTCAGATAGGACTTTCACTGGCAGATAGCTGATGTTAAGGCTAAGAAGTAACTTAGGCTACATTTATTTTAGGAAAAGTTATATGTTACAGGTACCTTCTACTATACAAAAGCTTAGAGCTTATACAAACAATGTTTGCTACCTGTACTAGTATTTATAATCAAAGATATTGCATTTCATATATATTTTCTTAGATTTTATTATTTACATAGAAATAATACGGCTATGCCAAATAAAAAAAATGCCAAAACTGCTCTTTCAAAATTCAAAACGAAAGTATCGATATTCATTCAACCTATTCGTTATTCGAATTACACCTGATCCACGGTCCCACGGCTCGATCTCTATTAATCATTGGGGCATTAATTACAAGCATATGAATTTGATTTCATATCATGTGCTCGAACATACCAACTACCATTTCACGCGAATACAAGTCTGCAAAGCGAATGGTAATCGTAATAGCACCATAAATTGGAGTGTCGAGCGAACTGAAGCCAAAAACGCTGAACGTCAAGTGTCGTTCAAACCTGTGCACTCGTTAAGGTGTTCCTGTACAAATGAGAAATAATTGCTTGAGTTACCCCGCGAGGTCACTCACAATAATTGACTTTTGGTACACTGCCAAGATGAATCCGTGCTCTTATTTAAAATGTCAACTCTCATATGCCTCCAATTTTGTTGCAGGCCTCGACGATTATATTCGCTATATTTTTTTAGTGACGCAAGTTTTTCTCTTGATTTAAATAGAGGAAACATAAATAAATATAAAATTTCATGAGAAATTAAAATTAATTTTTTGGCATATGGTTTTTGACATATTGGAGCAATGGTAATCAGACGGTACATACACACATATTTCAATAAGAAATTTCCTTAATTTTGGTATTGGATACTATTGAATTTTATTTATTTTATATTATTGGAAAAATATTTTGAATAAAATTACTAAACATTCAATAACTAACCTTTTTGTAAGAGGATTGGTATTAGACCAATCAGGTTGGTCCTAATATACTCAATTAATCTAACGACCTAGGAAAATTCATTATTATACAAAATACATACTATATGTATCTACCTCCAATAATTAGCAAGAAGATATGTTTATATCAATACTATTTTATATGATACTAGCGGACCCGACAGACGTTGTCCTGTCTACACGTCTTTAATTTGAAAATTTCAAACTTTTTTTAATAATTTTTTTGATGAAAATTATTATTCAAATTTTGAATCTAAACCATTCCCAGATCCCCTTGAACACGCACAAAAAATTTCATCAAAATCGGTCCAGTCGTTTGAGAGAAGTTCAGTGACATACACACTCACAGAAGAATTATATATATAAAGATATGAACAAATTAGATTTTTACAGCATACTAGCGTTTTCATGCGGCTCTGTACACGTTATTTAAAATATTTAATGGCACCACTTCTATGAGTCAGAACGTGAATCTTCCTCAATAAATATATTAGAAATAAAAAAAATCAAATCGGGCTGGTACTGAAAATCTATAATAGTTTCTATAAGAATAATTTACAATTTATTTTTTAATAATAATAAATTTTACACAGCATAGATACTCAATTTCTACTAGCAACATAAATTAATAATTTCGCTCAATACTTTTGTCTCATTGCCTTCAATTACACCAAATATTCATTTCAGTACTTTTTATTGATACAATAATAGGTACAATTTATTTAGAAGATGTGAATTTTTTGTTACTTAATATATATTCATTACAATGAATCGCTACAGCGAACATTTGGAGAAGATCAAAGAAATCCTCTAAAAAGATAACAAGACTCCCACATGTTTTGGTATTCTTTTACTTTGTAATATTTTATCTCAAAATTAATTATTCAACAAACTTCTAAATGTCAAGGCTAAGTCCAAAGACCATAACGTTAAACCCACGTAGCGGCTACAATGAAATTGAACTATTTTGTTTTTAACTCTGACACTCATATATCTAACTTAATCTACCGCAAGCTGTAAAATAAATCTGAGCCGATAAAACAAAGTCGAACAAACGTTGAACGATAAGTGTTTATTTAAAAACTTAATTTAAGAAAAAATCGTTCTTGAAAGTTGCGTACAATAGATAAATCCGCCCACGTAAGATATTCAAATCCCTTAAGTGCACGATGCGGTTGGATTGCGAGAAAAAGTCCCATTTTGAAACGTTGTAAAACTCTTTATTATTCCAGCTTCACAGGTGTCTCGGAGGAGATACAGCGTTCCCATTCTTGGAGTGACGCTTTCACTCTAGAAGTGACATCGAGAAACTGTTGTAGTGCTTTTTGACAATATAATTGGCATAAAAATAAAGATTTTTCTGAAAATATTGCACTTATGTTATAAAGCAATATTCATATTTGTAGTTCCTCAACTGAACAAACTTTATTTTCATATAAAATTTAACACCGAAATACTCATGTATCTACATTGTCATATCATCTACGTACCTAGAGAACGTCGCACCGCTTGTATAGAAGACGAATGCGGTGCGAGTTTTTACGATGCTATAAATTTTTAACATCCCAAAAAGTCTCTTTTGCTACTAAAACGAGCAAAACATGGTGTGACATCAAAAACTAGGATGCAAATAATGTGATTCTGGTATGGACCCATAAAAATAAATTTAGTATGCAACATACAATGGTTTTTAGCTTTAAATGTCAAACACGAGTGTATTTTCATTTATATTTCTACGAAAATTACTAATAAATTGAACGATTAAATTCTAAACTTAATTAAATAGACAGGTTTGTGTAAATTTGTTCTCATTTCGACAATATCATCATAAATATTCCACATGCTTGTCCTCGAGGTATATCTTACGAGGTAATTCAGAAAACCAACTGCCACGCTTTACGCACAATGTTATAAATTCTCATCTCATCTTTTTTCCTCTCGTTTTTTGACACACTGAGTATTATTTGCTGTTGTAAACCTCGCCGTAAGCCTTAATTTATTTATAAAGATATATGTATACGAGCTCACACTACTAGAATTCATAAATAATGTTTTTTACGATGAGAAAAATTTTACATTTCTTTAGCATATTATAAATAAATAAACTAAAAAATAAAAAAAAAAGCTCTTTATATCTTGCGATATGAGAAAGTAAATTTACAAAGCTTTTTAGATCTCATAAATATAAAATTAGCATTATTATTAAGATTTCACATTTGTAAGAAAAATAAAAAATAACATAACATATTATAACATATTTTAGTATATTACATAACACTTATTATTATATAAAAATGAAAT
This sequence comes from Brenthis ino, assembly GCA_921882275.1. Taxonomy (NCBI): domain Eukaryota; kingdom Metazoa; phylum Arthropoda; class Insecta; order Lepidoptera; family Nymphalidae; genus Brenthis; species Brenthis ino. The sequence continues at coordinate 28,421,138 of OV170222.1, read as the reverse complement.
TTAAAGTTATCTCATGACATGGTGGCTATTAAACGTTTTTAAGTTTAAACATGATAATTGTACCATTTTAACGGTTAAACGTGATGGTAAGATTTTTCTTTGTTTCAAATTTATTTGTTAATGGGTTTCCTTCTTAGATTGCTCCATTTATCAAAACGAGATTGTGTATCAGCGTGTATTCGAGCATTAATAGCGGTCTGGCCCCGTATTATATGATTTCTCGTACTGCAAGCTGTACAAACGTACAAGTCAACTTTCCGCGTCATTTGGCGTGGTCCTAATGGATTGCGAACAGTGCGGTTGTCTCGACAAAGGTTTTTGCAGACAAAGTATAATGATGCGTAGATATGGCTCTTTTTTGCTTCTGAGATAATGTAGCATTGTGAAAGACTACCCGCGGCTCGTAGAGCGACCTGATTCTTAGTTTTTCCTTGATTACTCACTGCTTTGAGACTTTGACTTAGAAATTCTCGCACAGAGACTTGAGTGGGAAAATTTTAATATTATTTCAAGTAATGTACTAAATATTTAGAGGAAATTTATTTTTGATGAAATTGTTGTAATTCAGACACACTATATATTAGTTACGTAATCGTATTTAGTAACGTATTGTGGCAGCCGTGCAACGTGCCGCCGCCTCGTGGAAGTGTTTATTGTTCAAGCTTACGTTATACGCGCTAAAATATTACAAGCTGTTTGTTTATATACTCTGTTCTATTATGTACTAATATATAAAAGCCTTTCTTTTAGGGTGATTATATATTGTTTCTTATTTTAAGTTTTTCCTTTCTTATTAATAACTATTAACTATATGTTTTATAATAATAACCCGTATATTATGAAATTTCAACGTATATTTTATAAGGCAACACAAAACTTGTTGAATTTAATGTTTGAATTAATCATCTGGAATATTCTTGCTGATTTTCAGTAGATTCCTTTTTTTTGTTTAGATCATACATCATCAGGTCTTATTATATAGGAAAGGTGTATAGTAACAATTTAAAATATATAACATGAGTCCGTATTCGAATCTAAAAAAATAAAAAAAAATGTTTTAACGACATTTACCCCCCTACCTGGATTTTTTAGAATATTAAAAATTATTGCTTAGCAATCGTTTGGATTTGACTCTTAGTTTAACGTGATATTTGCGAAATATATATATAATTTAATATAAAATAAATATATATATATATATATATATATATATAATATATAATTTGAACTAAACTGACACGCATAGAAGCTATTAAATAAGTAATGTAATATAATAGATTGAAGTTGACAGGCGTTTATAAATAAACAGGGGTTAACATTTTAAACAACCAGAAGTACAATAATTTACATTTTAGCAATATAGTTACGGTACCATTATTTTTTACCATTCATACAAATGAAAGTGACAGGTGAAATAAAAATTCTATTTCTAAGCAAGCAGGCAACATTGTTAAATATTGTATAAGTTTGAATAAGGCACGAAAGTTTGCCCGATAGTTGATGTGGCTCAATTTGTCAAAAGACGAGAAGGTTTATTTTGTACAAGATATTTCTAGTATAGCTGAACTACTCTAGGTAACTTAACAAATTTATCGCAGACCAGGAAAGAATCGGTAGAAGTTATATTTTTGAAACAATGTACAATTTGGTTAAGTATTCAGATAGAGTACTAAAATACACATTTCGTATATAATAAAAACTGCATCTTATCAATCAGCTCAAGCTAAAAAGCTCTTATTTGAATTATAATTTTTTTTTTATTAGCGTTGATTTGTTAGCATGAACTTGAGGATTCTTGTATTGATATTCTTATTATTATAATTTATAGTATATCGATAATAATGAATATTTAAATAATATTTTCTATAAAATATTTATTTTATCCGTACAGATTCGACTTAGAATTTTATTATATGTATAGATTACAGTAGATATGTAGTTCCAATTGCCATAACTATAACAATAAATCAAATAAGTAATCAGAGAACACTTCCATGTAAGCAAAGTATAAGAGGCCAGATCTAACTTTTCTGTAACAATTTAGTGAAGCAAAAACAAGGCTATTAGATGAAATCACGTGATAACCGGATATCTCATTCCCCTACTGGATAAATGAAAATATACCTCCGATTCGACGGTCGAAACAAATTATTCAGACCGTCTTGATACGGAGGATCCGGAATCGACTCACGTGGAATAAATACTTGTTCTATAACCATACTGACGTTCATTCGAATCTGCCTTAGAGTAATATAGCTTAAAAAATAAACATTTTATACTAATATTCATTAAAAATTATTTTTTTTTGCTTGAATCTAATATAGACAAATAAAAAGTAAAGCTTTACCCTTAGGGCTACAAACTATCTCTACAAAATATATCACTTCAATCTGCACTGCATGGTTACAGGCTAAACAAACACAACTAGTGTACTGGACGACCGAGATTCAGTCTGCGTTTTTTTTGTTGTTGTAATATCATGTTTTTTTCGGAAAACAAATGAAAATTTCGTTTTTTTCAGAAGAAACACATATATAGGTAAACTTATAAAGCAAAACCTTGTCTAAATACAAAATTTGAATCAAATAGTTAGATCGAAATATCGAATCGAAATAAATTTATATACATACACTAGCGGACCCGACAGACGTTGTCCTGTCTACACGTCTTTAATTTGAAAATTTCAAACTTTTTTTAATAAGCTAAAACATTCTGGACCATTTTGATGAAAATTATTATTCAAATTGTGAATCTAACCCATTCCCAGATCCCCTTGAACACACACAAAAAAAATCATCAAAATCGGTCCAGTCGTTTGAGAGAAGTTCAGTGACATACACACTCACAGAAGAATTATATATATAAAGATAATATGTAATATGCATATACAAGAATTCCTCATTTAATGTTATAAGATTACAACATAAGTAAAAACGCGATAACTTTTACTATTCTATTGACCTTGACTGAAACGCGTAAGGCTTTTAACTTAATAAACAATAATATATATACACCATAATGTGAATTAAGATAAATACTATCATGAAAAGAAAAAAACACAACGACAACATTTTTTTTTTTGATGAAGTCATCAAAATCACACACATTTGCTTTTAAGGTAAACAAATTTGAATGAAAAAATTGGAAACCAATTTTTATACATCGCGAAAATTTCCATTATTTGTATATATATATATATATATATATATATATATATATATATTATAAAATATGTGAATTGAACGTTTCGATGTTTGTATGAATAAATTTTTCCTCTCTAAAAATGAATAACGGCGCCATAACTGTCCACAGGATGTAGTATTTTTGATTTAACTGAAATTTTGTTATTTTACCTATTCTAGAATGTTATATTTATTCGTAACTACACATTTCTCCTTTGTGCAGTGAGCAGACAGCGAATGAATACTTTGTTTTTGGTAGTTTTCTAGAAAATCCAAAGACTTTTATTTATACGTACTAGATTTATATGTACTAGATTATAAAGCTTTTAAAAAAAATATACAAAAATGCTTATTGGCTCCACCATTGCTCCAGAATATATTCATTCCGAGTATCACTTCAAAGTTAAAGTTAATAAGAATACAAATTAATGAGAATCTTGTTTATGTCTAAAATTAAAACAATAAAATGTCTATATAGTCGACATAGATATTTGTCCTGTACAAAAATCGAATCTACAACTACCTTAGAAGAGTATAAGCCAAGCCAGATAATAGGGTCAAACCCATTTTATTTAATGCTTAATTGCTAATTCTCCGATCGTATAGTATAAATGCAAAATATCGTTCAATATAATCGAAACGATAGTTAAGAGTGGCGAATGTTACCAACATAAAACTTGATGGGAGTCATGGAATTAATGAGATCGTAAAACTTTTATATTTAACATCGCTTTATTGTTTTTTTCTCAGATAACAGTTTTATTTCGGTCATTTCAATATTGATATAGTTATTATTGAAGTAGGAAGAAAAGTAATAATTCAATTTGTTTTTTGTTATAACTTATGTAAGCTATATACGAGTAAGTCGATGGATCCAAAAGATCTAAGTTTTCTGAAGAAATATGTACATTTGTGTATTGCTTATGACATGTTTATACTTTCTTAGATTTACGCGAATATTTGATATTTTAAATAAAACTATCTTTTCGGATTTTTTTGGTTCCTGACGTTTCGAATGCTTTACAGCAATCATGGTCACGGGAGAGACTGAGGTGTTAGATGCCTCGAAGTTATAGTAGTTACAGACAGCCTACCCACAAATAACAAAATAAAAATTGCACCAATTATCTTACAATACTTTTTAATTTTAAACATTTTTATAATTTTAATTAGTTTTATAATTGAATATGGAATATTATTTATTTATTTATTGCTGGTAGCATTATAATTATTACAATTTTAAAAATATTAATTTGTAATCTATATTTAGTGTTGCCATTAATTATATTTATAAACATAAAGAAAAAATATAACATATAATATTAATTATTTAAGCCACATAATTGTTCTATGTGTAATTTAAAAAGTTAAAGTTAATTAAGAATAATAATTTTAATTTAGTTTGCTATTATTTAAAAAGACAAATTACTAAGCAACACTATTACTATATACTTCTTATTAAACTGGAGTGTTAGTGTGTTTTTTATTTAAACCCACTAAAATCTGAAACATCTCCTCACATTAGAAACATTGCATTTAAGTTTTTTTTTTTTGAAAATCTCATTGAAATAGACGTTATTATCGATACAGAGGCCGAATCTATAGTTTTTAGAATTCTTGTCTGTCTGTCTGTGAACGCATCATGAGAAAAGCACTCGACAGATTTTGATGAAATTTGGTATAATGATAGCTGGTTATTCGGACATACATATAGGATACTTTTTACTGTAGGAAAATATTTCATCTCTGAGAAATCTATACTAAACGTTAAAACGTAACTACGAACGAACCCGAGCAAAGCGAGAGTGAGTCGCTAGGACCCTATAAAAATGTTATTAAGATTATTAATTTATTTTTTCCTTTCAGTTATTTGGAGTATCAATATTCGCGCTATGTTTGTGGATATGCATCGAACCGGGCTTCAACGAGTGGATGAGAATATTGGAGTTGCAAAAATATTTTATTGGCATTTACATCATCCTTATCGGTTCACTCGGCATCATGGTGCTAGCGTTCCTAGGGTGCGGGTCCGCTCTTATGGAAAATGTTAAATTACTTTATATGGTAAGCAAATTTTATCTTTACTGTATTCAATATATTACACTTAACAAAAATCTTATATGCAATTACTGAAAAATTTTGCACAAAAGTTTTTTTTGCATCGAAGTTACACACGACAACAATTTTTGAATAGTTTCATATCTTTTATAAAGATGGTTTTATATTTTTTATACACAAAACTGAGTTATATATCTTTTTAAAGATGAACAATTGTGTAGGGCTCGTCGTTTTATAATAAAACAAAAATCGTTATGAATGTTTATGAAAATATTTGGATATTTAGTACTCAAAGACACATTTCTATACGTATAGCTGAATATTCTAAAAAACAATAAACAATAGCTGCCATAGTCTAAAAAGTTATACTGTAGGTACTAATGTACATAAGAACATGTTTGAGCTTTAACTCACTCTGCAAAGCGGAAATTATGATTAATTTTAGTGAAGTTATATACCAAATAGTACTTGTATACCTACATGTAATAAAAGCTGCAGAAAGACCTATTATACAAAAAAAAAACAATTATCCTACTTCCTAATGATATTATTATATTCTTTATAAAACTAAGCAAATTAAACAGAAAATACACAGAAAGTGACGTAGACAAAGGTGGATAAAGGTAACAAATACCTATGTATGTATGGATGTCTGTTACTCTTTCACGTCGAAACGACTAAATGGATTTTAATAAAACTTTACAATGATAAGGTTATATATCAGAATAATACATAGATTACTTTCTATCCCGGAAAAATATACGGCTCTCAAGGGATAGATTTGTTTTTGTTTTTCTAGAGGTGAATTCGATCGAAGCGAGGGTGAGCCTTAAGTTCTCAATTATTTTATAAGTATAATATGTCTAAAGAACCTAAAATAAAAGACAATCTCGTTTTGTTATTAAATACTTATTAATTAATTGCTAATGAGGTCTTATAGCGCTCTTTGAAACAGAATTAAAAAAATGTAAAAGAAAATTTAGAGAATGCTAATTTATAAGAAAATTTAAAAATATTGGTCTATTATAGAATTTATCTGTAATATTGTTTTTAATTCAATAAGTAAAGGTGTGTTTTTATAATATTTTAAAAACATGCATTTTAGTATTTGTGATTTTCCTTTAAAATTGCTACACAGATTTCAATTGAACTAAAACTATTGCTTTGATTGTGTGGCCCCATAATTTAAGAAAACTAAGTAAAAGGCGAGGTGGGGATTATTTTATGTTGAAAATAGTGTAAATCTGTACATTAAAATTTTGAGTCGAATCTGTACATTGAATATTTTTTGGAAAGCCTTATTAAAATAGTCATTACTATCGATACAGAGGCCAAAGGTTTTTAGAATTTTTGTCTGTCTGTCTGGGAACGCATCACGAGAACCACTGGACAGATTTTGATAAAATTTGATATGATAATAGCTGGTTATCCGGGCCATCATTTACTAAGAGCGGAGCGAGAGTGAGTTGTTAGTTATATATCAATATATGTATATAATAAAGTACATGTATAAGCAAAATCACAAGAATTAGTTAAGATAATGGACAAGAAATAATAAAGAGCGCGGGTCACTTACAACTGAGCGTAATTCTCATATACAATTTAGCTAAGATTATTTTATATTTATAAAAAATGAAATTTGAAAATATTATCTTTTTCAGTACATAGCAACACAAATAGCTCTATTTTTGTTTGGTCTGGTCGGTGCGTGTATAGTTTTGGACTTCTCGACATACGATTCGAGCATCCAGCCTCTCATCAAAGATGTCATCTTACGTCTTATGAACAACCCTCAACATGAAGGCAGTAGAACTATACTACGGATGGTACAGGAAGGGGTAAGTGTATTTTCATTAAACCTTTAGTTTAAGCTACGTTGAAATAATATTTCAATAATATTTTAATTTCTCCATTGAATAAAAACGTACAAATTTTCATTTCATATTCTTAAAAAAAAGTAAAATATTACAAAAAGTCCTTTATACGATAAAATAAAAATAAACACTTCATTTATTTAAAATATACATTCATTCACAACACGGCCCAAACAATATTATCATAGTTTGTTGTTAGAACAAAGGTTTCACTATACTTTTGTTACTAAAATCCCTAGTTATTCTCCATGCAATCACCTGGACAAAGAAACTGGAACAAATCGTTAGCTATAGATAAAACGGGACCATAACATTCTTTAACTACACAATGTTTTCTGAAGTATCGAGTGAAAATCAAACCTTGCCCAAAACACATTTTGTAAATGGACAGCGGACGTGAAGCGAGGCATAGGTTTGCCGTTAGGACGGTACTAATCAAATGACCCTGACGGCGCGTTCGTTTCGATGTCCAATTGAATATTGGAACACAAATCTAGTGAACGCAGCCGATGGGTATTGGGTTTTGCTATCTGGTGTAAATTAAATAGTGCGATAGTTTAATTTTAAAATTATAGATATTTTAAAAACTGATTTGATTATAGATAAATAATAAAACATTTTTAACTAAGTATGAATTCACATTTTTTGGACCTTACGAGTAGAATTTTCTCTTGAAATTAATAGAAGACCATACTTGATGCATAATTATATAATATAAGAAAAGTTTAATGAATATCGATATTCAAAATGCAAAGATATAGCGTAACATACGCAATAAAACGTAAACCGGACTTAAATACGTCCTCCTTTTTGAAAGTCGGCACATAATTTAAAAAGATTACTCTAGGAATATTCTTTAAGCATATGTTTTTTTAGGTAATGACTAATGTGTCAAAAATATATTTACACAAGTAATATGAAAAATATTGTAGACTAACATCATGTAGGTCGCTGATGACATCATTTTTTTATCTATGACACGCTTATTACTTTACGCAAATACAAGTACATATTTACGTTGAATATATAGGTAGATATAAGTTGTATAATAATTATTTATAGGTTATCTTCTTAGATTATTCATATAAATAATCTAAGGTTATCTTGAGAGAAAAAATCCAAAATTTTTGTTTCTTGGAAATTCAGTCGATGTCACTAAAAAAATACTGATTAAAACTACTGGTACCAAGTTGCTAGATAATATAAGTTTCTAGATAACAATAAATGCCATACACAACCTAATCTAATCTATACTATAAATAAAGCAATATATTTTAAGTTTACTTCTAGAATGAAAACTACCAACTAATTGGAAGCAACGTCATAAGAAAAATAAGCCCCTCTTTATGACATAAAGATATATATGTACTTTTTCTTATATTTCTCATGAGAGTTCTTTTAAATCAGATCGGTTGTTGTGGGGCTGATGGCGCAATAGACTTCATCAATCTGAACAAGCCTTTACCATCTGAATGTCGTGATTCAGTCACCGGCAACGCATATTTCCATGGTTGCGTCGACGAACTCACGTGGTATTTGGAAGGCAAAACAGGGTGGCTGGCAGGCATTGTTCTTGCCTCGTGCATGATTTGTGTAAGTAAACAAGTTTATTTGTATGTATTAATAGTGCTAGCATACAATTTTTGATTTTATTATAAAGTTTAATTAAGTTCGTTCGTAGCATCACTTGAGAATGGCTGGACCGATTTGGATAAATTGTTTTTTAAAATCTTCTTGTTAAAGTAAAGTATAAAAAAGGAAAAAAATAGAATTGAAAAATGCTTAAAAAACTGTAACTGTTTTTTTTTTCTAATAGACGTATGAACTCAAAGATTAAAAAAAATAAATTTGTACAGGATGGCGTCTGTCGGGTCAACTATTTATATTCAACGTGTACTAAAACTGTGCGGGTCTTTATTAACGTAGTACGAGTAGTGAAGCTTACCACAATACGTTAGGGAAAACCGAACCCAAATCGGTTAAGCCGTTTCTGAGATTCACACACATTCACAGACAAACAGATCTTCCATGTACAGACAGCGATCAGTTACACTTTTATTATATGTATAGAAAAGATTACTTAAATAATTAATCATTTATTAAATTTACCTTCTTTTACAAATAGGTTATCAACGCCGTCATGTCCTTAGTCCTGATCCAAGCAGTGAAGAAGGAAGAGGAAGAATCGATTACATATAAAAATTAGTAATTTTATTTATTCATAGGATATAATTGTATTTTAATTTCATTCATTTTTATATACATAACGTCAAGTGAAAATTATTGTGAGCTTTTTTATTTACCAATTATATACCACCGTTTTCATTTTTAATAGCCTTAATTAATTATAATTATATGACAATAGCTGTAATAAAGTTATAATAAACGCTACTTTGTTTATTTGGCCTCATTTGCATGGGAATGTAAGTGAAGTCTACAATCTTAAATGAAAAAATCATCATCATTATCTAAAAAGAATAATATTTTCTTAGATTTACGCGAATGTTTGACAGCCTACCCACAATTAACAAAATGAAAGTTCATTTTGTTAATTGTGGGTAGGCTGTCTGTAACAACTATACATTCAAGACATGTAACACCTCAGTCTCTCCCGTGACCATGGATGCTGTAAAGCATTCGAAACGTCGGGAACCAAAAATCAAAATAAATCCGCGAAATAATCCGAAAAGATAGTTTTATTTAATAATCTAAAAAGAAATTAATACTTTAACTTTGGCAGATGTCACCCTGAATCCAAGAATCTAGGATTTTTATCAAACAAAATAGCACATCGATATTTAAACTCTTGAAACTAGATTTTGTTGTTGTAATTTATAATAAACCATAGTTGAGGTTATAGCTTGTTAAGTAAAAAATGATAAAAAAATCGGTCTAGAATTAGCAAAACAAAACCAAATACACGTACCTACTTTAAAAAGCTTAAAGTGTTGAGTTTTAGTTGGTAAAAAATAAAAGCATTAACATTCACTTATAATAAAAGTTTACGATACGTTTTGTTCGATTTCAAAATAAATTTACCATATTGAGCTCATATTTGCACGATAGCAAAGCTCAAACTTCTAATAAAATGTTCATCTGTCTGTCTTCTATCTATCTGCATGTGTGATTTTCATGCGATTCAATGCAGCCCAAAACGATACTGCAAGTTTATAGTAACTAACAAACCATAATAGGTGTAGTAGTATCAAAAAATACATGTATAATAAAATTCTGAGCCGAATCTGTACATTAAATATTTTTTAGAAAATCTTATTGAAATAGTCATTGTTATCGATACAGAGGCCAAATCTATAGTTTTTAGAATTTTTGTCTGTATTTCTGTATGGTATCGCATCACGAGAAAACCACTGTACAGATTTTGATGCAATTTGGTATGATGATAGTTGGTTATCCGGGTCAATACATAGGATACTTTTTACTGTGGCAAAATATCTAACTAAACGTTAAAACGTAACTAGTATTATATGTATATTATAAAATGGTAGGTACCTATGTGTAAATACACTTTGCAAAATCATTAACATCCAAGAACAAACTTAACTCAGAGTTGAAATATATTCGACCCAAACCATCGATGCGATCGCCACATGATCAGGGTTTCTCGATGACATTTTTTTTGGCTTTTGCATGTGTTCCAGTAACAATACATCCGGCCTTCAATCAGCCCCGAACGATTGAAAGCACTGCAACTAGTACGCTCGTAATGCGGGGCTTAAATAAAATCAATTGTAGAAGAAAATAAATTTAATATTATCTTCATATCTATATATAAGAGTGATACTGTCCTACCGTCAAACAGTTCAACTACTACGGACGGCAGTGTGTCGTCATATCATGGAAGCTAAACCTTTATATTAGAGTTCATTTCACTTTGCAAATCTTACTATATATGTCTTGTTCATGTTAAAAAAATATTCATGATCATCATCATGAAATTTAAATTCGATCGATTCGATTCGATGTAAAGTAAATAGAGTGGATGTTTATAATATATTACGTGTTTGTAATTTCTACATTACGCAGTATTAATATTCGTGAAAATTTACATACTTCTGAGAAACAAACAAACAAACAAACAACAATTATGAGAAACATACACAGCCCTCAAGTTAAATTAAATAGCTCATTGAGTTTCAAAAGTTGCTTACTTAGTTATGAAACTAGTTATAATTACAGCTATTTAAGTTTAAATACATAGGCCAAAACAATGAAGAAACATTTTATTGATATAGTCGGAAGTTACATTTTCTACAAAAGTTAATGTTCTACAAAGCTTTATTTTATTACTAGCATTTACCCGCGCCTTCGCTCGCGCATTTTATTGTATAAGCCGTTTGTAAGGATTGAATTCAGCGTCCCACTACTGGGCACGGATTTCCCTTCAATATGAGGGGAATCAGGCCATAGTCCAGGTCCAGTAAGGATTGTGAGGACATTATTGTAATGACAAAATTTTGTTTGTTTCTTTTTCCTTCTTTCAATGGAGCAACAATTCGACGTGATTCTTAAATAGGGATTATTTATAGGCTTGGTAGTGATATAGAATATTTTTTTATTCTATTATACCCCTTCCGGTACGGATCCCTAAAAAACACTTTTATGTTATTACGTTTCTGTGTAAGAGCAGTACAAACAAACAAATACACTCTACAGTAGGGATTTCAGTTTTATGAAATATACACGTAGATTTTATATTTACATAGTTTGCAATAACAGTAACTTCAGATGCCTGCATTTGGCACACGACGGCATCAGAGCACACGGCTTATTAAACTACAAAGCTTATCCTATAGAATAGAGAAATATAAAATTGCTATAGGTACGTCTAAGTTTTTAAAATAAATTTGAAAATATAAAACTTCTTTATTAGAAATATTATAGTTTAAGCTACATTGGTTTTATTTTAACTTGTGTTTATAAAAATTGCAAGATTCATATACTGGGATTAATTATGACAATCACTACATATCTATACTTATTATAAAAATAAGTCCCCCGGCCGCGTCTTTCTGTCCTCCTGTCTGTCTGTACGCGATAAACTCGAAAACTACTGAACGGATTTTTATACGGTTTTCAACAATAGAAAGAGTAATTCTTGAGGAAGGTTTAGGTATATAATTTATTATGCTTTTATGTAAATTAGCTGAAATACGGCGACAAATGTTGAAGAGGTCGCAAAAAATCTCGCCAAATGGGAACTTTCCACGCGAACGCCGCGTAAACTAGCAAAGATACAGTTAAGTAATGTACTAGAGAATTCAAAATCTATAAAAATGCTACAAAAAAGTCCGCGATAGCATATCTCTATCTCTTACGGTTGACTTACAATAACCACTTTTATGTTAACATTTTTAATTAAAAACATTACGTTATTTTCAAAGTTATTTTCTTTAGTTCGGTATTAATCCTTATCCAAATGAATATTTTAGTTAGCTTAGTCATTTAATGCAGATTAAAATTGCTCTTTACACTAAATCAATCAGATGAATAGTTTTTGAGATATCGTTGTTAGAAGTAATTAGTAGCGAAACATTTTTAATGCTTGGCGAGCATTGAGATGCCTACGGCGAGTCCATCCCCTCTGCCCCGCATCGCTCGACCGCCTGCTCAAGCTATATAAACCGGGCGATGTAGCGCGCGATCCTAGGATACTTTTTACCGCGGGAAAATATCTTATTTCTGAGGAAAAATACAAAAACTGCAATGTAAGAGTATACTAATATGTAACACCTAAGAATTTAGTTTTTGGTCATCTGAACGCGGGCGGAGCCGCGGGCAATGCTAGTTATATATAAAATAAAGTCTGTTGCGTCTGTCTGTCTGAACGTGATAAACTCAAATCCTCCGAACGGACGGAAGATAGGTGAGAAATAGGTGTTTAATACATTATGTGCGTGCCTGTTGAAGATCATCCCGACTGCCAGCATTATTGGCCACGTAAGCCAATACAGTTTTAGAACAACAATGTATTACAGAATTATTCCTCTTAAAAAGATCTTTTAAACTATAGCAACGCTAAATATGCGTACCAAGGGATCTGACCGAAGTGAAAGTAAATTCCCTTTAAAACTAGTTTACAGATAAACATATATATATATATATATATATATATATATATACATACATTCATTCGTCAATAGTAAATAAAGTATATATATACTAAACTACCTGCCTATTGTATAAAGATAAAAATATTTATAACCTTTAAAAAATATATAAATATGATACTAAGCAATGATATTGTCACAATCAATTAACGGAGCGTTAAAACGAATTTCCTCAGCAAATAGATTAACTTCATTCGTGAGGAAATGATGACACTGTGAAAATAGAAATGTACAACCGCTGCTTTTAAAGGCGAACGCAAAGTAAATAAATCGGAACACAAAGCTTTGACTAATACGTTCTAGGTCGCACACGGACGAATATTTTAGTACAACTTTGCTGAGACTACCTAACAATGTAATTTACCAGGATGGAGAAATGCATATTATTGTGGTCTATTACATATACCTAGTGCTTTTGCGTTAAATTAGGTTTTGGACAATTTACGAGTATGTTAGATTTCTATGGTGAAATAACATTTATAACATGTTTATGTATATATGTATGTTTATATGTGTGTGTATTATCTCAATAAAAAAAATCATACATCTGTCATATCATAAATTAGTATTACCTGCGTTTTATTGGCCCGCGTAGTATGTTCTGGATGCTACAAGTAGATAGCGTAAACATATTTTCGTCGATAAATAGGATATAATATACAAATAATTGAATTAAATTAGTCTAGTACAAAAAACGAACTCTCCAACTCTATATAAAAGTATAAAGCTATATATAGGTTGATCGGAATCGAGATCAAGTCCCGGAACCGATGCATCTCATTCTGGATTCCACTGTCGCTTACCATCAGGCGTCATGGAGTCATCTTGTCGAGCGACAATAAAAAAAAAGTATAGAGCTCTCTATATAATAGTAGAATATAGATAAATAGGTATTTTTTTTAAAGATTAAATTGCCTAGGTCTTTGTACAAATTAAATAAAAGATAGCCTTGTACTTGCTAATTTTACATTTGCTAATCCATTTACTAATTTTATTTATCCTTTTTATACCTATTAGCAGTGCTTGCATGAAATTTGTTAGTGTTATGAACACCTATAAGTGACTAACTAACATACAAGAATATGTAATTAAGAATGAATGTAAAATGTATTAAAATTTGTATGTTATGTTGTTGGTATTCTTCATATAAATAAAATCAATAAAAATAAAATAACTGAATTCTTGGAATTAAAAAAATAATAATAATTTGAAGTTGAATAAAATAGATAGTATATAGAAAATAGGTAGTTCTGTATGTTTGTCTGCTTGAAACAACTAAAGAGGCTGGCTTATTAAAAAAAATATTGATATAAAATACCTTGATGTACCAGATAACTACTTGTTTAATGCTATGTAAGAAAAACCAAAGAAAGGAATCGTTTTGAAATTTATTTTGTGATGACAAAATCGTACTACTTATAAACTGACATTTTTAACTATTTGTGTATTTTAAATTATGTATTTAATCTGCAATAACAACGTAATCAAAGAACTTACAGATATAAAAAATACATTTTCGCAAAGTCCGGACGGACTACTTTTTTACATAATAATTTTATTTTTATAATAAATAATTCTCTTATAAAATATTCCAACATACCATTTTCATATTCACACGAAATATAATTAAAATATACTAATTATTAACTAAAACTTATTTAATTAAAGCAAACATTAAACAGCACGAATATTTCATACTTAATGAAGTTATTTGATCATCACGCGCGTGTGTATCGTGATTATTTTCTTGTTTACACATCCACGGTAATGAAAACAACGTTAGCAGTGAGACAGGGAATCTTCAGTTTGACTTTTCCGTTCAGTACTGGGGGTCCATTTCCTCGACATAACAACCGACGTCGCGACGGAAGGCATCCCAGCTTGTATGAATTTCTGCTGTAGGAACGACCAATCTAACATGACCCATAATAGAAACATCTCTCCTTACAATATCAAAGGAAACAGCACTATCTTCATACGTTTCTAAAGGTCTCACCAAATTTGATACGTCACGACATGTAAGTCTGTTATCGGTTCATTTGCTTCTGTAATAAGTTGTGATCCTTCGACGTTTGATAGGTTTGTATTGACGGAAACTGTGACATTTATTTGCCATGACTCAGCCTATTTCTTTTGTTATGACGCTATGTGTGTAATTTTTTATCATGTTTTATTATTTTATTCATATAGAATATATGAAATATATTCCATCAACGACCGCGACACGCAATAGATTTCTTAGAAATTTAATTAATTTCTTAGAAATTTACCTTGAGGTGTTATTTTGTGGAATATACTAGGTTGAAAAAAGAAAAAAATATATTTAGTGCTAATAAAATTGTGTTCATAATTAGCAGAATATCTTTGGATAAATCTATTAGAATTAAATTTTAAAGTTTTTAATAAGCAAAATTAACTGTGTTTTTCATAGTATTCTTGAAAAATTTAAAAATGCCGTAATAATTATTAAAACATAACAAAATCTCTCTAATTACACTCGTTCTTATCCGTTTTTAATTGAGTTGGAAATATTATTATGTTTTTACGGCTTCACCTACATGCATTTGCCAAATGTCATCTCATCATGTTGTTTAGGCGGAGAAACAAACTTATGTTTATTCTAGCGACTCACCCTCACTCCACTTGGGTTCATCCATTGGTACGTCGTAATTGTTTGTATAGATTGCTCAAAGATGATATATTTTCCCGCAGTAAAAAGTATTCTAAATGTTGACCCGGATACGCAGCTATTATTATTATTAAATTCTAAAAATAAATTTTAGTTGGTCTCTGTATCGATAATAATGACCATTTCAGTAAGATTTTCCAAAAAATATTTAATGTACAGATTCGACTCAGTTACAATTTTATTATATGTATAGATAGATTTTCTAAGAAAATATTCATTTAAATATGTAGATGTAGTTTTGTTTTCTAATAGTGTAAACTATAATTCAAAAAAATATAGAGGTTATCCTTTTGAAAAAACAACGAATTTACTACATAAATTTGTGTATTTTTTAATTTGAACAACAAACAAATATCTAGTTTTTATTGGAAAAAGTACGAAACCGATATGAAAAGTTTCTAATGAAAACCTATATTCGTTCGATAAAAATAAAATAAAAGGCCACGACACATTTACTAGCTTCGGGCGGTTGACATTTCTGTGATATAGGTCACTGTGATAAAATACTGCACAGGAATAATTTAAACAATAGAAGAAGGGCAAGCTTGAGGCATATCCGGTATAAAGCTAATATCCGGCAGAGAATGTGTATACGCAACAGCCAACAAACAACGATTTAGTACGAACAAATCCGTTGAGCCCCGATCCTAAACTCGCTTCCTCTAATTGTTTGGTGGTCAACTTTGTTACAAACGGCCGTAGATATTCCCTTTGGGGAATAATCGTCCTACACGTGGGTACTATTTAGGAAGTAGAGAGATGATACAAAAAAATCTTACAAGAAAAAATATTTTAAAACTGTATATTTGGTAACGTAAGAAATTCGTAAGGATGGATGGATGTTTGTTACTCTTTCGTGACAGAACGGCTTAGCTGATCTGGATGAAATTTGGCACAGAGATAGATTATAGTCTGGAAGAGCACATGGGTTACTTTTATCCTAAAACTACTTACTTAAATGACTAATCCTACAGGCTCCGCATATATCCATATATTAATACAGCATCACATCAGGTCGTCTTAAAAGGGAAGAGAAACTCTAAGCCACTAAAAAAAGAAAAAAAAGAGAATATATCTTATTAAGTGCTTAATACAGGTATTTGAATAGTGTAAGCTTTTGGTTTTTATGGATAATAAGTTCGATACAGGAACTAGTTCAAGTTGAAAACTTGAAACATCAAATGTAATAAAGATTATAACTTAACGCTACTATTTATCAGGAATTCAGCTTTCCATTTGGTTTAAGCTACTATAAAGCGTACCATTTGAAAATCATAGTCACTGAATTCAAACTTCCATTTTGCTTTTAGCTTTACGATTATTGCCTCACTGAATGATTTTCATAATAATTATACTTAATACTAGCATTGCCCGCGGCTCCGCCCGCGTTCAGATGACCAAAAACTCAATTCTTAGGCTTTACATATTAGTATACTCTTACAATGAAGTTTTTGTATTTTTTCTCAGAAATGAGATATTTTCCCGCGGTAAAAAGTCATATATGTTGACCCGGATAACCAGCTATCATCATACCAAATTTCATCAAAATCTGTCCAGTGGTTTTCTCGTGATGCGGTAACGGACAGACAGACAGACAAAGTCAAAAAACTATAGATTCGGACTCTGTATCGATAATAATGTCTATTTCGATTAGATTTTCCAAAAAATATTTAATGTACAAATTCGACTTAGTTACAATTTTATTATATGTATAGATATGTAGGTTTGAAAAACATCCAAAACATTCACTCGCTATGAGCAAGAATCGAATTACTGAAAACTAGATGTAGAGTTAACAGTAAAATTATTTTATAGATATAAAGAACAGGTACATCTAGATAGGAAAATGATTTTAAATATAATATAAATAAATAAATATGTTAGGACTTTTTTTTATTAACACACAGAACTATCAAGTTACATGGTGCGATGCTTGTGTTATGAATACCAGATAGTTGATACACTACACATATATAACTTTATATACATACAAATTATAAATAAAAAGACCCATGACTAGAGTACAAACGTCCGTGCTCATCACAAAAATGAATACCCCCAGCGGGACTCGAACCCGCGACCGTTGGCACAGCAAGTAGGGTTACTACAAACTGAGCCAAACTTATCGCAAATATGATGCTTACATTAAAATAATAGAGGTTGCAAAAATATATATAAAAACAATATAAGAGATTTTTATGAAACTTTTATATTATAAATAAAAGTTAATCTCCACTTTTTAAAATCTCCACCATGACACTACACGACAAAGTCAAATAGGCGTAACGAGGGACAAATTAAAACATAAACAAAAGTCTGGAAGGATTAAAATACATTTGACCGCAACGTTTTATACCACAAATGAATCCGCAGATTTTCTTTTAACTAATCGGATCCCTGCTATGAACTTAAACGATTTTGCAAGCTTAAAAGAAATGAGATTGCAGATTTTTATTGAAATTATTGCTTAGCGCATCATTTTTAACTGACCCTACTTAATATATTTTCAGACTAGCAACTCACTCTCGCTTCGCTCGAGTTCGTCCTTAGCTTGATTCCCCATACAAACTGTCATCCCCATTTTCACCCATTTAAGGGATAATTTCCGGGATAAAAAGTTTCTTCGTCCTTCCTAGGGTCTCAAACTATGTTCTTACCTCACCTAAATCAGTCCAGTAGATCCAGAGATTACCCCCTACAACGTCACAAACTCACAATCTCACATACTTTACCTCTTTATAATATTAGTATAGATTAGTACCAGTCTTAGATTATTTATAAACAATCTAAGGTACCAGTAATAAACGCTCTGGAACTAACTATAGACTGATATTTTTCCGTATTATAACCTATTTTTTGAGATTTAGGTTATATCTAACATCACGCTACGATCCATACATTTTAATTAGAATATTTTTATCATAAGAAGACATGCTTATTATGATAAAAATATTCTCATTAAAATGAGAAAATCTTGTTCAACTATTTCGGAGATTACCGGATACAAACTCACAGTCAAGCAAAATAAAAATAATTTAAACTTTAATTATCTATTTAGAATGAATTTATAATAGCAACAGAATCATTACGAAGATATAATAAATAAATAAATAAATATGTTGGGACATTAACACACAGCGCCATCTAGTTCCATGGTAAGCTACGAGGCTTGTGTTATGGATACCAGATAGCTGATACACTACATATATATAACTTTAAATACATACATATTATAAATATAAACACCCATGACTAGAGTACACACATTCATGCCCATCACACAAATGAATGCTCGTAATTCTGTTCTCTCTGGTTATTCCGCATATAGTTAGTACAAACATTCGTGCTCATCACACAAATGAATGCCCCCAGCGGGACTCGAATCCGCGACCGCTGGCACAGCAAGTAGGGTCACTACAAACTGAGCCAAACGTGTCGTCAATATATAGAAACAACATTAATATATAGAAGTACTATAAAGAAACAAAAACGAACAGTGCTATGTGTTTTAGCAACAAGTCTGAAAAAAATTGTAGATTTGTTTGGTCATACAGTATGTGAATGGTTTTTCTTTAGCAATGGAAATTAGACAGGGGACACTGCGGCATTACTTAATATTCACGTATTCAATGTCCTTATCGG
Source organism: Brenthis ino (assembly GCA_921882275.1). Taxonomy (NCBI): domain Eukaryota; kingdom Metazoa; phylum Arthropoda; class Insecta; order Lepidoptera; family Nymphalidae; genus Brenthis; species Brenthis ino. The sequence continues at coordinate 28,401,565 of OV170222.1, read as the reverse complement.
GCTCATCTTTTGGAATGCATGTGGCGTTTTTGGGAGCTGTTTTGCTGACATGTTTATTTTCAGTCGCAGTTCGTCGTTATTTTTCCTTGAAAGAAATGAAGACATTAATAAACAATAGAACAGATATTTATGCGAGAAAGTTTTTGTATTTTTTTTTTTGCCATCAAACTAAAATTCAAAATAGGAATATGATTTTATACAGGAATATAATGCCAATTAAGAAAAAAAATGTATTAAGAATACCAAATATACCTATTTATTTATTTTAAATTTTTCTTGGAATTATTCATTAAGTGGAAGAAGAAGAATTATTTTAACATGCTTTTATTATCTTCACTTACAACTAGCTATTTGTGGAAGTAATCTTAGAAGCCAATTTTAATTTTTAATCAACCTCTAATTTGTCGTATGGATTTGAAACTCTGTAAGTATATCAAATCTGGATGACAATGTTATATGAAACTGACAACTGGGGAAGGAAATGGGTAGTGGATCTCTTTAGTAAAATCTTAGGTTTGGGCTTTTTAAAGTTCAAAAACGTGTTTTTTCTAACTATAATTATTATATATTACTTATTTGGTGGTTTATTTATCTTTTGCCTTTGGTTTAAAACGCACGAGCATTTCTATTTAGTTTGCAACCACTTAACATGACCCCGCTTTTTAGTTGACTATCCAACGTTCCACACACTCAAACGAATGAAATAAAATTCTAGTATTCAAATAGCACGTAGACAAATTTTATAAAAAAATCAATGCTGGCACTCGTTTCCTTATTTGTTACTAGCGACTCACCCTCGCTTCGCTCGGTTTAATCCCTAGGTTGATTCCCCATACAAACTTTCATCCCTATTTTCACCCCTTTAAGGGATGATTTCCGGAATAAAAAGTATTTTATGTCCTTCCCAGAATCTCAAACTATCTTCATACAAAATTTCATCTAAATCGGTTCAGTAGATCCAGAGATTACCCCCTACAACCTCATAAGCTCACAAACTTTACCTATTTATAATATTAGTATACATAAACTATTTCTATGTAACAGTATATTGCTCCCTTCAAGCTCAACCAGCCAAACCGTTCTCCTTCTTCCTCCTCTCTTTTTTTGTTTAAGCTCAGTGTAACGAATACTACAAATATAAACATACATACGAAATAAAATTTTAATGGCTATTATTTCGGTTCAAACCGAATTAAGCAATATGTAAACTTAATATGGATTAACATTTTTGAAATGCCAGACAGCACAGTATTTAGTGAAATATTCGTATATATAAATTCATATGTTGTAACGAAATTAAACTCCTACTAAGATTTACGATCAAACTTCAACAAATACATACATAGCTTCATTAAAGTTTTACAATTAATAAGTATTCAACTTACTCCAATATTTATTAAAGTATAAACAAGCAAGACAAACAAGAAGGCAGTTGTAGCCCAGTGCTACCGCGCTCACTTGGGAAACCGCGTGAAGTAGGTTCAAATACGGGTCTCGCACCTCTGATATTTTCATGTGCGAATCATTTCCAACTTGATTACCCCTTGTCTTACAGTAAACGAAAACGTCGCGAGGAAACCTGCATGTTTGAGAAAACCTAACAAGTTTTCAAAAGACATGTGAAGTCTGCCAACCCGCACTTGGCCTGCATGGTGGACTATAACCCGATTCCCCTCGTATTAAAGGGAGGTCCGTTCACAGCAGTGGGTCGTTAAAAAGGGCTAAATACAAGCAAACAAGACACGTACATATATTACAAATTATGCAATAAATATTATAGACCGCTTATATTTGCATTTACTGAATTTACAACGCCATTATAAACCAATAACGGGAGTAATTTCCCCGCATGTGTAGATGTTCACATTGCATATCTTGTAATTATGACTAAGGACCTGTGCACATGTCAGCGTATACGAATATATTTATGACATTTATTCTATGAATAAAAATATTAGATTGTTTTTAATTTATTGATTTTTTTATTTCATTTCATTTGCCAACATATATATATATATATATATATATATATATATATATATATAAATATATATATATATAACCAGTTAGAGAATTCTTCTTCTTAGTCGTTCGCTCTTGACTCTCTCTCTCTCTCGGTCGAGTATTACGTCACCGCTTCTCAAGGTCGCGGTCCAAGGGATTCTGAGCATAATCATATGTTGCGACATTAACACACAGCACCATCTAGTTGCATGTTAAGCTACGAGGCTTGTGTTATGGAAACCAGATAGTTGATTCACTAAACATATAGGTATAACTTTTAAATACATACGTATTATAAATATAAACACTCATGACTGGAGTACATTCGTGCTTATCACACAAATGAATGCCCTCAGCGGGACTGTCACTACAAACTGAGTCAAACATGTCGTCAAAGCATGAGTCTCCAACACCACATTTTGCCTTGAATCCTTAGCGTCCACGACTCAGCTCCGTATAGAAAGATTGGAAAGATCAAGAACCTCATCAGTCTAACCTTTGTTTTCTGGTTATTCTGCAGCCCTTCCCAATCTTTGCGAGTTTTTCACTGATCTTCGGAGCCTTTAACGTTGGTGATCGTGGAGCCCAGGTATACATAGCTCTTAACTACCTCGCAACCTCCTATATTTTGGATGAAGAGAGTTAGAGAATAGTGATCAAAATAAATATTTTTAAATGAAAATCTGCACTAGCTTCAAAATAACTCTGAAAGTATAACGTCTTTGTACATTTAAAGAAATATTAAATTCAGCCTACAATTAGTTAACAATTAGAATATTACGTAAAATTTTAATTAAAACCATCTTTTTTTCGCGGATTTATTTTGGTTTTTGTTTCCCGATGACGTTTCGAATGCTTAATAACAATCATAGTCACGAGACAAATAACGCATGATAAATTAAAAAATTTAGAAAACCCCGACCATCTTGTACCGACTCTCATCAAACATAGCTAAGAAACGCTCCCGGCTAAATCACCTTTCAAACAAAAAAAAACAAAATCAAAATCGGTTCATCCGTTCGGGGGCTACGATGCCACAGACAGACACAGATACGCAAACTTTTAACACCCTGACGTTTTTGCATCGGGCGTTACAAATATAATCCTACTAATATTATAAACGCGAAAGTTTGTAAGAATGTACTCGTATGTATGGATGTATCCACAATGTTTGTTACGCAAAAACTACTGAATGGATTTTGATGAAACTTTACAATAACATAGCGAATAACATATAGACTACTTTTCATCTCGGAAAAATGTACGGTTCCCGTGGGACACATTTGTTTTTGTTTTTCTAGAGGCAAACCTGAGCGAAGCGGCTCACTAGTTATCAATATATAAAAATTGAGAATCCCCTGTCGATCGAAGTCGATCAATTAAAATGAATAAGATTCTTAGTTAAATTAACACAGCTAGAACCTATAAATCTTACAATATCTTACTATATCATCTAAATAAAACATGTCGAATTGATTACTTACTGATTATAGTACGGATATGGGCGAACCCGTATGCCAGTGTATTATGACAGCAATAATGTATCGTCTCGTGTGCGAGGTAACTACGGCGCCGGTGTCTATCGAGGGAATTTACGTCACTTGTGGTGTAGAGCTATGTGCTCACTATTTTGTACGTCTAGAACCATGCAGGATATAGAACAATTTCCTTGGCTGCTTGTAATTACTTTAAGCATATCGGAATTGTTTAAGGTTGATGGTATAGATGTTGAATGCTCATTTGCTTTTAAGCGTGCAATAAAACATTCATTGCATATTTTAATTATCAAATACCATCTTGAAGGTAATCTTCCAGTTTTTTTTTTATTTATTAAATAATATTTTTTTTATTATTAACTAGCGACTCACCCACGATTCGCTCGGGTTCGTCTCTAGGTACGTTTTGACGTTTACTTTTTTTTAATTTACGAGTATAAGTGTTGTAACAAATCCGACTTTATTTTATAGATTATTATAATATTGTAGGTATATTATAATAATTCATCTATCTGAAAGTGTATACATTATAAATAGCAACGTAATATATATATAAATATATATATATATATATATATATATATATATATATATATATATATATATATAAAGAATATTGTTTCTATTAACTTTGTATAACATTTTAAGGCTATTTTTATATTAATACTATTCAATTATATATGTATATACCTGATATTAAAACACAAGTAATTGTAGAATGTTTTGCGAAGAAACCTAGTTTATAATTAAATTTTCAGTAATTATAGCCTCCAAGCGACTCACTAAGGTGTTTTAAGTGTCAATCAGGCGCCATTTAGTCTGAAGTAGGGCTTCGCAAACCTTACTTTACTTCTAATTTCTTCGTTTTATTAACTTTAAATGGTGTAAAATGAAATAATTTCAAAATATTAATAGCAAATAAATTTAGGCCAGAAATACATATATTATTATCATATAAATTTTATCACCCCTTTAGGGGTGGAACTTCAAAAAACCCTCTTTAGCGCACCCCTAAACTACTCAAGGAATATTTCCTCTTAATTTCAAATCTCTTCCTAGTTCCCCCCGCCTGTTAAGCTGTTCGTTTTCAGCTGTCAGTCAATCAGTTACAGTATTATATTGTAGGTATAAATAAAGTCTCTCGCAGCATATTTGAATATTAATATCCTTTTATATATGGATAGTAAAGTGAATATGTTTGCTCTCAAAGTTTCCAGATTTTCATTAGTTACTGTTATATGAATATTATAGTTTATTGTGTTTGTTTATTCTTTATAAAAATAAAATCATATTAATAAAAATCGGTCAAGTGTTAGACGATTGACACACAAAGGGTTCCGTACCATTGCATATGTACTTTTTATTAATATGACTTTTATTTTATTTGTGGTATATTATCTTCGATGATCGATTACGGACGTTAAATAATGTTTCATGTATATTTTTTTTTATTATTTGTTGTTATACTCTGTGAAAATTAAAACTCTCTGCCTATTATGGTTCATGAGACACAGCCCTCTGACAGACGGACGGACCGGATCGGATGCATAGGAATAGGGTTTCGTTAACACCCTTCGGGTACAGAACCCTAAAAAGTATCCAATCGATCCATTGTATGATGGTGCGGAATCCTTCGCGTGTGAATTCGACTCGCACTTGACCGATTTTTTGTTTCTTTCTTTTTCTATGTTATACCACAAAGTTTTTATACATTTTATTATAAAATAAACTAATACAACAGTTACCTACAACTGGCGTAGACAATTTTATCAATCTTTATCTTTTTTTAGATTTAGATACATAATTGAGTCTGCGTTTGGTGATCAATTCGAATATACCTATAATTAAATAAAAAGAAAGTGTGCAGTATTCCCTTGAGTAGAGTTTATAATACTATTTTTATGACAAAAAAAACTTACAATAAAAACTACCTACATTTATAGAAGAGTCTTTAAACTCAATCTTGCAGTTGCACGTTCACGTCTTGTTACTAAATATCCGATTTTTACTAAAAATATTAGGTATAAAAGCGTGCACGAGAAAATAATTTTCTTAAAACCATCTCTCTAGGCTTTATAAAATGGCATTATGGCTATAAAATTCAGACTTACCGGGAAATCCTAACAAAGGTGATTAGGGTAGTTACACAAGTTGTGACGTCACAATCTTCTATCTGCAGACGAAGATCACTTCAACGGGATTTATTGTGCGACTCAGTTCTTAGACGCAGTTTAGTTCCTAAGTTAGTAATTACAACTTTATTGTATGTTCAGACACTCGGCTGTGTGCTGCGGTGCTTATTAAATTGTACCTTAACCATACGATGCAATTGAAATTCGTGTTCCTAGTTTGCATTGTTTAAGAACTTTCGTTAATTCGACGTTTTAGTAATTACTGCTGTGTCTTCTACCACTTGTTGTGGTGAGCTTTAATTTAACGCCTTTCGCTATAAGTTTTCTTTAAATCACCTGCCTTGGCTTATATGCTTGAGTAGTTTATGCTGTAAGCTTCAATTACAATTTTCATTTTTCAACAATTACAGGAGTTCTTTTTTTGTATTTGACCTGTTTAGCTAAAGTTTTTTGATTTTAGATAAAATATAGTCCACGGATTGACCTGAACCATGATGACCTGAACACACTGTTAGGCACCCAAGGGCGCATACAAGCGAAAGAAGAATAATTCCATTATTTTCTCACGCTTGAGGGTTTCTGGTAGAGATCTCTTAATAAGTCATTCTTTGTACACATGGTATCAGTTTTAACTTGTGTTTTTTTTCTGGTACATAAATAAATTAAAAAAAAAGTTATTTTAAATAAAATAGTTTTCAGTTAATTGTTTTAATTAAACTTGATTAAATATATACTATCTGTTTAAAACAATAAATAATGGTAGCGTTCACTGAAATCTTGCAATGATTAACTCGTATCCTGATTTAGTTTTGTGGATAATCAGTCTTATCTGATTTGTTACTGGGTCACCTTTTACAAATCGCGGAGGTCAGATAACCATCGCTTAAGGAGTGACTACATCAATTTAGCCTAAAGTTTAAATCATTACCTTTAAAGTAAGAAAGAAATTACCCTTATCAAAATTATTATTAAAAAAAAAGAATAATATAATATGACAATAGTCTTACTCTTTGGTATTACTTTTGTGATTTCAAAAAAAACACATCGACTTTTATTTAATTGAATATAATATACGTGTATACAATTACATATTCTGGCAAACGATCAACGCTATCTTTTTGCAAATTTTATTACTAAGAAAGTTTGTCTAGGCCATAATTTATATGTATACAGTAAATCCATCATGAATGAGTAATAAACACACATGTACATACGATGTAATTGCGAGTTATCTGTCTGTATACATGAAATTAAGAAATTGGTACAAATGGTCGGTAAAGTTGATGTATAGCTACCTAGAAAATATTATTTTCCATACAAACATTAGTAGTGTTTGTAAAACACTCCTAAAGAGGTGAAATTCTTAAAACATCCTTTAATATTGGTTACTTGTGCATAGACTAGCAATCTGCTTTAGCTCCGGTTACCTGGCTGTTGGTTTTTAATTTAGAATCCCAAAAAATTTGTTTCTGATTCTTATTTACAACTCTTTGAGTGTTAACGTTCAAAACATCCCGTCTTATTTGAACTTTACCTACTATCAAAGATCGGCCTTTTAGGTCCTGTAGTTTAGCATTATCCATTTATTCAATAGTATTCCCGATTTACTAGATTCGAGAATTCGAATCGTACGAACAAACGAATGTAATGCTGATGAAACCAATCTAATTGGGTCAGAATCAAGAGGTATACGTATAAGAGGAATTATTAACGATAATATTGTCAAGTAGCTATGTTAATAGGTACTATGGCTTGCAATTGGAAAGCTGGGTCGAATTTAACGTACTACCTATCTAATATTAGAAATATTTGAAATAGACTATTTGAAATATAGAATAATTGATAAAAATTGGAAGAATTTTCTGGAAAAAGATATTTTTTTAAACATTTTACCTCACCTTTAATTCGATACTTTGTCAAATGGGGATCTTGCTTCTCCAGCGACTGTGATGTCAACGTAATTAAATTCGAAATTGCGCACATAAGCTATTTAAAAATAAAATTACACTTTATTTCCTACTACACAGTAATGCCGTTTAAATTCAGTCGATTATATATTAACATAATTTATTCATACTCGATATGTAAATGTATTTCGCATTTATATATAAATAAAGATATTGCCTACATTTAAGTAAACATGATTATATAAATTTTAATCAAAAAATAATTCGAATACTTGTTAATTGAGCAAACTTTTTATATTATCTCATATTCTTTAAATAATTTCTCTTAAATTTTCTTAAATTTAATTCATATTACCGGACTTGCTACTTACTTATCTATTCCTGTAAATCGTTGTCTTAATTAAATGGGAAATCACAGTAACAGAAATTGACCAAAATTATTTAGGATTAAATTAGCACTACAATGAACAAAGAGCCCGATGACATTTTTCTTAAACGTTAAATTTCCATATTATTTCTAACTTTAGAAATGACAAACTTCTATTTTCATGAACCATCTAACAGTCCTCCTGCCCCCATCTTCCCCCCCCCCCTCATCTCCCTCCTCCCAGCTCCATAATAAAGATGGATTTAGAATACCTATTTAATACCCTATCTGATATAACTTAATGGTTACAGACCCAGCAGTTTAACCTATGTGTTGTCTTCTAGAAATTCAATGAATGTAGGTTTTTTATTAAGTACATCTTTTGTAATTAACCATTAGTTTTGTTCGCGGCTTGGTAAGTAAGCATCGAACAAATCAGTGACCGCTTCCATTAAAACGTAGTCTATATATCTTTAGCCATCTAATATAAATGTACATTGTACTGATACAAATAAACTCACTGATCCTGAATCTAACGCTATATTGAAAGTGCCGAGCTGATTGAAATTTATAACCTTTTCCTTTCGACTTAATGAAGTTGTATTGCATTTCTGGGGTGTAATGTAGACAATAAATAACGAGTCAGGTTCAATGTTCCGTTAATACATGATTTACATTTACTTCAATGTAAGTCTCATTCCAATTTCAACGCCGGCTTGATTGATGATCCATCTATAGAGTTCTCTTTGGTAGCACGAGTATCTCGCATTTTTTTCTCAAATGCTACTTGTCCTTATCTGCTAAAACAACATTCTTTTGGACAACACGTTTTATTATAATTATATTGATATAAAAATTTTTAGATTTTGATTGGCCTTGTGCCTGTGATATATTTGATTTTATTAAGTGACTTTTAAAAATATTGAGATTATACCTTCGGCTGGTATTTTTAAAGATACATAGAATGGAGATAAAACTATGATTTTTATTAATTTTATAGAAAGAAATCTTATTATTTATTATATAATATTTTTACAAAATTTTGATGCCTACTAGTTGATTTTTAGATTTTCAAGAATTTCCTATTAAATATAGAGAAAAAACTCTGCGGCTGACGGACAGACAGATATGAGTGTTTCGGTCATATATTTTTTTTATTAAAGTTATAAATTTATATAATTCTAATATAATGATAATTGATATATTGTTCAAACTTTAGAATTTAGGGTAGCGTATTTATTAACACTTATAGTTACCCGAAATCTTAGTACATAAGAAATAATAAATGAAGCATTAGGCAAGTAACCTGATAACTGTGACGACACGTTTGGCTCAGTTTGTAGTGACCCTACTTGCTGTGCCAGCGGTCGCGGATTCGAGTCCCGCTGGGGGAATTCATTTATGTGATGAGCACGAATGTTTGTAACTAACTATATGCGGAATAACCAGAGAGAACAGAATTACGAGCACTATCGTTTTTCTCTCTTCTGTTTGAATATCTGCAACTGGGTGTACCTACTCCTATATTTGACCTTTTTTCATTCCTATCCCCTCGAGATTTTCTCCTTGCATCGCTCCAACTAACCCTTTTATTGTATATTTTCAACATAAAATTCTGATCTTGACTGTTAATAATGAATTTCATAAAGGAAATAGAAGTACCAATTCACTTATCACCGCTCATTAGATTCAGTTATTTGGTCTATTTGGCAACAAACTGTGTAACTTACGTGTTTGGATTAGAATCAAAACAAACTGCATTAAACAAACTTAGAACTAACACGCCCTTAGTTTCGATTTGCGGTAATTGATCTTCAATTAAGGGGTTTCGTAAGTGATTCCCAAGAGATTGCCCAATCAACGCCCTTCGTTACACGGACCAAATTGTTTCCTGCCGTATAAATATTTTCGCACCGGCGACTGTTTCTGTCTTCTTCAGTATTTGTTCTTTAACCTATTTTCAGATGAAGATATTTGGGGATATTGGCAGAATTAATTCTATTTAATTGTATGGCTTTATAAAAGTAAGTGTGTAGCAATAAAAATAAGACGGTTTTCTTTTTGCTTTATTTTCTTGAATTTATAAGGTTGCCTAAACAAAAATGTAATTCCAATAAGAAAATGTTATTTAATTGAACTTTATGTTATTATGTTATTTAATTTTTCTTTTAATTAAGCTTTACATAAGTAGCTAACGACGTAAAAACTAGATATGTATATAATTTCAGCATTTTCGTAAAATTCGTTTTTGTATAAAATTACTTGGTCATAGAGGTACGTTCTTATTAGATAACTCTTTCATTTTATAATTTCACCGTACACCATGATAAAAATATTCTCTTTGTTAAAGTGACTGCGAACAATGTTATTTAAATTTGGGCTTAAACAACGAATTTGAGCGGTTTCACAGAAAGACAAACAATTACTTGAAGACAAAGCTCAAGTCAGTTCAAAATGAGTGTCGGTCAATCGTGGCCCTGGGTCGATTACTGAAAACTTTTTGTGGTAACGAAAATTAACCTTATATTCTCTCAATACTTGCTTATATCTATTAGATTTATTTTTGTTTCATAAAAATTTTTAACTTTTATTACGTATAGAATATATAGATCAATGCTTCATAGGTTTAGTTAGATAACTAAAGGTAAACAAATTATAGAACAGTTTATTTTAGATATCGTTCTTTCTCGTTTGAATAATTTCATTTTGCGATGATAATAATATTGCCAGTGGTCTTCTATATAAAAATATATAAAGCAATCAATTTATGTAATAAAATTAATCCTAATAAAATTATAAATGCGAAAGTTTGTGAGAATGTTTGGGTGTATGGATGTCTGTTACTCTTTTATGCAAATACTACTGAAACTTTACAATAATATTATATATCTCATACCTCAGAATTTACGGTTCCCGTGGAACAGATTCATTTTTGTTTTTCTAGAGGCGAAACCGAGCGATAATGCTTATCATAGCTATATAATAAATTAATTATATAAAAAATATAAAATAAATTAGCTTTAAAAATTATAGTACAAGTATAGATTTCTTTGTATTCACAAATAATATATTTATACTTTAAAACTTTATGTAAAAATATATACATTAAAATAATATAAGAAAATATTATAAGCAGATGCTCAGTTGATCGATTACAATTCTGATATGGATGGATAATGTTGAAAAGTGGATGAGTACTGTACTACCAAAACTAGAAAAAGGTTCAGTTTTAGTAATGAATAATATCCCCTGGTCATTCTACACACAAAGAAAGAGTACCAGTAATAGCATTAAGAAAGGCTGATTACAAAAGTGGCTGAAAGAATAAAAAGTGCCTTACGAAGACAAAAAACCTAAAGCAAATTTTTAAAAAATATTTAAAAAATCTACATATTGATTACGTAGCCAACGTATATGAAGTCAGAGTATTGAGGCTGCCTCCTTATCACTGTGAGTTTAACACTATAAGGCTTATGGGCTCAAGCAATTTTTTTTTTTTTGACTGTAAGCCCCTTAAGGGTTTGTAGCTCAATAAAAATAAAACTTTTAAAATAGCCCGCCTTAAAGTTCTATTACCAGAAGTTCTCGTAAATGTAACAGCAACAACAGCAGAAAATTGGAGAAGCTGTAAGGGTCATATTATAAAATAAGAAGAAAACATGTCCAACTTGGATAAAATTATAAATGATACCACGGAACCTTTTATTATATATCAATGTTGATTCAGATTCGATAGACTACCAAAACTAGGTTCTCATTTAAAACCAACAATGATTACTGTTTGGTATGAATCAGAGTTTTGCAAAACAATATCATTCAAACTTATTCGCAGGTTTATTCATGAAATTTCATAATTTGAATATTTTCACATTTAAAATATATTTATTACATAGGACATAAGTCAATTAATTTCTGAATACGTTTGGTGATATTTTGATTATGGTTATATGTTCCATGAATAAATGATAAAAAAACAGTTATTTTATTGACAATATACTTGCCTTACGATATAGGAAAACATCGTGAGGAAATCTGTATGCCTGAGAGAACCTAACAAGTTTTTGAAAGACACGTGAAGTCCGCCAATCCGCACTTGGCCAGCGTGGTAGACTATGGCCTGATCCCCCTTCTATTGAAGGGAGGCCCGTACCCAGCAGTGGGACGTTAAAGAGGGCTGAATAGATAGATATATATAAATTTCCGTAAGGAAAATATATATGGAAAAAAATCGCGTAATAAGATTTTGGTGCGATCCTTAGATTGCGCCATATCGAAGCGAGACAACGCTACTGTTACATAACAACATAGAGGTATTACATATAACTTAAATTATTACAAATTTCAGCATTAACCAGCCAGCGTTTCATAAATCGTTTATAGAAACTAATAAAATAAAACAAAACAGTTTATTTTATATGCAGTAAACTTTAAATAATATGCTTTAACACCGCCTATTACCTTTTAAAGCAATATGCGCCGAAAGCAGCTTAATTAAGCTCGCTGATAAATTTATTCATTCCATAAGCTTTTAATTTGAGTCTAAAAATAATAACACATAATAAAACTCTTCGGGGTTGGCGGGTTAGTACATAAAGAGGGTTGAATAAAGGGCCGTGGCTTAATTAAATACAACGGTTGAACAATCCGCCGGCCATTACAATGTTATTAAATCGTTCGACGGGCGCCTAACATGCTTCATTATGATATACTTCAATGCCAGAGATTTAATTTGCGAGGCACGTAATCAAATGTATTTTGATATATAGATCCGTTGTTCTAAATTATTCTTAACTGTTTCATATAAAATGTTTATGTTACGTTTTCGTATAATATATGTGGGTTACAAACATATGTATATGTGTGTGAGTTTGTTAGTGTTTACGAGCAATATTAAAAATTTTAAAATCCCCCTACGCAAATTAATTGTCATATAACGATTACACTGGCACGCGTGAAGTACTTAATCTAGTATAATAATACGCCATGCCTTACATCATTTTGGAAAAGAGCTGATACTCTTACAATGCTGGACTGATATTAACCAAACATAGTTAAGACCACCACCGCATAACCACCGCAAGGAAACTGGCTTTCAAATGAAAAAACCGCATCGAAATCGATCCATCCGTTTAAGAGCTACGATGCCACAGACAGACACACACACGCACAAACAGACATGGACGTCAAACTTATAACACCCCTCTTTTTGCGTCGGGGGTTAAAAAGTAAGGCTTATCACTTAATTTCGTTATCCCTCTTCTTAAACTCTCACGTCTGTTGCGTAGAGTTGTCCTGTTCCCATTTATTATAATATCATTATTTACATACATCCTAGTTTTGATATGAGTACGCCAAAATAAATGACGAAGTCAAAAATAGTAGCGTGATTTTCCGTTTAAGCTAATACGAGTATTATTAATTTTGCCATACATATCGTTTACTTTCTTTAAAGAATAAAGCACATTTTACATATGTATTAGTTAAGTTAATATACAATTTTTGGGAATACCTAAAACTAAATTACTGAAAATAATACTAATATTATTTTGTATTTTTTAGCATTAGTTCTCTTTCCCCTGTAAGAGATAACCCAAAAATTAGCTATATATAAAATCGGTTAGCTATTTTTATCTATTAACATTCATTTATTTATCACTCAGTATATAAATTGTTCTTTGTATCCTATTTTAAAACATTATTGTTGGGCTTGTTTAGTTCACACTATTTTCTTAGGCTAAGTATAACTATTTTAATAAATATATACATACGTATAATAAAATTGTAACTAAGCCGAATCTGTACATTAAATATTTTTTGGAAAATCTTATTGAAATAGACATTACAGAGGCCGAATCTATAGTTTTTAGAATTTTTGTCTGTCTGTCTGTTACCGCATCACAGAAAAACCACCGGAGGGATTTTGATGAAATTTGGTACGGTGATAGCTGGTTATTCGGGTCAACATATAGAGTACTTTTTACCGCGGGAAAATATCTCATTTCTGAGAAAAAATTCAAAAACTACTTTGTAGAGTATACTAATATGTAAAACCTAAGAATTTCTTATTTGGTTATCTGAACGCGGGCGGAGCCGTGGGCACTGCTAGTATTTAAATATACGGTTACATTTTTAGCAAATTCCAAAAGAAAATTTTGTACTGAATATTTTTTCCACAACACACCAGCCAGTTTATACGCATAACGCCATGTTATACGTTAAAGAAAATATTTATCAGACTGAGCATGACTAAACAAATCTATAAAGCCTCTTGGGGTATACATAGAGTGAGTAAAAAGCCACGTGACATATTGGTTTACGCCCTTCATACCGGTAAAGCTTGAAACTTAATATCTACTGAGAAATAGTGGCATCCTGATATTTGCTGTGTAAATGAATCTGTAATATGAGTTATGACTTGTAACAGCTTATACGTATGTAATAACTTTAATTGTAATTTATATGTTGGTTTATTCCTACGCACGTAATAGACGCCTAATGAATTGTGTTCTTAACAGTATTAAAAATATTTCCTTGTTTTATTATAAACGGTTAAGTTGAATTCGACAATATCTTAAGATATGAATATCTAATAGGTAAATATGTGTTTTATGTATCGAAATATGTTAGATTTGCTTTGCATCGGCTGGCACCGACTCGAAAATATCTGATTAGGTATCTATTCTAAATAAAAACCCCCGTTTAGTTATTTTTTACATTTTAGTGCCTGGGAGACGGTTTTTTTAAGTTTTTATACATTCTTGCCACTATTCTAATATAATATAATTTAAATAAAATAAATTACCGGTTAAAAGGTCATAATGCATATCAAAATGAATGCATAATGAAATTAAAAAAGTTTACAATATTAACAAAACGTATTTACACGATATTTTGCGTATACAGTAGCAATACTATAACCATGCTAGATAGAGTTTAAAAAGTTGTTTTAAGACCATTGAGAAATATTAGATCTACATTGAGAGTAATTCCGCCATTTTGAATGAAATACACAAAAAAGGCGCAAATTCGGCCCCACATGGAGTACTGTTCTCATCTTTGGGCGGGAGCTCCCCAGTACCAGCTACTTCCATTTGACCGCATTCAACGTAGGGCGATTCGAGTTATCGACGATCAAGCTCTCTCCGATCGGCTTGATCCTTTAGCTCTGCGTAGAGATGTTGGATCACTCTGCATCTTCTACCGCATCTATCACGGGGAGTGTTCCGAGGAATTGTTCGGACTGATCCCGGCTGCTGAATTTCACCATCGGACATCGCGCCAAAATAGTAAATTCCATCCACACCATCTCGATGTCCAGCGTTCCACAACAGTGCGATTTTTAAGGCATTTTCTGCCCCGCACAACCACTCTGTGGAACCAGCTATCGCCGGCGGTCTTTCCGAACCGCTACGACCTGGCCACCTTCAAGAAGAGAGCGTATTCCTTTCTTAAAGGCCGGCAACGCGTCTGCAAGCCCTGCGGTGTTGCAGATGTCCATGGGCGGCGGTGATCACTTTTCATCAGGTGAGCCTCCTGCCCGTTTGCCCCCTTAGTCCCATAAAAAAAAAAAGAGAGACACCCTAATTTTATGCCCTAGCTATGAGGTATAATCTATGATTATTATAATACACTAGCGTCCCACCCTCGCTTTGCTCGGGTTCGTCCCTAAGTGATTCTTTAAATTTACGTAATATTTATTTAGATTTGATTTGATTGAAATAAAATAAATACTTAATGTTAAGTGAAGCTTACCACAGTACATTGATGAAAACCGCACACTAATCGGTTAAGCTGTTTTTGGGATTAGCGCGCACAAACACACAGACAATCAGACAAAAATACTAAAAATCATTATTTTTAGTTCTATTGCGTTAATAAAGGCCCCCAATAAAAGTTTTCCTCAAACATCTTCTATGTACAAACAGCGATCAGTTACAATTTTATTATATATAAATAATAGTATAGATAGGTAGGTAGGTATATCGCATGTGTTTTTCGTATTCATCAAATATTTTGACCGAATCTCTTTAAAAGCTGTACTTACCAAAAATCCTCGTATGTAAAATTTATATATATACTTAGGTGTTTTTTTCATTTTTGTCGCCCGGATTATGAGATGTTATAAACTTTCATCGCGCTTCTCCATACCATGACGCGGTGAATAAAAGCATCAAATAAGTCGAAGTTTGATAGGATTTTCAGCGTTAAGCTGCTTATGAAATCCGATATGAGATCAGTTCATTACATAGCGCTGATGTGATGCTGGAAACATTGTATAAATAAAACAATATATATATTTACTCCCTTTATGTAAAACTATGTGGCGAACAATGAATTCCCATCTCCATACATTCAATTCGTTGAAATCACCCAACCTCAAATTATAAATTTTAATATAAATAGTATATATTAATATTAAATATGCACTTGTACTTATAACGAAAATATTCATTTTGACACAATAAATTTAAATTCACCTATATAATTATTTCTATTGTCTGGCCTATAGGTATTTATATATATTATTTAATTTCTATGCAAAGAAAAATTCTTAATTTTATTAATATATTACATAATATCTTAATTTTAAACACATATAGTACGTGTATGTCACAATATTTTATAGTAAATATATTTTATAGGATACAAAAATTATCACGATTAATAAAGTGGCATGTTTTCTTCTAATGTAAATAGGTTTACCGCATCTTGGCAGGCTTTAAATCATTTGAAGTAGGGTAAAATTGACGCTATTGTAATTCTCGTCACGTCATTTTCTTGTTTCCCTTTCTATTTTATCTTGCTGTCATTTATTGAATCTCTGACAAATGCGCACCTGTGACATAGTTTGTACGACGAAGTGGTATTTTTAATAATTCTTATCCACAACATTCAGCTGTTGTTTTTTTTTTCATGTTTTTTTTAAATAAAAAACTGTATTTCAATTCGTGTCAGAGTATAATGTAAAATATTTTTTTTTAATTAGAGTTGTCGCTAATTCTCCTATATCAAACTATAATAAATATAGGTATCAATCAGGATTCGTAAATAATTAACGTTTACCAAATATACGGTTTCACTTTATAATTTAAGTGCTACAGTATTACAGCCACGAATATATACAAAATAAAACATCTATATTTAATATTTTATAAAATACCCATATTTATTATTTTATATTAAATATTAAAGCTTGACAACCAAAGGCCTTTCTCTCAGCTACATGACGTGGAAGGGTAATGCTTTTGACAAGTTGCGGTTTGATTTTTCATACCAAAGCGCGGACTGCAACAACTTTAATGATGTAGGATACACAAAAACCTCGAACACAAAGAAGCCTGTATAACAGGAAAGAATTTTCACGTATAAAAAGCATTCACGCTATACAGCATTTAAATCAAAAACACAGCTTTTTTTGTGAAATAATATTTTTTAAAGCTGTGGTATTCGCAATTACTTGCGAGTGCTAACTACTACTTACATCGTAATTAATTTTATCTCTTCTCTAAAGATTGGCACTAGTATATGATTTTTTTTTCTTATTCCAAAATAATTCCAAATTTAAAGTCTATAGTCTATATAGTAATCATGAGAAAAATAATTCTTTTGAAGTTTCTTTATATTTTAAATAAATGGAATTGTAGCAAAACAAAAAAAAGTACTTTCCTAAGTTATTTTATGAGTAAATTATGTGTATATTAAAAAATAAATACTTTTAATTTAGTATAATAAATTATTAAATATTAAATGATATTTTGTGTTTTATTCTTGACAATTCCTTAAAATTATTGAATACTGTACGAAAATTAGAATTCCGGTTTAAAGTACAGTTTCCGTTCATATTCAAGTGGAATTCAAAAACGGAAATCTTATTGAACCATTGTTATGTACTTAGTAGTCACTTATAACGTCGACATTTAGCGTAATAGTACTAAAGCTATTAATACAGTCATTAGAATTAACGTGCGCAATAGCTGAATAATGAGATGGTGATAGTAATGACGTGATGGAAATTATTAATAACTGGTTTATCCACATGACTTAGCTCACTAGATAATTAAAAACTAAGCTAGATAGAACTACAGTTTTATTTTTAATTTTATTATAAATAATAATAAATAATAAATATGTTGGGACATTAACACACAGCACCATCTAGTTCCATGGTAAGCTGCGAGGCTAGTGTTATGGATACCAGATAGTTGATACACTACACATATATATAACTTTAAAAACATACATATTATAAATATAAACACCCATGACTCGAGTACAAACATTTTTTATTACACAAATGAATGCCCCCAGCGGTACTTGAACCCGCGACCAAGCGAGCCAAACGTATGTCATATTAGTATTTATACTAACTAGATTTAAAAAAAATGCCTCTGTGCTTTAAATAACATGTTTAGCCACCTCGAGCGAGCCTTACTCGAGCTGTGAATACTGGTGGCTACATTTCTATTATCCAAAAAAGAAAAGAAAATTTTAACAAGGTAAAAAACTTAAGGTACCTAATAATTGTTATATCTTTAAGAATAGATTTGATAGTTAAAAAAATATTACTACTAAAAATATATACCTATTACACGTATTATATAAGGTTTTCTAATAGGTACTTTTAAAGTTCAAAAATGTATTGCAACCACTAGACCTACAGATATACAGCTTTTTTTTGTATTTATAATAACGAAACAGTTCTCAAATCACCGAACAACGCGAGCAAATTAATAAATGTTCGGTGTTAATTCATTTGGTGTACCCACTAATTTAATAAACTGATTTAGTAAACAATCTAGCAACATTTAAACGTCAATCAACGTGAAATCTACGTAAAATATGATATCTGCAACTCAACTGGCAAAGAGGTCCACGTAATATAATAATTTAAAGTTAAGTTAAATAACTTAAAGTTAACTTAGCTTTAAAATGGCAAAAAGGTCGTAAGATTTAACGCTTTTGAACTTTTTTTGACAGAAATCGATGTAAACCATGGATCCATGTACGTGATACAATTGATACCTTAAAAGTTAACATATCCAGTGATCTATCAATGGTATCGATAATATCGATTTATGATAAGTTCGAGGCATTAACTATTGAACTCTCGGATACACACTGTATGGTGAAGCCATCGCCATCATTTGAATACTATATTTCACCGAAATTGATGTTTAAATTTTCCATGAAATATATTATTCTATAGTGTTCCCTTCATATTAAATCAAAAAACAAATTAATAATCACAACTACAAATTTTATTTTCAAATTTTTTCATTTAAAAAACTCATTATCATGTTAAAGCAGGTATATAGGTACATATTCGTAGAAGCAAAATGAAATTTTATCGAGATATCAATTTACACAATCTTTTGTATACTAAAACTTATCAAGGACCTGTATTATGATCCTAATCTGTAAAAATATCCTCGAAACATCTCAGAATGTTTGTAAAAGTTTGTTGTTTAAATATAAGGATTAACAAGTTGCTCAAGCGACGAGCGAGTCAATGGCACCTCGTTAAAACTTGCGCCTGTAGCAGGATCTAAAACTTCACAGACGAATCGAATAAAACTACCAATTCGTATTTACACAAATATTACCTTGTACTATATTGCAAGATTCCGTAAAGTTCATAAAGTTCGGACTTATATTAATTTGAGTTAAACGTAATGGAAAATTGTATCACTTCGAAGACGAATTAAAATTAAATTTTAATATTATAAACATGAATGACTGACATATTAATTACTAGCGGCTCACACTCTCTTCGCTTTAGGAAAATAAAAACAAACCTATCCCACGGGAACTGTACATTTTTCCGGGATGAAAAGTAGCCTATGTGTTATTCCAGACTACAATCTACCTCTATGCCAAATTTCATCTAGATCCGTTCAGCCGTTCTGGTGTGAATGATAAACGAGCATTCATACTCACAAACTTTCAGGTTTATAATATTAAATACGAATGTCTTTAACTAAATATATGAAAAATTAACTACAAACCGTTACTTTTAATATAATTAGGTTATTTCATAATGTGAATACCAAAAATAAATATTTATAACTTTATTAAATTCATATAACACTGGCCACTAAAATCTTTGTTATAATTCATTTCTAGTGCTCAAATAGAATCCAGTACTTTACATTTAATATTCACTTAAGTTCCGTTTCGAACAGCAAAATACCAATTGAATATAATTGAAAACGCCGAATCAAAACTATTGAAGCTAGCAAAAAATATATTTGAAAAGTTCATATCTATTCGTGGCAATCGAAAGAAAATTCCATTTGCTGTTGAAAACTTTTGATTCATTAGCTCTAAGGCAAAGCTTCAACCGTTTCGCTTTTGGTTAATGACCCGATGTCGCTTTCAAGTTCCCCCATTTTGTTATTGTTACACATTTTTCAAGCTGATCCCATTTGTTGTACTGCCGGAAAGCCTTCTACGGCTAATCTGTTTATTCTGCACGATATAACCGGCTCCTAAGTTAAATGTAACGAATGTCAAACAAACCTTTTGATTTACTCGCCTTGTCATGTAAATTTTATTTGCTTAGTCTTACTAAAATTAAATTTAATTATTAAATAACAAAATAATATTACATAGAATGCTTTATATTCAATTATTTAAATAATTTACTATAATTAGCCTAGAAAAGATCTTGTTCTAGCTCCAGGTTTCATTATCAGACCCTCGTCACGAAATTTAGCATTTAGGTTCGTTAAAACAAACGAAATGAGACTAAAGTAATTGAAATGTAACTCCCTCTCCTGGTTATTTACCAACTGAACTCGATGCTAGTAAATTATCTATAATATTGTCAGCTAAATTACATATACTAACAAAATTTCAAATCGATACCACAATTTTGTAGGTTATATTCGATTTTCTAAACTAAATTAGACGTTTTGTTACTTAGTTACATATATATGAATAAGGGATGCTAATAGAAGCATGTCAAAATTATTATAGGTATGTACTTTATGATACTTTGTAATAAAATTGTCCCTTTAAAAGCACGGATACTTGCTCTTTACGAAATTAATAATCTTTTCTTTTTCGTAATCTTCTCATGTACCTACCTACTAATAAAAAAGCAAGAGATATTTTTAATTCTAACATGGAGCGTATTCGACAGCAGAAATAAATCGTTTTTAGGGTTCCGTACCCAAGGGTGACAACGGAACCCTATGACTATGCCTCCGCTGTCCGTCCGTCTGTCAGAGGGCTATAACTCATAAGCCGTAATAGGTTAAGAGCGCTGAAACTTTTACATATTATGTATTTCTATTGTCGCTATAACAACGAATAATAATAATACCAAAAAATATCTGATTAGATGTCTATTCTAAATGAAAACCCTCGTTTAGTTATTTTTTACATTTTATTGCCTGGAAGTCGGTTTTTTTATCGTTAAATAATTTATCGTAGATTTTTTTTAAAACCGCTCGACCGATTTCAATAAAATTTAAATAGGATCACCTGGGAAGTATATCCTTCGAAACAAAATAAAAAATTTCCAAATCGGTTCAGTCTTTGAGTAATCGGTGAACATACATAAAAAAAGAAGAAAAAAAGATTCCGACGAATTGAGAACCTCCTCTTTTTTGAAAGTCGGTAAAAAATAGATTTTATTTAATTGGCAAAATTGATTTTAAATATATGACCTATACCTACTAAGTTGCAATACGCCTTCAACACACCAATAAGTTCGCTATAATGTTTCCAAACGCAGCTATGAATACTGAAGCTCGTGCATTGTTCGAACAGTTTTATTCTATTACATAGCTAAAACTTTAAAGAGGACTGGGACAGCTATAAGCACTAAATCAAAACTTTCTCGTTTCGGTCCTCCAGGTTCCAGTGAATACGTTTATACTTTAGATTCAGCGTTTTAATATTATATAGATCCTTAGACGTTTCTAATACCTATTTAGATTTAGTTTAGTTTAAGTCCCTATTATAAAGCAATTTTTTTCATAATATATAAAGAGAGATAAGATAGATATGTTATATATAATAATTAAATATTTGTAATTATCTACAATTGCAACTAATTTTTAATTGAAGAATATGTGGGGACTTAGGTTGGGACTTATAGGGGGACTGGGGTTAATAAACATATTATTAATCGTTAATAAATATATTAATTATATCAACTAGCGACTCACCTTCGTTTCGCTCGGGTTCGTCCCTAGGTTGATTCCCCATACAAAGTTTCATCCCATTTTTACCCTCTTAAGGGATGATTTCCGGGATAAAAACTATTCCTCTAAATCGGTTCAGTAGTTCCAAAGATTACTACTTCCTACAATCAAACTCACACTTACAAACTTTACCTCTTTAAAATATTGGTATTAGATATATGACATTATAAATAAAATAATTTTATTATAAACAAAAATACATTAAAATAGACAATATATGCTAGCAGTGAATTAATTGTATTAGCAGTGATATTAAAATATTTGAATGAATGTAAGTACGAATATACTCGGTTGTCTTTGTAATTTCAATGTAATAATAAATTGGGCGTGCTCTGCGATTGACAGGCCAAACATATCTATTAATAAACGTCATACACATACAGAACCCCTCTGTCAGTTAATGGTATTGTACGGTCCAGCACAATTCAACGGACGTGTTTCTTGTAAATTAACATCACTTAAGCACCCTTCATGAACGCTGTTAATAATTATTATTGTTGATAAAATAATTTTAATGATGCATATAAATATAAATAAAAACTTAAAAAAACCGGCTATCAGGCACTAAAATGTAAAAAATAACTAAAAAATATTTTCGAAGTCGGTGAAATGCAAATCTAATATATGTCGATACTTAAAAGTTTAAAACACATATTTACCTATTAGACGTTCATATCATAAAATGTTGTCGGCTGGCACCGACTTCGAAAATATCTGATTAGGAACCTCCTTCTTTTTGGAAGTCGGTTAATATATATAAATATATTGGGACGTTAACACACAGCACCGTATGGTTCCATGGTAAGCTACTAGGCCTGTGTTATAGATACCAGATAGTTGATACACTATACATATAGGTATAACTTTAAATACATACATGTTATTAATATAAACACCCCATGACTGGAGTACAAATATTCGTGTTTATGACACAAATGAATGCCCCAGTGGGACTCGAAACCGCGACCGCTGGCACACCAAGTAGCGTCAATATAAACAAAGCCAAACGTGTCGTCGAATATAAACTCGGTTATCGTAAATTATGTCTGATTGGAAGTTTGATTCCCTTTAAAATTGTAAATAAATCTCGTGAACCTAAACTCAGGTCATAGACACGACCCGACTTAGACTAGAAAGACCTTCAGTTGATGACCCACAAACTCGATTCAAACTCATTGAGGCATTTAACGCACCCGCTCGTCACTTCCATACACTTACCTACTGCAGTGAGGTCGTCTGTAGACTAATCTGTCGCACTTGCCTGTTATGAATGGCGACTTTAAGAGCACGGTGTAGGTTCTCGACTATATGACGTATGTTAAATTATAAGTAAAAAATAACTGTCTTCAATTAAACATAATTATAAAAAATGGTGGCATAAAGTAAAAAACACTGTACTATTCATTATCAAGTCACGACGACAGTTTGTTCAAATGGAAATACAAAAGGTCAAAGCCGATTCGCGTCACATGTTGCGCAGCGATCTGTCACCAACATCCAGGACGCGCGGCGTGATTGATAGACTTATATTAAATAAACCGCTCGATATCGCATTACATACATATTTCCTATAAATAAACGAGATTGATCGGTTTCTATTTAACCAGATAACGCTTCAATATGATCCCTGAAAAGACATTATATAAATAGATCTCGTCAGAACCACTCATTCGAAGATTTTAATAATGACTTTATTAAAGAAGTGTATTGTTCGTGATGAAGAAACTTCAGAAAATCTGCGTAACGATGCTCACAGACGCCCGACTAATGATAAACTTGTGATTTGTAAGGCCACAGTAAAGTCAGAAAACAAAGAAATATTTCACTCGCGTAATGGATTGAAGTGAGCTTCAAACTTTTCACATTCAGCAAGTTTTCGAACAAATTTATCTCTAGAGGAGCGAGTGCAAATACATCAAACTTGAAGCAATTTTAGACACTTGTTTCATGAGAACGTTTACAAGTCGTTGATACGAGTCCTTTCTGTTTACTCCTAAATAAATGAACTCTCATCATTTTACCTTCTGTTTCATCACTGCATGAGTACAATATAACTTACCAATAATGTGTTCAAATTAGTGATATATCGAGTACGCTACCGGCGATAATTATTATAGTCTTTGTCAATAAACTTGCCTTTATCACGTGCAAGGGTTTGTGGGAGTAATAAAAGTTTCAAACAATAAAGTTGAGTGAAGAAGTGAAGTTGGGATAGTTGATCAAAGTGTCGCGGTCTCACGTTGTTTTAATGGCAAAGTTTTGATTTATCACCTCCGGCTTGGATCAAAGCGGTTACAATTTCTGTAATGGTTTTAATCAAATTACTTACTCTTCTCAGTTGTTGGTACCTGAAATATAGAATACTAGTCATTTACCAACGCTTCGCTCAGGTGTGTTGCTGGTATCTTTTGCGACTTGATACTAAAACATAAACTTTTATTTATTTATAATATAACACACAAGTATACACATGCACACATACAAACAGTAATATATACTATATTTTTGTCCGTATCTGACTTAAAGATATGAAACTCTCGTTATATACTTGGAAGTTTGTTGAATTGTCATTTTATCCCATATCATATCCTGGGATGTTGAGCTAAAAGCAAAGACTTGTGTTCTAATGCTGACAGCGGGGCGCGATGGCACAAGAATGTTTTTGTGGTGCTTGGCAAGTTTGGCCTGATTTTAACTTTCACAAAAATTGTATAACACTATTTATATGTTTTTAATTTTAGTGATTTATTGTTTTTATACAAATAAAGATTTTTATTATTTTAAGAGATTTTTTTTTAATTTTAAATCTAAAATGAAAGTACAATTTTCGAATTAAGGTACCTACTTACATATAAAATGTTCAATTGCCGTTTTAATAAGATCGAAATCTAGAAATTGGAGAGCTTATATCAAGCGGGCCAATTCATGGCTTATCGACCCAGCGTATTCACTATGCGAGGATAATCATTCGGGATTGTAAACGATATCTGCAATATACTGAAAGAAGATATAAATATCTATATGAATACATACATACATATATTGGTAAAGAGTAAAGACCAATATACTTATGTACAAAACAGATTGAAAAATTAAATTGATTATTACTACAATGTAAAGAAATGTATCTGTCGAATTTTATAGAACGGATAATAATGCCTACCTACATTTAAAATATCGAATATGTAATTATAAAGATTCAGAAATGCTTGTAACAGCCTATTAGTAGGTATATTCTAAAGACTATGTCTTTATTGTTTCAATAATGATAATTATTATTATGTAATATCCGTTACATGTCCATTGTTGTATATCAACTTCCGTATTTGAATCGGATATTATTAAATTTTTCATTGGTTTAAATTTTTTTTCGTGGGACCCTATTTTTCTCTAAAATAAAAGTAGCCTAAGTTACTCCTTATTACATCAGCTATCTGCCAATGAAATTCCCGTCAAAATCAGTCTAGCTTTTTCAGAGATTAGCCGGAACAATCAGCCAGACAGACAGACTAACATTGTAAAAAATGTTATTTTGGTATATGTACCGTGTATACATCCATATGCATTTAGTAAAAAGCTGTTATTTTGACATTACAAACAGACACTTCAATTTTATTTATCTGTATAGATGTGTTATTTATAGATATTAGAAAATATGTACATATTTTTTAATATCTAAAAGATACAGATTTCTTTTTATTACAGTACAAAAACGTTTGACTATTCAACATATATCCACAATAGATCATGTAAAAACCATAACACGAAAAGCCTCGTAACATCAATCTCGAAATGGCTCAGCAAATTAAAAAAAACAAACACCTGAGGCCATTGTAAAGAACGTGAGGGTCTGTTTATTCGACGCTTTAAGCCGGGTTCCTCATCAATCACTGAAGGCTCCAGTTTTTCAGGGTTATCGGTCCCCTAGGATACTTGCATGCCATGTCCTTTACTGGACCCAAAAAACTGGATGAATCAACAGCCAACAGGGACTCGAATTGGTTTATTTTTTTCTCCAAATTCCAGCACACACTCACAATCTGTCTGTATTTTGGTTTATTTTTCAATATCTTTTGTGGTTCGTATATTACGAAAGTAGTAAAAGTTTTTGCTTATCATCGTATGTACATGTCAAAATATACTATTAATATACAATTAAATTGAAAGGTCTTCATAAAATCAGAAATAGCCCATCAAAATAAATGAATTGGCCATTTAGAAAAAGATTCTTTTAATTGCGCCTCATCTTATTGTCATTTCGTATCTCCATAAAAAGGAAACAATTAATTCGGTTGACTTGATCGTTTTAACATTAACCTTTGACTGTCACAAAGGACCTGAAGTCACGAGCGAGTTGTGGTTATAGGAAAAAAATGAAAGAGTAAGCACCGGAAGTGGCCATTGTTCGTCCGGCAGTCATTCAGTGACTATATTGTTCAAATTGCTGGATAAATACGAGGCTACTACTCACGAAGTAACGTTCATTCCCCATAGCTCTTCGTAGGGTTATATTAATTATAGCAATATTATAAATCTAAAAGTATCTACATAACTATAATATCTGTTTATCTGTATATCTATTTTTATTAATTAATATTTTAAGTTTAAACGGCTGAATTGATGTTGATAAAATTTAGTATGGAGATATGTACATTAAAACCGCCGAGTTTATTTCGGCTGTTCTACTCCGAACTGAGATTTCTCAGAATTTTATGTTTTTGATATAATATTGAATATAGATTTTACTAATTCGATTTTACGAGTTTAAAAATCAATCAGTAACAGCCATAGTTGGTCGCTTGATTTAAAATTAATGTAAACCAGAATGGAAATATTCAGGTACTTACATATAATATGTAATATGTAGATATATTTTTTTATTATATCACAAGATACCTCTTATGTTTTAGATTTTTTTTAATTAATACGATAATTAAACATAAATCTTCTAGAACATTTTATTACATTAAGTTTTAAAAGGTTTATAAAGGAAAAAGGCTCACCAAAAAGATCCAATGAATTGCCTACATTTTTTTGCAGACTTAGCAGAAATAGAATTGAGTAGCCTTGATCATTATTATGATAAAAAAGTATTATCTTCGTATTCCATAAATGGTAAGTACCTTGAAGGATATAGTTAATTGCTAGATAAAATAAATGAAAATATTTTAGGGGAAAAAATTAATTAAGTTATTTTGGTAATTATCATTAAAACAAAAATTAAAATTTATTTATTAATGCGCTACCACTGCTCACCTTTATGATCCAATACCAAATATGAATAAAAAATTGACCAAGTGCAAGTTGCATTCAATTTCTGAACTGAGGGTTCAATACCACCACACAACATACATATTTTTGTTTTACGTAGGTACCTATTATTAAATAGGACCTTCGAATATCGGCTGAAATTACAAGCTTGAGTAAAACCGACTGAGAATGTAGTCTTGAGTGTATTTAATATTATTCAAAATTTTGCACAAATTTAGCTTTAATAACCTTTAACATTAACAAAAAATAACAATCCAAAATAATTTATAAAACTTGTTTAAGTGTTATCAGATAAATAAATGTATTTCTCATAGCAACAAGACACTTATAACTTTGAGTTTTAAAAAGCAAGAGACGCTACAAGAAAATGCTTTTATAAGATCATCAGTCGCTATTTCGTGGTTAAGTGTATATTAAAAGAATAATCTAGTATAATTCTTCAGGCTAAAATTCTATGTAAACTTAAACCTTTACAGTTTGAGTGTCAACTTCAAGTGGTTTCAGCAACGAAAAACATATTAAAATACTGTTGCAATTAGGTAATTAGTAGGTATAGGTAGGGGTAATCATTACATACATATTCATATATGTTGTCCCCCGCTGTGTCTGTCTGTCTGAAAGCGATAAACTCAAATATACTGACCGGACTACTACTGACCGGATTTTCATACGGTTTTTCTCAATGGACGAAGTGTTTTATGAAGAAAGTTTAGCTGCATAATTCATTAAGTTTTTGTGTAAATCGCCTGAAATATGAAGATAATTGTCGAAGATGGCTTGTGCCGCGTAGGCGAACAGTTATATGAAAATGAACCTAATACCTATGTATGTACGTCATACGTATCCAGGGACGCACCCGAGCGAAGCGAGAGTAAGTAACTAGTACCTAATAAGTGGAAAATATAATCTAACAAATCGATTTATTTTGACATAATCTCTTCATAGAGTTAACGTTAAGTATATATCTTACTTACCAGCACTTATACAAGATATTAGAATCTTTATACATATATTTTGAAAGATATTCATAAAATTGACAAAGTTTACGATAAACTGCGAATTTGTGAGTTATAGAAAGCAAGGAACTCGATCCATGTTCGACTCTTGACTCATCTAAACTCTCCCTAACCCGAGCAAAACGTCGTCAACAACATTCAACCGGGGGCCGGGCCACCCCCCGGGCATGCGCTGCGAATTTGGGGAGAGTTAATCAAGTTGTGATATACTCCCAAATCATCAGTGATTGCAATTAAATGAACGATGTTTTTTTTTTCAGTGCGAGTATCAAAGGATGCAAAGTGAAAAGAATGCAGATTATAAAATGGTTTTCAATTCAAACTGTGAGTAGGTGTATTATTAATTTTTACATCAAATATAAGTTAGAATTGAAAGCAAATTATCTATATTTGCAATAAGATATTTTGGACTCTTTTTATTTTGCAATGTTGTGCACGGGATGATGAATATTATTATGTATTTTGCCGCCAGTGAACATCGGCACGCATGCGCGGTCTCAGAACGACCCGCAGTAAAACGACTGGTCACGTGACTTGACGCGGCATTCACTCGTCGCACTTCGGCAGTTGTCGGCGAGCCCGCTGAGCGAGCGGGTGTGTCTGTGTACGTTGTATCATTATTCTGTATAAATGTCAAATTAAACGATTTCGTTAAAAAATGTGACATAGTCTTGTGTTGATATATAATACATGCTTTAGTATAAACCTGTGTAGATATTTTGTGTTAAATTCCCATGCAAAGCGTATTTACGCAGATTTTATATAGCGTATTTGAGTTTCGTTCGTGATCGTGATATCGTTGCTGACATTCTAGGTGGCTCGGGCTCGTTTTAAATGGGATTTGTTTGTAAAGCATGGATTTTGACAGTGTTATGTGAAAGGATTTGTTAATAGAATGCCGGTTTAATTCACAATGGACCGCGTAAGTGGTGTGTGTAGGTTCGGAGGAGTAGTGTCGGCCGTAAGAACTCGAACAGGTCGTAGTAAGAGACGATTGACAGTTGGTCCCAGTCAGGCAACAGAAGATATGCCTGAAGCCCCCAGGAGGGGACTTGGGGCTGTTCTGGTTCTCGCCTGCATACTGGTATACCACAACTGCCTTTACTGCGGCTTCGTCTTCGATGATATTAGTGCCATAAAGGAGAACAGGGACTTAAGACCACAGACCCCTATCTCAAATATCTTCCTGAATGACTTTTGGGGGACTCCTATTCATAAGGTGAGGATTTATGATTAATATACCTTTAAGTTTAAAATATTAATTCAAACTTTCCGAACGATATCTATTCTATTTAGGAAACTGGTAGACCATATAAACAGCAATGTTAGTAATTTTAAATACATTTATATGTAGTAACTTACTTAAACTTAGTTATTATATTATTACTATATACTTTATATCTGATAATTACTTAGTAAACTTTACTGCAAACACGTCCCGTTTGTTGGTTAGAAAATAAACAAACTAAGATCAGCTGTGTTGTCTTTCCGATTTTAGTTCATTTAAGACGGTAATCCTAATTTGCTTTTTAAAACTGTAACTGACTTTTTTGCGTATTTAATCAATTCCGATAGCATAAAAAAGGTACAAAATCTATAGCTCAGTGCAATAAACTCATTAACATAGTATCGCTAATAATACTAAACGTCGGAGATACTGGTTTTTTAAATGGACATCTCAATATAGGTATATATTACGTATTCAAAAAACATACAGCATTCAATTATATCACGAAATTATAAGAAATTTGTACACGAATAATATTGACGTCATAACTTACTGTTTTATTTGACAAAACACCGCGACACACCTTTGCAGGATCATATATCAACCATTTACACGTGGCGCAGGTTACTAGAAATTTATGGATGTAATCAACGTGAATGTTTCATCCGACTGCAGTATGAACGGTATCGCGGTGCCTGAATTTATGTTAATCTAAATGAGAGGAGCAATTAGGATTTTGAACCTCTAAATCTGTAACCAATACGAAAATTACAGAAATAATAGTCTATTAACAATGATTTTAGTGATGTAACAAATATACTGGTAAATATATTAATAATAACATAGGTAGGTATATATGTTATTATTAATAATTATGCAATATTAGATAAATTCTATGAAACTTTGCGACTATTCCTTTTAAAAGTTAGATTTTTGTTAGTAGATTTGTTTGTGTTATTCTTTCATACAGCAATGATAGAATAGTCATCGATTTAATATACTAAGTTCATGAAAATACCTAATGACAGAAGCTGTTTTAATTTCTGCAAGTAATGCGCGACACTAGTTTTATCCAATTATTAATAGTAATGCTATAAATGTGAAAGTTGGTTAGGATGAATGTATGTTTGTTACTCTTTCACGTCAGAAATATTCAGACTGAACGCATCTGTATGAAATTTGTTAATTATATAATATTGGTATTTCTGGAATAGCACATAAGTTACTTTTTATCATGGAAAAATGTATGGTTCCCGTGTGATAGATTTGTTTTTATATTGGAACGAACCGGAAGCGTAGCGAGGGTGAGTCGCTAGTCATTTACAGGTAATACAACAAAAAATATATATTTAAAGCACGCTTGTATTTGCAAAATCTTAACAATCGTAGCCAAGAAAGCTTAGACTAAAATGAAGACGAGTTTTCAAGCAAAAGAGTTTATATTACAATCCAAATAAATTATAATATTTTGCTCAATTCGAGGGGAGGTGTTAAAAACTTTAGGGCGAGATTGTTACATCCCTTTTAATAGCCGCGCCTAATTCGGAAATTATAAACTTTTTGTTAAAACACATAATTGGCTTATGTCAAACGCCGATGATGTATGTCCCGTCGAGATTTAGCTGCGACCCCTCACATGTGGTAGATATAATAATCACTAATACAAACACATGTCTTAATGTTTATTTTTATATTTTCGTTCGCATTTGGCTTTAATAAATGAAACGTCGTGAACCTTAAATCAAAATAAATCCGCGAAGTGATCCGAAAAGATAATTTTATTTACAATGTCAAATATTACCGTAAATCTAAGTATTAAATGAAATTACTTAAATAATAATTTCTGAAATAGAATTTATATCATCGAAGTAACACCTCTTACTTACCTACCTCACATTACCTTTTGCTATTTTTGTCTGATTTCATTGTATAGCCATCACACAGGCAAAATTGATTTCACTTAATCCACGCACCGGTTGCCATCCACAATGACGAGAATGGGGTACTAAGTATTTTGATAAAAGATTAACGCCATTTCACATGTCGGCTTAGTCAAAGGCGATTAAAATTTTGTCCAACGTGCAAACAACGTAATAGGTTGCAGTTTTTTAAAAGCGTCGAAAATTTTGGTAAATTAAAAAAGTTACGTGAATTATTTATTATTTATAGCATAACCTGTTTTAATATTCATATTATAAAAGTGAAATTTTGTGGATATTTATCATGGGTAAACCGTTATAACAGATTTTCATGCAACACACATTATTAGCTCATAACATACTTGTACACAGGATACTTTTTGTCGGGTGTATCTATTAGTCTCTATGGGATACATTTAGTTTATTCTAAAAATTCATCTAGAACCATAATATTATCTTAGGTTTACGCGATTATTTGACATTTTGCGTGACCATGTTTGCTGTAAAGTATTCATAACGCTGTGAAACAAAAATATAAAATAAAACTGCGAAAAGATAGTTTACACCAAGAGTAGTAAATAGGAACCGAAATGTAACGTCACATCCGTGCCATACTTGACTTGCTTGGAGACAAAATACCTTTGCAGGATTACAAGTATCAATCATGTAGTACGCAGATCAACTACACCGAAGACTGCAGTTTCGATACACGATATGATTAAAATTGACTTTATAAACTGCAACTTAAAAAAATTTTGGACGCTTTTTAGAAAATTCACAAAAGAAGAAAAGGGCAACAAAAGCGGAAAATAAATGTTATTTATTCACCGAAAGAAATAATTAAAGAGGAAGCATATATACGTATGGTACTCGTATAAGCTCCTTTGAAAATTTAATGAAGTAGATATACATATAAAAAATTTGAAGACATATTAAGTTATTAATAAGTTACGAAAAGATAATACAGTGTTTTATTTTGTCCATGTTTTCTGTAGAAGCCCAATTAATCATACAAATTGGTAGGTTGTGAGATATTTACGCCATACCCTTGTCACATGCAAAAGACCCGCCTCCATCAATATCTATCAAACGTTACTAAAAAGGGCGTCACCATAAAATGCTATTTGCAAATCACCGTAGATAAAATTTGGTTTTCAATTTGCGAGTTATTTTGTGTTTAGCTAAAATCCGAGTCCGTGTTAGCAGCAGCTTGCCGATCGCATCCATCACTGCCAACTGAACAAGGTTTTTCTTGCACTCCGTGTTAAAACGTCTGTCCTCTATTTTGTTTTCTAACTTTCAACCTATACTATTTACAATACAAAAAAACTTTGCAATTTTAGCTTCCAAATCGCTTTTGTAATGAAGCAGGCTGTAGCAGGTCATTAGCATTAATTTAACAGCATACTTTCAAAAACAAAACACAGTTGAACAAAAGGTTTAAAATTCGTGTCATAAAGGTTAAGGATTGTAATTAAACTTTTACAATAAACAGGCTTTTGTCTGAGAAACTTGAGGAATATACACGTTAATTATCCCGTTCCGGCTTCATTTTTAATTCACGTTTCTAATATCATACTTCATATCCATATATATATATATATATATATATATATATATATATATATATATATATATATATATATATGCTCGTATAGTATACATATACAATATAACGTGGATAACCAAAAGGGATTTATTATATGAAATATAATATACTTGAAATACATTATCACCTAAACAGTATGCCCCGGATTTGTAAATTATTAATTACTTCATGCTCATCTTCCAAGTCTGCTTCGCCGACTCGTTAAAATTTGGAAAGCTTTTAGCAAAATGTAGGTGTATGTAAATTGCGCGTTTTAGCCTACGCAATGTTTCAAGACTTTCAACGGATAGGTACTTTGATAATGAATGTACAATGAGGCAAATCCGATGCTATTTTCTTAGGGTTTTCTTTATAAAAGCTTAGAACAGTTGAATTCTATTTTATTTATGAGTATTGACTACTTAGAGATACGATGTATAATGCTTATGGACTTGCAAACATTTTCTTTATAAATCTTGTTAACACCTCCAGGTAAACTAAGAAATTAATTAAAATTCTAAGAAATCTATTGCTAAGTGTCCGCAGTCTAGGAGGTATTACATAACAATTAAAAATTATATAACTACGTATGCCTATATATGTATTATATAAAGTTATAAATATAGGTACATATAGTGTTTGAGTTATGATTGTTACAGTATTGGAGAAGAATTACCTATTAATGCATCTACCGAGAACAACAAAACAGAATATTACAAATGTCATATTGATATGTAATTAAGTATGAACTAAAAAACATGTATCATTTTTTTATTATTATTATTTTTTATTTCACTTTTATAATATTTTAAAAAACTGTATCTCTTCATAGTTTAATTTTTGATGTCTCAACAAAACTTCCTTTTCCTTGGCAACGAACTGAAGTCTGAACAAAATGATATGGTTCTCCCCTTCGTAAGCGGGCTCACCCTACTAGCAAAGCATTGTTAAAAATATCGATTATGTTTTTGAGATATATCTCAATTCACATCGACGGTCGTAAGAGGGATGTAAACCCCCTGTCTGTCGCCGTTTCAGTCAATCTTAGGATATTTCGATGTATGTAAACCTACATCGATACCATATTGTTATACATATGAATAAAGAATTTAGAGAACTAAACAAATCGAAAAAATATTAAGGTGTCTCGGTATATAATATTTATAGTATACCTAATTAATATCATGAGTTTTAAGCGTAATATACGATGGGTAAATAAAGTATGGGAGTTTTGGAGGTCGCGTGACTGGATTCACACGTGAAGCCATATTTCGACGACCTTTTCAAGAAATTCATTTGTACTAGAGTTATTTATGAGCTCGCGTGGCCGTTGTTACGTGTCACCGTGGAGTAGTTAAATTCGTTTATTAACATAATGAAATAATAGCTAGCTTTCGAGCCTGTGAAAGACGAAAGCTATATTTCCTTTGTTCAATTCACAAATAAGATTTGTGGGTGAGTTTCAGAATACGCCTCAAATTAGATTGTTTACACGCATGCAATGTTAGCGCTAGTTTATATCGTAACATAAAAGTCCATTACAAACATTTTACCACTCTCAAAGTGACGTATTATTGATGTAATTGTCAACAACAAATTGCTCGTTTCGTACAACATGACAATAATTTAAGCTCTGTAAATATTTGGTCCGAAACGTTTAAAATGTTTTGTGGTTTTATAATGTTTATTTCATGGGACCATTTCTTCTCTATTAAAAGTTCGTTTTAATGCAATACATATACGAGTATGTGGGAGTCATTTTTGTTGTTGAAATAAGTAAAAAACTAGACTTTCGTATCAGTTTTAAAGTATTTTTTACTCAATTTAAATAAATAAGTACTATTACTTAGCATGAAAAAGTGTTTTTTCTTATCTTATTATTACAGCAGCTTTGTTGTCTTTTAATAATGATAAAATTCAAATAACTTAAATTTTACGTATATTTAAAAATAAGTACCTAATTAAACCTAATTTAAAAAAAAATGTACTAATACCCCGTCCACAAACGTTAAGAAATATGGCGGTCCTAATTTTGCATGTGTCACATAACAAGTGACATGACACCTACACCATGCCCATGAGATACAAAATGTCCAATTACTTTTGTTTTTAATTTCATAAATGTAGTTTTTAAATACAAATATCCAATTTATTTACACGTGAGAAATATTTGTGTATAGTAATTATATTAATTGAACACTTAATTTTCGTAGTGTATTAAATATTAATATAGGATAAACTTTTGACGAGGTCGTTCGAAGTTGCGAAAAGTTTTTTGAGATACAGTTTATAAACAATATGTCTTCTGAGAAGCTTTCGTGTATATATTATTATTTTAGAGTTTGATTTAAATATTCACAAGCATAATAATTGTTAAATGCTTTCTTTATTTGAAAATATTTGATTTGAAAGTTTCTTGTTATGTGATAATAGATAGGGTAGTAGTAAAATTAATATCGCGATTGTTTGGTTTTTTTCTAAATGTATAGAAGGAAGATTATTTTCTATGTTTGTTAATCCAAAATTAAGTGTTTGTTTGGAAGCCTTTGGTTTTATTGTGACCTAGTGATAGAAGTGACTTTCGAGGAATAGAAGGTGTGTTCAATAATACTTAGATTTTCGCGAATATTTGACATTTTAAATAAAACTATATTTTCGCATTTGTTTACAGTAGAGTCGCGAACCAAATTTCAAAACAAATTTGCGAAATAATTAGATAAGATTTTATGAGAGTATTTTTTGAGTTTTATTCATAATTCTCAAGCATGTTCCTATTTATTAATGCTTCTTATATATAAATTATAGTAAAAATAGTGTAAATGTGTATAACAGTGAAGGCTTTTTATAGACATCCTTAAAGAATTGGGAGTTAGAAAGAATCTAACAGTGACATTGATATTTTGGACAATATGCGTAAATCTGCGGCTCTATACAGCGACCAATACGAAAGTTTTAACATTTATCATATATAAAACGGTGTCAATGGCTGTTACCTGTACTTAACTAATCCTGGCCTACTATTTTTTTATCTTCCTTAGCACTAGAAAAGCATTTAATGAAGTATAAAAGTAGCTTATATCCGACCTATAAATATTTTCTATGCAAAAGATCACCTCAATCCGTTCATTTGATGAATATGAAAAGTATGTTGCGTTAAACAAGGACACATCAAAAACTATATACATAACGACGATACGTTTGGCTCAGTTTGTAGTGACCCTACTTGCTTGCTAGCAGTCGCGGGTTCGAGTCCCGCTGATAGCATTCATTTGTGTGAGAAGCACGAATATTTGTACTCCAGTCATGGGTGTTTATATTTATAATATGTATGTATTTAAAGTTATACCAATTTGTTTAGTGTACCAACTATCTGGTATCCATAAGATCCATATCCATTATCTTTTTTAGTGTTTATTACGGGTGACATTTTATATCTCAAAACATTATCCATACGGGATTATATAATGCACACATCATGTACCGAATTTTCAGTTTCCTTCATCATTTAGTAAATTCGATTCATGTAATTTCGCAATAATTAAGAACTTTACTTCATACGTAACTTTGTATTCAAAATATTTTATTTATTAAAAAGTAAGTATTTGACCCAAATTAGTAATTAAACGTTTCCAAATGTTGTTCCACTTTTTAAGCAACTAGGGTATCGAAATACTATTTGTACATGCTAGAATACGTTAGTTGGTTGTTAAGATGCTTTTATGCAAGATGATTTACAATTTAAATTAAACTGTCTTTTAGGATTTTTCGCGGATTTGTTTGGATTTTTGATTTTCCAATGTGTCGAATGCTTACAGCAATCATGGTCACGGGAGAGACTAAGGTTTTTGATGTCTCAAAAGCATTATATATACTTAAGTTGTTAGAGACAGCCCACCCACAAATTAGTTAAATTAGTGCTCAAGCTAAGTAATTTTTGTTATTTTTTTTTACAAGAACTTCTAAGCAATGATGAAGTTGACATATTTGCTTTGTGAAAAAACCCTGTATAAAAAATAAAAACTAGTTTTAAATCAATAATTTTAATCTATAAGGTCCTTCTTTATTTCCAAGCCTAATATCTTAATTCCAATAATGCTAGTTAACTTTTACAACCTAGCATATAAATATATTAGCATTGCCCGCGGCTCCGCCCGCGTTTAGATGACCAAAAACCGAATTAGGTTAGCTTAAGTTTTACATATTCGTATACTCTTACAATGCAGTTTTTGTATTTTTTCTCAGAAATGAAATATTTTCCCGCGGTAAAAGTATCCTATATGTTGACCCGGATAACGCGCTATCATCAATTTTATTATATGTATAGATAAAAAATATATCGCACATATCATACTTTCCATATCATTATTTCTTTACTACAGACCTTACCCAAGCTTCGCTCCGGTACGTTATTAGGTGATCACTTTCTCTAAACGTTACTTCAAGTTATACTCTACCTTTGTTCTTACTAAATTTCATCTAAATCCGTCTTCTTAATCGCGAAGTGAGAAACACACACATAAAAAATCACAATTTATAATAGTAGACCGATTAATAAAAGCAGTAAATAAACTTTTTCCATTATAAGCCTTAGGCCGCGTACTAATGCTAAAGGCGCTTCCGTAAACAGCGACCACGTCCGGTAATTTGCAGCGTGCATTTACAGCCTTATCGCCGGTATGCGGATGAACCGGGACTTTAGAGCCGTCTCCGGGACAAACAAACGCAGACATAAATCAATGTCACTACAAGTTTATCGCGCCTTCGAGCTCCGTTTGCGGACATGAACGCTGAATCCCTTAATGTGTTTGTTCTGATGTTGGAAAAACTTTGTTTTATATGCAGATAGCGCTATCTGCGAGGATGATGAAAGTTCATTCATTATTTTAAACTGTGCTGTTACTCGCACCGTCTAACTTCTTTGGGTTACCTAATAACGTAGTTATGCCATTTCATGCATACTTTGTTTTATGTTTAAAAGTGGTTATATTTATATAAAATTAAAATATCTGTCTGCGTTTAAACTTTGATCATGTATTATCTAATCTATCTAAGCTAATCTATATATAAGCCTATATATTTGTAAAACTAGTAGTAAATATTTTGTCGAACTGTTTGATCCCGATGATCGCTGAAACGACCGAATTGAGTTTTACAAGATTTTTACTGGAGGAAACAAAAGTGATAGAGAGAAAAGAAGATATACCAGTTAAAGGTTACACTTTTTATCCCAATTCCATATCCTACGTACATCTATACTAAAAAAATATCTTTTTTTTTTTTTTAATAATGAATCAACTGGCATTTTTATATTACATAAATTATGTAGGTACTAGGTACATTATATAAATACTAATTATTATATTATTAATGTTCGCATATTTTATCATTTAATATTTTCGAATCAAAAAAGCATTTTTAATCACGACCTACGTCGTCTACTCTCGATACTCCACTAGAACTCTGAAAAATTCTTCTATCTGATTTGTGTATATATACCTCTGTTTGTATAAGTATATACCTGTAATAATACCTTATCCCGAATAAATCGCCATTAAAATTATTTTCTGGCAGCATTCTGCTATCTAATAAAAAAAAACTTTCTTTTTCATTCGTAACATCCATAACTTTTTACTTGCTGCATTTATAAGATATGCTAAAGTCATAAAATATGATCTAGTATAATACAGTATATTATATGATATTTGCATATTTTCAACAGGATTCTGCAGTCTGTCCATTTATCTCTATAATTTGTCAAATATGTTAGAAGATTCCATTGCAATATGGCGGGACTGTCAAATAAATTGCGCTGACATATCGTTCCGCTACACGTTCAGCGATGCGTGAGGAAGTGCACTTCGAATTCTATGTATGCTACTAAAAATCCCATTGAATTACTCCATATATTGACGATAACAGATTTGGCGATTTCGTCAAAGATTTAAAAATATCGGATGACTAATATAAATACGTAAGTTTGTATGTGTGTATGTTTTTTACGTTTATATTCAAACGGCTGGGCAGATTTGAATGAAATTTAGTGTGTACTTTTAGAACTTATTTGTAAATTTAGAAATTGGAGTTACATATGTATGTATACATATATACCCGAGCGAAGCGAGTACAAATCGCCAGTATTTTTAAAATTTTACAAGCT
The DNA here is from genome assembly GCA_921882275.1 of Brenthis ino. NCBI lineage: Eukaryota > Metazoa > Arthropoda > Insecta > Lepidoptera > Nymphalidae > Brenthis > Brenthis ino. The sequence continues at coordinate 28,362,267 of OV170222.1, read as the reverse complement.
TTATTAACTAATGCTAAACTGACGTGGCGATGGACCAAAATTCAGCATGCAATGTAACATAAAAACTCACCAAGTAAAGACCGCAATGTTAAAGTTTATAAACTCTATCCAATTAGTAATGTAGTAATGTAAAAATGTTTATTTATTTCCATTAAAAACTAAGTTAACATTTGAAAAAAGTTTATTGTAGGTTTTATGTTTTTAATTTATCACGTTAAACTTTTCGTATAGGCTTTTTTTTTATTCCTATGAAATATTCATAATAACCTAGCTCATTCTCCTTCAATATTTTGTTCAAATTAGTGAATTTTATGTATAACTAGTGACTCACCGTCTACGTCATAATTAGATATAAATAGTTTATATATATGTATATATATATATATATATATGTTTTTTTTTCGTGAATTTGCCGATGTTTTAATAGTTATTCGGGGCGGGGACTGAAGCGCTGAAGAACAAAACAAATCTATCCCACGGGAACCGTACTTTTTCACTAAATAAAAAGTAACCTATGTGATATTCTAGACTACTATCTCTATGCCAAAATACATCCAGATCTGTTCAGCCGTTCTGGCGCGATTGAGTAACAAACATCCATCTAAACATTCGCATTTATAATAATTAATAATGGGATACGATTCGATACCTTGTAAAGAACATTTCGTTTTAATTCAGATATCGTATTCTCATTAAAGTTTGACTTGTGATCAATAAAATTTTACCTTCATTCATTATTAAGGTGTCATATTTTCATTGATGTTTGACCTATGATAGTTCAATAAAATTATGGTGAAGCACAAACAGTTTTAGCTCGTTAATTACCTGTTTTAAATGAATACCGGCTTTGTTTGTATAATACGTAATTGGGCCTGGTCTTTTATGTACATATATAAATTACTAACAAATATAATACACTAGATTTCGTACTGTAATATGATATGTTAAGTTACAGCTTTACAATATCATAAATGTTTTAAGTTGAACTTTAAAAAAATCTAATTGGAGAGTAACTATATAAGCTATAGAGTAACTATATTAGTATTATGGGTAGGTAAAATATAAAATTGTATATTAAATATTTGTATATTATATACTTTTCTGATTTTTTCGCGGATTTACTTTAATTTTTGGTTCCCGACGTTTCGACTGTCTTACAGCAAATAAACCGATTTGGATGAAATTCGATATGGAGATGGTTTTAGACCCTGGAGAGGACAAAGAATAGTTTTTATCCAGGAAATCGTCACTTAAGGGGGTGAAAAGGGGAGTGGAGGTTTGTATGGGGAATCAATCTTTTTTTTAAAGTATTATGACTACAACAGGTAGTTAATATAATTTTATAGTTATTAGTCTTATCATATAGAATTATAAACTCAAGTGAAGCTTTAAGCAGATAAAATTGTTTTAAACTTAATTTAAATGTAGGTATATATTGCACTGCTATCGTGCTATAATATCATTATTTAGTTAGTAATAAGTAAAATTATTTCTATTACCCACTCTTGCCCTTTCGTTGACCACGCGAGCCTGTACAACTAATTTTCGTAATTACAAACACGAAAGACCTAAACTTAATGATTAGGCGTACCTCGTAATCAAATGTAACATTATTTATGCAGCCTACATAATAATCTTTTAACATTATATAACGTTGTAGTTTACACAGCTGGTTCACTCTGATTTCTTACTATAGGTATATAGCTTATTTACTAATTAATAGCTATGTGCATATGTTGGTACCTACTTAAAAATGTATAATGAACAACTCTATTCTGAAAATAAACCTATCATTTTAGATTTTTTCGCGGATCTATTTTGATGTTTGGTTTTCGGCCATTGTTCCGTTCCCTGTATACAAACAGGTTATGTGTTATGTTAGGTTATGTGGCACTCACCGGCAAGAAAAGCCAGTACTACCCACTAAAACCCAACAAAGTCTCCTTGGTATTAATGGCGCGTCGCAGGATCTCTTACGCACTCCACCACAGTGCGCTGACGCGACGGCAGGTCTGCCGAAGCAGACCACAACAGCCATGGGGTTGTTCCAACGGTCCACTCCGTTATCAGAAAAGTATCAGGACCAACCTGCATAGAACACCGCCCACCGAGTTGGGTCGCCTCCTGGTGCGATTCTTGGCTTCGCGCCCGGCTAAGCTGCCAGACGCTAATGAGTTAACTTGGATTTTAAAGCCTACATAATCTTTAAAGCCAGTTATTTTTAACTTTACCCTTGGTATATTTTATTTCTTTATCGAAATAAAAAGCACTAAGGATAATTTCATTATACTTTACGAAAATATTTCGACGATAATATTATATGGAATTAAGACGTAACAAACTTTCAAATAATCGAAATAATGTAACTTAAAATATTAAAAATGTATAATTGGTGAGTTTCTTCTCTGCAGAGCCGATTTCGAGTGGTAGCTCTCACACAGACTACACTAAAGAAACTCGATAAAATACTATACTACATAATAAGATACTTATTACAAACATAATATATATATATATATATATATATATATATATATATATATATATATATATATATATATATATATATATATATATATCGACAAAAAATGTTTTTACTATCGCATCAAAATTCTTGTAATAATACTAAATGTAATAATACAAAATTCTTGTATAAATGCATACATAGGTGCCAAATTTCAGCGCAGTTGAATTGAACTTGCTTAAAAATAATTACTAGTTTTAAACTAGAAAGACAGATAGACATATGTATATACATATATTAATAAAGAAAAGGCTTAAAAAGACACTTAGACTCTGTGTCTATAATATAGATTGATTACGCTCTCTTTTACTTCGTTACATAATCCACTTAAATTTATTTAAGACGTAATGAATTTACTTCTTACATGTATTTCTATTTTCTTTCAATACCTTTGTATCACATATATATTGGTTAATGTTGTTTGGACAATGTTTCCATTTGGAGTTTCCGAAGCGTAGGAGTTTCGACAATGTAAATAGAAAGTGTGGTTGAAGTATCTTCTAAGGAGTAAAAACAAGTTGTTCTGAAAGGAAAATTATTACAATATAAACGACTAGCGATTTATCCTCGATTCACTTTGATGTGTCCCTACCTTAACTAAAGCCTATATGTTGAGACTCCAGGTCATAGTATATCTGTGTAGCTACTAAACTTCATCCAAATCTGTCCAGCTGATTCCGCGTGGAGGATTGATAACCATACACGCATATGTAAGAAATTTTATGTACAGCTGCACATCCAGAGGTCCTGGGTTCAAGTCCCAGGTCGGGCCAAGTTTAGTTATTGAGTCTTTCTGTCCTTAACTCTCGCTGGTCGTGTCGAGTAGTCTTCCCACCGGAGTGTGAGAGTGACACGAAAAGAGAGTGTGATTATGTAAGAAATTTTCGCATATTTAATTCGATATTGTCCATCAATAAGAAATCTATACTATTAGCTTATTTTTTAATAAACGAGACACTATAAAAATATTTTATATTTTTTACATTAAAATAAGAAATACACAAATCTCCTTCGAAAGCTATGGACAAGATTCCTCGAATCGTATACACCTGAGGGTGGTGTTTGTAGAAAGTTTCGGCTTTCTGAAGATCCCTTTGAATCAACCAAAGGAATATACAAATCCATATACAAATCCATCCCTAGCAGCATCCTGAAATCTGAACAAACAATAATAATGTAACATAAAAATATGGTAGTTAGATATTATTTTAAGATATATTATTTTTTTTTTAATTATCTAGCGAAGTCAATAATAGACTCAAACTCAGTATTAACATTTCAAATATTTATAAGACATTATAATTTTAGTAATTTAATATTATTAAAAGTAGATATTATTAGCCTTTAGTCACCAAGATAACATCACATAGGAAAAGTTTTATATAAGTAATTGTTAAGTATTACAGTTAAATAAAATTACATAACATACAAAATTACAAATAACATCATCTCAAGAATCATATATCATTATTGACATTATAAAATGAAAACGGTTTTTTTTACAAAATATTCCTTTTAAAATACTATTTAATTATTTTTATTATTTTTTTATACATATATATATATATATACGAGTATATATCTAATTATTCATTAATTCTTTTTTTCTTTCTCCATTGTTATTTTAAATACTTATATATTTGATTCTTTTTTTTTAATTTATATAGTGTGTGATTAATAATTATAATATATAATATATATATAGGAGTTAAAATTGATGTTATTAAAGACTTTACAGTATTGTATGTAGTACTTTATAAAATTTTTACTAAAACACCAATTTAGCTTTAATTATAGCGATGAAAACAGGTAATTTAATATCAGACGGAATATGTTACTTTTCGACGTCTCCATTTTGTTCTAATGACATGTTACAAAATGTTAATAAAAATATTCGAGTTTCTTACAATAATTACTTAGATTGTAATTTATTTGTAACAAAATTTAAGTAGCTTTTTTCTATGATTATTATTTATTATGTTCTGCTCTAAAATGAATCTACAATAAAAAAAAAAAAAAACAAAATATATTTAATAGGTATGCAAGGCTGTTCTTATGGATATAATATAATATTTATATCCATACTAGAAATAACCTAATGAGTAAGAATTATCAAGTTTTCTCAATCAACATTTACGGCTAAACTTTATGCTCACTCAATAAAAAGGTTATAGATATTATACTGTTTTTATGGCATAGCTCTTGAATTTATGTGCCTGTATTTGTCACTCTTACAAGAAAGCGGGCAGACGGCGAGTTGCTTGGCACAACGCCGCGGCCATGCTGCTTTCTATTGAGTGCCAACAACTGCAAAATTTACCATGTTTCTATCTAGTTTATGGCAAACGATTTTACAATATCTACAAAATATATTTCTAGAATATAAATTTAATAAAGCTTTACATAAAGGTTGTATAGTTTTTATTATATTTTGTCTGGCCTGCGGCCTTACGTGTTTCGTCACTTTATTAGCATTTAACATGATCCATGCTTTGTATGTAGTAATTTTTGAATGGTATTACTAATTTTAATAGTAAGAATAATGCGTTAAACTAACTTAAACGGACACACTCACAAAGTTTTTTTGCATCTATAATAATACTGTGATAATAATTATATACATTAATGTCCGCCGTCACGTATCGCAAATATTTTTTTTTATTCTTTTTTGGTTTATTCGTCGTACATAAATGTATTCTTAGATGGTTGGATTCAATTGGAAATTTGATATTACTTTTTATAAGTATTTTAGACAATTTCATTATATAAATAATAATATAAATTAGGTACAAGGATGTGACACGGAACAACGCGAGCATAAACCGTAGCAAATTTTGTACCACTGAATCTTGATACCTAGATAGATATTATTACCTGACATAAAAAAGTCCATCTACAATCAAATAACAAAAATCAATATAATTATGATTTAAATATTACAAAATCAATAATTTCTAAACTCTAGTCGACCTTAAAATTGGAATTGAAAACCTAAAAAAATATTACTATTCTGATACGCTTTTACAATAAGGAATTTTTATTTTTGAAATTGAATTAACACCTATTAATAATAACATTTTAGGCTTCAATTAGGTATAACTTCTGTGAGCTATTCTATAAATGTATTTCATACAACTATGAGCTCAATACAAAATTATATTACGTGTTTAAATTATTATATTTTGTTATTTTATTAAATAATGGCAGATTTAATAAAATTTCCAGTACAGAATATTCATGTTATTAAAATCAGTAATTACAACTCACATTATATTTTCTGATCTAAGTATATTTTTTCTAGTTCAATTTCTTGCTATCAAAGAATGAACGTAGATAATAATTTTTTATTCGTATATTCGTAAAAAGATACTGTGGTCGATTTGTTTGTAAAACTAGTAGTTTAAGATACAGCCTGAAACTCATCTAGACGTATCAATATTGATCATGATATGGGTCGAGCGTAGGCTGAAATAAGGGTTTTTATATTTACAACAATTAGTAACCCACGCTTTTCGGACGATGGAAATGTGTTTTGACAGAAAAAATAATACCTTGGACTTATCATTCAATTAAAGAAGTTCTCAAAGGTCTTGGCCAAATTCTCCTTTATGCCTTAAGGTTTTTTAATTAGAAATATACAGTTTCTATTATAATATTGTTGTATTAATACAAAAATAAAATTTACTCTAACGGAAATTGATCCTCTGGCGTTCGATTTTGTACAGTTCTCACCAATTGTCATGCGATAGTTGAGACACTTAATCATATAGAGTAATGTTATGGAAAATGCCTTTCCGACGTCGCAACAATATCGACAAGTAGAGTAGGAAGCTTTTAACGAGTCGTTAGTTTATTCTAAAAACATTTTCGTTATATCATATAGGGGTAAAATTTATATCTTTGTAAGGGTAAAAATTCTTACTTTTCGACTACCACATGAATTTATCGGCTGATAAAAATAAGTACATATTGCATAGCTCTTATTTGAGCTGTGAAATCAAATATTTTCAAATGAGGGAGTATATTCAAATAAATTTTCCGACTGCACCACGTAATGACTATTAGACCGCCCATGACATGTATCTAAAGTTAGCTATATTGATATTTTTAATATAGAAGCTTTTGTTATCAATAAGAATACACCATACGGCTGAAACTTCTATTAATTTTTACACCACTGAAAACTATGGCCACCATATAAAATTTACCATCGGACACACGGCAAGTAAACTATCATAATTATCTAGTATAATCCTTTGCTTCACCTTTACCATTTGCTTTTCATTTACAATTTCATTAATATTTAGTGACTTAATTTATTTCAGTTTCGTATTGGTAGATCCATCCCTGAATTTCGGATACTTTATTCAGTGTTTGGTAACCAATCGTAGAATCCTATTTACCCCGTTCGCTATAAATCGTCCTGAGGTAAATAAAGTCCACAGTAACAATAAAACCTGCGCAGTGGTTAAAACAATAACAAGGTGGGTAGGTAAGCTAACATTGCACCATTCTGATTGAACGTGAAATGTTTTTGCCTTTCTATCTGAATAAAAGTATGAATAACATGAGTCAAAATGTATATTAATTTTTATTTTGTTTTTATATAGATAAAAAATTGAGGATGAAATAAAATTTAAAAGTAATATTTTCATAGTAATAAAATTTTTATTTCTATGCGGGATTCAACACTTTTTTAAATTTATTTCAAAAGAAAAAACTTGGTATGGTATTTGAAATATATTAAATTATGAACCACTAGCGACTCACCCTCGCTCCGCTTGGGTTCGTCCCTACTTACCTATGTTTTAACGTTTAGTATAGATTTCTCAGAGATATTTTCACGCAGTGAAAAGTTCCTATATGATGACCCGGATAACCAGCTACTATCATACTAAATTGGTTTTTCTGTGATGCGGTAACAGACAGACAAACATTTTAAAAACTATAGATTCGGCCTCTGTATCGATAATAATGTCCAGTGCAATAAGATTTTCCAAAATATATTTAATGTACAGATTCGGCTCAGAATTTTATTATATGTTTAGATTGACAAAATACCTGGCTTTGGCTGTAATTTGACCCTCGAGAAATATTCTTTTTTTATGCTCTATTTTCAACCGTTAAGAAAGGTTTTTTTTTCAAATTCAAGAAATGATTGGTACTTGAATCTTATAAAAGCTATTATATAAATAGGCTGTCAAAATATCAGCCCCTTAAAAGGTTTAGTTTACAACTTAATTAGTTTGGACAAGCAATTTTATTATAGTTATATCTATAGATAAATTAATGCGACATAATCCACTTGTCACATAATCATTTGAGTTTTTAGTGATTTTAATCTGTACAGATAAATAAAATTGCAGTGTCTGTTTGTAATGTCAAAATAACAACATTTTACTAAATGCATATGAAATTATACCTATACGGCACTTATAAAAAAATACAAATTTTAAAATTTTTGTCTATCCGTCTGTTTGTCTGTCTGTTTCTTTTTTTTCCGGCTGATCTCTGACACGGTTTGTCTGATTTTGACGGCACTTTCAGGCAGGATATTATATGAACATTCTATGTTTTGACATGTATGATTGAAACGGACAATATTTTGGCCTCGAATTTCTATGATATTAGTTTCCCTAAAATCAAAATTACTTAATTAAAAGTAAAAAACATAATTTATTAAAGAATCATGTTTTTACTATTAATTAGTTTGAGTAAAATTGAATCGTGAATTCTTCTATTATATATATGTCGTGCTCTATCAAATTATAGATTGGATGAGTAGCAAATCTACACTTCATAGTAAACAGCGTGTTGAGTAGCTATTATACTTAATAACTCTCCTTTGGTCTACGCCGCACTCAAGTAAAAAGAAATATTTTTCTTTGAAATGGCCATTTTAATACGGAAATGTTAATTATTTATAGAAAGTTACAGTCACAAAATACTTTTTATACGGAAAATATCTGAGTTCCAGTGAAAGACGCAAGTTTCATCCTCTTGAGTGGTTTGCAAGAATTTGCACATTTACTAGGCCAAGCAACGCTCGCCGAATCAGTCATTGTCAACAAACTTTATAAGGAGTCGGTCCTGAATGGAATCGACCAAATGTGTTTGTTGTGGTCTCAGCCTCGCGTTGCGGTCTCGCCTTTAACTGAAAATCGCATTTACAAATGCACTTTAAGAATTCTACGATGGACTATTGCGAAATTCAAAGTGGGTTCCTATTCTGATAAGACTTCTCTTGAAATTGAAAACTGCTTTGACTGAATCAGGTAAATGTTTTATTAAAAATATGTTTAGTATTTACTCATGTCGACTGTGCCGTGTAGCAGGGCGCCTGTTAGCGCACGGCGAGCCGGCGCAGTGGTTGCGGTCGTCCTGAACACATATGTACCTATGTACTTACAAGAAATTTGTTCGTTATTATAAAAATCTAAGTATCCATGAATCCCGATATATAATTTTATTAGTGATGTGCAATATTTTCGCTAATTGACCTCAAGAATAGACTCATATTCATTTTTTTTAAAAACGTGTGTGTGTAGGTACTTATTTATGAAGTTATACTTCTTTGGCATAATATAACAAAAATAGCTAATGATTTCATCCCGTATGTCACAACTCTCTGTTTGTAAAACAAATGTGGCTAACTTCATCATGTCGCTTTTTGGCTGTCAGTGTGCGTGCGCATCGTAAAAATTTTACTCTAAATTTTTTTTCCAAACGTGCCAAAAGTTCAAACGTTCAAAAAAGTTCGGTAATAAGTGTAATACTTTTCTACATTTAAAGCAATTTTGACGTCAGTTTACTAAAAATACTAGTGAAATAAAATGTATAAAACATGACGATAATTTATAAGTAATTTCTTTTAACATATGTATAATTGAAATTAACATTATTACTTAATTATTATTCATCATGATTCGCTCATGTCACACAGATTTGATTGCCAATTGGAAATTCAAATATATATTTTTTGTTTCAATGTAAGATTATCACGTAGCAAAAAACATCTAGCCAAGCGACTCGAATCCAGTTTTTTACTTAAAAGCTAGAATTTATATTGTACCACTAGCATTGCCCTCGACTCCGCCCGCGTTCAGATGACCAAAAAGCAAATTCTTAGGTTTTACATATTAGTATACTCTTACAATGCAGATTTTGTATTTTTTCTCAAAAATGAGATATTTTCCCGCGATAAATAAGTATCCTATATGTTGACCCGGATAACCAGCTATCATCATACCAAATTTCATCAAAATCTGACCAGTAGTTTTCTCGTGATGCGGTAACCGACAAACAGACAGACAAAAATTCTAAAAACTATAGATTCGGACTCTGTATCGATAATTATGTCTATTTCAATCAGATTTTCAAAAAAATATTTAATGTACAGATTCGACTTAGTTACAATTTTATTATATGTATAGATTAGATGCTGTTAATTAAAATCCATCGGAAAAAGAATATCTATGTGACAGTCCCATTGTTTACACAGAAACTGAGTAAACAAAGTCAACTGAAAATTTTGTCAAACCGTTTGTTTTGTTTTGAGAGTCAAAAAACCAAAACGAAACTCGTCAATTTTTGGAGGTGTTATCATATTCCACTTTAGCGGTTCGCGCTTTTAAACCTTTTTGTGAAAGTACATGCAAATAGAGACGCGATAGAAATTTAAATAAGATAACGATGCAGAGATCAAAACTTATATGTACCTATAATTTTATTTATATAGTATGAAATATATTATAAAATGCGTTCAGAGTGAAAATTATTAGAAGTGTCATCTGAAGTTCCACTATTAGATCCATTATTACTAAAAAGTTAATATAATTGTAACAAATTTTAAGTCTTCAAATCATAAGTTTTACTTTTTAATTTAATTTTTTCATAACCCAATGCTAAGTTAAGCCTTAAACATAAAGTACAAGCACCGCAGACTTGGTCATTTAAAACGGCTTTTCTAGGTTGTATCTGTCTTATTTATAGCGAGTGTTCCTGACTTTACCCTAATCCTCGAACAAACAAGCCTGTAAAATTTTAGCTTCGCGATAGTGCTGAAATGATTACAATTGCATGGAAATAATTTTATTCCTGAACTAGCAGCTTATTACCCTCACTTCGTGGTGCATTCCTAAATGCCTAACAGCTTATCTATCAAACCACAAATCTATCAAACCTTTCAGCGTGAAGGAGTAACAAACATACCGCTGTAAGGCTGTCTGTAACAACTATATAATGCTTTTGAGACACCTAACACCTTAGTCTCTCCCGTGGCCATGATTGCTGTAAAGCATTCGAAACGTCGGGGACCAAAAATCAAATTAAATTCGCGAAAAAATCCGAAAAGATAGTTTTATATAAAATACCTAGACATATAAACTTCCGCTATATAACTTTTTTATATATACATATGTTATTTTTTCTGATATATAGCTAAAGTAACTTAAATGTTCGTGTATTCTTTAATACCTACACTCAAATGTGTTAACAATTATAACATTACACAGTGGCTAATCGAAGCACTGAAATATTAATATTCTTTAAAGAGAAGAAAAAAAGACCAAAGTAAAATGATTTACGACCCCATTATATACACTTTTCATAAACTTCTTGGACTACTTTCTACTAACTGCCACTCAGACAAGTTGACTTACCACAATCGATATTACTAAAAGAAAACTAAAACGTATACGTGAATTACAATAAATTGGACCACATGACTGTCATATATCTTTTCGATTATTTTTTTCATATTTCCAGTATCGAAATCGACTGTAGTACTACTTGAGCCCAGATTGAAATATTTAACTGTTTACAAAAAGCTTACCACGTAAGGAAATTCAACTCATGACTATACAATTCAGATAAAAAAAATTAAAAAATAGATCGAGCGTGCAGAATAAAGTGATAGAGGCCTGAAATGGATTATAATCGATGATAAGTACGCAATTTTAAATGTTAAATTCTCTCCACTGTGCACGTAGTATGCGCAGTAAGCGCAAAATAAACAAAGTAAATAAGCCGTTTACATGGACGAAGTGGTTAATTTGTTCATGGCCGTTTATTATCATTATAAATCAAAAAAATCATTATAAATACCAAAAACATAAAAAAGTATTAAAAATAATAAAATAAGTAATAATAACATATTTGATTTTCAAACATTAAAAAAATATATATTATTGTACGTATTTTCGTATACTCGTACTAAGAGTTTCGTTTAGCTTCATTTACTGTTGTTACATACGCTCTATCTATATAATTCTATCAGTATGAGTTCTATAAGCAAGCGCCGATATTGTTTGCTAACAATATCAAATTATAAATTTTCAATTTCAATTACTGTTAACTACTAGATACATAGCGATTAAATTATATTATTAATTACTAGCATTGCCCGCGGCTCCGCCCGCGTTCAGATGACCAAGAACCAAATTCTTAGGTTTTACAGATTAGTATACTCTTACATTGCAATTTTTGCATTTTTTCTCAGAAATGAGATATTTTCCCGCGGTAAAAAGTATTCTATAGGTTGACCTAGACAACCAGCTATTACCATACCAAATTTCATCAAAATCCCTCCAGTGGTTTTTCTGTAATGCGGTACCAGACAGACAGACAGGCAGACACAAAAATTCTAAAAACTATGGATTCGGCTTCTGTATCGATACTAATATTTATTTCAATAAGATTTTCCAAAAAATATTTAATGTTCAGATTCGGCTTAGTTAAAATTTTATTATATGTATGTACCTACATAATATTATAATAAGAAATGTATCACCTCAAAATATTTTTATGCTAAACAAATTTAGAGCAAATTTTTAATCTAAATTCAGATTAGAATATTCCATTGCTAAATCTTATTTCGTACATATATTTTAATTGTTACATTAAAACATCGTATAATTTTGATCAAAACGTTAAGTGTACCTAATCCTGAATAGTTTAAGATTGGTATCACTAAGCGATTACACTAAAGATCGGATTGTAAATCTTAAGCCTGCAAGAATCTCCGTCACTGTAATCCCAAAGATAGAGTGTTTGGCGGCAAACTCTATTACTGCGACTGCTCAGAAAGCCTTATTGATAGCGTAGAGATTTTAGCGGTTCAAGAACGCGACCGCACGTTTCGAATAATCTACTCATTTACTAAACAAATTAGTTGGTTTAAGATGCCTTATAATATTGAATTACTCACGAAAATCATGATTCTTTCGCCCTTCACAAATTGTACTTTTCACAATTTATAATAATAACTAGCGACTAATCCCCGCTTCGCTCGGGTTCGTCCCTAGCTTGGTTCCCCATACAAACTTTCATCCCCATTTTCACCCTTTTAAAGGATGATTTCCGGGAAAAATACCTTATGTCTTTCCCATGGTCTCAAACTATCTCTTTAACAAATTTTATCTAAATCAGTTCAGTAGATACAGATACCCCTACCAACCCTACAACGTCATAAATTCACAAACTCACAAACTTTACCTTTTTATAATATTAGTTTAGATAATTCTGTAGTATTTGAAAGTTTATCCGTCGCATTTATCATTGTCATTCATGTCAATGCCGAAATTAGCTTTTTCGCAAAAATTCTGAGCGGAATATTTTACGAACGGAAATTGTAAACCATATTTGAAAGCACACTCATCTCGCTTCTGTTTCGTATTCCTTTACGGGGGTATTTTTGGCACCCCATGGTTAGACGGGGGCGTAAAACCCTACTCGCAGTACACATTAATCAAACTCGACTGTAATCTGATAGACAGATACTTTGTCCCTTTTTATACTTACGTACGATTGAAACCTATCAATGTAAAAAGAAAATAATGAAACGGAAATAGCTAATTCAGTCTTATTTTCCAATTACTGAAACGAAACGTAACTTCATTATGGGAGAGATCATCCCAATAAGGTGTATTGGCATTAAGTTCGCAACCACCATCATGAGGTTTCCACTTTGTGTCTATTCAATGATGTGGAATTATGTTGACCCCGATTAGTTTTCATTTTGGTATCTGATATTGTAGATCAGTTTATTTATTTTATTAACTACAACCAATATTTATACTTTACGAACTGCGAACACTCTACTACGAACTATTTGTATTTGTACTAACGACTCAACCTCTCTCCGCTTGGGTTCATCCTCAGTTACGTTTTAACGATTAGTATAGATTTCTCAAAAATGTGATATTTTCCCGCAGTAAAAAGTATCCTATATTTAGACCCGAATAACCAGCTACCATCATACCAAATTTCATCAAAATCTGTCCAGTGGTTTTCTCGTGATGCGGTCACAGACAGACAGACAGACAGACAAAAAATCTAAAAACTAGATTCGGCCTCTGTTTTATTATTATCGAATAAAGACTGTCAATAAGATTTTCCAAAAAATATTTAATGTACCGATTCGACTCGATAGAATTTTGTTATAGGTTTATTATAGGTATGTATAGAAGATATACATATATAGATTAAATTACAACCTACTCGACATAACGTTTTCCCCATTTGTTCTACTACAAAACCGGAAAGGATATTAAATAATTTAGTTTACTATATTGTATATGATATATAATTAAACAGATCATATTACACACAGATAACACTTAAATCTAAATTAATTTATCCAGCGGGAGAGATTAGCGGCAGCGTACGTACCCGTTCGTATATTACTGCATCAAATTACGCACCTACATATTTACTCTGTTAGTTTGCTAATGTTCATTTTCTACTATAATTACGTAATATCGTATTAATGAGTAGTAAAATACAATGACATTGTAATGAAGTTAAATTGGTTTAATTTTGCTGGTAACATCAATTAGCATGAGGGCGGGTAAATTGTAATTTACGTCAAACGTGAATGGAACGTTGCGTGCGGTTCGATTAGATTAACGTTCAATAATTCTTGTGCTGATGTATGCTCGGCCACAGAAACCAAATGAAGCTTATCATTGGGTTAGGGAGGATAAGGAGTTTTACAAAACAACGCTCCCGTGGGTCGCCTTTCATTTAGGGATGGGCCTTGGTATCGACAACTGTTATTTTACTCAAAATTATGTGTCAAACACCATACTTTATGTATATGTCCTACCTATCCAACAAAGAAGTTATATAAGTTTATATTTATTTAAAAATAAGCGTAAAGAATTTATTGTAAAAGAATTTTCTTCTAAAATATATTAATCACTTCATTTGCAGTCATTTATTATTACTTAGTGTATGGTACTCTAAATAATGTATACACAACAATATTTCAATGCTCTTATTATACCCACTATTTCCCTAAAAAGACTATGAGTACCTATACCACACTTTACCTAAGTATATAGGTTTCATACATACTATGGTACATGACAGATTGAAGCTATTGTAATGATTTAATAGTAGTAGTTTTAAAGGTGCAGTTATTAATTACTCATTCAATAATTATACTATGATAGACCCTCGCTTCGCTCGGGTTCGCTCCTAACATGATTCCCCATACATACTTTCATCCCTAATTTCACCCCCTTTTAAGGGACGATTTTCGGGATAAAATGTATCCTATGTCCTTCCCAGAGTCTCAAACTACCTTCTTACCAAATTTCATCTAAATCGGTCCAATAAATCCAGAGATTACCCCCTACAACGTCACTAACTCACCAACTTTACCTCTTTATAATATTTATAGTATAGAAAAAAATTTGGTAGGCACCAGTAATTTAAAATCTCAAATGTCAATAACTATAAATAAAACTGGTGACTTATCCTCGCTTCGCTCGGGTGCGTCCGTGCGTCCCTAGGTACAAATAATTCCGTAATAGATTGTTTTCATATACCTTTATTGGCTTACGCGATTGATTTTTTTCGATATCTACAACAATCATCGTCATAATTCATCCAATTTCAGCCATTTTTTTTAAATCAGCCACGCAACCTTAATGAATAATGCCCTTAAACTTTCCTCATGAATCACTCCATCTATCTATGAAAACAACCGTATAAAAAACCGTATGTTTTTGAGTTGATCGCGTTCAGACAGATAGACAAACGCGTGGGGACTTTGTTTTATATTACGTAGTAAAACAGTACCTGGGGTCGGGTAAAAAAATAACGTTAAATGTAATAACCACATCACATTACGTATTCAGTGTATTTACGAAACGAATAACCAATATGTACATACTTTCAGTCAAGCAGATGGAGTTCCTGAAAAAAAATATGTTTTATTTTTTACACAAAAATTCTATGTGACTAAAGTCACTGCTAAATCTAATTTTGCGATACGTGTTTGCACTTACACGTCATAAAAGCCTCTTTCTATAATAAACTTAAACTTTAAATAGATACGTACCTACATATTATAAATATAAACACCCATGATTGGAGTACAAACATTCGTGTTCATCACACAGATGAATGCCCCCCAGCGGGACTCGAATTCGCGACTGCTGGCACAGCAAGATTAGTTAAAAAGTAAAAATGCAAATACAAATTTTTTGCGACATTTTTTATTTATAAGCAAAACTTTATCATATTTAGAACACTTTGTGTATTTAAGTCGAAAAAAAAGGTGAGTTAGGCTGTTTTAGCACTGACACTTGATATATAATAACGAAACAATAATAATAATCTAAACGCCATAACCTGTTCTAATTTTCATGAGGTAGTTCGCTTATTAGCATGGCGCCTGCATGGGATTTTGCCCCAATTCAACGGCTAATAGCATCAAATCGATCCAATCTAAAGCAGATTGTGCATATCTGCTTAAATGATACCTATATTCTGACTAGTTTATCCTCAAAGCTTTATACGAATATGTCCCGCTATAAAAGATACCTTCTACCTGTAAATAATTCAATACTAAAATAAATATTTTGTTAATTGTTTATTTGTTAACTATAGTTTATTTAGTTTTATTTATTAAAATATACTCAATAAGATGGCTCAAAATAATCAAGTTCATAATAAATAAAGTAGAAGTATAATATGTACTCGTATATGTACCTCGTAAGATAATAATGCCTATAAGTTTAATAACACGTATAAGTTAAGGCTTGATAACAAAACAGCGATAATTCGTAATGTCTGCAAAATAAATATATACAAATATTCGCCTCTAACGGGAATTCAACGTGCGATATCTAACTTCATAGGTTTCAACGGTAGTTTAAAATGTTTACACATAGCTCATCATGTGCGTTATAAAAAGTAGGTACCATTGCACGAATTTCGCAAAGTGGATGTTTTAAAGAAACCAAATCGCTTTGCTCACTTATTTTGCTCACTGCTCTTTAATTCTGACATCCATACTTAACATTTCAAATGTGAAAGTGTGTTTGTTTGTTTGTCCTTCTTTCACGTCGAAACGGAGTGATGGATTGGCGTGATTTTTTGTGTGGAGGTAGTTGGAGAGCTGGAGAGTGACATAGGCTACTTTTTACCGTGGGAGATTATCGAATTTTCACGGGAAAACACGTTATAATACAATCCATCTCAGATCATAATTACTTGAAACTTGGTATTAATGCTCTTCAATAAAATTAAATAAATGCAGGTTTTAGCATTTTCCGAAATTCATCCTATAAGGGAGTAAAATATAGGATGAAAGTTTGTGTGAAACTACCTTTTTAGAAATTGTTTTATAGTTTTAGCGCGAGCGAAGCCGCGGGTTCTGCTAGTATACAATATAGCTAATTATTATAACTACCACGATCAGTATTTATTTGAGGAAAACATGCGAACAGAATTTACGTATCTATTTTAAATATAAAAAACTGTTCCCAAAATATTTTTATTTATAAGAATAAAGTTCCCCAATAGCTAAATACAAAAAAAAATTTACAGAGAAGAAAAAGGTACTAAACTATATTGTCTTTGCCAATTTATATTTAAATATACACTGCAGTGTTGTTTAAAAGCTATCTATTTTCGATGTGGATAATGTACGTTATTTATTTAAAAGCAAAGTGACTCGATACTCTTTTTTGGGTATAAATAAATAAAACAAAACTGCATTAAAAGCGGTATAGCAATTTAAAAGAGTATCGCACTGACATGTATTCGTAACATTGAAAGCGCTGAACTCAATTATGGGCGGGTAATAGCCGAGTAAGTTAATACCTTCACAACATGCAAATAGCATTAAATATCGGTGGAGCGCCAATTAAAGTCGTAAACTTTAATTGATATTCATGGACCTGTAATGAGAATGTAACTGGATTCGGACGAAAATATCGTTTATTGGGCGTGTCGTATTAGAGCAGTGGAGACCGCTATGTTTAGACTCTTTTTTAACTGACTTCCTCAAAAAAGAGTCGTCGGTGGAGGAGTAGAAGACATGAATAAATATTGATAATAGAAGAGTAGAAGGAGTCGGTGCCAGCCGATACAAAGCAAAGCACACCGACTTCGAAAATATTTGATTAGGTATGTATAGTGAATGAAAACTACCAATCAGTTATTTTTTACTTTGTTGTGCTTTTTTTGAAGTCGGTTTTTATTTTTTTGTTAAAAAGTTTTTGTTTTGATAGCTTAGGTACTAGTGACTCGCCCTAGCTTTACTTACCTAGGTGTATACTTATTTATATGCACCGAATGGACTTATTATTCATTGATTCAGAATATGGAATAAATATTAAAGGTTTATGATATGATTTTGTCTTGATTCTTAATTCCCAAAACATGGTGTTAAATCACAAATACAAATAAGTTTTACCTAGAGTTAATTCTATAAGAAACTGTTGTACACATTTTCATCTTTTCTATTTCTTCTTGGAGAAACAGTTTTTGGTAAAAAACGTTGTTTTGTGTACTCGGCGAAAATAAATTAATAAATAATACTTTCTTAGATTTACGCAAATATTTGACAATTTAAATAAAACTATCTTTTCTTTTTTTTTCGAACCTTAAACCCTTGAAATCTTAGTCAGTCCCGTGACCATGATTGCTGTAAAGCATTCGAAACGTCGGGAACCAAAAATCAAAATAAAACCGCGAAATAATCCGAAAAGATAGGTTTTTTTTAAATAAATTAATAAAATTAATATAGTTATAATTATTATACTATAAATTTAATTATAAATTTAATATAGTATAATTCAAATAATTGTACAAGTAGGCCAGTAATATTACAATTATAACAATTTGCTTTGAATATAAATAAAAGTATAACAATGTCAATTCTCAATTAAATGTCTTATTTTTGGAAAACAATAGCGTGGCTACCAGCAGCCAGGCAGCATTACTTACGCTCTAAAACTTTTTAATGAAAGAAGACGTTTTCTCTATTATAAAAATTGATGGACACATCACGGACAAAATTTATTTTCATAGCATTATTTGTGTACCTCTTTCTTTTATGCCTTGATTAATCAAAGCATAAAAGACAGGTAGGACCTAAGTTCACATAATGTATACAAAAAAAAAAATGTTTGTAATTTCAAAATAACAGCTTTTTACAAAAAAATATTTAACATCTTTGTTTGTCTGTCTGTTTCTTCCGACTAATCTTCGAAACGGTTGGACTGATTTTGACATGACTTTTACATTTTGTTATAAGGAGTAAATTAGGCTACATATATTTTAGAAAAAGAATTACGAGTGCCGAAATTTAAAAAAAAAATTGTGAGCAAAATCCGCGTACCTGAGGACGCAACCAAGCGAAATGAGGGTAAGTAGTTACTATTATAATATACTAATATAAGTTTATTCAGTCATTATAAATATTGACTTAGTATGAAAACTGAAGCCTACCATTTTAGCAAGCAGACTCAGACACGTTCTTTTCTACAACGTCTTCTTAATTAAACCTTATTACAAATACGTAAACGCTTACCACATATCGATATGTCGAATTAAAATCTAATATATAAAATTCTCGTGTCACAGTTTTCGTTGCCATACTCCTCCAAAACGGCTTGACCGATTTTGATGAAATTTTTTGTGCTTATCCGGTATCTATGAGAATCGGCCAACATCTATTTTTCATCCCCCTAAATGTAGGGGTAGTCCACCCCAAAAAAAATTTTTTTATTTTTTAGACAAAATTTTTAATTTCTATTTTTTTAAGATACAACATACAAAAATACATACAATCCTCAATTTTCAGGGACGAACCCGAGCGGAGCGAGGGTGAGTCGCTAGTAATTTATATAAAATCTAGTAATCATCATCAATCTCAAAATAAATGTACGCGGCATCGTATTGAAAGCGTAGTATTTGACCTACGTTCCAATTACCATAGCCTAGGACTTGTTGACCTACATATCTATAGATTCTCATTCCAAACCATCATGGAGCCTCATTAGTGTTCTAGTTCAAACCCGAACTATTATAATAAAGTTCATAAAATCACATTTCAAAAGCTCTGACTGTTTGTAACGAATATTTTATATTCAAAACTTTATGTATTTTTTTTTACATTATAATATTTAACTAAAGATTGAATTGCATAAGCAAAATAAATACAATTTATCCAACACTAGCATTGCCCGCGGCTCCGCCCGCGTTCAGGTGACCAAAAACGAAATTCTGAGGTTTCATCACATATTAGTATACTCTTACATTGCAGGTTTTGTATTTTTTCTTAAAACTGAGATATTTCCTGCGGTAAAAAGTATCCTATATGTTGACCCGGATAACCAGCTATCACTATACCAAATTTCATTAAAATCCCTCCAGTTTTTCAGTGATGCGGTAACAGATAGACAGACAAAAATTCAAAAAATAATAGATTCGGCCTCTATATCGAAGTAAAGTCTATTTCAATAAGATTTTCCAAAAAATATTTAATGTACAGATTCGGCTTGGTTACAATTTTATTATATGTAGGTATAGATTACTGACATAGCCTAACTTTATTCAGCCCTAATTACTCTCAACAAACAGAAATCAACTGATATACTGAAATATTGAACCTATATCACGGTTTTATTATTAAACTAAAAAATAATGAGATTTATTTTTCCTATGCTGCATTTTAATGGATAAATTACAAACATACTTACACATTTCCTACATTAGTAATATCCATTATTAATAGTCTATAAAATATTCTATAGAAACCGTATTTTAAAGAAGCAATATCTCTCGGATTTCTCTCGAATTTATTTTGATTTTTGGTTACGTTAGAATGCTTTACAGCAATAAAGGGCACGGGAGAGACTAAGGCTTGAGACGTCTCAACACTATATATACTTGTCAATAATCTACAAAATTCTATTTAAAATATCAAATATTCGCGTAAGTCTCAGAGAGTATGTAACAATATACGTACAATGTATGTATATTCATCTGACATGATTGTATATTCATCTGACAGACAAGTTTAACAAGAAATAACATTATAGTGCGTGGTACCAAACACTGCATAATTTCATAATTCTCTAGTGTGAGACGGAAATAGGACTAACTTCATCGGAGGTGCAAATTGACCTCTTCCTACGGAAGGCACTCGTAAGACAATAATGTTATTGTATTATAACGTTGCAGAGAACATCGTACAGGTGGTTGGTCTACTTAATACGAGTATATTCTATGTAATATATGCTTAAGGAGCTAATATAGGTATAATTTGTAATACTGAATTAGACTTTGCACACAATTTTGTTGATTGACTTGTGAAATTAATTTTCTAAATCCCAGTACTGGATAAATATACACATAAAAACAACAGTCGAATTGAATACCAGTTTTTAAGTCGAAAAATGTTCGGGCTTCGATATAATACAAATGGCTATAAAGAGCGCTATATAAGGTTTCACACTTTAACTTGATTT
The DNA here is from genome assembly GCA_921882275.1 of Brenthis ino. Taxonomy (NCBI): domain Eukaryota; kingdom Metazoa; phylum Arthropoda; class Insecta; order Lepidoptera; family Nymphalidae; genus Brenthis; species Brenthis ino. The sequence goes on along the minus strand of OV170222.1, from coordinate 28,340,970 downwards.
CTAAGTTTAAATTAACTTTTACTGAATTTTATGCTATCTGTGGTGTTGACTACACTTCAATGATTAGCGAAATTTTACGTAAAATGTTTAAGTTCTGTATTTTCGGTACTAATATTATTATATTTATTTACTAGGTTTATAAAATCAAGCACGTCCACACCTTATCGCAGGGCCTACAGTCAAATCAGGTTCCAATTTAAGTTACTAATTTAAAAACATTTTTTGCCATCGAGGATGATAGCGGCGGGAAAATGGAATCACCATTAAAGATCGACGAAGGTGCTCCAGTGTTTTATCGGAAATAGACTTAACTGTGACTTTCGGGGCTTCAAATTGACATGAATATTTATGAGCTCTTCTTTTTTGCTCTCAAACGCAACTTACACAAAATGGATCCCATTTATCTTAGATTTAATTAATATGACTTTTTAAATTTATAAACGTAAAACTGACTGAAAAAACTAAATTTTATATAAATACTAAGCTTACCCTAGCTTCGCTTGGGTTTGTCTCTAAAAAAACAAAAACAAATCTATCATACGGATACCGTACGTTTTTCTGGTATAAAAAGTAGCCTATATGCTATTCCAGACTATGATCTAATTCTATCTCTATGTCACATTTCATCCCGATCCGTTCAGCCGTTCTGACGTGATTGAGTAACAAACATCCATCCAAACATCTAAACTTTCACATTTATAATATTAGTAAGATAACAACAGAAAATTAAAAGAGTGTTATAGTTATATAAATAAGTTAGGTACATAATAAGGTTATATTATTTCAACGAAGAATTATACTGCTCAAAGATAAGAAGAATTTTCTAAAGTGACTGCCTTTTTCTTGAAAACGAATACGAGTGTAGATAGACACTCGACACTAATCGAATGGATTTCAATGACCATTATTACGCTGGTCGAACTTCAATGGATTATTTCAAAGAAGTCGACTGGCTATATATATGTATTAAGTATGTATGTTGTATATAACATGTAGGAAATTAAGTATTAAAGCATGTTTTCTTCATTAGTATTTGCTAGTTTTATATGTATAGAATTTATATTTACACTTAGGATGATTTTTAGAGTCTTATATAGTATAATCTGACTCCTGACATAGGTTTTATCTATTTTGAGAGTAAGAAGCTTCAACAAGCTTAAGTAAAAACAAAAAATTGTATCAATAATATTCTAAACAAAAAATTGTATCAATAATTTTATTCTATTCTAAAAAAATAATTAAAAATCAAACTAGTCCAAATACAGGTACAGTAGAATTCTTTAGAAAATATTTAAAAAAAGATGCATGCCTTTGAAACTTTTTTTTCATCGTTCATTAAAATAATTTATACTGCTTATACTGCTTTTGATGATGAAGTTCTACTTTTGTTGAATTATTGAGTTTTCTGCCAAGTTATTTGGGATATATAAACGTGATAGATGAACGTGAAGCAGTCCGATCTGATGACTCTCCGATCTCTCCGATCGTGTCAGACTATCCTCTCATCGCATAGATAGGCCGAAAACCGGTCAAGAGGCCTTCATTATTTATTTAGACATATTTTTACTACAAAAATGAATGAAAACTTTAGTATATTTAATCCACAACTCACCGAACACGAACATAAATAGGAAATTTACATGAAATTTCATTTATATTTCCTTAAATTACCATATAGAGAATTCAAAAGAACTTTGTTGAAAGTACGTAGTTAATTAGCATCAAGTTGCTACGCGTATACTCAAGCCTCGTAACAATCACGTCTCTGAATTCATGTATGTGCTTGCATTATGATAAAAGCATATTCTTTGGAGAGTTGTTTTATAGTTCTTATTACTGTTAATTTACTAATGAATACTTGGGTATTATTAGTATATTGCGTGCAAACGGCTATAGTGATCTTATAGGCTCTTGAATTCTTGTTTGCTATGTAAATGTTGCCTTTGTCTTGACATCGCCCTTTACCTTACGCACACAGCAGTAGAACTGTTTGGTAAAGCTAATTCACTTCAATTTTGATGTCTTATTTGATGTCAAATATGATATGAAACGTAAATTGAAACCGCCCTGTCGCACGCTACGAATCTAATATCAAACTAACTGTGTTTATTCTTACTTCCCTACGTTGACTTGATATAGTATATTTTGCTCAATAAAATAGGACGTGCTCCCAATCGCTCGCGGGCGATGTGCATCTCTGAATAGATCGATGGAAATCCAGTTGTAAAAGAATTGGTAGAATATTAAATTCGCATAAACTTCTTCAGAACTATGAATTTGTTGATGTAAATGTTGTACGATTTAGAATTTGTTTATCTAACAACTACAGTTTGGAATTCTGATTGCAATTTCATTTGCCCTAACCTGAGAGTAATATTTAAAAATAATTTAATTGAAAATTAAGAGCAATTTTAGTTGAATATAATCATTTTAAATTCTCATCTCCCATTAAGATTATATTAGAATTTTCGTTACAGCAAAAAGTCGACACGACCTGGCAGGCATTTGTTAAGATGTAAATTTATTCTGAGGGAACAAAGAGGGCTCACAGTCAACGGCTTCACAAAAACTATATGAGTTTAGTGATGGCAAAACGTGTCCTCTTTAGATGATCACGAACATGAAAATTGTATAATATTAGATCTCGTTCCACACATAATTTGTGACTCTTGTTGAATTAAACGAAGCTAATCTACTTTGCTGCGAGAAAGATGTATAAGACCCGTTTTTATTTTTACTTATAAGTCCCGTTTTTATTTTTACTTATAAGTCCCGTTTTTATTTTTACTTTCTTAACATTCACGTTTATAAACGTTACTTGTGAATGTATAATGTTTTTCCAAGGCTAAAAAGTAAAAACTAGTAAAACGTATATTTTGAATACTACAAAATCTAAATAAGAAGTCAGGACGAAGTCATTAATTTTCCTTCCCATGGAAAAATTTAATGGCAATCTTAAGCTATCAGACCATCTCGATTTTAATGAGACGTTGAGTCTCCCATTACACGCTATGGTAGAGCTTCAATCTATACTTAAACATATTAAATTACCTTTAAACGAAATTATAATTTGAATAATTTGGTGTTAAACTTTGTATGAAACTTTTTAATGGAATCCAACACGGCTGTGAAATTAAGTACCAATATTCCTGAATATAAATAAATAATGAATGTGAATAATAGATAGGAGGGTTAAAGTATATTTTAGCGAAATCTAGTTTGATGATTACTGCGAACAACACTTTAACAATTACAATCTAGGTCGACTGAATGAGCCCAAACACTATGTAATCTTAGTTATCATGGAGTTAGGTAATCTCGAGACTAATTGAGAAGAAACAAAATCCAATATATCATACATAACGGAACCACTGAAAAAATCAAAAATAAAATTCTCCAATATTATATCTCTATCATATATTATCATATATATTCCTACATATTCATATATTTACTGCCTCGGTGGTGTAGTGGCTAGCATGTACGGCTGCACACCCGGAGGTCCTGGGTTCGAGTCCCGGGTCGGGCCAAGTTTACAACTTTGTAGAGTAAGTCTCAGTAACAGCCCGGAGTTGGGAAGTTGGCGGTGTTTCACCCCCGTGCCTCGGAGAGCACGTAAAGCCGTCGGTCCTGCGCCTTAACTCTCACCGGTCGTGTCGAGTGGTCGTCCCACCGGAGTATGAGAGTGATAGGAATAGAGAGTGCACTTGTGTCTGCGCGTACACTTGAGCACTATAATATCTCCTGCGCAGTTGGCTAATCTCATTGAGATTGGCCGCCGTGGCCGGAATCGGCTAGGAGAACATCATATTCCTACATTTATTTGAAAAATTCTTCATAACTTTTAAACGTTTTTCATTAATTAATGAACTCAAGTCATTAAATAAAGCATTAAAAGCGAGTAACCGACTGTCTGTTTGGGAGTTATGAGCTCTCCATTCTATTCTCGATAATAAAGTAAAAATTTATTCGTCGACACAAAACGTATTTAAGTACATAAAAAAGTAGAGCTTATAACAACATTTTATTAGAAATATTTCCATTACAAAAAAAAGTCGTAACTCGAAGATGTGATAAAGGAAATCATCATTAATCGGTATATTGATTAGTAATAAACAAATTTTAATCATGAACCCGAAGTCCTTCAACTTCTAAACGGTTAGAAATAAAATATTTTATTTTAATGGATTCAACCTTGTAGGACTTTCTTGAGCTTTAATTAACTGAACATTCCATTAAAAATGTATACAACCGAACTAAAACTTTATAGACTAATTAATAGTCTATTGACTTTTTGTTCGTTGCCAAGCTTATAATATATCTGAAACTCTTAATTTATCTACTACTAGCGGCTCAACCTCGCTTCGCTCGGGTTCGTCCCTAGGCACGTTTTAACGGTTAATATGGAATAGATTACTGCTCCGCCTCCTTCCTCAATAAACGGGCTATCTAATAGAAAAAGATTTTTTTAAATCGGATTAGCAGTTCCTGAGATTAGCGCGTTCAAACAAACAAACAAAAAAACAAACAAACAAACAAACAAACAAACAAACAAACAAACAAACAAACAAACAAACTGCCACTTTATAATATTAATATAGATTTACTTGACTCCGATTCTAAATTTACACAATCAAGTTTTCCTAGTTTCCATTCTAATATAAAAAAAAATAAAAGTTTGTTACCTTTTCACACTTAAGTCACTAAGCAGATTTCGATTTAAGTCAAGAATATAGATCGCATCATGTTGATATTCTTATTTGTTCTTTACAATCTCCATTGGATGATTAATAACACTGTCATTTATCATATTCATCACGGTATTATGAAATGTATTTAGCAATATCATTATAATTTCAATGGGCATCAAACCCACTACCGCTACAAATGTAATATAGTCTTCAGATTTATAATTGTAATTTCATTTCGCTTAAAATGTAATAATAACAATTAATTCTCTGCTTTGAATTATACTTAGACAATCTAGAGGTGATATTATTGTTTATGTTAGAGATACTTAATACAAAATCCCTTACAGCAGTTTTTTTTTCATTTCAGGTACTTAATATTATGTGGAAGCTGAGATTTTACAGATACCGTAAGTTAGAATAATTTATTTGAGTTAATACATTGTTTACGCTTCCGTAATTTAGTTTAAGTTAGCTATAAGCAATTTTTTGTATAACAAAGTTATTGCAGTCAAAATTAATCAGGCGCTTCGCCATTTGTATCTCTTTTTGCAGAATCATTGTCAATTGCTATTAAAGCCCCTTACTGACCGGTTGATTTTTATTTTATCATCGCCACATCACCCGTGATTATTACCAAATTAATTTAAACACCTCTAGCCCTCTTCATACATATTATGTCATATAAATATATTTCTCTGACGTACAATTAGGTATGGTTTTAGTTTTAAAAAAACATTTAAAATGTCTGTAATTTATTTAAGACCATGAAGAATCTGATTCTTATAACATCGAGGATTATCCAATGATATGGAACTATCATAGAATATAGAATCTATCGAGGTCCATAAGATGAATATAGGGTCTTCATGACCCAAACTCATCATGTTGAATAAAAGCTCGCGTTCAAAAAAAAAATATAAATTATATTACAGCACAGTACTAAAGAGTACATATTATAGTTATTTTTATGGTTCAACTACCGACTCACTCTCGCTCCGCTCGGGTTCGTCCCTACTCTTACTTTTTAACATTTAGTATAGATTTCTCAGAGTTGAGATATTTTTCCACAATAAAAAGTATCCTATATGTTGACCCGGATAACCAGCTATCATCATACCAAATTTCATCAAAATCTATCTAGTAGTTTTCCCGTGATGCGGTAACAGACAGACAGACAGACAAAAATTCAAAAAACTATAGATTTGGCCTTTGTATCTATAATAAAGTCTATTTCAATAATATTTTCAAAAAAATATTTAATGTACAGATTCGACTTAGTTATTATAGATATAAAACTTCGTTAATATTATAATTATTATAATGAACGCTAAATTGTATTAGTAAAATAAAGTGTTGGAATATCCTTCTTGTACAAAAGCTTAAACCGAGGGGTCGTGGTCTTAGTACAGTATCTCTGTAGGCTGAAAAATGAATTAAGTCACTTTCTATTTTAGTACACCAAGTAAGTTCTTAGGATATAAGAATTTTGCAAAATCCAGGATACAGTAGCCTAACCACTTAGTTAAGAGAGAGTGTATTACTAGTTGATATAAAAATATTCGGCATATTTCTAGTATTTATCTATAACTTTCCCATATTATTATATCTATATCCCATAAAGTTATCTCTTACCGTTAATTGCAAAATATACAAATAAATCTGTCTTTCGATAAATATATCATTTCCTATCAAAACAAAAGCGAACGTAGAAATGGCCGATAAAAATATGAATGGCTTTATATTAAACAATCTGCCAGATTCTTAGTGAATTGTCCGCGATGAAAATAAATCATAAAAGTCTGATCCTTTCAAGGAGATGATATTCCATATTGCCTTAACTCGATAATATTAATGCTTAAAAGTACAATGGTATAGGTTGAGTCATCTTTATTATTATAGTGATAAGGTGCCTCTAGTGTTACTCTAACGAATATCATTACCATTACCTTTAGTTTTGTCAAGATTTCAGATCTAAATTTTACAGTTATATATGTACATACATATGGACACATGTATGTATGTCTATTTGTTTTGTTATTTGTATTGTAGCTCTAATATTCAAAATTAAATATTTCTTATATAAAGCTCAACACAACACAGAAGATTCCAAAGACACTAGGATAAGATACTTGTTTCTCATTTTCAAAGACTATGCTAACAACACAATTAACAGAATACAACGTTGTTAAGCTTTAAGCGAGAAACTCGTTTGATTATTATTCCTTTTAAGTACCAGTAAGCAGTGTTTCGGTATTGCAAAATAAAATGCAAAACAAATAAAATTTTGCCAACGATATAAAAGTTTATAACTCAATATGACTTTGTTTGCCTTTTTTGTACAAAGCATGGCTTTGAATAAAAGTTAGGTACGTTTTGAAGTAGGCACTCGTATCCGAGGTAACTCTTTGTGTTATCACAGTTCTGTGTAAATTTTCTCGGATAATCGGCAAAATTGTTTTCCCTCTCCCATTTACACTTTCACAATAAAAATAATGACGGAAGATTTCGTTTGGATACTATGTAAATGTTATTTAATAAGTTTGATATTTTTCATGCACGACTAAATAATTGTGTATTTAATTTTAAATTTACTGTGTCAATGTTATTCCCTTTCAGTGAGTTTAAATTATTATATAATGTCTCAAATGATGAATATAAATAATATTTGTGATATACATAATACATAATATGTACTCGTATATGGGCTAGGTGTATATTCTAAAATAGCGAGTGTAGCTGGTCATATGCATGTTCTATTTCATATAACCTTTCAGCGTGTGAAGTAGAACGTAAAATACAAAACAAATCAAACAAATATAAACCATATTTTATTCTGACATCGCCTATATTAATTCTCAAAAGTCAAATTCGAGGCAATTCTATTGATACCGAAAGTCAGTTTCTCAGCAGTCAAGGGAAATCGACCAAACTAAAATAAATGGCGCATAGTTCGAACCTTTCAGGGAGATGAAATTCCGGGTCATCCCCTACCTCGATATGATCAAATAAACCCACCCCCATCTTGAACGTCTTTCGAAACAACTGAGACGTCATGTGGATATCCATGAATGTATATAAATTGTAGGATTATAAATTTACTCCCTTTCTACATAACTACTCTCTTTCAATTTTCTAAATCGTAAAATATGAATGGCTCGGAAAAATAATCAGTTGATTGTAAGTACACGTATCGGAGCCAAAAAAGTTGCGCTCATATAAGATTTGGCAAATCCGACAAAGTTATATATATATGTATCTACCCATAGTTTTATTACTTGTGTATTTTGTGGATAAAAATGATACCATATAAATCTAAATTCCATTATTTATTACTTACTTGTAATTTAATAGCCCGAATGCATATTTTGTAAGAAAATTTCAGTTATAGACATACTTTGTTAAAGAAGGCGACGTTAGTAGAATAATAAAGTGTTCAGAATCGTGCTCTATCGATACTAGCGCCTTCCTTTTTGTCTCCTGATGATTGATGGGGCCTGTTGTTGCTCAGTCAACATTGACTTGATATCTGATCCTATACGAGCTTCAAATATTTTGGTAAAAATAATATACTGTGACATTGTTTATAGGGTGATAGTGATGAATTGGTTTCTCAGATCATCCATTATACCGTTTTTACTACATTATATTGCTTCTTATTAAATTTATAGTTTTTTTGAAGTAATACTTCTTTTGATGAGTTATGAAAATAAGTGTTTTTTTTACGATGCGACAGATTTTAGGGTAAACTTAGTGGCTATTGGCTACAGTGTGAAGTTAGTCCCGGTGTCTGTCTGTAATCAAACCTTGTAAGTTATATTCGACCCACTTCCCAGAAGCCGATTGTGATGAACACATTGGCACACACGTTTGTTTCTCGTGACAGCACAGTTACCCTAATGACGCGATTTTTAATCCAATATGGCGGCCGTTACAATATACCTAGCGATTTATCATTTCCATAGTGACCCTTATGATCAATGGGCTGGGCAACAAATAAAAGGGCTTGATGAGTGAAATACAATAAGCAAAGTTATGTTATTGTAAATTCAATATGGCGGAGTTCCAAAGATGACGGACTGTTTTTTTTATGCACAGCCATGATATGGATATCAAATGAAAGGGCTTGATGAGCGAACCACAATAAGCAAAGTGACTTCATTGTAAATCCAATATGGCGGACTCCCAAAGATGGCGGATGTTTTTTTGCACCCCCATGATATGAACATCAAATGAAAGGGTTTGCTGAGAAAAATACAAGACAAACAATAAAAAACATAAAAACACACATTAAAAAAAACAAGATTTTATGTAAATGCTCTAAAAATACAAAGAAGTTCTTTGTATTTTTATAGTACATAAGTGCACACACTGTTATTTGAAGACTTTCCAAATAATATTACTTGATATTTTGTATGAAATACTTATCTTATGAGCTTTTCTACCTCACCAGTTAACAATTTGTGCCATACAATCATGTTTTGAACGTTCATATCCTCTATTTATCATACATTCATTGGATTTTATTTGTGACGGATATTGAAGTGACGACTTATTTCCGTTTATTATATAAACAATAATGTTTTTTTCCGAGGCAATATTTCTGCCTTTTAAATCAAAGATTTTAGATATTTCATATCATTATTTTAATAAGTAACGTACCTACGACCTAATTTTAATTATAGCTAATGATTCCGAGCTCACTCATAGTATATGTATATGTTGTAGCTAAGTTTTTTTTTATGTATCCCTTCACATCGCGCTATTATACTATCGAAACAATCGAAGCGTAAAGTAAAAGGAAACTAATGACAGAAGTTTAAGTTGGTATATATGTTGGTCACGTCCCTCCGATAGAACTGCCCTTTGTTTCTCTTTGATTGATGTCCCTCGTTTTACTTCTTCATGATTTCTTACTTTGACGGGCAAATTTCCGAGAGTCTTTTGTTGAAAACTTTCTTGTTTGTTGACGAAATGGGTCGAACATTCAATTGCTTATCAGTTTGCTATTAAATTTGTTTTTAAAGCTAACGACTAGTGAAATTTGTTTTGCCTTTTGTTGACAATGGCGGTTTGATAAGCTGCCGGGGGACGGCGCGAACGTGCCAAAATGTCTGTTCATTTTGTGATAGCTAAACTGTGTTGAATTTTTTTGGTGTTCGTAATTTTTTTTTAACAAACACTAAAGTTCTTCTGCGGCATCGATAATAATATTTATTTTTTAACTAATAAGGTAGACCCATTTCAAAATCAACTTGAAAGTAATTATTCTATTTACAGAGTAAAATATTTTTGTTCAAATTTTCATAAAGCTACTCTTATATTTATTATATATATCCATTAAAAAAAGAATTTAGATCCGTTCAAAAAAGGTCAATTATTATGTGTGTATGTGTACAACTTTGTGCATGCTATTAACATGCACAAAGAATCATGCACTCGAATAGAGAACTCTCCTTTTTTCGTAGCCAAATGATTAAAACCGTCCGTATGTCACAGCTATTTTACTCAAAACTAAAGAAACTACATGGCAAAAATTTTATAGGAAGATGTTTCATATAAAGCTATAGACAAAATGATTAGACATTTAATAGAGAAAATGCTAGACATTCCAAAAAATAAAATACACAGGGATGGTACTCTTTATATGTGACGGAGGTGAGATTTTTTTAAGTCCACATAAGCGTGTAGGGTATCAATAGACAGGTCATTAAAATTCAGGTGATGCTTAACTCACTTTTTTGTTCAAGCCAACAGTTTCAGAGTTATTTGCTTCTAAAATCATAAACATTTTGTTCCCCTCTTCTAACTTTTGAAGTATGAGTCGGGAAAATCTGAAACAAAAGTTAAAAAACTCTTCCAACGAAATTATTTGGAGAAGTATAAAGGTATGGGATATATCCAATTTCACGCGTACTGCCGCAAAGTCATCTTTGTTTCTCACATTAAAACTATGAAATACAAACTTATTTATGCCGTCAATAAAACTAAAATTGTTGATGGGTAATGCCTCGGTGGTGTAGTGGCTAGCATGTACGGCTGCCCACCCGGAGGTCCTGGGTTTGAGTCCCGGGTCGGGCCAAGTTTAGTTATTGAGTCTTTCTGTATAGTAAGTCTCAGTAACAGACCGGAGTTGGGAAGTTGGTGGTGTTTCACCCCCGTGCCTCGGAGAGCACGTAAAGCCGTCGGTCCTGCGCCTTAACTCTCACCGGTCGTGTCGAGTGGTCGTCCCACCGGAGTATGAGAGTGATAGGAATAGAGAGTGCACCTGTGTCTGCGCGTACACTTGAGCACTATAATATCTCCTGCGCAGTTGGCTAATCTCAATGAGATTGGCCGCCGTAGCCGAAATCGGCTAGGAGATCATCATCATCATTTTATTGTTGAATGTCGCGTACAAATAGACAAATATTTTTTACTACTGTGGGGTAGTTATTAAATTTATTTAACAACTTGACTTTGTAGAAACTAGCCATTAAAAATAAAATACTCAACCAGTTTTGTATAAATAAACGTGATATTACTACTTAATTCAACACATGACATATTCTCATAGTTTTCGTGATTTATACAAATAAGGAAATAGAAAAGTTAAATCCACTTCCACGTAATATGTAATTTTGTTAACAGCTGTTATAGGTACATTTGGAAATGTCTATAACATAAAACGTGTGGTTAGATCGGTATCATCCTTAAATAAACTTTGTGAACGTTCATAAACTTTGTGATGTATAATATTTTGTAAAAAGAGCGAGATAATAATTAAAGTATTTTATATTTTTTTATCTGGAACCGTTCAAATCCGTTTTAATCTGCGAAGTACTATCTGATGTGAAAAAATCTAACCTAGATGTTATAGTTATTACTAATACTAGGTAAAGTCGCTAAAACTAAACAAGACATGGCCTTATAAAATATACTATTATTTTAATGATATATGTTGTTTTAACGGTTAGTATATAATAGATATTAATTATTATATATATGTATACATAGGTATGATGAGTTGTTGTGGGTTGTGTTATAACGTGTTTTCCCGTGGGAATGTGATAATATCCCGTGGTAAGTAGCCTATATCATTCTCCAGCCCTCCAACTACATATCTGCACACAAAAAATCAACGCTAATCCGTCACTGTATCGACATGAAAAAACTAACAAACATATTTTCACATTTATAATACCTATTAGTACACAAGTATAGTAAAACATGTAATAGCGAAATATTAGAACAATCCTTCTAAGAGATAAAAAAAGAAGGATTAGCTTTATGTTACCTTATTCAAAGGTTTTGAGATTCGCTCGCACGTGGCTTTGAGAAAAATACTCTATGTACCTTTCACTCGAATCCGCTACCTGCTAGTAGAGCTGTTGAAAGCGGTTGAAGCCGTTCTTTTTCTATCCCCCTATGGGAAACCTTATCCTTTTTCAGGATAAACGCTATATGATGCCTGACCATACTCCATTTATTTCTACATTTTACAGGTGTTGATTTACATAATTTGTTACATTAAGAAGGCACCGAGTTTTTTATTTTAGTAGGACGACAGCGGGCAGGGGAGAAGTGTGGATAGGATGGACAGAACGCGTGCGAATTTAGGTATTTCCATCGTATTATTAAAACAAATACACATTTTGAAAATGTAAAGTGTATACGATATAGAAAACGTATAGTTCCGTTATTATAAAAAAACTGATAAACTTCCTTGAATTATTTACGCTGCACTAAGGGTTTATTTTGTTTTTTAGATATCATTTTAGATTTTTTTCTATCGAGGAAACTACAAGTTATCGTGTTTCTGAAGTGTATGATTTATAGAATAAATCCTTAAATATCTTACATATTAATTGGATAATTAAAGTTTAAGTAATAACAATACAGCAAGGGATCAAACGAACCCCATTTTTTTCTTAATTCCTCGGTGTGCCCTTAATATGACATACTTATCTATATAACAGATTTATAACGAAAAAATATTCGGCTGATATACAAAGATTTTCCAATTAAAATTCTTTTATTACATTACTACACGCATATTTTGTTATTTATATCCAATACCAGAGGCAATGAATATAGTACATAGTTTGTCTCGGGGGAATTGTTCGTAGAACAGTTGTAAACTCTCAGCAGTATTATACAAAATTGCAGAATCAGACGCTGGAAACACTTGCCAATTTAGAGATACGTTTAATTAGTTATTATCTTTTTAATGTTGCTGTGATAAAAAAATATGCTTTGCTATTTTATAGGATTATAAATACTTATGATCTCCTTATTAAGTTACACTATAAGAATACATAACACAATTTATGTAAATATCATATTTGTTAGTTATTCAAAACACATATAGGTTTGTCGTGGCAAAAATAAATATTTTTATGCAAAATCGTCTAAATATTAAGTAGTATAAAAAATAAAAACTAAGCGTACCATGAAAATCCCACTAAAGTTTATAAGAAACATACAAACAGTTAACGATATAGTATTTTTCACTTTAACATAATAGAACAATGTATCAAAATAATGTCATATAATATTGCTTAAGGCAAGAACTACTATTACGATTCTAATATATTTTCATAGAGCGCCCTAACAAGAATACTGTGTACACAAACGAAGTACATAATACTTGGCAAGAGGCAATTTTATCTAGTTTTTGCCAGAAAAAGTTTTTCTATCAACGCACGAACGCAAAATTTATTGTGAATTTTTCGCTGGGACGTAACTTCCTCGGCTGCCTACACTATATAAACTACACATGTCACTACCCACTCTACCTGCCTCACTTCCTGTCGACATGAATAATAGCATCTAGTCTATTGAAATCCCACTTATATACATTTACATACTACATTTACTTATAATAAATTATAGGATTGCTAATGTTATTTTCCTAAAATATTCCTATGATGATGCCGTTTATGTTCTTTCCAAATCATTAAAAATCATTTAATCGTGAAAAGATAACAAAAAAACGGAAAAAAGAAGATACTCTCGCAATAAGTGACTCATTTTAGAAAAATTTACGTTTTTAAAATGTTAATTAATTCTTATATATAAACAACTAACTAGCATTGGCCGTGGCTCCGCACGCGTTCAGATGACTAAAAACCAAATTCTTAGGTTTTACATATTAGTATACTCTTACATTACAGTTTTTGTATTTTCTCTGAAATGAGATATTTTTCCGCGGTAAAAAGTATCCTATATGTTGACCCGGATAATCAGCTATGACCACACCAAATTTCATCAAAATCCGTCCAGTAGTTTTTCTGTGATGCGGTAACAGACAGACAGGCAGACAGACAAAAATTCTAAAAACTATAGATTCGACCTCTGTATCGATAATAATGTCTATTTCAATAAGATTTTCCAAAAAATATTTAATGTACAGATTTGACTCACAATTTTATTATATGTATAGATGTCACTAGCTATATAAGCTTTTTAAAAGATAGAATGGGAATGAATTAATTTTTAAACATAACAAGATACGAAAACAATAAAATTTCATTTTCAGATTGAATATTCAAGAACAAAGTGAAAATTTATAAATTTCTTCAATAGTTTAGAGTAAAAACGTATTTCATATATTCTTTATACGAGTACATGCCGAACCAACCCTCATTACCAACCCGAAAATGCTCGAAAGATAAAAACTGTACGTGACAAAATATAAACATAAAAGGAAATTTTATATTTCGGTCAATTTTGTTTGATATACGATTGTATCCTTATGCATTGTGCGGGACCCTTGTAACAGCAAATAGACCGCGTACTAAAAAAGACAGAATGATGTTTATGTAAACTTGTATTTCCCTACAGAAGCATGTTCTTCAAATTTGATATCATTTCTTAGCGCCTGTGTGAAAATATATTGGGGTGTATGCAAACGGACCCGATAGGGTTATGATGGGGGCCCTCTGCCTAATGAGAAATACGTCCCTTGCTTCTTGAACAACGCTGGACATGAGTCCGAAAATGTACGATTGTTAAAGGCCTCCATTTAATTTTATATAGCCATCATCGTCGCCATTACGTAACTCCTTCGAGTGTAGACCCACCTTCATTAGGTTTAGTGTTGCTCCGTGCCCTTTTATTCATTGCTCTTAAGATCGCAGCATTAGTTACAAGAATGTTTACCATTTAAGGTAATTGTTTGTTTTCATAGAACACTCCGAATTGTTTGTTCGGCCTATTTAGTACGGTGTATTACATTGATTGGATTGGTTAGAATCAATGAGTATCCTTGATTAAGATTAAGTGTTTGTTAATAAAATCAAATATACCTATACTTTCTATACAATTTGCTCTAATTTTGGCCAGCGGACTTTTAATTTAATCGATATAAATTTTACACGCGACATCGCTTTACTTGGGTTCGTCCCTAGTTTCCTTAAAATAGCCTATGTGTTACTCCAGATCATAGTTTATTTGTGTACTAAATTTCTTCCTAATCCGTCCAGCCGTTTCAGCGTAAAGGAATAAGCAAATACACATATGTAGATACGTCGCCATTATTATCTATACATATAATAAAAGTGTACAGGTCGAATGTCTGTACATCGAAAAAGATGCTAAAACCTGAGTCAGGGGGATGTAAGAAGAGAAATAGAACAAATCCAGATTTATTTTATTTTATTGTTTCTCTGTCTGTTTGTATGTTTGTACGGGCTAATCTCGGAAACTGTTAGACCGATTTTAGTGAAATTTTACATGGTGGTACCTCATATCCCTGGTCAATATTTTAGATACCTTTCATCTCGGAAAATTAAAGAGTCCCAGTGGCATAGTTGAAAAATTATAGTAACTTATACAGCTTAATACACAAAAACGTATGCACCTAATGTCATAAAATTTTGCTGATACTTTATATTGCTGGTCAAACAATGTGTATTATAAAATTTATAAGTCCCATAAAAGTGACGGGTTCCCGCGGGAAAGAAAAACATTACAAAAGCACTGTCTAGCATAGCGTCTTTCATACTAAACTAATTGTGTGTGACGGACGTCACTTTGACCTAAGGCAAAGGCAACTTTTTATCCCGGAAAAATATACGCTTCCCGTAACTTATCCCAGGTTTGTTTTTGTTTCCCTAGATGCGAACCCGAGCGATATTACCTTGTTATTTATACACATATAAAAATAAGAGAAACAGAAATTTTACACTTTCCTTCGCTAGCACTCAAAATGCGATATACTAACAGACTTTGAATTTAATTCCATTAAGACCCTGTTATAGAGGGACCTCGTTTTAAACTACTTCGTTTTCATTTAACTTTACGAAGTAAAAAACCAAGGAGATACGGCTTCGCAAATTGAGCGTAACTTTTTCGTCAAGTAATATTATTACAACAAACGTAAAGGAGACCCATTTGTGTGAACGCTATTCACAGTTTGTTATTTATCACGCAGCAAAAATAAACATTTGAAAACACACAAAGTACATATAAATTATTCTCTTTCGTAATGTTTCTAAGGAAATTTTAGATTACTTATACTTACATAATAATATGAGGTTTTAAAACTTAGTCAGTTTTATAGTACTCGTATTTAAGCTGTCGCTATGTAATTTAATCAAACAATGGAAAATCTGATGTGATGTGGTGTAATTATTGGTATTTATACCTACTACTCAAAAAATGGCTAGTATATACGATTGCAGGTTCTGAGTTCGAATCCCGGTTTTGGGCCAAATTAGTTATAAGGGTTTTCTTTGAAGAAGTTCTCATAAGGTCAGTCTTAAGAAGTCTTAACGTGTAAGTAACCATTTGTGCACTATAATATCTCCTGTGCAGTTGGTTAACCTCAGTGTGAACGGCCGCCGTAACCGAAATTCGGTCTCCAGAGTTCTTTTTTATTTTTAGATAAGGTTGTGCTCTAGCCGTGATCACGCTCTTTCTCCGAAATATACTAAAAAATCGGTTAAGTGCGAGTCGAATCGAACACGAATGGTTTTTATTAATATGACTTTTAGTCTATGTATGTAGTATATTACCGTCGATGATCGATTACGAACGTTAAAAAATGTTTCTTGTATTTTTATATTTTTATTTATATTATTTGTTGTTATAGCGGCAATAGAAATACATAGGTACTCTCTGAAAATTTCACCTATTACGGTTCTTGAGATACAGCTCTCTGACAAACGGACGGACGGACAGAGGGACAGCGGAGGCTTAGTAATAGGGTTCCGTTGGCACCCTTCGGGTACGGAACCCTAAAAACAATATTAATACTACATAAAATATTTTTTTAACGGAATCAGAAAGTTAGTTGTGAATAAAATATTGTTATATTAGTGATATAAAGCTGTTTAGAATTTCATAATGGAATCCTAATTAATATTCTGGTTCTATAAATGTTGTTATCGATCTGTTAATTATCACCCGAGGGCGGACTTGAGTTCTCGTTTCAAAGTCACATAAAGTCGTATATTTACTTTATAATTTTTATTGTTTTTACGAAATTTGCTTCAACTATCACAAATTGAATCCTTTTTGATGTACACTATCGCACTGTCTAAACTTCTTAGGTAACTTCCAAGTTTGTAAGAGCATCATCGAAATCGAGTCAACAATAGTAAAGTTTACTACAAAAAATATAAAATAATAACTTGTGCAAGACATTAAAACCTTATTTTGGCAACTTAGGCCAGCGTTGTTTTCCAACAAAATACTGTTTACAAAGAAGCCACGGGATTAAAGGATTTTCTATATTACTCGAGTCAACATTTTTATTTTTCGCCCTCTGTGCCTTATAAAACTTATTATAAAAACGCCTTTGAATTTCATATTAAGAAATAAAGCACCATAACCTAATTTTTGGCTGCAACTAAGTCATAGAAAAAGATATTTTTTTTGAACAAATTTATTTAAAACTACATATTTATACAAACATTATATATACATAGGTAGATAGATGTATTACATTATCTAAATATTTTTTTTTAATTTACATATATTAATTCAATGTTATCCTCACTTATCTAGGTGCATCCCTAGGTCCTAACAGTAACTAGATTAGTCAATCTGTATATTAAATTTCATCACAATCTGTCCAGCCGTTGAAGCGCACCGGAGTAACAAATATATACACACAGACATACAAAGCATTTATAAATGTAGTCTGGTAAAAGTAAGCAACGATCCAAATCGATCGATTCATAATGACCAAATTCAAGATGTACGATAAAGCAACTACTAACTGAACTGGTGGATGTTTGCACTGGCGCGGCGCCGCCGACGTTGTTTGTGAACCACTAGCCGATTGTCCCGGTCATTACCTGTACATACATTAGTACGTTTATCAATATTCCATCTAAAACATTTGTATGGTAAAATTTATTTGTCATGAATCGATAGAGTTGAAAATCTATACATATAATAAAATTCTAACTAAGCCGAATCTGTACATTAAATATTTTTTTAAAAATCTTATACTACACATTATTTTCGATACAGAGGCCGAATCAATAGTTTTTAGAATTTTTGTCTGTCTGTCTGTCTGTATGTTACCGCATCACGGAAAAAGCACTAGAGGGATTTTGATGAAATTTGGTATGGTAATAGCTGATTATCCGATTCAACATATAGAATACTTTTTGCCGCGGGAAAATGTCTCATTTCTGAGAAAAAAATACAAAAACTGCAATTTAAGAGTATACTAATATGTAAAACCTAAGAATTTGGTTTTTGGTCATTTAAATGCGGGCGGAGCCGCGGGCAATGCTAGTAATAAATATGTTGGGACATTAACACACAGCACCATCAAGTTCTATGGTAAGCTACGAGGCTTGTGTTATGGATACCAAGATAATTGATACACTACATATATATATACTTAAATACTTTAATATGTATATATTATAAATATAAACACCCATGACTAGAGTACAAACATTTATGGTCATTACACAAATGAATGTCCCATGCGGGACTCGAACCCACGACCGCTGGCACAGCAATTAGGGTCACTACAAACTGAACCAAACGTGTCTTAAAATAGTAGATATTAGTCTTGTTAAAATATGAATATAATTTATTTGTTTTGTAGTTAAAATGACCCGATAAAATTGATGATAAAACGAATTGTTTATTTAGCGTATCTACTCTATTATTAGTACAAGTCCTTTATTAGAAGCAGATATTTAAATATGAACGCCAACAAAAAATACTATCTGCTTTATCGTATTTACACAAACTGAATACTAGAAAATAAAAAATTAAAACGTAATTTATGATTTAAAATTCGTTGTTTAATAAAAACAACTCTTTTTGATTTTTTTTTATTAAAATAAATTGTAACGCTGTGGGTTTTAATTTTTTCCATACCATACTCTTTTTGATTATTATAACCTTTTGAAAAACAGCCTATTTATTAGGATGCTTAAGATGACTATTTTATAGATTTTTATTTGATTTGATAGGTATGTTAGCTTCTACCATAAGTCGAAACGTTGAAATCTACCATCCAGCATGAAGTTTTGATACTGGCGAAGAACAAATTAATAAAGCACTAACATAAGGATACATAATTACCGTCCCTATGTCACAAGGGAAAGACTAGAAATAAAAATCATCTTTTGCTATAATACCTGGTCCTTTCTTAATATTTTTGAAGTTATACATCTTTGGCACGTTTGGAAAAAAATATGAGAATATTTGTACGATGTACGACAGCCAAAAAGCGACATGATTAATGACTTTTATTGCTTTTTTTTTTCTGTTACGGCAAAGAAGTACAACTTCTTACGTGCGTACATAAGTACACAGTACACGTTTTATTTTCAGCTTTCATATCTTCACTTAAGGATCCTATCATATAGCCTCTGTATATAATATATAAAACCTCAATAAGCGCTTGAACAATTAAAATCGTATGTTTTCAAAAATAGACCGGACACGTGACAGTTGCATTTTGGATTTCCAAACGATACGCGTTGTATTGTTCTACGAAGATAAATTACTGGGACAATTTCCGCTTGTGGAACACGTTTCATCTTTACGCTCGGATTAAAAATATTACCGGCGCTTTAGAACGTATGCCTGATGACTGACACAGACCTTTTCGAAATCGAAACACAAAATTTTCAAAATTAAAACGATTTATGTTATGATATATTACTAATATCTCGTATTCATATAATATATTTTTTTCTTTACTTATTAGGTTAAAGATATAAAACAATTTAAAGACAATTCAAGGTATTTACGCATATACTTTTGTGCACATATCATTTGTCAAGACCGATATGATATAAAGCCATGCAAGGATGCCATAGGTAGCGCACTAGCTATTTACAAACCCCTTACTTATGGACAAAAATTAGTCATATTCTCGTTTGGTTTAGTGCCAAAAAGAACCTCAACATCTAGACCCAATAGGCTACGCCATGGTTGAGTTAATAATAAATTTATATTCCAAGAGGGCAGAACGTCTGGTAGACTATCTACTGCTACTATATAATATAATTATAATATTCATTACGTAACGTCAGCTTCGCGTTTGTGAAGCCGCGACTTCTAGCGACATCCCGCTAAAGCTTTTAGCTTAAACGTAGCTTAAATAGAACTTAACGCTTATTACTATTTCATAGTAAAATGTTTCTATTAGTATTCTCTACATTATAATACCTGTTATAATAATATACATAAGTACGCCAATAAATATATTTCATAATATCCTATTATATAAGGAAGAAAACAAAAGCTACTTATGAAATTCTGCAGTTAATGTCTGTTTTGGCCGAATAAATTTCAATCGCCTTTGTAGTATTGCCATCTGCGGTTTATAGTTATAGCTAACTCTTTGCATGAGGCATACTTAAACTTTAAGTTAGTGGTCACAAGAAATGTTATATTGAAAACTATATCCGATATCAGCTTTGTAATATCTTGTTACAGAATTTAAGTTTTTCTTTAAACTTTATAATTTTATCACGTCTACTTACAAATACATGTTTCCGAAATGTTTAAGATACTCAGTGGGTGCTTAGATAATTGAAGTTATATTTGTATATTATATTACACTTGTATATGATGCTTCCATAAATATTTCAATATTTACCTATTCTCTTGCCAAGTTGGCAGAGCAGATCTTACTTTATCATATATACATATAATAAAATTCTAACTAAGTCGAATCTGTACATTAAATATTTTTTGGAAAATCTTGTTGACATAGTCATTATTATTGATACGGGGGCCGAATCTATAGTTTTGAGAGTTTTTGTCTGTCTGTCGGTCTGTCCGTCGGATTAAATAAAATACTTTCTTCTTACTTTGCTACTACTATGTCTAGGCAAAAAATGGAAAAATAAAACATTAAAGACTAAGAGTAAAAACCGACTTCAAAAAAAAAACAGTAAAAAGTAAATATAATTGATTGGTAGTACTTTCCATTTCCTATAGATACCTAATTAAATATTTTCGAAGTAAAATGCCAGCCGATACAAATCAAAGCACACTGACGTCGAAAATATTTGATTAGGTATCTATAATAAATAAAAACTTAATCTGGCTGAAATCATATTTAGAGGCTCGCTCGTTCTTTGTTGCTGTTAATGGTTTTCAATCTGAGTACGTCAGATTACATCTGGTGTGCCTCAGGGCTCACATCTAGGTCCCGTATTGTTTAACATTTTTATTAACGACATATCCAATTGTTTTCTGGCATCTTCTGTGTTTATATATGCTGATGATTTAAAATTCGCAAAAACTATTGATTCTCCGAGTGATTGTAAGCTTCTTCAAGATGATTTAGAAAGACTTATGCAATGGTGTGAAATTAACGGTGTGAACTTAAATAAGGAAAAATGTTATCAAGTAAAATTTACTCGAAAATCAAGTTACGTTACGTATAAATACTATATAAAAGAATATGCTTTAGAGACGTTGGAAGTTATTAAGGATCTGGGGGTAACTTTCGATAAAAAAATGACTTTTCTTCCCCATATAGAAAATATAGTAAAACGTGCTTCTAAAATGCTCGGATTTGTTATACGTAACACTAAAATTTTTAAAAGTTTACAAATTAAAAAGCTCCTTTATTTTAGTTTGGTTAGGAGTATCTTGGAGTATGGTTCAGTTGTCTGGCGTCCTCACTACGCTACGCATATCCTAAGACTGGAACGTATTCAGAAACGATTTCTGTGGCATCTGGTTTTCAGTGCCGGTAAAGCCAAGAAAATTTCTTCTTACAAAGAAAGGTTGGCCTTCTTCCGAATGACTGCATTGTATGAACGCCGGGAACTTCTGGATATTTTGTTTACTCATAAATTACTGAACGGCTTTATTGATTGCCCCAAATTGCTAAATAAATTTAGCCTAAGAGTTCCAGTAAGAATACCACGTAAGCCTATTGCTCCACTTTGTCCTCCACTTCGCCGAACGATCCTAGGTGCCAATTCCCCAGTCCCACGGTTATGTAAGACTCTAAATTCTTATAGCATAGATGTCGACATATTTGCTGATTCCTTAGCCAATTTCCGCAAAACCATTAGCAACAAATTCTTAAATAAATGCATTGATAGTCTTAAATAATGTTATAATTGCTAAATTAATGTCACTGTGTATCTGCTCATTGATTAATAAAAAAAAAAAACTACTTACTTCTAAAATATATCTATTTTGTATAATATTTTAAGAAACTTTATTTTTGTGCATGCTGTGTTTATTTGTAAGTAATCACTACATTTAGTTCCTAATTTTTAGTTGTATTTTTTTTTTTTATATTGTGTGTATTATTGTAAGTGATTGTAAATAAACCTAATAAATAAATAAATAAAATAAATAAAACTACCAATCAGTTATTTTTAACGTTTTAGTGTTTACTTTTAATAAATACTGTGAACGTCTAAAAGCTGTTATCATTAATATTTTACGTTCAAAGGTCTTATTTATAGCTTAGAAACGCTTACCTTGAAAATATATATTACCTTTGTATAAGGAAATCTAATTTAGTCCGATTCGTTACATGCATAAAATACAATAGCGTCTCTATTGAGACCAAAATTGCAACTAGATTGATTTACAAATTCACATAGCTACCTGTCTAGCTTTAATATCCAAATTATATGAGACACCTGAGGCGCTACAGCTGACACGATAACAACGTATTTGATAACTTATACCTTACTAGCAAGTCATCCTGCTCACCCTGGTACTGCTCTGTTTCGTTCCTAGGTACGTTTTAACAGTTATTATAGATTTCTCAGAGATAAGATATTTTACCGCAATAAAAAGTATCCTGTATGTTGACCAGGATAATCAACTATAATCATACCTTATTTCTTTAACCGTTTTTCTTTATTTTTAACCAAATTTTATCAAAATCTATCCAATGGTTTACTCGTGATGAGTTCCCATTCAGACAGACAAAAATTCTAAAAACTATAGATTCGGCGTCTGTATCGATAATAATGACTATTTCAATAAGATTTCCAAAACCTATTTAATGTATAGATTCGACTTAGTTACAATATTATATTTATTATTACTTGTTATAATTACTTGTGTAGATAAATGTGTAAGCGATTATTTTAATTGTTATAGTTATATTTCATTGATTAAACAACTTGTTATATATTAATTAAAACATGTAACATGCTAATCAATCTGAGTATTTCATTTTCATCCTCTTATACGTAAACCTTTAATTCTGATTAACATATTGAATAATTCTGAACATTTTAGATATTTCTCGGATGCTGTATCCCTTGTGGATATAAAGTAATGACTCAACCTAGCTTTCCCCTTTGATTTGTAAAATGTTGTGAGCTCAGTAACATGTTTTTGTACTTACTAGCGATGTAATGATGAATGATTTTAGGGTTCCGTCAGACCGTCTCAGTACATATATGTAAACAGATATATTGATACGGGACCCTTGTTCCACGAAGCAATTCGGACTTAACTGGTATTTCTTATTTAGGATTAATTTAAAAACTGCATGACCGACTTTTCAGACTTTAGGTCAGCGTCAATTCTATCCGACAGGCCTTTATTTTAGATGGTAATCATTGTAACCAGAGACTAAACAGGCCAACCCTTTTAGAGATGAAATATCAATATAAACTGCGCCTAATATCAAAGTTGAGCTACTGAGGAGACCCTTATTAATTTGCTGTTATATATATACTAAGTAAGGTTTATTTCAGACATATTTTTTATTAACATAGACATTTCACTTTCACTAAAGCTTTTTATTATCGCAAAATCGTTTTATTACTACGCATTTTATATTAAACATTTTGTACGTAGCGATTTTATAATACACATTTATCTAATACTTTCTTAGATTCACGTGAATATTTGACATTTTAAATCAAACTATCTTTTCGGATTCGGATGACTTTTTACTAAAAACATGGTCACGGAAGAAATTTAAATGCTTAAGACGTCTCAAAAGTTGATATATAGTTGTTACAGACAGTATCTATGCACAAACATTATTTTCCTTGGTGTTTATTTCTATAGTGTGTGGCTAATATGTGTAACTAGTTTTGGCTTTCGATTCCCACTCGCTTATTCGATGAATACTGTCTGTACTACACGAGAATAGCATAACTATTTAAAAGTAATATTTTTAATATAATTTCAAATAAATTTTACTTTCTTATAATATTGTAATAAGTATACATAATACCATTTATTATGAAAAAAAAATAAAGGCGTTATCTTTATTTAAAATATACATCTTAATTTAATACCAGAATTAAAATACGAACTCAACGCGGTGAAAGAGGGAATCGCCGAGCTGAGTGGGAAGAAAATTTGAGAGTTACGAGCGCGTGGCGACGTGGCGAAGCGTCGCCACGCCAACAGCCGATTTAGCCCGCAGAATTAAATGTTTCATATCAAAAGTATTATATATAAATATATTTCACATTATTCCTTTGTTGTTGTAACAGCATCCAATAGCAAATAAAAACTCAGCGGGGCTTTAGAACGGAATACTAGTGTCGCTTGCTTAAGCACATTCTTATTTAATTTGCAGAAAGGCAAAAGGGTGGATGGGCCCTTAAATGTTTTCCACGTCCCTACCTATTTACAAGTCGCTATTTACAGGGGGCTTAAACGAGATTCTCCTCAATTCAGATTCAATTTACCGTCAAAATGGACGTTACGTCTTCCTTGCTGATGTATTCCCATGGCGAATACTCACGATAACTTCTTAGTTTGTAAGGAAGCAATAAGCTTTTGTATCACTTTGTGGTTTTTATCGTCGCTTAATCTAGCTAAATAAAATGTAATTTGTGTAACAAATTAATATAGTTTCGTTTGTTTTAATCATATATGTAGTTTTGTAAATACTAATATTATAAATGCGAAAGCTATTCGGCCTGTTTGTATATCCGTCTGCTTTTTAAGCTGGTGAATTGATTACAATTTCATTGGGTGAAAATAAAAATAAAAAAAAACACAATCTAAGAGCGACAAAAAAGGTTTTTACGCTGAAATTGTATTACTTATAGAATATAAATACTTTGATCTTCATGTTAGAATAAATTAAATTTAATAGAAAATACTGTGGAGCACTAAATAAACTAGGAAATAAATATTAAATAGCAGTAAAAATTCTACTTACTACTTATAAGTATTCACTTGACCAATGAAATCTTTACAAATATCTACATAAATTATAATGTATTCAACCTTTTTTTTAACGTCCCACTGCTGGGCACGAGCCTCCCAATACGAGGGGGATCAGGCCATAGTCCACCACGCTGGCCAGGTACGAGTTGGCGGACTTCACAAGTCTTTCGAAAATTTGCTAGGTTCTCTCAGACATGCAGGATTCCTCACGATGTTTTCCACTGTAAGGCAAGCGGTACTCATGCTAGAAATGATTATCACATGAAAATATTAGAGGTGCGAGACTCAGGATGTGAACCCGCATCACTCGGTTTCCCAAGCGAGAGAGTTACCACTGGGCTACTACTGCCTACTAAAGAATTCTTTAAGAGTATTATAAGTTATAATACTCTTAAAGAAAACACAAGTAAAATAATTACCTACATTCTCTTGATATCAGTTGCGTGGCTCGCGACTATATCTACAAAACGCGCAGGCAACAGGAAAATTCTTTGAATACTCACGAAGATAAAGGGGATCCTTTAACGTGTATTCTACTTTCATTATGTATGAAAGAAAATGTTTGAATATTAGTACACTAATGTTTGTTAGAAGCCAACGTTTTGTTAGTGTCTAATATAACTGAAGATTAATTTACACATATTGCGTCTGTACTTTTCTTCACCATATAATATTTTTCATAAACAATGTGGCGTTTTCTTTTCCTAAACCCTTTTTGTCTGACTACTATTATAATTGGGAATATTTGTTTATATGTGTATAAATCGCATATTTGTAAGTCTTTCACGCTGAAACGGCTGGACCGATTTGGATGAATTTTAGCATAAAGACCTGGAGTAACACACTTTGTTATCTAAGAACGCACTCGAGCAAAGTGAGGATAAGTCATTAGTATTAAGTGTACGAAATTATATGTTTCTTCGTAGGTCTACAATAATCGAATTGCCATGGCATCAATAATTAAAAACTTTAATTTTTCTCACACTGCCGACTATGTAGACTTTTAGTAACTTTATATGAAATAAAAATGATATGCTATACGTTATACGTAGGTAAAAAACCATTTCCTGTTTCTACACTTGTTGTCCAACCCTGCACGCGGAGCTGTTTAAGATGCTAATTCAATAACTCCCTACTTGGCTTGAAACCAAGTCGCTTTACAAATCGGCTTAAAATAATATCGGGACAAAGAGTAAGTTGAATTAGTGTCAATTTACACTTCTAAGTTTGTTTTGAATTTTAATGGATTTCTTGCTATTGTTACCGCATTTCATTGGAAATGTTCTATTTAATTTACTTGTAATTTTGGATTTGTTTTGTGTTTTGATTAAGTATAAACCAATCATCATGTTTAAATTATATAGTAGACCCTAAGTACCTAATATTAGAAGCTGAAAACTTATTATTATACAAATAACTAGCATTGCCCGCAGCTCCGCCCGCGTTCGATGACCAAAAACCAAATTCTTAGGTTTTACATATTAGTATACTCTTGCAATGCAGTTTTTGTATTTTTTCTCATAAATGACATATTTTCCCGCGATAAAAAGTGTCCTATATTTTAAACCGGATAACCAGCTACCATCATACCAAATTTCATCAAAATTCCTCCAGTGATTTTCCCGCGATGCGGTAACAGACAGACAGACAGACAAAAATTCTAAAAACTATAGATTCGACCTCTGTATCGTTAATAATGTCTATTTCAATAAGATTTTCCAAAAAATATTTAATTAATAATTAAATAATTCGGCTTAGTTACAATTTTATTATATGTATAGATATAGCCTTGTTAGTTTTGAATCTAATTTAAATTTCCAACATTGAAAGAATTATTAAAATCGATTCAGTCGTATTAGAGTTTATTGCAAACCAAAAAACAAATCGCTTCTCTATATAACATTATTATAGGTAAAAGCAGACTGTAATGTAGTATAACTAGTAAACTACATACTCTCAATTTTAGTTTCATTACCACATTTTAGCGGTCCATTAAGCTTAGTTTTCATAATGGGAAAGCTGACAGGCTGCGGTCTACGAACAAGCGCGTAGCAACGAAATAATAAAATACCCACACTATTTATTGTACTTTTTCTCCTTGTTTTTCCGTTAAATACTGAATAGCAATTACTGCTTACGAGCCTTTTATTTCCTGCCTTTAAGCCGGTCCACTGATAACAGGCAAGAGGCCGGTTATCAAACAGATAACCATCCGAGCTGGAATCACGCAATACTTAACTAGAGTAGCTGACTGGATATTCTTTATTCATTGAGAAGGTCTGAAAACCTAAGCCACAAACAACTGAGGTTCATACATATTAATGTTTTGTCTACATTACTTAGCACGTCGGGGAGTAATGCTCTACGCTTTAATGTACTCGCTAAAATTTTCCTTTCACCCGCTGAAATTGTGTCATAGTTTAACTCTACTTCGTGAACGTGAGTGATATTTTTTTCACTTGAATCTGGATTGAAGCTTGTTAAAATAAAGTGTCTACACTAATGTTATGAAGAGGTGAAGTTTGTAATTTGGTATATAAAGTAATCTTTGAAACGATTGATTCGATTCAGAAAATTCTTTCACTTATGTAAATATGTGGGGACATTAACACACAGCGCCATCTAGTTCCATGGTAAGCTACGAGGCTTGTGTTATGGATACCAGATAGTTGATATACTACACATATATAACTTTAAATACATACATATTATAAATATAAACACCCATGACTGGAGTGCAAACATTCGTGCTCATCACACAAATGAATGCCCCCAGCGGGACTCGAACCCGCGACCGCTGGCACAGCAAGTAGGATCACTACAAACTGAGCCAAACGTGTCGTCATATACTCGACGGCTTATAGGAAGCCACATTACCGCTGAGTGCAAAAAGCTATTTTTTATTCTGATAATTTTATTTTGTTGTAAAAATGCGTTTATTAGAAATTATAATAATTTATTTATTACGGTCAGAAATCATAATATTTTTTATTGAGGTTGGAAATAAATGGCTGTTGAGTTACTTTATCAGCTTTTGTTAGTTACTAGTTTCTAATAAAATACTTTTTCTAATAATATATATTGAATTAATTTCTAATTTAGTTTTATTTAATGTTAATATCTCAAAAATACACTTATGATTTAACAAATATCAAAAATTCTACAAGCTGTTTAGAAACACATTTCTCGGCGACACTATACAGATCTCTCTATATAAAATTAAGAATTTACTTTATCTAACATTGACTTAACTTGAAGTGATCGCTTTCATTCACCATCATTTTCAATGTGTATTATCGTCTACGAAATTCTTTAATAATAGTAAATGAAAGTTTTTGAAAATTTTCCACGATCCTGTTTAAAGAATTATGTTAAAATCAAGATTCGTAAGAATACTGTTGTCAAATAATTGAGAATCAAACGTACTTACCTTGTGATGTTTGCTTTCTAATGAATAATATAAACATCTTCAGGAGAGATGCGAAGTACGATATAAATGTTTTTATTCTAAACTACGACTAAAGCGACACACCCATCGTTTTGCTCGGTTTCCTGAGTTTTTTTTGTTTGTCGCGGATTTATTTGGATTTTGACGTTTCGAATGCTTTACAGCTATCATGGTCACGGGAGAGATTGAGGTATTAGATGTCTCGAAGATATAGTTGTTACAGACAGTAATATTTTTCATTTTTCATTTGTAAAAGTATATAGTAATAGTGTTGCTTAGTAATTTGTCTTTTTAAATAATAGCGGGTTCGAATCCCGCTGGGGGCATTCATTTGTGTGATGAGCACGAATGTTTGCACTCCAGTCATGGGTGTTTATATTTATAATATGTATGTATTTAAAGTTATATATGTGTAGTATATCAACTATCTGGTATCCATAACACAAGCCTCTTAACTTACCGTGGAACTAGATGGTGCTGTGTTAATGTCCCAACATATTTATTTAATTTATTTATCTATTACCGCGTTCAAACAAACAAACAAACAAAATCTGCCTCTTTATAATGCTCATTTATTTTCTAGCTCATTGTGCTATGCAATAATAAATAGTTATCTATTCATTTTAGCTTTCAATCTAAAAGTTCCTGTATAAAAAGACTATCTTGTTGCATCATCGATTTTTTAGAAATACAGAAACTCTAGTTAATTTCGAGAAGCGCTATACAATATTGTCTCCATTGACTGAAATTCAACTTGAGTCATAAAGGGCACGAAGTTGAAAGCATTCAAAAAGAAACGAGTACAGAATCTTTGAAATTAAATTTTTGAATGTACAAAGAAAGTCGACTGTTCGAAGATAATACTGTTTTGTACAATATCCAAATGACTGTCTTATATTCAATGGCTAACAGTGAATAAAATTGCTTTATTCAATATGTGATGAAGCAAAAATAAAATATATGTATATACGAGTTAGATAGTTAGGCAGTGGTAGCCCAGTGGTAACGCGCTCGCTTGAGAAACCGAGTGAAGCGGGTTCAAATCCCGGGTCTCGCACCTCTGATATTTTCATGTGCGAGTCATTTTTAACATGATTACCACTTGCCTTACGGTGAAGGAAAACATCGTGAGGAAACCTGCATGTCTGAGAGAACTTAGCAAGTTTTCTAAAGACATGTGAAGTCCGCCAACCCGCACTTGGCCAGCGTGGTGGACTATGGCCTGATTCCCCTCGTACTGAAGGGAGGCCCGTGCCCAGCAGTGGGACGATAAAAAGGGCTGAATACACGAGTTAGAAATATAGAGAAATTATATAGACGTACATAATTACGTTTATAAAGTTACAAGTATTGTTATTGCTTAATTTGGTCGTCGAAGACTCAAACAATCTTAAGATGGCTACTTGCTAACATTACGTCCAAGCGACGTTTCTTTGTAAGTAGGTCGATTTATATACATCTTGTTGGTAAGAAAATAACAATATCAAGTCAGAATCTTTTAAATGCACAAGTTTTGAAGGTAAAGTTATCCTTAATGCATGAATCTTGGCGAAGTTCGACCACTCAATTTACATTTTCAAAATGATACTTGGTGCTACAATTTGAATTTACCGGCCTCGTATATATACAAGCTGTTGGAAATTTTCTCATATTTTGATAGGGATTGAGAGCAGCGCATAAAAAGTAGGTTATTTATAGGTGAACTCAGGCCGCTGGTGTTTACTAGCAGGGCGTCGCGTCGGTTCCCCTCGTAAATCGTTTAAAGGTTAGGGCACTCCATCCTTAAGATAAATACCCCTGTCCCTCTGATATATTTACTGTCCGCTGCATCCTTCCTATCCAGTATTTAACATACATGAGACACACTCTTAATAAAATAATCACGCAATGACGGAGGCTACCAGGAGATATATTAATATGAACGGTTTTTCACACAATATTCTTGGAATTTTTTGGAATTACTTTCCAAGTATTATTAAAGGCTGACATATTCATCTATCACCGCATCTCAAATCTTTATCCCTTGGAAAATGAAAACTTGCAAAATTCTTTTTGGCCGGCGGCTGGGGAAAACTGCGGTTGGCATTTTGACGGCCCAGAGAGGCAAATTGTAGTTGACAGTATTCGACTTTAGCTCATTTGTTTTTTTCTTGTGTGAACGTATCAAATAGGTACATATATTTTTTGTCCTCATTTTTATTAGATACTAGCGATACATACTTCTAAATGTACAATGATACATACATACATACATACGTACAAACTTACATGTATTTATTTTAATAGTTTTAGCTTTTTTTAGTCATAGTATAAATAATAAATGGTTTCATAAATAAAATCTGCTACAACTTACACGCCATATCATTCCAAACGTTACAAACAAAAAATATGTTAACAGTATCTAAAATCGCTGCTCCAATAATGCTATGTCACTGGTTTATATTATAAGAAAATTGAATACATCCCGCCTCTATAAATAATAAATAACTATGTGCTTCCATAACATAAATATACGTAATGTGTGGTAAACATATAAACCATTTCTCATGTAAATTGTGTGACTTTTGCCCATTCGCGCATGTAATGTTGGGAAATACATTTACGCACACTTTATCGTCAGTAATCCTACTATAACGGCTCTCTAGCTTTTTGTAGTCTTGGTGAAAAGCTCTACTTTATTTTCATGTAAAAGAGCAGTAAAAACGATCCGACACCGCAACGGAGTGGGCTCTAAACCTGGCACCACTTAATTTAGCCGGAGCGATAGCCCGTTATAGGTACATTGTGCTCAGGAATTAATCGCATAGCTAACATTGTAGAGCTTTGAAAGTTGCGTCATAATTTTAATGGTCACTAAAAGCTCAACATTTTCACCAACAATCGATACGCCGCTTTTTTGTGCAGTCACTATGTAGCGCAAAGTGTAACATTTCTAAATAGAGTTTGATAAAAAATAGTGTTAAATGAATTTATCACCAAATTTTAATTTTAAATTTATTCATCATGACGATACGATTTATGTACGTGCTTAAACACAGTTCGCATTAAATAAGTTATACAATAAAAAGTACGTATACATTTTTATAAATTGTTTCTATATAAGCATTTTATATCATAGTCTGTTAAGAAAAATAGATAATAATATATAAAATAAATAATAAATATGTTGGAACATTAACACAGCACCATCTAGTCTCATGGTAAGCTACGAGGCTTGTGCTATGGATACCAGACAGTTGATACACTACACATATATATCTTTAAATACATACATATTATAAATATTATAATATTCATAGGAACTATTGTACATCTCTAATAAAGGAATAAGGAAACAATTTTATAGTTATACATAAATAGCAAGTTTTGAAACAATTGATTCCACAACAGTATAATAGTACAGCAATGAAGCCAACATGGCACAACATAAGTTTTACAACAAGATGTACCTAGACGGGAACGTATCTGCACTCCACAGCCCAACTTAACTCATTGGAGCAGCTTTGCCTGTGACCCCATTAGTAAAATTTTGGATTTTCGCCAAAACGACGACTGAGAAAACCGCTCCTTATAATGTTAGACTTGGTTGGCGTCGCATAGGTTGTTCCAAAATATCTCAATGTTTATTGCTTTGCCAATACCGAAAACAAATGATTTTCGTTGATGACTCGTACTAATCGCTCGGTATAGCGTTAGTGGAACGTGAAGGCAGCTGTCGAATTTTATTAATGTGTAGGCTGAAGGAAAAGAGAATGGTTAAGCTTAGATTTATTATATTATAGTATAATTTTCTGAAGTGTTAACTATACTAAATATTGTAGCGTATTTTTAAATTCTATCCTATTAAATATCTTAAATATTCAAGAATAACTAGAACAAATAATGAATTCATAATTATCAGTAACTTTTTGACGTAGTGACCCTACTTGTGCCAGCGGTCGCGGGTTCGAGTTACGCTGGGGACATTCATTTGTGTGATAAGCACGAATATTTGTACTCTAGTCACGGGTGTTTATATTTATAATATGTCACATACATATTTAAAGTTATATATGTGTATATATCAACTATCTGGTATCCATAACACAATATTTATCTATCTACATGTGTATATACCTACATATAATAAAATTTTAACTGAGTCAAATCTGTACATTAAATATTTTTTGGAAAATCTTATTGAATTAATCATTATTATCGATACAGATCCATACTTTGTAGAATTTTTGTCTGTTTGTCTGTCTGACAGGCTGGCTGGGAACGCATCACGAGAAAACCACTGGACAGATTTCGATAAAATTTAGTATGATGATAGCTGGTTATCCGGGTTAACGTATAGGATACTTTTAACTGCGAAAAAATATCTATAGTACTAAACGTTAAAACGCAACTATGGTCGAAACCCGAGCGGAGCGAGGGTGAGTCGCTAGTCTATGTATAATATACGTATATACTATGTAGTATATATAAAACGGCAAAGATTTGCAAGGTTTAGTACCTTTTTCTCATATGGTTATCAACCGATTTTTTTTTATATAATGTTATTAAAAAATTGTTTTTTATTTATATTTAGGTGAATTCTATTCATACCTACATATGTACATATATGTGTTTCTTAAATTTTCAACAATGATCTATAGGTGAAATTTGACCACTGGGCGAACGCTAGTGTAAATAATTTTACATAATTTATACTGAATTCATACATACTTTCTTGCTTTGAGTTCATTTTCTTTATTAATAAGAGGTTAAACATTGAGATCGCTGGCGGCGTTGCTTTGAATTTACTGTGGAAAGAATTCAAAGAAATCATTTCTCTAAGAAAACAATTATATACTTAATTGCTTGTAATTCTAAGAACACGCTGTTTTCAATTTTCTTTGTCCAGTATTTAGATAATCTAACATAAATAAATATAACGTATACTCTTATTATATTCAAAAATATTAATAAAATAAAAAAATTACTTTCATTGTCGAATTGAGCTTTTTTCCAGTCTTAAAGTACCTAATATTTTTTTATCTCAAGCAAGCTCGAACAAGTAAAATTAACATATTATTTTTGCCCGGATTTCCGCACCTCTTAATCTAAGCCAAAGAAAGAGATAAAAAGTATCTCCATTCTGAATTTCACATAAATCAACGAAATTCGAAAACGAATCGAATAATCGAATCGAACGAAATGAAATCAAATAAGCGAAACTAATACTAAACATAAAACACATGGAATTATCGAAATGTTACGATTTCAATACTTAACACACATTGAACCGCACGAACATTCTCTAATAAATTATCATCCCTCTCAATATCACTCCCAAATAGAATTCTATATAACACTGTATAAACTGGCAGCATAAGCACAATAGCCGTAAGTCGACCCTTGTCACTACGTCACATATCTGTCTGACTTAATTTTAACGAACCCTTCGGTACCCTACGCCTAAGGAAACCGGCTTATTTTGTTTGACCATAGAAAATCAGACCCGCCCTTTCATGGGCCCTGTGTTTACAGTGTCTTGCGATGAAATTGCCTTTTAACACATAATATCAAGCTCGATATTAGACGTTCAAATGTATATCCGGCTTTAATTTTTCGTATCATAAATATTTAAGTTAAAAATTACCCCGCAGCGGTTGAGTTTTGATACTATTTTATTTTTTAAACTCAAATTCTTATTTTACATCCCTGTTATGATGAGTTTTTTTCCTTAAACCTTGAAATCCGTGCCAGTCTTGTATTAAAATATCCCACTGGAAGATCTCAAATTAAAAATTAAATATTAAAATAATACAGAAGTAGGGCTTCTATTCTAGTTTTTAGGTCAAGTTTCTTAGTGGTCTCGAGACTTTATTGTACTACAAAGAAGTGGTAGCGACTATTCTTCAATAAATACCTGAAAAGAAATTCAAAAGTACTATTTTAATTTGGTACAATTTTAAGAAAATAAATTACAACCCTTAGTTACTTTAATTATTACCATAAATTAGCAAAAGTTATATACATTAAAAGAAATAACATTTCGCTTCGAATTTGGAAAACGTTAGTACCTACCTACCATAAAATAGCGAATGCATCGAAATAGCGATTGATTAAAACATATTTACATAATATTAGAAACATATGTAGATATTGGAAGAAACAATTGTAGTGGGTTCGATCGTCTTCTGTACCATGAAAAAAAAATTTTTTTTGTGTTTTTTTAACACTTGTGATAAAAAGAACAAACTGCTTCTTGTATAAATACAATTTTACTCGAATCTTAAATTTTATAACTAGATATACTTTTAAACATAATATATTATTTACATAACAACATCAACATTTCAAATTCCCAAGGAGGGTTGACGTCAGGCAGGCGGCCGGTCGTAGAACGTTTGCCAAATCCTATCTGCAGTACAGAAGATGTACTGCGCCGACCCCAAGTGATTGGGAAATGGGCAGGGAGAAGAAGAAGAAGACATAATAACATCAAAAACCTTTTTAAATTCTATCTAGAATAAAAACAATCTTGAATATCACCGAAATACCGTATAAAAAATTCGAAGAAACTTTAAGTGCCTATTTGCATGAAATATTTTATAATCTTTGCTATTCCGAGTTGTTTTAATGGACAAAGATAAAAAACTTAACTTTAAAGGTTCTGTTCATAATGATAAACAAAATATTCAGTTTATTATATACTTTTTTCTAATTCTAAATAGAAGGTAATTTTGAAACCGTCTACTACCTCTCTTACAATTAGATTTACGCGAATATTTGACATTTTAAATTAAACTATCTTTTTGGATTTTTGTTTCCAGACGTTTCTAATGCTTTAACAAGAACTATGGTCATGGGACCCAAAAATTGAAATAAATCCGCGAAAAAATCCGAAAAGAAAGTTTATTTCAAATTTGTATGTTTGTTACATTATATGTAAATCGTCGAATGACACTTGGAAAAGTATACTGTCTTGTATTAGGATACTTGTTGGCCAACTATAAAGACGTTACTGACTTCGGTTGAATGTTTTTCTTAAATAATCTAGTTATGTATAGAGTGACTAATTCAAAGTCGATGGACTTTTTAGTTAGAAATTATTAAATAATAGCGGCTCGCGGGTTCACTAACCTATCCCTCGGGAACCGTATATTTTTCCGGGATAAAAAGTAGCCTTTGTGTTATTCCAGACTATAATCTATCTCTGTGCCAAATTTCATGCAAATCCGTTCTGCCGTTCTGGTTCTCAAAAACTTTCACATTTATATTTTTTTATTAAATAAGTTTAGTCATTGAAGAAAAAAATAATAATATCGATTTCCAATGTTCCTGTGGTTAGGAACGGAAGGGTCGAGGAATACACTCAGTGTTCTATTTCCCATGGCGCTCCGTTAATAATAGACGAGTTACCAGAAGAAAACGAAATATTCGAATTTATTTCTTTGCTACTTTTTTTTATTTTTAGTTTGCTTTTGTTGACCGTACGATATAAATTAATCACGTGTACGCTATATATAATTTTGATTCTAGTTGAATTACAGACATAACTTGTTGTAACGTAAATGGTAGACTATTGATTCTAAGTATAATTATATAAATATATCCAAGATTTGTTCTGTGTATTTAGATATTGAAATCCAAAATAATGTAATAGCTTCATAGCTTGAACATTGTTTCGAATTGATATAAACTGCACGTTATGTATGTTATTGCAAGTTCGACTCCCATATGAAGCAATTTGTCATAGTTCTTGTTTAAAGACTTTTTTGGGGACTATCAGCCTAAATCCAATACCAATATAGAAAAAAAATATTTATATTACTATTTCCTTGGAAAGCACTTGTGTTGCTATGTTATTATACTTATAAATAAAGTTGAAGTATTACACCTAAGATCGTCCATATTGTAGAATAAGATCACACTTAGATTAAATAAGTCTTACCCTAAGTATCTTCTTACTCCACAATAAGATCCAAAAAGCAACATATACATTATTTACAACGTTAAAACTTAATAAAGTAGAATCAAGCTCTACGAACTGCTACGAGCATTTCTACGATGCAACCAGAAAGCGTTCGATTCAATACGAGTACGACTGCATCAGGTGAATTATATGATTGTGTATTGAACCTGATGGAAGTTACATAAATTCATATTTGTACGTGCAGTGCGGTGTGTTTGCTTTTAACTTAATTGGATTGTGTGATTGGCTATAGTCGGTCTGTGCTGATGTTTCTGTTGCGCTAGTTAAATACATATTTGCCAAATCTATAGATGGCTAACAAACTATTTGGTGCTATATTGTATAGGTTGATTCCCCATACAAACTTTCATCCTCATTTTCACCCCCTTAAGTGGTGATTTCCGGGATAAAAAGTATCCTATGTCCAGGGTCTCAAACTATCTTCTTACCAAATTTCATCTAAATCGGTTTAGTAGATCCAGAGATTACCCCTTACAACCTCACAAACTTTACCTCTCTTTATAATATTAGCATAGATACTTATGTACACTGCAACAACTCTTTACTTTCTTTTAGTTATGAATTGATATTTGATAATAAATATCTTCTACATATATATAAATAGGTAGGTAAAAGAAAAAAATCTGAACCCCTTTCTCCTCTGTTTGTGAACCGATTTTTTATTTACCTAGTAGCTGTTGATGAGCTTTTGTTTTAGTTAGTGTTTTTAGTTAGTTAGTTCTTATTTATTTAGATAGGTCAATTCAATTCAATTCATATATGTTTATCACTCAATTAGACAAACATTAGTATTAATTATTATTAGATTTCGTTTGAATGATGAAAAATTGCCTATGTAGAACTCACACTAATCTTACACTCAGCATTAAAGTCCCATTTAAATCGATTTAGCTTTTCTTCCTCTATACTCTATGCTACAGCAAATCTCTTTCTTTTCCAAAATGAAACGATGCATATTATACTCTCAACATGTTCTCTGTCCGCTCGTGAAACTCTTATTAAAGTCAGTGGAGTCGTTCTATGACAGTGTCGGAGTGACGGTTTTTAAATAATTTATTTGATAATGGATATTAGGATTCTGCAAATAACCATATCTTCATATAAGGGTCATTTTGAAATTACAGATAGACATATCTACTTTATTTTTAAACACACGATCAATAGAATGAAATTTGTACTTTGAAAACCTAACTGATTCAATTTTAAACGCATACCTAATATCATTATTCATTATACCCATTTCCCAAGTTTAATTATATGGAGTTAGAAATAACCTTTATCGAAGACTAACGAGATGTATGTTGAATGAATTAAAAATAAACTATTTAAAAAATATATAATTTATCTAAGAATAGGTAATTGCAGAAAAAATAAAAGTATGAGAACTCCTATATTTGAATATGAATTTAAAAGTAGAAAATGTACGGTCTAAGCAAAACTACGAAGATTCCATTTCAGTTCAATGCCTCCAAAGAAACGACCTGCACTGGCAAACAGCGCGCTATAAATACAGAACGGGTTTGCTACTTGCCGTCGCACCATTTGCGTATAACGCCTTTTAAAAACAGCTTTGTTCGAAAACTTTTATAAACCTAAAAATATCTCAAATAATATGTTAGGCAATATTTTTTTCGTTTTTTAAGCATTCGAGGTATAAGTATTAAACTACGATTTGCAATAGCACGACTCGTGTGTTAATACGAAAATAGTTTTTAAATTACACTTATGTTTTCGAATTTTTCGCGGATTTGTTTTGATTTTTAGTTCCCGACGTTTGGTAAGATTTCAAGGGTTTAAGGTTCGGAATAATGCTGAAAATATAGTTTTATTTAAAATGTCAAACATTCGCGTAAATCTAAGAAAGTATTAGGAAAAATGCTCTTTTTGTAATACTCACGTGTGAACCTTTTGCCAGTGAAGGTTATGACAGATTCACCTAATCTTCTAAGGCTCACTATATCCTCTATACAGCACAAATCTTTTACTTTTCTTTTCAAGATATCTACCTACATATATCACTCTCACCTCGAATAATCTATACGCCAATGCAAATCTCATTAAAATCGATTCAGCCGTTACGATATTTAGCGGGAACCCATATTGATCTAATATAATAACCATATTAGATCAATACGGGATAGTTATTTTAAAATTCGGTTCTCCTCATTAATATGCATAAGATTAGATATCATCAGTACTAGATATAATAATTTCAGCACATCAAAATTAGGATTCTTAATAAACAGACGGTTATGCAAATTTTATTACCTATAACTATTAAAAATATTACAATACATGACAATTATTTTAATGTGTTTCACCAATGATATCCAAATTCCATATACGTGCTTAATAGTGACAATCTCAGCTTCCGCTCACTCATCAAAATTGAAAGCACGCTATAATTAAAATAATTGACGATTGTGGCAAAAATTTTGCAGTGCGATTTTATACCTTTGATAGTACTTCGAACATTAAATTCGTATAGGAAAATTTATTGCCTATTAAATCAAATAAATAAAGTAGTATAATATAGTACTTGCTCATTTTCTGTCCGAAAGAGGACAAACTGTGGTGGGCTAAAACACCATTCTTTGCCTTAATCGGGCGAGAACAAATATATCGGCAGTGTTTTACAATATAATAAAATCGTAATGTAGGTTTTTATCTGCTTATAACCTCTGTAACTAAACTGATTTAAAAAAAAACTTTTAATAATGGCTTCTTGAATAACATAGAAGCGAAGCCGCAGATGGAAACTTATTGTGGTAATTAATGTAATTAATATTTTGTACTTAACATAATGCTACATAATTAAGATTTAGAATAAAACATACTACATAATTC
The DNA here is from genome assembly GCA_921882275.1 of Brenthis ino. NCBI lineage: Eukaryota > Metazoa > Arthropoda > Insecta > Lepidoptera > Nymphalidae > Brenthis > Brenthis ino. The sequence goes on along the minus strand of OV170222.1, from coordinate 28,301,423 downwards.
AATAAATAAATATATTATAAAAATATAAAACCATTTATGGAATCTAGCAGCCCCTATATTTAATTTTTTTTATGTCATGTATCTAAGAACTCTAAGAAGATTTGGACTAATGAGACGAATCTAACGATATCTTAATTAAAGAAATCCATCGAGTGGTTTGCAAGATATTAGGGTGCAAGATAAAGAATATTACAAACAAACAAATATACAACGATAGGCGCGAAAAACATAACCCTTCCCTTGCAATCGGGTAATAAAGATGAAAATGATTGCTAGATAGTAAACTTAGAACTACATAGGTATCTAACAGTGATTTTTTTCAAAACTGACCATCGAAGTTTTTAATCACTTGAGTATTTTTTTTAAATACAAAAATGTTACTATATTTAAAAAAAAAAGATTTTCATTAAAAAGTTAAAATAGAAAATCGAGACAACAATAATAAATCCGTGACAAAAGCCAACCAGCTAATTAGCTACTACAGCAATTAAAACAGGCTTTGACACTTGAAAAATCGTATCTCGTGTGTTGTTTTTACGAAGCAAAAAACAACTTTCACATTCTCATTATTAGAGGAACTACAAAAGGTACGAATTGCATTGTTTTTAAAATTCCACCTTTTATACTTTATATTTGTGACAGCGTTTTTTAAAAGTAATAATTAGAACACACAAAAATAACAAGTTTTGGAACAAATATTACGAGATTTGTAAGAAGGCAGGTAATTACGAAATAGTCTACTATAAATCCTGAATCTTTCGTTTTATAGAAATTGAAAGAGAGTTTAAATGAAATTATTTAATGTGGCATTTAAGAAATAAATTTCATATAAGAATATAATGCAATTTAAATAACAGTTCTCTTGGTATTTTTTAAGTGAAGCTGGCTCAAAACCTGCGTCTGGCACCTCTAACATTCTCATGGGCTAATCATTTTCAACATCATTACTACTTAGCTTTCAGTGAAGGAAATCGTTGTTAGGAAACCTGCATGTAAAAGAGAACGTACTGAGTTTTCGAAAGACATTTGAAGTCTGCCAATCCGCACTTGGCCAGTATGGTGGATTATGGTCTGATCCCCTTATAAATATCTATTTTTTGATCATTCAATATGAATAATACAGATAATTAATAATTAAAAAATCAACTTATTATTACTAGGTCAATTTCTTAAAATAATATAACGCCTACAAAGAATCACAAGCATTAAAATAATCATAATCACGCTCGAATATGTATTTGCATATTATAAATGCAATTAATAAACTTAGGCTTTTCTTCATAGAAATGCGCGGATAAGACGTTGTATTTTATAGCTTACCGTGTTCATACTAAATTGTCTTTCATTCATACTTTTGGATTGAACATTGTCACGTGACTTCATTCATTTTTAGCATTTTACGCATGCGCACTAATCAATTTTTGTTGCTCGAAAAGCTGTTTCTCAACGTCTGCTTGTCAGTTGTCAGAAATTACAAAACGTCAAAATTATATATGGCGGATTGTTATTGTTTTACGAGTGCTTCTGAGTTTTTTTTGTTTCATAGAGTTTTAACTTAATTTTAGCATATTATATATATTTTGTGTTGTGTTTGTTTGTGGATGTGTGTGTTTCACATATTTGTTAATTTGGGTGAGTTCTATTAGCCATTATGGCATTAATTTGCATACTATTGACTTGAGTTTTTTAAACTTAGTTGTTTAATAAAAATAAAAAGTATGTTGTTAAGCTACTCATTTCTTTGAAATATTAATTATTACATGAAGTGAGGGTATCTAAATATTTTCATAAAACTTTTTATGTGTGAACGTGCTGAATTAGAAAAATATTTAGTTTTCCCTGTGGTTATTATTCTCTGATTTCATTTAAGTAAGTTTGAAGTGAATTTTAATATGTTAAAGTTATTTTAAATATATTATGTTAATCAACAATATTATATGACGTAGTAAGCTAAATACTAAATAGGTTATTCAGACACTTTAAAAAACGGTTATAGGATATTATAATTTATAATAATTAAAGCCTGCGCTTCTTATTGTGCGTTTTCTTGTGAAGAGTATCTACTTATTTCATAATTTTCGTTCAATTTGGCTTGATTAATAGAATATATTAAAATAATAATAAATCAATCTCATCGGTAAGAAATACGAAGTAGTTCAAACAGATATAAATAGATGGCGGTATTTATATTTAAATATGTTATTTCACTAAAATTAACAAAAAAAGAATATTTAAACTCTAAAAAAGTAGGATCAGGTTTTAAAATATACTAATAATAAACAAAAATAAAATATTGCGGTCTTAAATCAAATTTCCGTACTTTCACTTATTAAGTGACACGTAATGATTTTTCATAGATGGCGTTATTAATATTTTATAAGTTTTTAGGTATTATTTTATTAAATGTATGTAATGTATTTTGCTAGAATATTTTGCATACATTTAAAAAAACCATAATAGCCTTATTAAAAAAATCTTCACAACAACATTTCTTATTGTTTTTGCATTGGTATATAAAAATTGTATATTGACAAGGTTTTTTGTCTGTTTTTTTGGAACGGCTTAACTCTGCTAAAATTTCACCCTTCGCCACTGATGTACATATGTATATGTATATAGTAATATGTACAGTTCTTAAGTATCTATTTATAACTCTCGTTGAATATGAAAATAACGTAAGCAAATGGTAAAATCTTAAAATACCATCTAATACACTTTGGTAAACATGCGAGATGGCTAAGGCAGCTTTAGCATAATATTTCATCCAACGTGTGCGAGATGCATAAACACAATTTCATTGCAACAATATTATGCAGTGCTGTCTAAACACGTTGAACTATTACGTCGTAACAATCTATTTACATACAATTTACATTATAATTGAATTAATAGCATTTTGTAATTTGTATGGAAATCTTACATAATTATACATATAATAAAATTGTAACTAGGCCGAATCTGTACATTAAATATTTTTTGGAAAATCTTATTGAAATAAACATTATTAAGGCCGAATCTATAGTTTTAAGAATCTTTGTCTGTCTGTATGTCTGTCTGTCTGTTACCTATCACAGAAAAACCACTGGAGGGATTTTGATGAAATTTGTTATGGTGATAGCTGGTTATCCGGGTCAAGATATAGGATACTTTTTGCCGCGATAAAATATCTCATTTCTGAGAAAAAATACAAGCACTGCATTGTAAGAGTATACTAATATGTAAACCCTAGGAATTTGGTTTTTTGTAATCTGAAAAACAAACTCATCATCCAGTGAAAACTATAACAGTTAAGTTAAGGAAACTGATGTAAAAGATATGTACTTAATTTTTTGGATGATATGACGAAAATATATAAAAAAATATACCCTGTCTATACTAACATTATAAAGAGGCAGATTTCGTTTCTTTGAACGCGATAATCTCAGGAACTACTAATCCAATTTAAAAAAAATATTTTTGTCTGAAATAGCCCGTTTATTGAGCATCGCTATAGGCTATATTATATCATATAATTTATAGTCTATCTATTCCATACTAACTTTTAAAACGTACCTAGGGACGAATCCGAGCGAAACGAGGGTGAATCGCTAGTGTTATATATTTAAATACTCCTAGTAACTCATCATCACTTTGATGCTTATAATCTTATATGCAGGCAGCGCCATCTCTTGGCAACTTTTTACTTGGGTTTTTATCCAATCAGCTGTCAGTTAACTTAATTACATTCAAATACATTTCAACGTGAATTAAGTATAATAGTATTTTATATAATGTAAATAGATAATACATAGCAAATCAAATAATGTACGATGCTCATATTAATATTAAGCAGCCTTGTTACTTTATATTTATAACAAATAATATTCATTTACAAGTTCTCTCTTTTAATTTAATTAATCTTCAGTGGCTTCAATTAATCTACGAAGATTCCTTTGTTATTTATAAGTATCGAAATCGAATTAATAAAACAAGCGATAATTATTATTACATGTATATAAAATGGTGTACATTTTGTAAGGTGTTCAATTTCATATTTTTAGAGTTCTGTTCATATAGGAAACCGGAACCTTATAGAATATTTGGTTTGATGATTGTACATTCAATAATCGTGCATTTTGTTCAGTCTATTTGTTTGGCAATAATAACCGTTTTCCCCCGCATCTGTATTTAGGTGTGTATGTAGATATGTTTATGAGCTTAGTGACTCAATAATAAAATTAATTAATTTTGATGTTTAAGTTCAATTTCTGAAGGTGGCAGATGCACCATGTATGTATAATGTATATGTATAAAACTAAGTGAAATCACGCTTAACTGCATTGTCGATTTTATCGCTTTCTTTTGGTTTATTGATAGTTTACATGTATATAAATAGAACATGTAAAAATCTGATCGTGGTGTGAACGAATCTATACTTATATTGTAAAAGTAAAAATATTGTTTATTTTTTAATTTGTTTGCACGCGCTAATCTCTGAAGGTACAAGTTTCAAAATACTTTTTGCATTTCATAGCCTATTTATTGACAAAAACTGTCTTACAGGCTACGATCCTAAAAACCCTACGTACATAAACAAACTATGAGAAGGGGTTCGCGCGTAAAAATAAGTCGTATATAAATTCCAGCCTCATGTAATCATCGAACCTATTACCTCCATTTCCAACATCAAATGCATTTTTTTTTAATTCATTTTATGTTTGCAGTAATGGCAGACCATTACAACATCTGTTACAGTAATAATGCTATCAAGAACTCCCCACAAAAGGGAGACAGTTGACATTAGTACCTACACACATTATGTATATTAGCGTGAATAAAATACACTTGGCATCTGTTTTGAAATGGAAGTAGGTAATATACTTTTTCATTGACTCGTTATTCAGAATAGCGTTTATATTTTGAAATATAACATGTTTTACGATTAATGCCGCTCATAAAAAATCTTTCTCATTATTAACATAGACGTGATGTGAAAATCTTTAATATATAAATATGAAATTTTGTTTTGTTTGAATGAGATCTGGTAGGTTATTTAGTAAGAAAGGTTTCTAATATCAAGCTATGACTAAGAAGTGGGATAGTTAGTTATACATAAATTAACTACGCGACTGGAGCTACAGCCTATAACTTGTATACTTTGTTTTTTTTATAGTTTAACTAGCGGATCATCCTCGCTTTGCTCGGGTTAGTTTTAACGTTTAGTATGAAATATATAGACTATAATAATATACTATGTTACTGCTTCGCTCCCATGGATAGTAGCATGATGATATATAGCCTTCCTCAATAAACGGGCTATCTGATGCAAAAATACTTTTTCAAATCGAATTAGTAGTTCCTGATATTAGCGAGTACAAACAAACAAACAAACAAACTTTGCCTTTTTATAATATTAGTATAGATTAGTTAATTACATGAAGTAACGTGGGCCTACAGCCTATCTCTGCATTTTTGCAAATTAATCCGTTCCTGAGTTTTGTATTTGTAATATTAGTAAAGACATTAGGAAAACTTGAAGGAAGAATTTTTATCATAGTTGACTCACGAAGCTTGTAGGCTATATGTATATATAACTTTTAATATAAGTTATTCTGAAACTATCCCCAGCTAAAAAGTCATTTGTTTAACAACGATTAGCTTTTAACTTATATGTTATATTTTGAATAAATTTCCGAATACTATAAAAAGGTAAAATAAGCTTAAAGCCTCAAGTAATAATGTCCTCCCGACCGATTTCCGCTCCGGCGGTCAATCTCATTGAGACTAGCCATCTGCACAAGACATATTATAGTGCACAAGTGCACTCTCTATTCCTGTCACTCTCATACTCTGGTGGGACGACTGCTCGACATATTTTCAGTGCAGTGAGAGTTAGGCAATAGACCGACGGCTTTACATGCTCTACGATGCACGGGGTAAAACACCTCCAACTTCAAAACAGAAAGGCTCAATAATTAAACTCAGTTCGACTCGGGACTCAAACCCAACTCCTCCGGATAGCCGTACCTACATGCTAGCCACTACACCACCAGGCAGCTAAAGCCTTCATTATGTAAGTGGAAACCACATGCTTATTCCTTTAAAACTACGTTTCATAATTAATCTTACAACAAATAATTAAATCATTTTTCAGTACATAGAATGTATGCGAATCTATACATATATATATATATATATATATATATATATATATTTATATATATATATATATTTATATATATATATATAAAATATAATCTAAATCTCGGAAACGGCTTCAACGATTTTCATGAAATTTAGTATACAAGGGGTGCGATAAATCGATCTAGATTACATTTATGTCTGGGAAAACACGTGTTTTCGAATTTTCATGCGGTTTTCTTTTGCATTATCCACGCAAAATATTATATTCGATAATTTCGCACACCCGGGAATAAGCATTATGGTCAATCGGCCAAGGCGCAAGATTGAATAAGTGTCTGGGTTCGAATCCCGGCTGGATACAAAGGCATAATTTATTTTTGTTTTTTTTTTTGTATTTATACAAGTTTTTTTTTAAAGTAAATTGTACTTTTGACCAAAAACTACGAGCGAAGCTCGGTGTCCCAGGTACTACGTAGTAAAATGAATAAAATAGCACTTAACGAAAGTATACCCATACATTGAATTACATATACATACAAATAACCAATCAGACGGGAAAAAGAAAAGTGGTTTAAAATATGCTGACCAAAAACTTATATCGGTTTTTTGGAGTTATCAATAACAAATTGTGAGGTTATTCTTAGTTGGGCACGGGGCTATGGCAATTTATTTTTCGGTCGCGATCCAATTATTTTTGGGCACGGTAGTGGGGCATAAATCTTAAGCCTGAACCGCACGCACCCACCGATACCTTGTAATACTTCCAACACTAACTTATTGCTTATTCCCCAACAAATTCCCATTCCTATCTCAATTTTGAAGTATATTGGATTCTGTAAAGTGGACCGAAATGTCGTCGTCTAGAGTATTGTTCATAGATATAGATGATGCTCAAATAATATTAAATTTTATATAAGATACACGTTTAGTATAATTCGTTTTTTTTCTCGTTCAAAGATTATATATTAATAAGGTTTTTTGAGGGTAATTCCATATTTATTTTGTATATCACATTCTGATAGTAACGAACGCTATTTTCAATTTTCAGGTACGCTACACACGTTGATACAAAGGCTACAAATTACCGTTTCAACTAATCTAACACCACTTCGGTAAGAATCTTAACACGTCACTGCCACCAGAACGAAAGTCGGCTTGAACAAAATATTTTCGCGCAAAAATTAATTATTTGCCCGAACGCTTAGGTAAATTTTATCCATTTAACTTAATTACAGAGTAGGTAATGGAGTTTATAGCTCCATTATTAATGTTGCGACGTGCTCGTTCCTTTGGTCTCGCTGAAAATTACTACAAATGGCTACCTCCATGGTTTTAGCCGACAGACGATTATGGTCTTTATTCTTTGATTTTTGCATATGCTTAGATTCCATTTTTGAACGAAGTAAAGTTTAAAATCCGTAAGGAAACCAAGAATAGCGTTTAAACTGAGGTATTCGCAAGGGAGTACGTCAACTCTTTCCTGCTATACCAAAGCTATTGCAAGTGGGTCTACAATATTTTACAATAGTTGAGCTTTATTGGTAAGCTTTTAGTTTCATAAATTTTTAGTGAAATTCCATTTTACCATCCGCTAAAATTTTTCGCAATTTCCCTTGAAAATGCATAAAGCAAAAATTTTAAAACTCTTTAGATCATTATTACAAGCACGATTCTTGACGTCGAACAAAAAGATTTTTAATTACAAAAATTTTTGTAAGTCATAATCTAACTAAAACCTAAATCAAACTTTAAAACTTCTTTACGAAAAGCAAATTAATGTTCCCTTTGAAAAGGCTCTAGCAATTAATAAAAGCTTCTATAATTCTAATAGAAATAAAGTAAAACCTATTTTGAAATCTCAGTGATTTCACCGAACAAAAGGTGACGGCGCGGCATAATGACCATTCCATCTTCCTTGAACAAAGGCGGAATAATCCTTTGAGACTATTTTATATGGAAGTCAAGGTTTCTGCACCATAAGATAATGGTTAATTAAAAAAGGAACAAATAGAATGGTATCGTATCATCTACTTGATGTTTGATCTTCTCTGTATGCTTCTGTGTTATTACACATACCTACCTTTTATGAAATTATTAACGGACTTCCAAAAAGGAGGAGGTTCTCAATTCGTCGGAATCTTTGTTTTTTTTTTCTTACGTATATTCACCGATTACTCGAAGACGCCTAAACCGATTTGGATTTTTTTTTGTTTCGAAGGGTATACTTCTCAGTAAATTTTATCGAAATCGGTGGAGCGGTTTTTTAAAAAATCAACAAATAAATTATGTTTTTTAAATAAATTACTTAATCGAATATGTTATTAAAAAACTTTCTTCTCTCAAATTACCTGCTTATTACGTCTACACTAAAAATGGAAAAATAAAAACTTAAAAAACCGACTTCCAGACACTAAAATGTAAAAAATAACTAAACAGGGGTTTTCATTTAGAATAGATACCTAATCAGATATTTTTGAAGTCGGTGCCAGCACATTTTATTGAAATTTTTTTATAAGTACCTATTTACTTATAACAATTTCATAAAATTATACTTAGCTAAAATCTTTTAATACATTTAAGTAATTTATTAAGATAACTACGTGATAAGTAATAAATATATATGTACATACATTGTAGGTACATCTTGATAACAAAAGACTATTCGATTTATTTAAAAACTTTGTTGGGGAGATGTGTGAGATGATATCATATACTAAATCAAATAATACTTTTTCGTTATTTTGTCCGTATGTTCGCTAAGAAAATTTATCAAGAATATATAAATTACTTCTCTTCGATAAAAATGTGCTTTTGCTTTCAATAAAATATCTTGAAGTGATCGTTTTATATCGGAATAATAGAAAGAGTAGAAAAAAATCACAAGATTTTTCTTAAATAAGAAGCAAGTATAGTAATATTATAAATGATGGAGTCGCATTAAGTTTCATATATTTTATTACAAATATAGCATAAGAATAAATTGAGTTTTATTCTATCCATTATCTATATTAATATTATAAAGAGGCAGAGTTTGTTTGTTTGTTTGAACGCGCTAATCTCAGAAACTACTAATTCGTTTTGATAAATTCTGTTTGCATTATATTGCCCATTTATTTAAAAAGGCTATAGGCTAGATATCATCATGCTAATATACAATGGAGCGGAGCAGTAATTGTAAATGTCAACAAACCAGGCAGACATACATTATTGTAAAATTATATATATTACAAAGGGACGAACCCGAGCGAAGGGAGGGTGAGTCGCTGTATAACATAAAGCCAAAGAGATTTTTTGTAGATTGAATGCGGGCGAAACCGCGGGTTCTGATTTATTTATTATATATATTTTAACAAACAACTGGACAAACACACTTACAACAATTAATATTATTTAACAGTGGTTTTCTTGGTGTTTTTAAAATATTTTAATTCTTATTTCACTGGATGCGCTAATCTTAAGATAAAGCATGAGCTCACCGTGCTGAAACATGACTTCCCCTGTAAATTACGGATCATATCCACCAAATAAATACAAACACACGTGCGAAGGTGCAGAGAGAAGCTTCCATTATATAACAATGTGATCTAAAGTACCAAATAAAACTATGTAACATAAAAACAATTGTTGTAATATTACTCTTAATAAAAAAGTATACCAAATTTAATTAAACTTAAAAGTAATTATTTCACCTATAGCGAAGGTTTTTTTGTCAAATTTATAGGAAGCCACCCTTGAGATATTAGTTAACTTACTTATTTAGAACCGAATTATAAAAATTGATTCATAATTGGAGAAAATATCTCGAAGCATCACGTATGTTACAAAAATAAAATATAAAATAAATAAATAATAAATAAATATGTTGGGACATTAACACACAACACCATCTAGTTCCATGGTAAGCTACGAGGCTTGTGTTATGGATACCAGATAGTTGATACACTACACATATGTAGCTTTAAATACATACATATTATAAATATAAACACCCATGACTGAAGTACAAACATTCATGCTCATCACACAAATGAATGCCCCCAGCGGGACTCGAACCCGCGACCGCTGGCACAGAAAGTAGGGTCACTACAAACTGAGCCAAACGTGTCGTCCGAATTACGAAATACGGCCGATTTGAGTGGTACTCGAAATCCTCGTATTTGAAATCAATTAAATATAAACAAATAGCTTTGTACCTGTCACATATATACATATTTATTATTAATACGACTCTACAGAACCCATAACATCGTTTGACTAGGGTCGGATCCTTTCGAAGCTATAAATATCTTATAACCGTCGCATTGCCTATATTCACGCTAAATAAAACCTCAAGGAGTTCCCTTTAAAACCCACCATAAACATAATTACTGGTTAATGACCCAGACCTAGTATTAATCCCCGTATACTCTTGACACGATCGTCCCGACCTAAGAGCTAATGTCACATTAATTCTAACGAACGCCGTCTGATTGCTTATTTCGCTTTTCTTTGATACTCTTCTTATAATAAATGTTAGTATACCAAAATGGAATTACAAGGTGTTTAAAATTGTATTTGCTAAAACTTGTTTATAGCATTAGGCATATAAGATCCACTTAAGAATGGAAAAAGCTCAGTTTTGAAGGTTTATTTAAAACTATTGATCCACACATATCTATCGAATTACGACTCGATCTACAAATCGATTGAGTTTGCCTTTCATGTTTTATCGATAGCAAATAAACGAACTTTTTTCTTTACCACTATATAGAATATAGTGTACTGCCTCGGTGGTCTAGAGGCTAACATGTACGGCCGCAGAACCGGAGGTCCTGGGTTCGAGTTTTAGTCGAAGCAAGTTCAGATATTGAGTATATCTTTTTAAATAAATTTATTTTTTTATTGTAAGGTAATTGGTGCAATTTTCATTTTGTTAATTGTGGGTAGGCTGTCTGTAACAACTATACCTTCAAGACATGTCTTGAACACCTCAGTCTCTCCCGTGACCATGGATGCTGTAAAGCATTCAAAACGTCGGGAACCAAAAATCAAAATAAAACCGCGAAATAATCCGAAAAGATAGTTTTACTTAAAATGTCAAATATTCGCGTAAATCTAAGAAAGTATTATTGAGTATATCTGTTAATTCTCAGTAACGTGCCTCGGAGAGCACGTAAAGCCATCGGTCTTGGGTCTTAACTCTCACTGGTCATGTCGAGTAATCATCCTACCGGAGCACGGGAGCGACAGGTATAGAGAGTGCACTTGTGTTTGTGCACACACTTGTGTACTATATTCTACGCAGATATTCTCAAGGAGATTGGCCGCCGTGGCCGAAATCGGTCAGGAGGACATTAGAGACTATAGATAAAGGTAATACAATGAAATTTTAAGCTTAGACTAAGGTCAGCTTGCTTTCTCTTTTTCTATCGATTTTTTAAGTATGAATTTTTCATGTTTTAGACTGTAGAGAAAGTTAAAGCCATTACATAACGATAATGCAAGTATTTGTAATATCACGTGTAAACTTCTAATTTATTAAATCTAATGTCTCACAACTAATTTAACTGAATAAATATATCGCATAGTGTCCCGAAAGCGCATTCGCCGAGTGGACGTACATTGTTCTCTTTGTTTTGGGATTTCATGACACTTAGTAAATTACAAAAATTATAGAAATGAATATTATGTTATAATATAATGTCATCATGCATCATACTCGTTTTGAAATGTAAATTTGCTAGCGCGATGATTCTCAATACGATGCTTTTAATTCAAACCTGTATGTATAATGTATATATATATATATATATATATATATATATATATATATATATATATATATATATATATATAGTTCCACTCACTTCCTGTCTAAATTATGTAAAATAATATTTCTTATTCAGAACTTAACGTCATTGAATACAGAAATCAGCTCAAACAAATCCATTCCGCCTCAATTAAGCGTAAGCGTATTTTGATTTTCAACACTCGTAATTTCTTACATTCAAAGTAAATCTAATAAGTTACGAATTTTATTTACTTTTAACGTTACTCTACATCGATATTATTAAAGAATTTTTTTTGTGAATTGAACTTTTGATATGAATTATGAATGTTATAGTGCTGTTTATAACTTTTTTGTTTATATTTTCAATATCTTTATCTTAAAGTTATTCCGAAGTAATTCTTTGGAATATCTTAGTGAGGAAATCTAGAGGCCGGGGCCTTTTTCGGCATTTACGGTAGGCAACCGCGGTCGACGCTTGCTACAAGTTTTATGAGCCGGCCGCGCTATGTTCATCTGTTTTTTTTTTCAAAGTAACCGTGGGAAGCGTTGAAATCCTATTTTTGACCCGTCGGTATTTCGACCTGTGCCGAGTTGCAAAAATAAAGATTTTCACGCGTGCATTTCAACAAAAAGGTTGCAAAGCGTTGGTCTCAAACGAAATTACTTTGTGCGGTGAACTATAATTCTATTCCATTCCTACACCCTAGAAAAAACATTTCACTGTTGCACAACAAATTGATGCTTCAAACGAAGTTCGTATTTTTTCATTTTGCTTTCCTCAAAACTTTAACATTCAATGAGGGTGGCATGTTTAATTTATGAACAAACCCTCTTTAAAAATAAAATAAAGATTATAAAAAAAAAAACTTTAACAGACTTTAATATTTTTTAATTTTTGTTTATTAAAACAGCTTGTTTATATATTTTTTCTTTTCTATTCCGATTATATATATATATCCGAAGAAGATATTTCCGATAATCTTGACGAAATATATTTTGGACAAGTTACTTGAACTGATGCAACGATACAAAATAATCAATACACATGATTAGTGAAGATAAAATTCATACGAATGAAATATAAAAAGATTCAAAGAAAATTGAGACAAAGAAATGCCTGTATTTTCTATTGGTAGAAATTCTTGAAATCACACCGACTTGACGAACTTCATACATATTCCGTCGGCGCGCGTATGATCAGATTCCTGAATTCATAAGAACTAAGTTTATAGAAAAAACATACTTATTTGAATTGCAAAATTGTTTTATGCGCCTCCTTTTCATTACCATTTTTGTTCTTATGCAATGTTTATTTTTAGAGAAATATCGATTTGATAAATATTTATACTAAACTAGAGGAAAAACAAAAACCAATCTATACCTCGGGAACCGTATATTTTTGCGGGATAAAAAGTAGCGTATATGTTATTTCAGACTATAATCTATCTCTGTGCTAAATTTCATCCAGATCCGTTCACCCGTTCTGGCGTGAAAGAATAACAAACATCCATACATACTCACAAACTTTATAGCCTTTGCTTTATTTATATACCCATGCAAAATGACAGGCACGTACGACTACGTATGTACATACACGCGAATGGATTACACCCCTAAATTACTCGATTAATACCTGTATATTCAAGCAATTTTATGATCCTTTCAGTATAATTCCTTTAAGAATTAGTTTGAATTAAATAATTATGTTATTTACATCCTATTTCTGTTAGGATCATACTCAAATCCTCAGTAATCCACGATAAATTATATCTCAACAGTACAATCAGCTCCTTATAAGGCGAATTTAATAAAATCTATGGGTTATATTTTACGTAAATTAGAATGTAATACAATTTCATTAATACTTTTTTAGATTTACATGAATATTTGACATTTTAAATAAAACAATTTTTCGCAGATTTATTTTGATTTTTGGTTCACGACGTGTCTGTAACAACTATATAAAGACGTTTGAGACTTCTAAAAGCTTAGTCTCTAGTTAACATGATTACTTTAAAGCACTTTAAACATCGATAACTAAAAATCAAAATAAATCAGCGAAAAAATCCGATAAGATTTGACATGCCTTTATGAATTTTCACATTTTTAATATTATGCTTCCGTGTATTTTGCTTAATATATTATACTAGCATTGCCCGCGGCTCCGCCCGCATTCAGATGACCAAAAACCAAATACTTAGTAGGTTTTAAATATTAGTATAACTCTTACATTACAGTTTATGTATTTTTTCTCAGAAATAAGATATTTTCCCGCGGTAAAAAGTATCCTATATGTTGACCCGGATAGCCAGCTATCACCATACCAAATTTCATCAAAATCCCTCCAGTGGTTTTTCCGTGATGTGGTAACAGACTGACAGACAAAAATTCTAAAAACTATAGATTTGGTCTCTGTATCGTTAATAATGACTATTTCGATAAGATTTTCCAAAAAATATTTAATGTACAGATTCGGCTTAGTTAAAATTTTATTATATGTATCGATGTTTTCACATGGCATATTACACATAGCCAAAACCATAATGCATTACTAGTACTTTTAAAAATAACAACTTATTAACTTTTAATGTCTTCACGCTACATACTAACGTTTATAAAAGCACGGTGAGTTACAATGTAATGCAATGAACAAAACTGCACCTCCGCGAGAATATAACTATGAATTAGACCGCGAACAAATCAAAAACAACAGTATTTTATGAATATAAAGCGCGCCGCAACACCACCAGTGAAATGAATAAAACATGAATCTGTACTTATCTTACAGGTATACGTACTAACTTTCGTTGTGACTTTACTGCAGCTGTGCGTGCTAAAGGGTTTTATCATTTTCAATAAGACAGTGGTGCAGAACAGCTCTAAGATGAAAATTTCTTTTGTAAGAAAAACTAACATAATAAGTTTTAAATTATAAAATATAAGCTACCGTTAAATAATGCGTTCTATTATTATTAATACTATAATATACTATTATTAATATATTGAAAAAAATGTATGTTAAATTATTTATTTAAACTAAAACGGCTGGACCGATTTGGATGAAATTTGGTACTAAGAGTGATAGATCTGGAGTGTTACTCCGTAAGATAATATCCAACAGTCAATAGCCTGGTCACATAAGCTACTGTTAAGTACCTAGGGATTAACCCGAGCGAAGCAAGAATAACTCACTAGTGTTATATAAATAATGATCCCGCGGCTTTCTCCACTACATTATAAAATTATAGCATCTTTCTTATGCTCCTTTATATCATAGTGAGGTATAACTCCTTTTGTACTTTTATAATACACTAGCAGCTCACCATCGCTTTGCTCGGGTTCGCCTCTAGGAAAACAAAAACAAACCTATCCCACGGGAACCGTACATTTTTCCGGGATAAAAAGTAACTTATGTGTTATTCCAGACTATAATCTATCTCTGTACCAAATTTCATCCAGATCCGTTGAGTCGTTCTGGCGTGAAAGAGTAACAAACATCTATACTCACAAATTTTCACGTCAATAATATTTATTCAGATGGTAAAGATTCCCTTAAATTCAGGAAATCTGATCTTTATACACTCGTAGTACACACTGTTATATTCATGTATTGAATAAAAATTTAATTTTAATCAACCGATCTAGTGAAAGTGAGAGTGTACCCTAATAAAAAAGCTCTAAGAGTTAGCTACATTATCTTCGCTTGGCCTGACATTCTCTAAAACTGCACTTCCTCTTGTAGCTGGGTAATTACTAATCTAAGTTTAGCCAGACTTAGCCATGAAAATTTGTAAGGGCGACTCAACAGAACCAGTTATAGTATTTATATATAAGTATACCGAGGGAATAAAGATTTTCCTGTCGTAAACGGTATCCTAAATGTTGAAGTCCTTTTTTTTTTTTTTTAACGTTGGGAAATGCATTTACGCACGAAGTGTGGGACTCACCGGCGAAGCCAGTACTACCCACTAAAACCCAACAAAACCTTCCCCCGTCTTAATGGGGCGTCGCAGGATCGCTTACGCATTCAACTACGACGCCCCGACGGCAGGTCTGCCGAAGCAGACCACAACAACCATGGGGTTGCTCCACGGTCCACTCTGCTATCAGAGAAGTACCAGGAGCAACCCGCATGGTACACCACCCTCCGAAGAAGGCCGCCTCCCACCGCCCACCGAAGCGGGCCACCTCCCTGTGCGTTTCTTGGCTTCGCGAGTACACTACTGAGCCCCCCCACCACGACAAGGTGAACGCACGTTGGGGGGGAAATGTTGAAGTCCTGTCCGAGTGGTGAATTACACACAAAATTTAGTTAAAATCGGTTCAGTACTTTTTGCGTGAAATGCTCACAGATATACAGGCAAACAGACAAAAATTTCAATAACTATTGTTTTGGGGTCTATATTCTGTACAGAACACGTAACAATCATTGTTTTTATCAAATATTTCATTTACAGATATCGCTAAGTTACTGCTTTATTATATGTATTTATTTAAAGTAATTTAATATTTAAGTTCATTTTTTGAAGGCATCACAGCTTCCCTACGAACATATTTGTATTTCGGCACAGTGCATCTTACTCACATACATCACTGTATCTTAATCACGATATATCTATAATATATGATTTTCCATTTTGCCATTGCTCGCCCTTGTTTACGCAAAAGGCGTTTGTCAATTAAATGGGATGCTGATCAACATGTTTACAAAGTGTTTTAATATGATTTGGCGTTATGTGAATAAGTGGATAAATAAGTTATCTATACATATAATAAAATTGTAACTAAGCCGAATCTGTACATTAAATATTTTTTGGAAAATCTTATTGAAATAAACATTATTTTCGATATAGAGGCCGAATCTATACTTTTTAGAATTTTTTTCTATCTGTCTGATTCCGCATCACGGAAAAATCTCTAGAAGGATTTTGATGAAATTTGGTATAACGATAGCTGGTTATCCGGGCCAAAATATAGGATACTTTTTACTGCGGGAAAATATCTCATCTCCGAGTTAAACGTTAAAACTGTTAAATTCATAAACGTTAACACTCTGATTATTTCAATAAATTTTATCAATATCTAAAGTATTTCTATCGTAATGTAAAAGTTCTTAAAAAAATTACTTTTACATAATTATATCTATGACAGATAAGATTCTAGGATTACAAATAAGTAAAGCTTTGGTATCTGAAGGGCACGCAGGGTATGTCAAGGCCCAACTGCATAGAGGGCGGATTAGCAATTCCTCATAATATTGTAAATTATACCCAGAATAGTAGCATACTTGCTGCTATATAAAAAAAAAAATTATAGTGATTCATTATTAACATATGCCCTTACCTCTATCAATGGCACTTGAAAAATAATTTCGAACACGCGGCATTAGGCTTATTACTTAACAATCACACTGCGCCACAAATCTTAAATTAACTTAAAAAATTGCCAACATTTTTAATACAATTCCCTCCTTTGAAACAAACAATTGTATAATTAACTGTGACGCTTTACATCAACATTTTTCTTTGGTCTGAGAATCTTCTTATCTCAAATGAGATAAATGGAAACGCTTATGCATTCTTAACGTTCTAACGTCATTTGAGACGGGGAAATGTAGCTCTGAAAATTACGCCGTATATACTCGTACATACGAATTTTTGCACAACCTTATCGAAATGTTCAATTTAGTTAAAGCAAAGCTAATAAAACATTTAGTTTCTTTTCTTAGTAACTTTATAATGTGTATGAAAATAACAAATAGTATGTCCATATTAGACCTGAAACCTTCGGTATTGAATTTTTATTAGTAACTTATTTCATACTAGCATTGCCCGCAGCTCTGCCCGCGTTCAGATGACCAAAAACCAAATTCTTAAGTTTTACATATTAGTGTACTCTTACATTGCGGTTTTTGTATTTTTTTTCATAAATGAGATATTTTCTCAAGGTAAAAAGTATCCTATATGTTGACCCGGATAATCAGCTGTCATCATACCAAATTTCATCAAAATCCCTCCAGTGGTTTTTATGTGATGCGGTAACAGACAGACAGACAAACAAAAATTCTAAAAACTATAGATTCAGACTCTGCATCGATAATAATGTATATTTCAATTAGATTTTCTAAAAAATATTTAAGTAAAGATTCAACTTAGTTACAATTTTATTATACCTATGTATAGATTAATAAGGAACAGTTTAAAAACTTTACATCTGCAACGTCTCAGTAATTAACTGACTTAAGAAATATTTACCAATTAACAATTCCAGAGACCCTTATTTTTGTCTAATTATTTATTTACGAGTTGTTCAAGTTACAAGTGAATATTTTTTACATTTTTATGAAAGCACTAATTAAAACGGGAAACAAAGGTTGGCGTCCGCAAAAATAAGCGTTCGGACGAGAAGGTATTACGAACTACATTAATAAAAAGTCGACTCTTACTTCATTATAAATACCGTTCGCACTTGATCCAATTTAACGCATAATAAAAGTGTGGAATCCGTTGTTTTCAGAGATGAAATGTGGAATGGCATTGTGCATCGAAAAGCGTACCTATTGTACTATGAGTCGCTTTTATCTAGACCACAATAGAAATCTTATCTACGTCAACAGTAATGCTTGGTTGATTTAATCAAGCTTTGAATCTGGCGTCGTTTTGAGAGGTTTCCTTTTAATTAGCTGCTTTTATTAAAAATACGTGAAGCAAAGATGGCTCCTTCGTATTATTACAACATGTTCTAACATCGAATTTATATTGAGGTAGCTCTGGTAGAAATTGGCGTAGAATTACAAATAGTATTTATCTATATCATATCATAGTTCTTATAATGAAACTCAAAGATTAGATATATATTTATAAATAAAATCTTATGACTTAATATTTTTGATATCAGAATTCATAGAAATGTAGAAATATCATTTTTAACGCTTCTCCCAATCCAAATTATTCTTAGCAACAATAACATTGCCAGTTACATTGTGACCTATTTTTGTTCCATTGTCATTTTCTGCATTATTCTTATACAAGTGTTTTATCACGGCTCCACTTTGAATTTTTAGTTTGTGATTTGTTTTGTTGCTAGTATTATATCTATATTTTGGTATTGACTAATGAATTTTATATCCTTTACGTAAAAAATGGTTGATTCCCTACACAAACTTCCACCCCCTTTCACTCCCCTTAAGGGATGATTTCCAGAATAACACTCAAACTATTTCCACACCATATATTATCTAAATCGGTTTAGCGGATTCAGCGTGAACAGATAACAGACAGACATATTTACTTTCGCATTTATAATATTAGTATGGATGTATAATGTATATAATATGTTAACCGCCTTTGACCTAGGATTTTATTTTATCATTAATTGATGAATTAAACGATCTTCTTGATTACCTACTAACAGACCTAGTTATTTGGCTACTAAGAGCATCCTCATCTCAAATCAACTCTTTCTTTTTACCAGTACTCTAAACCACTGTCAGATTTTTACTTTTATAGCTATTGAATTTACAAAAAAATACTTGTACTAACTTCCATCTACCTTAAATATACCTATTCAGTAGATTAGTTTGATTTTAATTTCGTGAAACTTCAATCTCCTGTCCCCTTAGAATTCACTATGCCAAACAATTAAAAAATATTAGGTAGATAATACTTTTTATACGTGTGACAGTTTGAGATTGATATCATGATGTTATGGCCTTAATAAAATGTAATTATAGTGAAACTACAAACAGATATTTCAATTTTATTTATTTATAATAAAATACTTTTTAACGTTTAGTATAGATTTCTCACAGATGAGATATTTTCTATTTAAAAAGTATCCTAGTTGACCCCAATAACCAGCTATAATCATATCAAATTTTAGCAAAATCTGTGCAGTAATTTTCTCGTGATGCATTCTCAGACAGACAGAAAATTCAAAAAACGATAGATTCGGCCTCTATCGATTTAATCTACAGATTCGACTCAAAATTTTTATTATATGTATAATAATTTTATTACATGTACAGAAGTATAAACTAACTGTATATAACTTTTGGAATAAATATGTCTTAAAAAAATCGCATCGAGGTCGTCGTTCGTGAGATCCTTAAGCCATAAATCTGACGATGCGTCAAGCGTCAGACCGCATATGTATGTACGTGACCGTCCATAATATTGTTTTATGATGTGCACAGCATACATTTCTTTCAATTCATTTCTGAAGTTCTATATCCGGTTGTTACAAGATTTGTAAGCTTGACTAATATTATAAATGACAAAGTATGTCTGTCTGTTTTACTTTTTGTCTTAGGAATGTTCCCACGTAAAAATGATAGATTTCTGTAGGGAAATTCCTATTACAGACAGGATATAGCATAGCCCATTTTTAAAATTGACAATTGGTACTCGAGTCAATGTGAGGAGTACATACATAATTGAATAAAAAAAAGTTGCCAACGGATAGAGCTTGACATTTTCATACTTATAAATTCATTTAAAAAATGACAGCGCTCATAACAACGAGCTATATAAATAGCTGATGTAGCCTACTTTCACCTCTGGTTTTAGTTAAATGATGATCAAATCAAAACGCAAATATCAAATTATTCAAAACTAGCCACTTACCCTCAGTTTGCTCGGGTGCGGCCCTGAGCTTGAATGGTTTAGGAACGCATGGAGGACAAACATACAAAAATTAATTTTTATTTATATAGACAAGCAATAGAAAAGCCTCACTTTTTATTTATTTTTCAATACATTCAATAAACTTACTCATTTTTACTAATTTCCATATCATTTAATATACCGAACCCGCTAGAAAACACTATAACCATCTAAACTTTTATATTTATAATACGTGTGAGATACTGGCCTATTTTCCTTTCATATGCGCGAATGTAAAATGACGTACTAAGTCTTAGACAGGTCGCAATTAGTAACAAGATCTCTAAAGGTCGTAGCTCGCTGCTCCTTTACGCTCATAAATCTTATGAAGCGACAAACAACGCAACACGTACGTGACTATACATAATTCTTAAAATACATATTCATTAAGCACTGTTCAATAATTGAATCTTATGCGAACGTACGTATGGAAACACGTTTATTTATTTTATTAGACGTACTGTGTGGAATTTCTAAGTCTTGTAGTTTGAATAGAGAATCAAATTTTTTTTGGCATTGAGTAAAACTATAACAGTATGGGGATTGGGTTTACAAATATATTGATTAATAAATTTTTAAAACATTTTTTTTTTCTGAAATCTGCTGACTGAACAATATTCTTTTAACTTAGGTATTTTATAGCGTATTGTTAGTTTAAATATTTACTCACAAATAATAACAAAAATTATTATAAAATAGTTTTCATTTTTTTCGTTAACTTTTATGTCGTCGGTTTTTTTTTATTTTTATAATATGTTTTTTTTTTATTTACAGCTTTTAGTTTTTGGAAATTATACATTTGAATTTATATTTAGCAATTTTTAACCTAAATTACTTTTAAACATAAGTTATATATACCTACGTATTCTCTTAGGCCTTTTAAAAACTTTATTTTGATACCTCATTTTTTTAAAGACACAAATTGGCGCCTGAAATCAGCCATTTTAATTTTTAATTATTTTATATAGCCTATTACACTCGCATTTTTAAAAGGAACCTAACGACGTATGAATTATCAAAATTGGCCTACGCGTTTGGTCTCTAGAATGCCACATAATAACAAACAAACAAACATGCATACATACATCCATACATCCATACATAGACTGCTAAATACATTACCCTCCTTTGCATCGCTCAGTCGGGTAAAAAATAGATTAACACATAATATGCCTAACTTAGGCAAAAGTTAGTTGAAACGAGCTGCTATATTCTAATAAACTAGCATAGAAATTTCTGTATACATTTTTTTAATTAATTATTGTATAGATTTTACTTGCAGATAAAGTTTCTAGTAAATATTTCTATTAAACAAATAACACTGCACTTTTAGTTTATGTAATCAATAAGCCAGTCCTCTGAAAGTTTTTATAAAATAACTAAGTAACTTAAATGAAGTATGAAAATGAGGCTAATTAAATTGTAGGCATCAACTGAGTAATAAATAACGATTTCCAGTCCAACTGCTATAGTAGCAAAAAACTTTGAACCTCGGGGAGGATTTGGAATTCAGCTTAAACGAAAAACGAAGCAATTACCGATCTCCGAGAGCAAAGTTTGTTTTACTGGCAAGGAATTAATATTCATTAAAAAAATCTTTCCCAGCATCATTCTGTTGAAACTTTGTAATCAGCCCATGTCGGAGACGTTTGGGAGGGTTTTGTCAGCGAATTTCAGAGTTTACTGACTTACCAAATGAATTTTTCTTGCCATAAGACGCCGAATATATTTACACATTTTCATTCTTTCATACCAATTATTTCAGATAAATCTTGTCATATTTTATATAAATATTTATGACTAGCGACTCACCCTCGCACCGCTCGGTTTCGTCCCTAAATATTTTGTTTAACGGTTAGTATCGATTTCTCAGAGATGAGATATTTACCCGTAGTAAAAAGTAGTTATCCTATATGTTGACCCGGATAACCAGCTATCATCATACTAAATTCTAAAAATCTGTCCAGTGGTTTTCTCGTGATGCTTTCTTAGACAGACAGACGGACAAAAATTCTTAAAACTATTGATTCGGCCTCTGTATCGATATTAATGACTATTTCAATAAGATTTTCCAAAAAATATTTAATGTAGAGTTTCGACTCAATCGAAACTTTTTATTGTAAGTACCTATAGAAAAGAAAATAGCAAAATAATAATATTTGAACACATCCATTGAATGTATAGCTGTAAGGTAATTTATTACTAAAGTTTCATATTGAGGACAAAGCATCAAGTGTGGGGGGGTGAGTAACTACAACATCAAGCGAAACACCGCTACTAATACGTCTTTTCCGCTGTGGGCTAAGAGCGGGTCGGAACTCCAAATAACGTTTTATATAATAGGCACTAGAATGTCTGGGAAGGGTTGAAACATCGACGGTCGGATTCGCAAACAGTACATAAAATCCGGCGATCTCATGATTTTTCAGAATTAAGCTGTGAAAGGACATCCAGACCCTTCCCTTGCGAATTTGCCTACTCGCCCGCCGGCCTGCCAAACCCGCCCGCATTATTAAGTGATTTCTTCAAAACAAATTCCGTCAACTCTGAATTACTTTAGAAATATTTTCATTGAAACCTTTTCCGGGAATATTTTCAAACAATTTGTTGTATGTCTTGGGTCGAGTCACATAGAATACTACAAATCTGCTAAACGTGCCCAAGTTGAAATGTCTGCGAGACTCTGTCGGAATTAAACATAATATCTTCTAGAGCTGAGTGCGAGGAGAGGGTATCAGCATTGTCCGACTGAAAACAGTGCAACTATGCCATTGTCGCTTAGAGTTTTCCCTGAAAAAACTTGCAACGGATCATAATGAAAATTAGCGCACCCTGGAAAGTACTTTAATATTTAACTTAATTATATTGTCGCGTAGTGAAGAGTGTGTAACGTCTTTTAAATATTAATTAAAAACGCATGATCATTAACGACAGGTTATTTTAAATTGCCACGAGTAAGTAAGAAACAAAACATTTTCCAGAAAGGAATTGAAATTCTAGAAAAGTTTCGAATACTAGAATGTTCTTAGTTTTATGCATATAAAAAAAAGCAGCAGTGTACCGAGAGTTCGAAAAAATGCAAAAGTGAGGAAAAGTGAAGGAAAGTCAGTGCAAGTGTAACTAGTGGTGGAAAACAATACTCGGAGACTGAGTAAGCCCAGACTTGTGCATACGATACTGTGTGTGATTGTAAACCACCATAGGTGACTTCTGTGAACTAAAACTAATAAAACATCTATAGTACAGAACAAAGGCGCACTTTAATTTCCGATCTCAGAACTCAACGAATATTATGTTTACACTATAAATGTAGTAGTGTGAGAGATAAATTAAACTACCTAACATATAACTCAGTAAACATATTTTTCAGTGTATTTTTAGCCGTATTCATCAGTGTTAGTTACATTCAAATCAATATTTGCTGTCTAATCATATATTCGGTTGTATAATTTTGTAATCATAAATTGAATACATACAAATTTGAACTTGTCTTTTCATCTATTTATTTATATTTTGTATGCCCGAATTACGTACTGTACTTGCAGAAAAGTATAACAATAAAATATTTTATTTGACAAATGAAAACTTCCTTTACGCTCTTCAATATGAAGGAAATTTTTACTTGCCAGCTTTTTAATTAAAAAAAAGCAGTGTTTGCTGAAAATAAAGCCACTTCTACGTAATTAAAAAGACCGCTTTTCACTGTCAACCCTAACCTAATTTGCTGCTCTTAGTCTAAAGCCATGTGACACCTTATTCAGAGTAGGAACACTACTAGAAAAATATTTTATATTTTATAAACATTTCGTATTAAATACGGAACATACGAGCTAGATAATTATAGAAATAAACATACTCGTAACATATGCCTCTAAAATATTGTATATAATAGTTTTTATAAACTCACTAGCGACTCACCCTCGCTACGCTCGGGTTCGTCCCTATTTACGTTGTAACGTTTAGTATCGATTTCTCAGAAATGAGATATTTTCTCGCAGTAAAAAGTATCCTATATGCTGACCCGGATAACCAGCTATCATAATACCAAATTTTATCAAAAACCCTGCCGTGGTTTTTCCGTGATGCGGTAACAGACAGACAGACAAAAATTCTAAGAACAGTTAAAAAATTACAGACTTGACTCAGTTAAAAATTTATTATATGTATATATTTAAGAGTCAACAGAATCAAACGTATTAAAAATTACTTATCCGCAAGCATAATGTCTAAAAAGATCATTATCCTTATTTCAGACTCTAATAGAACTCACAACCCAGTGATTATTTAGGCGAAATATTAAGTAAAACCAAATTAAGGTCTAATACTCATATTTTAGTCACCGGCCTCGCATTATGAATAACAACCGCGATTAGAAGTTAAGAGTTTGGGAGGAAATTTAAATCGGTAAGCCGTAGGGCGTAGGCACGTCAGAGAGGGCCCACATCAGGCTTCTTTCCCTCAGGCGACGAAACCCGTTTAGATTAGCAATTGAAATGTATTCAAGTTTACAAGTTCATAAGTAAAGTCTCTTGCCTCGTTTTAATTGGAAGCTGAGACTTGGTTATTACGGATAAGTTTGTTTCCGTGCCGCTGGTTCTCTACGCCGCTGTAAACTTATTTCTTTCGTTATTAATCTAAATGAGAGGTATAAACTTCTGTATGAGGCATTGTAGGAAAATTATGGAGATAAATTTATTTTAATACTTACTTGTATTAAAAAAGTGTGTTTGTTTATGTATTCTTACCTATATCAATGCGATTTTTTGCGTAGATATAGCTACTACTAACTCATAAGCTACTGTTAGTAATAAAAAGTTTAGAATTATATAAATAGTGACCATCTGGGTTGGTCACTATTTACATGATTTTATACTATAAACTAGTGACACAACCTCGCTTCGCTCGAGTTCGTCTCTAGGTACATTTTAATTCTTTTGAGCAGAACCCTAATTCTTTTACTGAAATAAAAGTAGCCTAAGTTATCCTTATAATATCAACTACCTGCTAGTGAAAGTCCCGTTAAAATCCGCCCAGCCGTTTCGGAGATTAGCCGGAACAGACAGACAAAAATTTTAAAAATTGTATTTTTCTTATAAATACCGTGTATAATTCCATATGTATTTAGTAAAAAGCTATTATTTTGACATTACAAACAGACAGTTCAATTTTATTTATCTGTATTAATGAATAGTAACTAAATTGAACTCGAATTTTTATTACAGCCTAATATTTGTTAATGATCCACTACGTAGTGGTATGAAATATTTTATTCTCAAACAATAGTTTCTTTTTCTAAAACGTAAATAAGGAAAAATCATTCTCCCTCTGGGGTAGGCGAGTAATAGTGAAATCTACATTTACAAAACACACTTAATCCATTACTTCGAGTGTAATCTTACTCGGGTTTTGCGCCATATTTATGTATAGAAAACTTATGAAGAACACTTTGAATAAAAGAGTGTATAACGTAACTTATTGTATTTGAAAAGTACTTTAGTTTTTTAATCGTTTGCTATAGGTATTCTAATTTGATAATTATATATTTTGCTTTTTGACCGAATGCAAATGGAACTTACCATATTGTAAACTTATTTTCATGATTATTTTCTTAACTAATTTATACTTCAAGGGTTGTCCGATATAATTTTTAAACAAAATTGGTCCTTTGGTGTACTCGTATAATGTGTATACTTATTATTCCAAAGTAATAATATAGTATTTTCATTATGTTACGAAATCCCGCTAATACCACAAAGTGTCAATTGATACATGAGCAAATATATAATCAGACTAAAAGTATATTAAATTGAAAACTGTACGCTTGGCTTCTATATATTTAATCAGAATTATCCCCAATATTTGATGTGGTGCCCTTCTGACCGATTTCCGCCAATTCACTGGGACTTACGACACGAGTGCACTCTCTATTCCTGTCACTCTCATTCCGGCGGGACGACAGTTCGAATCGACCGGTGAGAGATCAAGCGCAGGACCGACGGATCTATATGCTCGCCGAGACTCTCCAGGAGACTCTCCACTACCAATTTCCCAACTCCGGGCTAATACTAAAACTTTCTTAACAGAAAAACTTGATACCTAAACTTGGCCCAAGCCGGGACTCGAACCCAAGACCTCCGGATCAGCCGTACTTGCTAGCCACTAAACCATCGAGAGGCAGTTAAATATTTTATATACCTACAACTTTCATAACGTTATTTTTTGTAGAAGTTTATATAATAATATATCAATTAAATTAATTTTTATTCATTTATAGTTTTAAAACATCAGGCAATAACTCCTTTTTACCTTTCATATTGTCTAACTAAAATTCATTTTATTGCCATCCATTTGGATTTTCCCGTACATTAAGCATATAATCTAGGCTAAAACTTTGATTTCAACAATTTGAACCTTGATTCAATTGTATAAGCCAAAGGTCACATCCAACCTAAGATTCTCTATTTAACTGTGCACATAAATTCAATTCAGTGCTAGTCGGCACAATGTGACCTGATTTCATATTGAAAGAGGTATATACATTTATTATCACAGAGAATATTCAGTTCGCGACCACAATATCACAAATTTTGTCCAATAATTGCAATTATCAACGGTTTTAACGAATCTGAGTGCAATAGGCTTTGATGTTTTTTTTTATAATATAGTTTTTTTTCCTTTTTTAGTGAATTAGTATACTTATTATTTGTTTTTTTTATAGGTAACCAAATTCTGTTACTTTTTTAATGAAAATTTTAGGCACTAAAAAGGTGTCATAGAACTTTGAAGAAAGCATTCTGTCACTAATAGTGAAATAGCTAGTTTTCTAGCTATTTTTAATTATAACTTTCATTCAGAATAGGTAGTAAAGGATATACTGTAATGAATAGTTTTAGAATTAGACTGTATTTATAATAATTTTAAACCTTTTTTTCTGTTTCATCACACATTATACAAACAACTACGTCGCCTTAGTGCTTATTTGTTCAAACTACCAATACTTATTGTACTTTAGTTCACATGTTTTTCGTTTGTTTTAATTAAAAAACAGCCTATTTGTAAGGTTTATTTATATACATAAGTATAATGTACATAGACAAAATACATCTATTCGGATTTTTTTGAAGTTAAATTTGTATTTTATATCAATAGAATTTACATTTAAAAGTCAATAATTCTGTATTAAAAATTCTTTCAGTAAATTGGTCGTTTGGACAAATAAGCACTGAGTCGATGAAGATTCTGAATTCTAAGCGTAGCAAAATTTCATTTAAATCGACTGAGAAAATCAAAAGAAACTTGAAGTCGTTATACACCCTTCTATTCAAAGCGTGGGACAAGGTTATTCGTTGTCAGTGCGGAATACACGGCAGTATAAACATATTTCTATATTTAGAAACAAACTAAAGTACCTCCAAACTTCTACAGCGTACATTTTGCTTTATCTGCGGAGTTATTAAGACAGATTTCGTATAATAGGTATTTCCCTCATTACCTTGAGCCAAAGCCGTCGTAAACGATGCCGACCGTTTCTCATTTCATTCCGCTGGCGTCACCCTAAGCGTGATCCTTTGAGCTGTTAGGAAGTTTATTAGCACCAAGCATCTAGTATTTTACAGCTCTACTGATTAGTCGGTAGACCTAATGCTTAACACTGAAATAAAGTTGAATACTAATTTATCAGGTCAAATCGCTTGAATAAAGTTTATACTATAAAGTTTCATGTTAAAGTAAAATTTTATACTACCGACCAATCTCCTTGGTGTTCTTCTTCTTCTACATTCTACGTGACATTGGCGAAGTAATCTGTGTTTAACTGACACGCTTTGAAGCCATTAACAAGAAAATTGAATTGAATTGAGAATTTATATTATTATATTATAAGCTATCTATGTATCATATTTTATTCAAATTCATAAATTTGCTATCGCCTGAAGTGGTATTAAACACATACAAGCACTCTAATCAGTTTATGAAAATATTTAAATAATTAACATATTCAATCTGCTTAGTAGCACAACACTGAAGATCAGCAATATATAATTTTATAGTATAAACAATGTTATTGAATCACTTACTTATATATAAACTAGGAGAACACCCTCCGCTCCGCTCGCGCTAAAACTACAAAAAAAACTCTTTGGCTTTATGCAAAGGGCAATGTTGAAATGGACTCAATAGTTTCTGAGCTTAAAGCACTTAAGCAAATTATAAACATCAATTTACAATAATGTATGGAAATCTGCCCGATTTGTTGACATTTATAATCACTGCTCCTCTCTCTTGAGTAGTAGCATGATGATATATAGGCTATAGCCTTCCTCAATAAACGGGCTATCTAATGCAAAAAGAATTTTTCAAATCAGATTAGTAGTTCCTGAGATTAGCACAAACAAACTTGCCTCTTTCTAATGTTAGTATAGATACTAAAGTGCGTCTGTAAAGTACCCATCTTTAACGCAGCAATGTGCTTTTTGGAAAAATATAGTTTTTAGGCCAACCCACCAGCCAGCTAGTTAGATAATAATAAGTCTAGATTTCGTTTAGGTATTTAGGTCTCTTTGCAAAAAGCAGCCTCTGTGTGTTTTATATAATTCAATATTATTTATATTATTAATGATATGATTGAAAAAAGATAAAAAAAGGTCTGTGATCCAAATTATGATATTTGTACTGGATAAATAAAGCGTTGAAACGTGCACGTGTCGCTAGAAGCTAATATTGTAGAGGTAAATTTTTTATTGGAACGAATGATAGGACTCCTATAATATATGATACTGCTTCCTGAAAACGTGTGTATCGAGATAAATCCCTCATAATTGGAAGCCTTTGCCTCATTACCTTGAGCTCAAGCCGTCGTAAACGATGCCGACCGTTCCTCATCTCATTTCGCAGCAATGCCTTAAAGTGATCCTTTGAAACGTTAAGACGTTTATTAGCACAGTTTGATATTTTATAACAACACCATATAGGTTACCTTTACTAACGCTCTCTTAGCACACCTACTAAGTTTAATGTTTTATGAATCAAAGAAAAAATCTAAAATTATGAAAAGTTAATTTTATTGATTAATAGCGACACCCTCGCTTCTCTCGGGTGCGTCCCTAGGTGCATTACACGATTTAATTTTTTTAAACGGACTTCTAATTCTTTTTCTAGAGTAAAAGTAGCCTAAGTTACTCTTTATAACATAAGCTATCTACCAGTGAAAGTCCCGTCAAAATCAGTCCAGCCGTTTCGGAGATTAGTCAGAATAAACAGACAGACATTTTTTTTTAATTATCCTTTTCTTTTAAGTACCGCGCATAGCTATATGCGTTTAGTAAAAACCTGTTATTCTGACATTACAAACAGACAATTCAATTTTATTTATCTGTATATATACAAATGTATAGATCTTTTGAAAGTTCGAAAACCAGCTTTCATACAAACATTTATAAATCATATATTTTAATACAGAATTAGTAAATAATGTCGTCGTAGCATTAGCATTGCAAATACATTCGGGTCACTTTGCGATCTCATATTTTGAGGCCGTTCCCCATTTGACTTTGCCGGCGGCTAATTAATAATTCAGTCCACGACAACAAAAGCGCGGTCAACACTTATTGTAATGGCTTTCATAAAGCTAGCGGTCTGAAAGCTCTGTTCTTAAGAAACACAATGTAATACTCGTTAAAACAATTCGAATATATTTAGATCCAGTGAATTAAAAAATCTCGTAAGAGGTTTCTGATTAAAACCCTTGTTTTATAATAATTATTATTTATTTCTTAAATATTTGTTACATTATAAAAACGTAGCGCGACCCTTTTTACCCGACTGTGGCGAGCTCTAACAACGTACCTATATGAGGTCATGTATAAAAAAATATACGTATTATGTCTCCATATTAAAAATTACAATGTTCCTCTGCTAACTTGTTTCCACCTTTTTAGTTTTCATTTTACGCAGTCGGGCTTTAGGTTTTTGTTTATTTTTTGTTCTCACTTATATTTTTATATGAAATCTATGTTAATAAAAAATTAAAAAAAAACGACTTCCAGGCACTAAAATGTAAAAAATCACTTAAACGGGGGTTTTTATTTAGAATAGTCACCTAATTAGATATTTTCAATTTAATTTAAGTTTTTATTAACATAGATTTCATATAAAAATATAAGTGAGAACAAAAAATAAACAAAAACATAAAGCCCGCCTGCGTAAAATGAAAACTAAAAAGTTTTTATTTTTCCATTTTTAGTGTAGACGTAATAAACAGGTAATTTATAAAAATAAAGTTTTTTAATAATGTATTCGATTAAGCAATTTATTTAAAAAATATATTTATTTGTTGATTTTTTTAAAAACCGCTCGACCGTTTTCGATAAAATTTAAATGGAACCACCTGGGAAGTATACCCTTCAAAACAAAAAAAATATATAATAAAAACATCGTGAAGGTGAACATACAAAATAAAAAAACAAAGATTCCGACGAATTAAGAACCTCCTCCTGTTTAGAAGTCGGCTAATAAAGAGGTACAATAATAAAAAATTGTACATACACATCGTTATTTCCAATTTAATGCACCGTCCTTACTTTTATTTAAACTAGAGCAAAATAATCGTGCCAGAAACGAGTTTTGACGCTTTATCCAGTTATGCCAGTCAATCAAATATCACACTGAGCCACGACGATCGTATAAATAAATTGAAAAATTATATCAGATCACTTCGTGGTCTACATAAAGTGAATTTAAACTAGTAAAATCGGTTAAGCCGTCTAAAAAAACCGTAAACATACATAAAATAATACATACAGATAACTATATGACTCAGTTAGTATGAACATGTGAAGAGAAGGGATGAGGGAAGAGTGATAGATATTATTGTAGATGTATGGAGAGGTAGAGGAAGATTAAAGAAAAAATGGATAGATTGTGTGAAACAGGACATGGAAGAGAAAGTGGTAAATGATGAGATGACGAGTAATAGGAGAGAATATAGAAGATAATATGGAAGAAGGAGAGAGAAGAGAGGTAGAGTTACTGCACCAACCCCAAGTAACTTGGGAAATGGGCAGGGAGAAGAAAATGAGACTACAACCTCTTGCTTTTTACTAGCTAATCTATAAAGACAATTGTAAGCTACTCGTACAAATGAAAGATAACCACGTCGGGAGCAATACGACAATAATTTTCAGCCAATAACCTGATACGATCTGCAGCCGCAATCTAATGTCCCGTGTGAATTAGCCGTTATTCGGTATCCGTTAGTTCGAATATGTCTTGAGTGTTATCTCAAATAAATTGCCATTTATGGGATTTATAGATTTTGTTTCGTTAAAGTAAATTCTCAGTTTAAAGAATTATATAGACAGAGTGCCATAGAACTAAACATGAAGTCAAACAATAATGATTTAATAAAGTATACAAATGACGATTTATATACTGAGTGATAAATAAATGTTAATTACAACAGCTAATAGATTTTATTATAATAAAGAAAAAAATAAGCTATCTCTCTTTCAAGGGAAAGAGAACTAATGTTTAAAAATTTTGTATTAAGATATAAGAATATAGTATTATTTTTATTATTCATATTTCATTCTCAAAAATTACATATATACTAATTTAACTAATACATAAATAAAATTTCCCTTATGTTTTTAAAAAACTTCACTATCTTTACATGAAAATCTAAAATGGTAGCATAAATAGCAAATTACACTACTATTTTTTACTTTGACATTTATTTTGGTGGACTCTGTCTATACCATTCTTTAGTCTGAAACAAAATTATAATTAAATATATGTTCAAACCTAAGACTAGTATGTAGTGATAGCGATACTGATTTCTGTTGTACAATTTTGAGAGTAGCCGGTTTGATGTACGCGCAACGCAAAAAAAAACATATTTCTTGCGTTTGCCTTAAACATAGTTTACGTTTAAAAGACAAAAAAGCTGCTCAACGATTCCTTTTATACTATTTGATTGGAAAGTTATGAATTCTTACTTCTATACTAATTATGGAGCTTTATGGGGCTTTTTTAATAATATTTGTGACATTTCAAAGGTAATTAAAACTTAAAAGGCTCGTAATATTTATTAAGTAGTATTTATTAAATTTAATTTAATTATTTAATAACGTGAAACATTGTCAATATTTATATTATATAAATAAATAGTTGTTTATTTAATTTGTTTACTTATTAGAATGGATATTACATAATACCTTCTTTCTAAAATAACTTTATCACTTCTAAGAAAAGTAGTAATGCTATATTAGTAGTACATACTTTAACGATATTATGTTAAAAGGAAAGGAAATTTTATCCTCTTTGGGAGTTCCATCGTTGATGTTAATGGTTTTACAATATACAGCATATTGTTTTTGCTCACTCAAACTAAAGCAACCTGGATCCTAGACCTTAATTCGAAAATTATTAGCTGGCTTCAAAAAAAGAGGAGCTTCTTAAGCTTTTTTGTGTGTACGTAAATATTTTCGCCTAATTTCAACCGATTTTACGAACTTTTTATTAGTTAAAAGGTCCTGATCTACTTAGGTATAATATAACTTTCGTTAAGTATAGCTATTTATAAAAGAATTGATTTTGTAGTACCCTATACAGTATACATACATCTATACGTATAATAAAATTGTAACTAAGCCAAATCTGTACATTAAATATTTTTTTGGAAAATCTTAGCGAAATAGACATCATTATCGATACAGAGGTCGAATCTATAGTTTTTAGAATTTTAGTCTGTCTGTCTGTTACCGCGTCACAGAAAAACCACTGGAGGGATTTTGATGAAATTTGGTATGGTGATAGCTGGTTCTCCGGGTCAACATATAAAATACTTTTTACCGTGGGAAAGTATCTAATTTCTGAAAAAAAATGCAAAAACTGCATTGTAAGAGTGTACTAATATGTAAAACCTAAGAATTTGGTTTTTGGTCATCTGAACGCGGGTGGAGTCGCGGGCAATGCTAGTAAATAATAAAAATAATACTTATTGTGGACACCAGTAATATTTCTATTTAACTCGAACTCATATGTTTTTATTAGATGCTCAATAGAATGTGTGAATTACTGCGACAGCTTTTATTACAGCCACATTTCTATTGAAGTATATATTTACTTAATAAATAAGGGTGGACAAAACATAGAACAGTAAACTACAATGTTGCATGTCATCAGCCACTTAAAGGCCAATAGTTTTACTATTTTTCCGTTTTCAATTGAAACTTCCTCGCACTTAGAGCCTTACGAATAAGGTTCTATTTTCTATGATCTAAACCTCAGTCAAGGGTATGGCTTCCGGCTATTTCCTACCAAAATCAGATCGCTATCAGAATTTTAATATCGTAAAAAGGAAAATCGCTAAGCATTTAATTTATATGCTAATTTATTACTATGAGCAAAAGGTTTTGGGTAGGAAATGTAACGATTAGTGGAATATTTAGTTGTATTAATATATATGTCAAAGATATTTAAAATAATGAATATGGGCATTGGGCAAGGGCATGTTAGGTGTAGGGCTATAATAGGTACCCTACAACTAATAGTCTACACCCATCTTAATACGTCCACCATACGTAAAAAAGCCATTTCTTACTAAATGATAATACACGAACGCCAAGCTGTAAATTAATAAATAAAATACGTTTATTTCTTAGAAAAAATAAAGATTTCTTTAACAATTTCTAAACGATTATATTATTATTAATATTATAAATGTGAAAGTTTGGAAGTATGGATGTTTGTTACTCTTTCACGCCAGAACGGCTGAACGGATCTGGATGAAATTTGGCACAGAGATAGATTATAGTCTGGAATAACACACAGGCTACTTTTTATCCCAGAAAAATGTACGGGTTCCGTGGGATAGGTTTATTTTTGTTTTCCTAGAGGCGAACCCGAGCGAAGCGATAATGAACCGCTAGTTATTAATATACCTTATCAAAATAAAACATCTTAAATATATCATTAATATTAAATATGAAAGTACGGTACAACGGCGGCTTCCTCCGATCTCATCATCGCGGGATATTGATTACGTTTCGAACGATATCCCGCCCCGATATCTCATTCGCGAAGCTAATCAATCGCTTTACCTCGGAAATAACTTTGCTTACAAAAACATCCTCCCTTTAAAAGATTATATAAAGCACTAACTAATTTGAAAGGTATCGCTATAGTTAGTGTAGATTTCAGAATACATTCACGTTTTAAGTGAATGGAAAATATTCGCAGTAAATAGGATTTTTAATATAAAATGTTTAAAGGATGACAGACGGACGGACAGCTTTAAACAACATTGATTCAATTTAAACAATATTAATTAAAGTCATGAAATAATTATACCGTATCTGTTCTCAAATTTTTCATTGGTAGGTATATACTTTTTTACAATTAATATTAAGTTTTTTAAGGCGATATGTTATTAAAAAAGCCTACTTAGAATCATATAGCTTTCATTCAGTGAAGAAATTGTTAGTAAAACAGTTATACACTACATAAAAATTAAAATAACCAAATATGTAAATAATGAATCATTTAAGTTTTATCTATTTACGAACATTTACATGAACGTTTAAAACTTTAGTGTATTACTGTATAGTCCCTTTTCATAGAAAAGCTTCTCGTTACAGGAAAACATTAAAGGGATCCTATTACTCTGTAATCCTAATATAAAGTAGGTTATTTAGTATACATAATTAATTGTGAGGAAACCAGGTAAGCCGTTTATTGTCGTCGGCCTTAGTTTTAAGCCATATTTATCGCTTACCAGAAAAATGAGCAAAATACATGCATATATGAATTAGGTTAAATTAGTCGTGATTCACGTTATATTATACTATTTAAGACAAATATATATATATATATATATATATATGTATATATATATATATTTATATATATATATTATATAAATTCACGATATGAATTGTAATCTATACTAATATTATAAAGAGGTAAAGTTTGTGAGTTTGTGACGTTGTAGGGGGTAATCTCTGGATTGAATGACGAACTGAACCGATTGAGATGATATTTGCTAAGAAGATAGTTTAAGACCCTGGGAAGGACAAATGATACTTTTATCCCGGAAATCATCCCTTAAACGGCTTAAAATGGGGATGGAAATTTGTATTGGGAAGTAAGCTAGGGACGATCCCGAGCGAAGCGAGAGTGAGTCGCTAGTATAGTATAAAAATAATCGTAGTGTTTGAAAGATTATAAAAAATATTCTTTTGACCATCTCTAGTGTATGGGACTGGTGAAAACTAATAAGGTTAAAATAACAAGTTTTACTAGTAGCCATTGAAGATGTTAACTATCCACCTTCTGGTTCCATTATCAGCTGATATCGGATATATCGAACTATTTATCATCCACACGCCATATTATACTAAAATGTTCTAAAACGAAACGACTATTTAAAGTATATTAAAAATGAATTCCAAGATATATTTTCATAGTCTGTTAGTTAATTGAAAGTGAAGCTAATGAAAACATGTTAAAAATAACACAACCTCGATATATCGCCGTCTCTCACTAAATAGAGCTTCAGCCGTACAAAATTAAAAAAAAAATCCATCGGTTAAGATTTTGTTAAATGCGTCAAGTGGAATCGCAAAGAATTTAAGTAATTTTTCATGTAGCTTTTTAACAAACTTTGATATTTCATTTAAAATTGCTTAAGATGTATTTTAGTGTCACCAATCGTCACCGTAGTAAGTTTTTTTAACTGCTCTTCATTTCATTTCCAATAATTAAAAATGGTTTTATATACATATATATATATATATATATATATATATATATATATATATATAACCATTTTTAATTATTGGAAATGATATATATATATATATATATATATATATATATATATATATATAATTAATAAATATTTCTTAATGTGCCAGTAAAGTAGTCTCATAAACAATCTTCGTCGATGTTATTTAAAAGGAGCAACCAACAACAGACTTTGAGATATATTATGCTTAAGAATATTATAACTTGTTTTCTTAAATATATTATTTTATGTTGTGTGTTTGTTTAGTATTATTCTCAAGATTTTCATATACAGATAGTTTTAAAGTCTGCTAAAAGTACAATATTCACTATACTTTATAATTTCTTATTTTACCCTCTTATAGGATGAACTTCGATAAATGCTAGTTTCAAGTAATTCTGATCATAAATATTTTTTTGGATTGTATTATAGCGTATTGTCCCGTGGGAATTAGATACTCTTTCGCGGTTAAAAGTAGCTTATGTCACTCTCCAGCCCTCCAACCATCTCACACAAAAAATCACGCCAATCCGTCACTCCGTTTCGACGTGAAAGAAAGACAAACAAACAAACACACTTTCACATTTATAATATTAGTATGGATAGACAGATTTGTCTGTTAAAATGTAACTAGGGACGAACTCGAGCGAAGCGAGGATGAGTCGATAGTATATAGATAAAATCTCTAAATGCAGTCCATCTCCTACATACCATAAATAAGTACCTTTCTCGGAACAATACGACTTATCTTTCATTTTATAGAAATTTTTACAGTGAGTCTGCTAAAATTATTATTATTATTAACATTCATTTCAGATAAAAGTTACTCAAGCTTGAAAAATTCATAAAATTGTTTGGCTCTGGAATTCAGTGGAACATATAAGTGGGCTACAATTTTATGTGTGGAGCTGGCTTGCGCAGTCCGAGTTTCAAAACTCATTTCGGATTTATGGCCGAAATTAAAAACGTTCCGGTTTTTCTAGAATATTATTATTTAAACTATTTTTCGTTATGACGTAATATTGCTTATTCTGAGAAATAGATATTACAAATACTAGGTATACTAAGTATTTCAAATAAATTATGATTGTCTGCACTCTCTACCTTTTCCTAGTAATAATAAAGTTTTAATGTGCAGAATATTTGTTTTTCAAAAACTTCAAACACAGTAAAGCTGACACTCCTGTAAATTAATTTTTAATATCGCATAATACAGGCTGTATATTCAGTGTACCCTATTTTTATACATATAGTTTCCAATCTATTAAATTTTAAGCCTTCATATTAATGCGTTGCGTCATAACGCGCTGCCATTTTGTGCTGCACCGTTATTGATTGTGTTTTGAACACCAGTACAACGCAATCGTTAAATAGCTCAGGTCCATCAATCAAAGCTGTCGCGATGTCCAAAAACGTACTGGACGCTTGCATAAGCGAAAATTAATAGCGCTTGTTAACTCTTCACCCCTGATCATTAAATTTATCTGGTTTGGAATATTCGATATTTTCATTTATTTTAAATTATTTGACGTTATCAAGAGATTACAAGTACTTTAAGCTTACTTAACTTAATATTAAACCAATTCGCTCAACTATGGAAATGAATTGAAACCATAAGAAACAAGAAAAATCTATTCTGTATAACTTTCTTGTTAAAGGCCAAAAACAAATATTGTAACTAAATTTTATATGAGTTTAGATGCTATAATATCATTAGGTTGATCGTTATTCATTTGAATTCATAAGATATGATTCATTTTTCAGCGGGTGATGTAAAGTATAAGAGAGCAAAAACGCAAATTGAATCCATTTAGATCATCCATCAAAGTCTTGCAGAAATGAGAATTATTCCTGTTCCAAGAAGCTCTGCCACTAAGCCAGTGTCTTAATGCGATGTGAAATCAATGATTAATTTCGTCATAAAACTCATTTAAGCATATTTCATTTGCCTTATATCTGAGAGCACTTTTTGTTTAGAAATTTAATGGGTTCTGTTATCTATCAGTTTGAATTACTTTTATTTAATTTGATTTTTGTTCGAACTTTCTAAAATTTGAACTTCTAGATTTAGGAAGAACTTTCGTATTATGAATAATCACAGTTCTTAACACCTTGGTATGTCTTACTTAAATAGAAACAAATATCTTTATGGACACTTTGACTCGTCTTGTAATACTCGCCGTCGGAAACTGCTTATACGAGAGAGATTCAAGATTTAACGTAATTTCGTAGTCAAAATTACAAAAATTCTTTTGAAATACTTATTTCGGGTATTTTAAATATAAAAAATCTAAAACAAAAAACAGACTAATATTTTACAAAACAAAGTTACGGCTAAACAATTTTAGGCTGCAAAGTTTAATAAAGGTTCATTAGAATATGACTGAAGTTATTCACGGTGGAACTTGTATTTGTTGTTTTTGTTTAAATGAAAAAAGTTGTTGTCCCCTGTCGTCACGTTTGTACAACTGCTCTGCTTTTGATAATACAAGTTTAGTATTCACTCGCACGAACCTTATTGAACACCGACCAGCTCTTGTGAACCAGAAGTGCTTTAACATTTAATATTTTTTCTTAATGTGTATTTACATACAATATAATATTTATTATTATGAGTAGTAGTAGTAGCCTACGACTTCACGCGAAATATGCGTGATTATTTCACTTAGATTACAAAAAATCGCTAAATATGATTTTCCTTAAACTTATCCTAAATCTTATGTATAACTAGCAATGCCCGCGGCTCCGCCCGCGTTCAGATGACCAAAAACCAAATTCTTAGGTTTTACATATTAGGATACTCTTACATTGCAGTTTTTGTATTTTTTTCTCAGAAATTCCCGCGGTAAAAAGTATCCTATATGTTGACCCGGATAACCAGGTATCACCATACCAAATTTCATCAAAATCCCTCCAGTGGTTTTTCCGTGATGCGGTAACAGACAGACAGACAGACAAAAATTCTTAAAACTATAGATTCGGCCTCTGTATCGATAATAATGTTTATTTTAATAAGAAATGGGTTTATTTTGATAAGATTTTCCAAAAAATATTTAATATACAGATTCGGCTTAGTTACAATTTTATTATATGTATAGATTTTCCCAAATCTTATTTTCTGATTTGAAAATAATATCGCATATATAATTTTCAAATCAGAAAAGAAGATGAATAATAAGGTTATTAATTGAAATTTGTTCAGGGTAATGCATTTGCAGACATGTCAAACATGTAAGCAAAGAATTTATTTAGTTCTATTTCAAACATAAGTAAAGTAAATTATTTATAATAAATAAAAATAATTTTATCACCTTTAAATATGAATTATGGCTAAAAATTTGCAATAATCCTTTGATTATTGTCTATATAGCGATCAAGTTTTGCCAAAGTCACCTGCCTCTTTAGCTAACAGAAATCTGACACATCATTACGTGACTCTACCTTTGACACCTCCGTCTTATAATTTTATATCGAAAGACAAAGGGAACTCTCAAGAGGCTGAAGTCGGGAAAGTACCTATCATGGAAAAATTGAAAATATAATAAAATTATACGAGTATTAAGGTCAACGTTTTTCATTGATTTGCTTTTAATTTTATCTGTTCTTGAGCCAACTTGAGTCTTGAGTCAAACAAATATAATTTTGTGCTGTCCGTTTAATTGTACATTTAAGTTTTCTCTGTAATATAACACAACATATAGCTAGTAATTGAATGTTTCATATATTTATATAGTGTACTAGCGGACCCGACAGACGTTGTCCTGTCTACACGTCTTTAAATTGAAAATTTCAAACTTTATTTAATAATTTATTTGATGAAAATTATTATTCAAATTGTGAATCTAAACCATTCCCAGATCCCCTTGAACACACACAAAAAATTTCATCAAAATCGGTCCAGTCGTTTGAGAGAAGTTCAGTGACATACACACTCACAGAAGAATTATATATATAAAGATAAAGATTTACTACTACATTTTATTTTAGCAATATAGATCAACTCATATCCAAATCATTAATTAATTTATATGGAATTAATAAGAGCTTTCTAATAATATCAGTATAATATAATGCCGATTATCCATTACAGGGAACTATACTGCCCTCCCGAACCTAAAGTGCAGTAACAGCAAAAACACGAATTCGAGAAAAACGCGCCTAAAGTTTAAAATCCATAAAAATATATCAAAAAGAGACTTTTCGATAAAACCTTGAATGGAAAGTGAAAGAATATGTACCAAACTAAAATACTAAGCATTGTTACGTTAGTTTTTTTATAAAAAACTATAATTATGGCAATTTTAATTTTTTAGCCCCTATTACTACACACACTTTATTTGTATAATGTTTTCAAAAACTGTTTTAAATGCAGTAAATCCTGTTATTACTGCATTTTAGATATTTCTTCCATGATTGTTACTAACTAAAGTGCAGTAATATTATGAAAATACTGCTATTTAATCTGTTTTTTTGAACAAAACACTGATATTCCACACTTATAGTAATATAAAATTACCTTTAATTTTGATAAAAATATGTAATTTCTTAAACAAAACTGGACATGCATTTATGACTATGCTATTAAAACTATTCATCAAAACATTGTACATTATAATCTAATAGTGTAAATTGTTTTATATGACTAACAATATAACAATCTTTACAAGATGTTGATAATCTTAACTAGTCTAGTTAATCCACCATAAAACTATATCACATGTATTTCTCATGCATGGATCAATAAAATTTACATAAAATCTTTCTTCCGAACATAACTAATTACTAAATGAATATTCTTGTCTTACAAAAATAATAGTCTGAAAAGATTATGGAAGGGAGAACCAAAAAGAATTAACTTATATGGGAAACAAGTTGAAAAAGTGTCCAGTAGTGAGCAGCAAATTATAGCTCAGAAACTCACCGTTACAGCACTAGCGTAGCAAGTAGATGTGATGTGAAGTTAGTAGTTTTTAACGGAGTGAAGTGTGCTGAATTATTATTACTTGAAAATAATATATAATTATATTGCTGTTTGCCTATGCTAGAACTATTTTGAAAAGTGCGCCACAGCAAAGCGGAAATCTTTCTTTCCTTGTTTAATTCACCTTCTTACTTTTATGACGCTATGTTTTAAACTAGCGACTCACCCTCGCCTCACTCGGGTTCGTCCCTGGATACTTTTTTTTTTGAGCGGAACTCTAATTCTTTTTAAAAAATAAAAGTAGCCTATATTACTCCCTATAACATCAGTTACCTTCCACTGAAAGTCCGTCAAAATCAGTCCAGACGTTTCAGAGATTATTCGGAACAAACAGACAGACAAAAATTTTTAAAAATTAGTTTTTCTTATAAGTACCGTATATAATTTCATATGCATTTAGTGAAAAGGTTTATTTTGACATTACAAACAGACACTACAATTTTATTTATCTGTATAGATGTATAGATTCATATACTTGTTTTCTGTGGCGCCACCAATTTAATGCTTGTCAGCGGTCACTTTTAATACGAGAAATAGTTCTCCTTAGATCTACCCTCCATATCTCTTTGGTACAGACACAGCATGGCATGTCAAGTCAGCCTTAAGCCACAGATCCTTGAGACAGACAGACAGAAGGACTGCCTCAAACCGCGATATTGCCTGTCCTGTGTTTTAATATTTTAATAATTTTACCTATTAAAACGCAGTATTAGGGAATAGTATTTGACTTTAAGTATTTTAGGTAGTATGACTTGGATGGAGCAAACTAACTAATATGCAGTAAAATTTATAAATATTGTAAACTAAATGGTCTTTTACAAGCAACTACAAAACATCCTACAAGTTAAACTGCAGTAAAGTTATTAAATACTGCATGTCTTTTAGTTTTTCACAAGAAATTACAAAATCCCCCACAAGTTAATGTGCAGTATGG
This sequence comes from Brenthis ino, assembly GCA_921882275.1. Taxonomy (NCBI): domain Eukaryota; kingdom Metazoa; phylum Arthropoda; class Insecta; order Lepidoptera; family Nymphalidae; genus Brenthis; species Brenthis ino. The sequence continues at coordinate 28,259,168 of OV170222.1, read as the reverse complement.
AATGTTAATACTGCATTTTAATAAGTTTTTTCTTGAATCTCCTAGAACAAACTACTATTTTAAGTGCCACAAAATATGATAAAACACTGCAGTTTAGTTAGGAAACAGAGAAAAATCTTGTGCAGTATTAATTGTACTGCGGTTTAGCTGGTAAACATGGAATATTTTAACAGATTTGTGATATTTTTGCTGTTACACCTTCCGAAAAAACATTAAAATAAAATACTTTTATTAGCGCTACAGAAAAAAGAATTAATTTGACTGATAGCTACTAAAATGGGGATTTTGAATATATAATTAACTCAAAACCGACCAAAATGTCTATTACTGCACTTTAGGCTCAGGTGGGCAGTATAAATATTGATTACTCTAGAACTATTGTACATATCTCTATTGATAATTATTAATGACCCATAAAAGTCATATTATGTATCTATAGCTTATTATCAAATTCTGAGTCGAATCTGTACATTAAAATATTTTTTGGAAAATCTTATTGAAATAGTCATTATTTTCGATACAAAGGCTAAATGTATACTTTTTAGAATTTTTGTCTGTCTGTCTGTTTGAGAACGCATCACTAGAAAACCGAAATTTGGGGTCCTCAAGTACTAGTATAGATTGCTAAAAACTCTTATCGCCTCTCCGTGAACACCAGGCTGGACTGTCTCATTTTTCACTTTTAGAATCGGCCGCGGCATTACAATTATTCAATAAAGTAATGAAATGTTCTTACTACTATTAGTACTTTGACTTTAGTATTATATATTACTTTGGCTGAGTTTGTAGTGACCCTTCATGTTGTGCCAGCTGTTGTGGGTTCGAGTCCTGCTGGGGGCATTCATTTGTGTAATGAGCACGGACAAAAATATGTGTAGTATATCAACTATCTGGGATCCATAACACAACCTACCATGGAACTAGATGGTGCTGTGTGTTAATGTCCCAACATAAATATATTGGGACATATATTTATTATTAGGTATTATTAGGTAGCGCATCTCTAGGTTGCTTCTCCATTTGCACTGCCTTAAGGGACGATTTCCGGGATAAAAACTATCATTTACCCTTTCCAGAATCTCAAACTAGCTTTATACCAAATTTTATCTAAATCGGTTCAATAGTTTCGGAGCCTATTCAGTACAAACAAACAAACAAAAAAATCTAATCTCTCCTCTTTATGGATATTAGTATAGATTTACTATTGCACGCATATATAACTTCATCACTAACAATTTAGTGCTTATTTGCTATATACAAATATTAATTAAGTTATAGATATAGCCTCATTAATATTAATTTTACATTCATATCATTGCGTAGTCAATTTAATAAAACCGTTACGAGATTTAAGTATAATCTGGGCTAAATTATCACGAATGAATTTCCATGATTAGCTGTCGGTCAAAAATAATTATCGTTTGTGATTAAAATGTCAATCGGAACATTGCAATAATATTTTAGTCAATGTATTAATGTATGTATTATATATATATATATAATTGATAATTTTGTTTGAGTAGATTTACATGTTAGGGAGAAAGATAACTGCATCGAGTTGAAAAAGCTCAAATATTATATATTCCACATATTTATTCTTAGAAATTCCCACATATTCGGAAAAAAATAGTAACAAGGGAAAAATTACAAGGAATGCATATGAAAAATAAGCGACTTGTCCTCGCTTCGCGCAAATGCTTCCCTAGGTACGCAGGTTTTATACACATTTCATGGGTTTTAATTTTTTTGCGCGGAACCCTAATTTTTTTCTACAATAAAAGTAGCTTTAGTTACTCCGTATAATATCAGCTATCTGTTAGTGAAAGTCCCGTCAAAATCGGCCCAGCCGGATATCGGAAATTATCCGGAACAAATAGACAAAAATTTAAAAAAAAGTGTTCTTTTTTCTTATAATTAACATATACATATACCTATTTAGTAAAACCTATTGTTTTGACATTACAAACAGAAATTTTTAATTTTATTTATCTATATAGATAAGAAATAGCATCAATTTCACATGAAGTCTATTAGAAATAAAATAAAATGTAATAGAAGCAAATAAGATTTTTAGTATTTTTTGTCTTTATCTGCCTGTCTATATAACCGCATATCCCTCGATAATGGCTCAACGGATTTAAATAAAAGTAATTTATTGCAAGCTCTCATTTAAAATTATAATTTAATTTTGGATATGTATCCAGTATGTTCTAAGATACAATTTGATATCTATGTTGTATAAACTCATAACCATACCCATATAAAATTAAAAAAATGTTTAAAACCGTGTCTAATATAAAACAAAAACATACGCGGATAAAGCCGATTGCCAGGGCACTATAAAAATAAAACACCCACTTTTCACCACCTATGGCGCATTAAAGATCTCGACTACTTTATTACAATACTTTATTTACCCCCTCACTTTACCCCCATAAAAAGAAACTAGCCATATCAAGCAGCTCCAATAAAACAACAACGCTCCAATACCCATAAAAATTAAATAATATTAAAAATTGTGCTCTTTCCTCTGATATTTCATACATTAAATCACCGGGTCCATAACGCAATACGTGCAATTGATTGTAACAGTATTTATACAGAACAAAGCATATGAAATCCCATCGTTTCCGAACAGTTGAAAAGCTAAAATATTTTATTTCACCCCTTTTGTAGTTAGCGGGGCGACCGCAGTCCGCGATGGCATTTGTTATCGTGTTACGTTGTTTACGACGGCTTTAAATTATTGAAACAATCGCTAGAATAAAAACAATTGTAATTTTCAATTAAACTCTTATTGAGTCTTTGGTGTAATTATAATTTTTACAGCTTTTCGTTTCTACGATTTCGTTTTTCAACAGAGAATTTAAAATAATTGAATGATTAAAAAAAACATAAATTTCATTTTCCATGGGGTAATATTCAGGAATAACCGGAATCTATCAAAAAAATGATTTTTTGCATAATTCTTTAATTTTTTATAAAATTTATTAAATAAACCCCTAAGGATATCTCAATGTATAGTAAGATCTAAATTGGTTTTTTCTCGTGTAATAACGCAAGGAGTTCGACCCCGGATTACTCAAAGGCAACCTTTAGCTCTAAGCGATTTTCCGCCCTGGCTCTTTTGGACGGTTGATTTGGACGTTTTCTTCGATAAAATAAAAAATAAACGACTACACGCTGTATACATCTATAATACTCGCAAATCTGGAACAAAGGTCAGCTTTGTTGTTTCGAAATTATTAATATCTTATATCAACTAGTGTTTTATTTTTAACCGACTTCTAAAAAAAGGAGGTTCTTAATTCGTCGGAATCTTTTTTTTATGTATGTTCACCGATAACTCGAAGACGCCTGAACCGATTTGGATTTTTTTTTGTTTCGAAGGGTATACATTCCAGGTGGTTCCATTTAAATTTTATCGAAATCGGTCGAGCGGTTTTTATAAAATCAACAATAAATATATTTTTTAAATAAATTTCTTAATGGAATATGTTATTAAAAAACTTACTTCTTACATTTGCACCTGCTTATTACGTCTACACTAAAAATGGAAAAATTAAAACTTAAAAAAGAACGACTTCCAGGCTATAAAATCCAGGAATAACTAATAGGTAAATATGATTAGGTATGAACTCTAATTATAGTTAAAATGTTATACATCAATTTGTGGTTTGCTTTGCATATGCTGGCACCGACTTCGAAAATATCTGATTAGGTATCTATTCTAAATGAAAACCCCCGTTTAGTTATTTTTTACATTTAAGTGCCTGGAAGTCGGCTTTTTTCTTTTAAAGTGTTTATGTCATTACAGGTGGTGTTATTTGGTTCAAAATTTCATTTTATACACTACTTACTTTACTATCGGATGTTTAAAATTATTGACATGTGAAAGTACTCTGGAAGCCAAACGATATTAACATTAAAGAAAACACCGGTTTATATTAAAAATAAGTAAAGTTATCACTTATGCTAAACTAACACTTAACCGAAATGAACATCTCTGCTCTTGTAATATAATAATATTAAACAAACTCTTACAGTGTAAAAGGGTAAAAGGAGAACGAACAACCCTCGACCTTCCAACAAAATATTAGTTATTAAAATATCCCGAAAATTTAAATATTGCCTCAGCAAACTAAAATTTTAAGGACTTTATTATTTTGTGAGGATACTATTAACATGCGTAAACTTTGTTATTAGACCGCACTTTCAAATTTATTAAACGACGCCCTTGTAAAATCACATAGTATTTCCAAATAGGTATAATATTCAGTCAAAAATATTTAGAAAATTCTATGCCTAAAACTATTTTAAAATACCCTCAATTAATTATATTGTATTCTCCGAATGAACCAAGCACTGAGATTTTGCGCTTCCACGTGATTAGTTGCAGATAAGACGCTTAGGCCGCGATCACAATGCAAGCCATAATTAGTCCATCGTTGCCTTCCGAACCGTTTGGCCGTCTCTTGTGTAGTTACCTGATTTATTATCAACTAGCATTGCCTGCGGCTCCGCCCGCGTTCAGATGACCAAAAAAGAAATTCTTAGGTTTTACATATTAGTATACTCTTACATTGCAGTTATTGTATTTTTTCTCAGAAATGACACATTTTCCCGGGGTAAAAAGTATCCTATATATTGACCCGGATAACCAGCTATCACCATACCAAATCTCATCAAAATCCCTCCAGTGGGTTTTCCGTGATGCGGTAACAGACAGACAGACAGACAGACAAAAATTCTAAAAACTATAGATTCGACCTCTGTATCGATAATAATGTCTATTTCAATAAGATTTTCCAAAAAATATTTAATGTACAGATTCGGCTTACTTAGATGTTTATTATATGTATAGATGTAGCAGATGACAGTGATATGTCGGAAAGTGAAAATTAATAAATAATGTATATATACATATTTAAAAATACAGTTAATTTTATTTTAATGTTAATTTTATTTTATTACAAATTATTAATAATGTCTCACTAAAGCAACATGAACGAACCTTATGATTTCAAACCATTTGCAAGCTTTAGTGGGCGGAGCTAGACAATTTTCTGTCCTTATCAGTTTGTATACTAATATGGGACAGAGAAAGCGCTTTGCATAGTTCACTCCGTGAATAGAGTATAACTATACTTTCGGAATTTTTTCGCGGATATTCTCCCGTGACCATAACTGCTGTAAAGCATTCGAAACGGTGGGTACCAAAAAACTAAATAAAACCGCAAAAAAAATCCCAAAAGATAGATTAATGTCATATATAATTCTAAGAAAGTATTGCATAACATAAAATTTATTTTTAATAAAACTTCTTACGCAAGTATTCAAAACAATACTATTTAGTATATTACTATAAAAATACATTAAAGAAACATCCCATCCTTCGTTGTACCCTTTTCATATCGGATATCTCATTTTAATGAAACCAAGACAAACGGTGAACGGTATAAACAAAGACATTTCAATATATATATTATAACAATTAACAATTATAACAATTTATTATAACACAACAATGAAGACATGACAAGACATGACTTTGAAGTATGAAAATATAAAAGTAGAAATAGCTTACTAAAAAAATCCAAAATCAGCCAAATCCATTCATTATAGCCGGGTTCATAGGTATAAACCTAATTGCACACATACGATAAACGTAACCGAACTCCAAAAAGTCTTATTTAACTCACTTTCTCTCCACTCTTTTTAGTAGACTATATACTAAGAATTTTATACTAATACGATGCAAAAGAAATATTCAGAGGTGCCATTTATTTGCAAAATATATTTAATATTGTTTACTTACCCAAAATCCAGGCTTTGCACTTTCTTTATAAATTCCTGTTCACCTATCGGCTTCTTGAAATTGCTTTCCTTCACCGAAGCCGATAAATTTGGTTCACTACTGTAAGAATGCGAATCTGTTCACGTACATTTTTAAAAGGATCACTCGCCCGAAATGAGGTGAATACCTACACTCTACACTATAAATGTTTGCTAGCGTAATCCTTTGCGATAAATGAATTATTTATTCGGAAAAATGCTCTGAGTAAGAATGTTAGTTGAGAACACGGTTTATTCATCATTAAAATTTCTATAACTTGAATATTTTTACCATAAAAAACTATATGGATATAAGATGTGGAACTTAAAAAAAATCTTGTTTTATTATGATTTTTTTATACAAGAATATCATCTTATTTGTATCACTTTTAATAAATTTAGACGAAGGGACGTGGATTCAAACGCTTTGATTTTGGCATAGTTTTCCTTCTCGTACTTTGATCTGTGTTATGTCTTACTAATCAAGATCTGAAACTATTGACGATCCCTGAACATTTTCCACGCTTTTGCACTATTATATAAGTTCTTGTTATTAGTTTCTCAAAAAAACGAATAGCTTGTTTGAACGATATGCCCTTTAATAGTTTTGCGTTATATATCTTTTAGCTCACGTTTCAATTCATACCTATCTTCAAACGTACTTAGAATGTAAATTAATTAATTTTGGAAATACCATTATTCCTAGAAGTTTAATTAAAGTAAGTATATGTATAAAGGAAGTTATAGCTAGTAATGTTTATAGATCATTAATGTTATAACAAAACAAATTTTTCGTTTTCATTATTAAATTATGAAAATGTTGAAAGTCGTAAATCAGAAGACAGCTGTCTTAATATAGAATAACCGTAAATAATGATCAAACTCATAGAGAATACTTTGAATCATAATGAAAGTCTCAAAGTAAAACTTACCTATTACAGCAACGTCAAACAAATTCTCCATTGAACCGGTAATAAATCAAGATGGAGTCTGCGGCCCATTACGCGCTCGGGTTACTTCAGCTCTGACAATCATATATGTTACAAATATAATAAAATGTCGTAATAAAGCAAGATCTATAAAATTTCAGAACGTATCGCTGTTAGAATGATTTGATCAAAGAGTAAAGTATTTATTTTCATTTCAATATATTCGTATATTTCTTTTTTTATCTTTACACATTTTAAATGTTGAACTTCATGACATATATATCCATTCGTTATTCATTTTTTTTGTTTTTATTGAGGTACTTTGCACTGGTAGCGAGTTAGGAGCACGCTTGTTTTAGAAACAGAATGAAACACATTTGGACTGTGGCATCATTCTCTTCATATTGATGAGAGGTCCATATGGTAGTGGAGAGTTAATAATTTCTAATTATTTATATATAATTATATATTATTAAGATATTTTGTTGTTATTATAGGTGAGTGATAGCTATACAAGTCTCGTTTTATGCTTTTGAGCGCATCATGAAGACTATGATATTATCAAATCAATTTATGATTATTATTATTATTATACATATATGATTCATTGATAAAATTATTACTTTATCAGATACCTAATCTTAAAAAAGCTTTAAAAAGAATTCCATAAACCAAAACATAACACACTTTGATTTTGTTACTCCAGATAATCCAAAGCTTTTTACGTTAGCACTTTTAACTCAAACAGTGATTTAAAAAAGAAGAGGTACCAAAAATAATAAATTGGATTTAACATGTGAAAACAAATCTTACAAGATCCTAAAAACTACATCTATTACAATATTGTCGTGCAGGTTTTACCACTGTACTGGCAATAAATCAAGATGGCGTCCTAACCCATTCGGCGCTCATGTTCGGACGACAGCGTTGACATTAATCAGCCCAAAGATATAGGTTATAGTCCCTTACAGAAGCTTCTTTGTTTACTTCGAGGTAAATTTATAGATCCTTATGATTAAAAAACACGTATGTATGTATATCATCTATATAATTATAAAAAAGCGATAACCGCTCACTTTCTGAGTAATAGACACAAAATCACAAAAATTGTTTAAAAAAACTAAATTTGATCAGATATTTGTCTAATGCATATTTACTATTAAAAAAGGAGATTTTGAAAATCGAATTGTTAACATGGAGGTTAATGAAGGTGAGATAGTGTGCATATATGGAAATTGGAATATAATCATATTTAATTGAAACTTCAAACATGAGTAAAACCGGAGCAGATAACGAAACTTTTATACTATGATAACACAGTTATCCATATCAGCAGCACGTCTATATATTGTAGGTCAAAGCTTCTATTCTTGTTTAAGACGGATGTTATATTGGGCTGGCTGTGGACGGAAAGTGTGGCAATGAGAACAGCCATAAAAATGTTATTTTTACAATAAATAAGCTGAATGTGAAAACAAATAGGTGCATCGTTGTGTTATTTTATTATATTATTTACTTTTATTATATATATTAATATTATTATATTATTTACTAGCGACTTATTCTAGCTTCACTCGGGTGTATATACCCTATCTAGGTAACTAAAAATTGTTTATTTATTTCTATATGTGTACTTTTCATCCAAATATATCTAGCTGTGTCAGCATGAAAGAGTAACAAATATACACATAACAACCAAACCTTCGCAACACAATAGTAGTCCGATTTATCATCAAAACTATCTATACTAATACTAATATTGTTATAAAGAGGTAAAGTTTGTGAGTTTGTGACGTTGTAGGGGATTAACTCTGGATCTACTGAACCGATTCAGATGAAATTTGTTAAGAAGATAGTTTAAGACCCTGGGAAGGACATATGATAATTTTTATCCCGAAAATCATCCCTTAAGAGGGTGAAAATGGGGATGAAAGTTTGTATGGGGAATCGAGCTAAGGGCAAACTCGAGCGAAGCGAGGGAGAGTCGCTAGTATACCATAAAAGTGTACACAATGTTTTTTTTTTTCATTTTATCCTATAAAACAAATTATATAAATGGATTTGCATACAAGTATAACAAAAATGCGCAAACTAATTTTATAAATTTAAATTACACATCATAGATAAATTGAATTCATGAATTCAATCTTCGATAATGTATTAACATACTAGGTACGAAGCACTGAATGTCAAGCAATGTCAATTTGGTTTTGAAAAGCGAAACATGAAATACAGCAGAAAGACCAATAAAATGTGTCTGCGATACTCCCCGGCGACACTCTGACTCCATCAAGATAGAAATTGTACAGAATTTATTGTCAGACCAACCACCCGTGTCCGTTTTCATGCGATTTTAAATAAAATCAAACATATACGATTACTCTATTTTTAATAGACAAAACTGGTATTTATGTAAAAATAGATTTAATATTTTTCTCACTAAAAAGTTAAATGTATTTAAAATTCCAACCTCATATTGAGCTCATATTTATACGCAACTAAAGACACAAACGACCACAAAAATATTTTGTCTTTTTGTGTTTTCCGCTAATCTCTGGAAGGGCTTATTTGGTTTTAACGGGACTTTCAATTGTGGATAAAGCGTTTGAGAACGACCGAAGCCATAGACAAAAAGCTAGCTTATTGTTTTTTGTACATATATTCTTTCTATCTTCTATCATTATTATTATATAAATAAAAACTAGCATTGCTCGCGGCTCCACCCGCGTTCAGATGACCAATAACCAAATTCTTAGGTTTTACATATTAATATACTCTTACATTGCAATTTTTGTATTTTTTCTCAGAAATGAGACATATTCCCGCGGTAAAAAGTATCCTATATGTTGACCCGGATAACTAGCTATCACCATACCAAATTTCATCAAAATCCCTTTAGTGTTTTTTCTATGACGCGGTAACAGACAGACAGACAAAAATTCTAAAAACTATAGATTCGGCCTCTGTATCGATAATAATGTCTATTTCAATAAGATTTTCCAAAAAAATATTTAATGTACAGATTCGGCTCAGTTAGAATTTTATTATATGTATAGATGAATATTCATATGTTTATCCTCTATGCGTTCCTAAACTATTGATCTGATCGATCTGATTGATAAAAGCATTGTTATGTGGACGTTTGTCTTAAAAAAAATACATTACATAATATAAAGCACGAAACATGTTATGGCTAAACAATAAGTTACATGCGAATAACATGGTCGGAAAACGTCTACAATTAAAGCTAGCCGCCAAACAACAATTATGCGATATGAACAAAGCAAATATAGTTTTAATGTGAGCCAGAAACTATCAGACCATGACACAGCGCTACACTATAATCTACTTCCGGCTTTTCCCGGTCTGGCAGATGTGGCTAAAGCTTCTAACACACCAACCTAGGCCAAGCGTAAGCGATTTAATTAAATGGACGGCATGTTTTCTTTTTAAATTGATGTACCTAAGTCTTATTTTATGCTGAGATGTTATGTATATAATATATATATATATATATATATATATATATTATATATATATATATATATATTGACAAACTTAAAGTTTGTTAGTTACTTAGGTTTTTTCTACCTTGTATTATTTCACACCGCAAAAGTAAATCTATAATTTTAATCTATTTTCTTATACAAACAGTATAAATTGAAAGCAAAAGTAGCCACGTTTCTAGCTTTCTAGCATTTATAGCTTCAGCTGCTATCTAGCTGCTACGCTGTTTCACGCAGTTCTATACAAAGAGTCTTGTACATACATATATATATATATATATATATATATATATATAATGGTAGAGAAAACAAAAATACACGTGCCAAGTCACTGGCAATAGTTGAAATAAATAAAAATAGATGTAGGCTAGACAGACCTTGCTTTAAGCTTGTGAACAAAGGCCTAACCTGAGATACTGAATACTGAAATTAATTGTTCAAAGGTGCTTCCAAGTAAATGTAAACTTTGAGGCGCTCTTGAGCAGAAGTACAAATTAAAACATTCTCATAACTAGAAACTTACTAATTATTATTTTAATTAAAAATATTATTAACGATGCCAAAATGAGTTATCTATACATAAAATAATATTGTAAAGTCGAATCTGTACATTAACAACAAACAAACAGACAAAAATTCTAAAAACTATAGATTCGGCCTCTGTATCAATAATAATGATTATTTCAATAAGATTTTTCAAAAAATAATTAATCCCTCGACGACCGCGGACAAGCCGGCGCGGGCGTGTCAGTTAACTATAGATTTCTTAGAATTTTAATTAATTTCTTAGAAATTTACCTGCTAGGTGTTAATGTACAGATTTGATTTAGTTAGAATTTTATTAGGTAGGTATACGTATATATTAAATCATATACTTACAAATAAAATAGAATTTGGAAAACGTTACCCCATTCAAGTAGCAAACACGATATCATAACATCGTTTTTGTTTATTTGCTGCTACTAATCTCCGGAACGCTTAGCGGTTTTACCGAGACTATCATTGGCAGATAGGAAATTCGAATGAGAGGGACATAACCTATTACAGAAAAGGGGTACCACAAGGTAGAAATTATCTTCAAAGAAGTATGGCTTCATGGCTTTTAATGAGAAAGTCCTCTGGTGGATAAAAGTGACGGGTGACATGCAAGTGCGAAAAAAACCTAGTTTGAAATAAAATATAACGTCGGATGCCCTTGTGGCGTATCTTACCACGCATTTATCCTATGCTATCGAAGGATAAACGACATGGATGATGTTTGCACATTTAACTTATTTAAATGTATAAATAATGAATTACCTATAATTTACTAGCCAAAAGTGACAAATGATAGTAATATCTTGTTATAATTTCTTTAGTAAAGAGTTATATATAAATAACTAAGATTTTAGTATTAGAGCCCAACGAAATAACGACAATAGGTGGTATATGAAAACCGTGATCTGCACTTTGCGATTCCCATAACAGTTCAAAGCGCAATACTAATACGGTAAAGTTTTATTGCCTAAAGATCGCCACAGTGCAATCAAACGGAAACCCGCATCCAAGCTGAAATTATAGACACCTTATATGCTATCTTTACTATACTATATAATACACTAGCGCTTTACTCTCGATTTGCGTCCCATTGCGCTTAATAGTAGCATATTTGTTACTCCTGATCATAGCCTATTTGTACACTAAATTTCAGCCGTTTTAGCTTTAAAGAGTAACAGACATACATACCTACATAAATTTAATATTTATTTATAATTGTTTAAGCTTCCGTAATTTAGTTTAAGTTAGTTATAAGCAATTTTCGTATAACAAAATTATTGCGGTTAAAATTAATCAGGCGCTTCGCCATATGTATCTCTTTTTGCATAATCATTGTCAATTGCTATTAAATCCCCTTACTGACCGGTTGATTTTTATTTTATCATCGCCACATCACCCGTGATTATTACCAAATTAATTTATTCCCCTCTAGTCTACTCTACAATAATAGTAATCCGATAAGTAAATACATATTTAATCGAGTCTCTTATAAAAACGTAATCTACTCCGAAGAAATAAATAAAATATTTATGATGATTTTCAGTTTAATATTGGTCTCAAATGTTGACGTTATATTTGAAATTAATTACTAACATTAGTTAATGATTATTAATAACGTGGGATGTTCAAAGCAAACTTTTAAGGAATATTTATTTTTAGTGTAACTTTTCATCGTAAAGTAATTGTATTTTAAAAATATTGTACCAACGAGTTCAATATAGTCTAAGAAAATAAATAGTTAAAATGAAAATATATTTATATAAGAAAAGCCATCTAGCTTATTTAGGAAGTTTCAGGAATAAGTAAATTTTAGGATTTCCGTACAGTCTAAATCTATTACTTAGTCTAGACTAGACTCTTGTAATTCCATCTTATATTCGTTTTTATTATGTAGGTATTGCCCTAGTTTTATTTGTATGGTAAGGCAGTACACCAGACAATAGAGTTTATCCACTATCTGTCTCTTCAACCACAATACATTATCGTGCCAAATGAAATAAAGCGGAATACACAATGTGATAGCTACATACAAAATCTATTTTAACTATTTTCAGCCTCATATTTGTCTAACATCAGGTAAGCTTCAAATTGATTCCATGAGAAACACACATTCGTTTGATAGAAGTTAAATATTGATACAAACACGAGTATTATAAATTCAAAAGTGTATAATTCTAGTTCGTTTTCGTTTTTTCACCAGTCTTACATTTTATTTTTTTACAGCAAAGAATTAGATAATTTTATACTATTTGATACTACTTTAAGTTACATCCATTCTTAAAACTAACAGGCTTTCTATAATGACTTTAATAACTTTGTGTGTATATTATTTTAACAAAAAACCACAACAGATAGGTTTCTCTGTTAGTGTTCTACTTCTTTAGAAATATTTAAATGAGACACTTAAAATAACCAGTATAAAGTACATTATCATACATATTTGCGTCTGGCGGTCCACTGCAAAGAATTATCGCTACATTTAGCCCCCGCCACTTATGAAGCAAAGGCTGGCGTATTTTGGAAAGTGCCTTTTGCTCTTTAAATTTCCACGCAGGGCTTCCGGCATTTTGGCTTGGATAATTATTAAAGACTTTATAGTATAAAAGTTATTCTATTTTTTGGTTTCTATACGATAGCTTCGGTACGAAAACGGGAGGAACAATGGATATTTTCTTTAGTTACGAATAGTCATTTTATATTATACTAGTGAGTCACCCTCGCTTCGTTCGGGTTCGTCTCTAGCTTGCTTCCCAATACAAAGTTTCATCCTCATTTTCACCTCTTTAAGGGATGGTTGCCGGGATAAAAATATTCTATGTCCTTCCCAGGGTCTCAAACTATATTCTTACCAAATTTCATCTAAATCGTTTCAGTAAATCCAGAGATTACCCCCTACAACGTCACAAACTACCTCTTTACAATATTAGTATAGATGTACAAACTTTATTCTTTAAATTAGTTTGGAAAAAAGACGTTTATATTCAGAACTTTTCTAATACATAGAGATATTTAACTATACAAAATAATTACGTATTATTTCATTTCAAGTTGAAATAACAATAAATGCTTATAATTTACATTGATAATAATTAAAGTAATTACCGAAAAAAGACGTAAAATTCGCTGTTGGTTCTAAGTGAACACAAACTCATACCTAACAAGGTGCATATGACTATCATTACTTACGTATACTATGTATATATATATACTATGTATATATATATATATATATATATATATATACTATGATATATAACAAAGTAACTTATCAATTGATAGTCTACAAGGAAGTACACATTCGATCCTATAGTTCTATAATTGCCAGCGTAAATCCGGTTGCTATAAACAGTTTGTTCCTACTAAACAAGCGCTCGCACTCGAAGAAGCAAACATAAGTCAGTGCCTAGATTTATTCGCCTTTGCAGGTCTCGAGTTCGATCACGCTCAGTAATTGTTGTGTACTTAGCAAATGTTTATTCCCTTTAAGCATTGTGTTTTCATTTCACTACAGATCAGGCGATGCTTGTTATCAATAAATGAACGTTTTATAACATACTATTCTTTAACCCTGATTTTGCACGGCTGCTTTTTAAATTTTACATTTTATTAAATAAAACTATCTTTTCGGATTATTTCGCGGATTTATTTTGATTTTTGGTTCGCGACGTTTCGAATGCTTTACAGCATCCATGGTCACGGGAGAGACTGAGGTGTTACATGTCTTGAATGTATAGTTGTTACAGACAGCTTACCCACAATTTGTTAATTGAAAGATAGTTTTATTTAATAATGTCAAACATTCGCGTAAATCTAAGAAAGTTTTACATTTTAGTTCTTCCCTAAGGTTTGCCTACGATACTTTTTAGGGTATTATTTAGGTGAACGCAATATGTAAGATATGGATAGGTTATATAGAGCCTTCATGTCTTTCATGCCCTAAGGCAAGATGCTATGTGACAGATGCGAAATATATAAAATGTCTAGTTGTTAGATTACATGTAAATAATAATAGTTGGTGGACACGAATGTTATCTTGCTTCGTAGTTTCTAGGACGTGATTTAGAGAGTTAGGTTTTAGTTTTTTTTATAATTATATTCTTGTAAGTATTAGCGACTGCAGCACTCGCTCGTGTATATTACAAAAAAAATATTTATTTAGATTATTTTCATATTACTTTTTATTACAATTCTTGATAGCGTAATTAGGAAAGATTCTGAGTAATAATTATATTTAAAAATTTATATAACCTCCTACGCAAATTAATTGTCATTTAACGATTACACTGGCACGCGTGAAGCACTTAATCGAGTATACACCAAAATGCCTTACATCATTTTGGGAAATAGCTGATACTCTTATACTGCTAGACCAAAATTAAACAAACATAGCTAAGAACTACCGCAAGGAAAATGGATTTCAAATGAAAAAAACCGCATTGAAATCGGTCCATCCATCTGAGAGCTACGATGCCACAGCAGACACACACACAGACAGACAGACATTGACGTCAAACTTATAACACCACTCTTTTTGCGTCGGGGGTTAAAAACAGACATGGGAATCGAACACGAGACCTTCTCATAAGTAAAGATATCTACGCATATATAAATACATATACGTCAATAAAGGCATTTTTTTAATCGTATTTATATAAGGTAACAAATAACAGTCACACACTTTACACACATAATAAAGAGCGATTGCCAGCCATTTATTTTGACGTGGAAAAGCGTTATTACAGCAATATTTGCTTAAGTGTTCAGCCTAAAATACGATTCGGGGTTGCGCTACTAATATTTATTAGCACTAGCATATTGTAGACATGAGTAATGGTGACGGTTAGCGCTGCCACCTGACATGAATTTCATTTGAAGAAGCACTGTCATAACACTTGCTAATTTTGTTTTGCCTACGTTTTACGTTTATGGCTAACACATTTTTATACGTTTAAGTTCCCCCATAAACTTGATTTATTCAGGACTTTGCATACCTATAAATGGCACAGTGAAATGTTTTTACAACCTTATCCTTACACGAGTAGTTTACGTAAAGTAAGACATTTATTTTACTACGCGAAATTGCTACGATTATTCGTAGAGCATTCGTAGCACTTAAGATAAACGTTGCTGGTTCGGATATACTTTTTAAATAGCAGTTGAAATATTTTGTCAAACTAGTTTAATTTTATTTTGGCCTTGAATTAACACCTCCAAGTCTAAGAAATTAATTAAAATTCTAAGAAATCTATTGTTAACTGACACGCCGGCGTGTCCGCGGTCGCGGAGGGATTAATAATATTTTAATACGTATTACAAAGTTATTAAATATGTAAAGGTTAGAATAAATAAATATCATAACACTTATGTGGTTCACACACAGACAGACAGACATTGACGTCAAACTTATAACACCACTCTTTTTGCGTCGGGGGTTAAAAACAGACATGGGAATCGAACAGGAGACCTTCTGATAAATAAAGATATCTACGCATATATAAATACATATACGTCAATAAAGGCATTTTTTTTATACAGAGAATGGCTGTTCTAATCATTTTCATGCTTAGTTTCGACTGTAAAGGAAATGGTATAAAGGGCGTGTCTCTTTATAATTCTAAGGCTTCTCTTCAAAGATGAAACCTGCTAAACACTTTTTATAAAACGTAACTTTACGTTTAAAGGTGAAATTGGTCAAGTACGGTATATTTTATCCAAAATCCTTTAAACCAAGCGTTTTGAAAGTACACAATTATACATATGTTTACATGCTTCGTAACATAATTCGTTTGATATATGACATGATGTATCGAATTATTTAATTCAATAAAATTCATACTAATATCATAAAATATGCGAAAATAACTCTGTCTGTTTGTTACTTTTTCACGCTCAACCCGCTGAACCGATTAAGATGAAATTTGATATGGAGATACATAGTTTGAGACTCTGGGAAGGATATAGGACAGTTTTTATCCCAGTGATCATCCCTTAAGGGGGTGGAAGTTTGTATGGGGAATCAATCATTTCTCAAGTAAGGGATATATATAAAATTCGCTAGTATTTTTAGTAATGATTTAAATTTTAATTTTCATTAGCATACAAGTGTCCTAAATCTAGTAACTATATACTATTTCCTTGTAATAGATTAGAAAAATTAAGCTACATTAGTTTTATAGACAGATATTAGTTTTTTAATTCGATTATTAACATATTATTTTGTTACAGGAACAATCACATAAATCGTATCGTCCGCTGACCGTGCTAACGTTCCGATGGAACTATGCAATGCACGGCCTACAGCCGGCGGGTTACCACCTCGTCAACCTACTTCTACATGCCCTAGTCTCCTTATTATACTACAGGTAAACTTAATATAATATATTTAAGAAATCTTAAGTTGATAAAAGCTATAGGTATATTATGTAATAGAAAAATTATTTAAAAGTATAATTTTAGATATACCTGAATATATGGAAAATGATCTGTTGAATCTCTTATCGTTTTATTCGACATAAATATAAGAAACAACGCGTAATATTTTAAAATAAAAGTAATCACTTAAAAGAAGAGCAGTGGATATGATGACACTTATATGATTCAATACTACTTATTTGTCCCAATCGGACTCAAACCCGGATATTCCATATATTCACAGACAAAGTAGCAAAACCTGCCAATTCTAAGTCTTCTAACAGCTCATTTATAATGTCTCATAACACCGCACGAGTCAGCATACGATTATCTTTGTCATTAACAATTAACGCCCACGTTCAACCTCCAACCTGCTGGTATCATAATAAATTTATATATAATATACACATGCATAATATAACTATACATATAAATTAAAAATTAAAAATATAACTTATATACTTTTAATATACGTTAAAACTCCTAGGACCTATATTAATAAAATCTATACATATAATAAAATTGTAACTAAGCCAAATCTGTACATTAAATATTTTTTGGAAAATCTTATTGAAATAGACATTATTATCGATACAGTGGCCGAATCTAAAGTTTTAAGAATTTTTGTCTGTCTGTCGGTCTGTCTGTCTGTCTGTTACCGCATCACAGAAAAACCACTGGAGGGATTTTGATGGAATTTGGTATGATGATAGTTGGTTATCCGGGTCAACATATAGGATACTTTTTACCGCGGGAAAATATTTCTGAGAAAAAATACAAAAACTGCATTGTAAGAGGATACTAATATGTAAAACCTAAGAATTTGGTTTTTGGTCATCTAAACGCGGGCGGAGCCGCGGGCATTGCTGGTATATAATAAAATAATAATGAAGTTCAAAATTCCATATTGAATGTTTATTTAAAAACGTGTTGAAGTATATTTCGTAATTTACCAAGTAGAAACCAAACGCGCAATTTCCATGTGCGTTTAATTTAATAATAGCTTCTTTTATCTCAATGTGTTTTGTATTACGTACAGGTAGTATAAAATGCACAGACTAAAAAACAGAGCTTTATTTTGCGCATTTACTTTCCGTGATAGAACAAACACGATGACTTCTTGAAGGCTAAATAGAAATATATAGTACATACTCAAAAGAAGCTAGATGAAGGAGTATTTTAATTTTGGTATCATTGTGATTTTTTTCAAATCATCCTCTAGTTTTGTCAAATCTTTTTAATATGCATAAACGAGCACATTACATGAGTCGTACTCGTATGTATAAAGTGTGTGTATGTGTAAAAAGATAAAAAATAAAAGGTAAAAGATAAAAGGATGCAGTTTTTAATTTTTTTATCGAATTACAAATTTGTTTCTTTTTACGTATAGTAAACCGGAAGTGAAGATTTCAAATGGATGTTTGAGTAACGTCGACATAATTTATTTTCAATATTTTAACTTTGAATTAAAGCTTTGAATATCTATAACTGACCAGAGTATGAACAATTTTCACAACCTCACTTTATTTTCGTTGTCCGCTTCACGTGAAATGCCCCATATATTTGTATATATTTACATGACTTTAGTTAGAGTATTAGAACGATCCTCATATGCAAGTCTCCAGTTTTACAGTTAATCATAGTTTCATTCAAGCAGTATTTGTGAAGTTAGCTGTTTGTAAGTATAAAAATTATAATAAATAAATATATTTGGATATAAAGACAACGTAGCAATTACAGCACCACTCTTTTCTACAAATATTTGGATATGAACAGCTCTCTAAAACCTATAGTTTAAACAAAGCATAACATTTAACTTTACCAACGCTCACCTAAATACATTCAATATTTTATCGACATCATAAGAAAGATATACAAGCAATAGATAGATGTATAATGTCCTGGAAATTACTGGTTTTAACCTAGTAATTCCTAATAGTCTACTCATTCAGTGCGATTAAAGATCAGATATCAATAGGGACATTAGTCCCTAAAATTTGATAGGCTAATCACGACATCCAACATAGATAAAACTATCTTTCTGGATTTTTTGGCGGAATTATTTTGATTTTTGGTTCCCAAAAAACCAAACCACCAACCAACAAAAATAAATCCGCAAAAAAATCCGAAAATATAGTTTTATTTAAAACTAGCGACTCACCCTCGCTTTGCTCGGGTTTGTCTCCAATTTGATTCCCCATACAAACTTTCATTCCCATTTTCACCTCTTTAAGGGATGATTTCCGGGATAAAAATTTGCTATGTCCTTCCCAGGGCTTCAAACTATCTTCTTACCAAATTTCATCTAAATCGGTTCTGTAGATCACCACCTACAAAGTCACAAACTCACATACTTTACCTCTTTATAATATTAGTATAGATGTCAAATATTCGCGAAAATCTATTATCCAACATAGAGTTAATAATAAATGATACCATATTGCATTGCCAAAATAAGGTTAAATTAAAAATTGAGAGTAGATGAGAGTTCAGAATATATTTACCATATTCACTAATATTATAAATACGAAAATGTGTGATTGTGAGTATGTTTATTTCTTCAAGTACAACTAAATGAATTTGAAAGAAATTCGGTATAGCAATAGCTTATATCCCGCAATCAGGCTTATTACCCTTTTTTATCGACTTACCTACCACGCGAGCGGAGCCGTGAGTATTGAATAGTATTAATATTTTAAATGTTTCACGTGAATAGAATACCAATTAATATTCAATGAATCCATCTATACTAATAAATGGGGAGCCGATTTTTTTGTTCGGTTATACTGCGATAACTACTAAACCGGTCGGAATAATACTCATACCATAAGATGCAGCGTGTTTCGGAGAAGGTTTTAGTATATGATATATGCCCCAGGAAAACGCTAGTTTTATAATAAATGCACATGGTCTAGCTTAAGAGACGTAATTCAGTGCCAGAATAAACGTGATTATAATATGTACATTATAAGTAAGATTTCAATGATTATTTTCGTTTGTGTATTATACTCGTACCTACCTATAAGTAAATGAAGTTTTAATGGTCTGTATTAACTTCCCATAAACAATTCTAACAAATTCTTGAAATTCAATCGCTAAGCAAGTTCAACTCGGCTCTTCGAGTTTAGTGGTAGATTCATATTTGCGTAAGTTGAGATTAATTAATATTAAAGTCCAATCACAGCTGCGTCGTTAACCCTTAATTGTTAATTGAATCGAGGAACTTTTAATTGTTAGAACTCAATAATCCAGTCATCGGGGCCGGGGCTGAGTCGCCTGTTTAATTATTCAGCACAATTTCCACGTAATCGCCTGCTTTGGGATGTTTTTCCCCGTTTACCTCATTCATGTTTATTTTTTATTATTGAATGCGAATGAGGCTTTAGTTTTGTTTGTTCATGCGGCTTTAAACGATAAAATTCTCCTTTAAAGGTATTCCTTTACTGTCTACTATATTTAACTAACATTATGCCAGCTATTTGGTACAGACTATAAATAAGTTTCACCATCGTTTCAAAATCACCATCAGACCGATATTTTCTAGGCTATTGTAACGAACAAGTAACTTATGAATATGAAGCAAATATCTCAATTCCCAAGGCATACATAATATATTGCACCACAAAGGGGCAAATGTTAGTTAGTCCGAGCAGCAGAAGATCATCTAAATAACTTATATGATACACCTTCAGATGTACTATCCACTTAAACTTGAGTAGTACGTTAGTTAAACTGTTAATTTTCTTAGTTATACTGGAGCGCTCTTACCGGTAATACCCTAAGTTTTTAATATTATCATTGCAAGTTGTTTAAACTTTTACAAATTTAAAGTGCAAATGAGCAGCCCATTCCACAATTCCAGATGAAATAACGTTATACTTTTTAACACCACATTTTATTATTTTAAAGTATGGACTTTGGTAAGAATTAAGTTTTATATGCGTGAAAGTGTAACTAAGCCGAATCTGTATGTTAAATATTTTTTGGAAAATCTTATTGAAATAGACATTATTAGTGATACAGAGGCCGAAACTATAGTTTTTAGAATTTTTGTCCGTCTGTCTGTTTGTCTGTCTGTTACCGCATCATAGAAAAACCAGGGATTTTGATGAAATTTGGTACGGTGATAGCTAGTCATCCGGGGTTACCGCGGGAAAATATCTCATTTCTGAGAAAAAATACAAAAACTGCAACCTAAGAGTATACTAATATGTAAAACCTAAGAATTCGGTTTTTGGTCATCTGAACACGGGCGGAGCCGCGGGCAATGCTAGTACAAGATATACTATATGTAACTAATATATAATTGTATCTGTGGATCGACTCTACAGAGTCAAATGTAACGTAGTTTTATTTTTAATTCAGACTAATTCCTCATGATAACATTTATAAAAAAAAAACAAAGTTTTTTTTAAATTACGCGCGATCGAAGCAGAAATAAAAATCTGAAAACTAATGAATTTTGCTTTTTTTATATGAAAATAAAATATTAGACCTAATATTACGAGTAGACCTTTAGAGATGCGTCGCACGCTTAGATATCAAATTTTTTTTTTCAAACTCTTAAATAATTTCATTGATAGCCCTTTCTTATTAAGCTGTTTGAATTTTAAGGTTCCAAAATTTAGTAAGCGCAACCACGATAGTTTTGAACTGCCATGTATTAGAACGAAATATGCTCGAAATATCTTTATATTTCGCTCATGTAATATAATAAAATAAAATAAGGCAGTGGTAGCCCAGTGGTAACGCGATCGCTTGGAAAACCGAGTGAAGCAGGTTCAAATCCCGGGTCTCGCACCTCTGATATTTTCATGTGCGAATCATTTCCAACATGATTACCACTTGTCTTACGGTGAAGGAAAACATCGTGAGGAAACCTGCATGTCTGAGAGAACTTAGCAACTTTTCGAAAGACATGTGAAGTCCGCCAACTCGCACTTGGCCAGCGTGGTGGACTATGGCCTGATTCCCCTCGTACTGAAGGGAGGCCCGTGCCCAGCAGTGGGACGTTAAAAAGGGCAGAATACAATATAATAAAATATTTACAAGTATAAACATATTTTCGATTTCATTTATAGGTTTCAAAAATAATATTAATAACTTATTGTTTTATTGATCTTTTTTTTAATGTATTTTATGTTTTTCCTTTTTTTTATTATTCACGTTAATTCTTTTCGTAAATTTTTAGTTTAGTGTTTAGCTTTTTGTTTTTCATATTTTCATTGTGGTCTGCTTCTTATTTGTATTTTTTAATATGTGGAAACTTCATTGGTTTATTTGTTATCTATTATTATTCATTATTCCCTTATATTGTACTATTTGTTTCCCTAAAATAAGTAAATAAAATATTTTGTTCGTATGTACATAATATATATTTAAATACAATTTTATGATGTGTATTTTTGACCGACTTGTACTTCTAATACTGAATATGACTAATACGAGAAAGCAGAATACGCCATCCATGTACATGGACTGGCCACGTTGATCATATTTAAAAATTTATATGAACGCTAGAAACTTCTGGGCTATATATTAATGAAATACATTTCGACGTAGGGAGGCATTATAAGCTGCTTAGCTCGCTTGTTACATCTGTAAGTGTTCATTGAGGATCTATTCCATTTCGAATTACATTAAAATTCGTTGAAGCATTAAACAGTAAGCTAACAAACACACTGACTCATAAACTCTCGCAATTATAATATACTTACGTTTTCCCGTCCCTCCGCCCGCGTAATTAATTTATTTATTACTACCTCTTTATAAATTATAGCATATTATATATTATAGATTGTATAGCATATAATATAAGATTGTATTGCCGTTACTCTGATATATAATCTATATTTAAACTGCCTCGGTGGAGTAGTGGCTAGCATGTACGGCTGCACACCCGGAGATCCTGGGTTCGAGTCCCGGGTCGGGCCAAGTTTAGTTATTGAGTCTTCCTGTATAGTAAGTCTCAGTAACAGCCCGGAGTTGAGAAGTTGGCGGTGTTTCACCCCCGTGCCTCGGAGAGCACGTAAAGCCGTCGGTCCTGCGCCTTAACTCTCACCGGTCGTGTCGAGTGGTCGTCCCACCGGAGTATGAGAGTGATAGGAATAGAGAGTGCACGTTGTGTCTGCGCGTTCACTTGAGCACTATATCTCCTGCGCAGTTGGCTAATCTCATTGAGATTGGCCGCCGTAGCCGGAATCGGCTAGGAGAACATCAATCTATATTACTGTAAAGTTTTATCAAAATCTGATTAGTAGTTTTGCGTGAAAGAGTGACAAACATACGTCCATACAACCTCATAAACTTGTGTTTTCTATTAGTAGGAACTATGGTGAAAAAATGAACCATATACACTAATTTATTCTAACACTTCATTTCATAATCGCGTTATTGTCCATTGTAAATTATAAAGCGTACCGTTTGTATCGCCGGACCTATGTCCAATATTCAATTTGCCAATTTATTAAACCCATTAACGATCTTCATTTCCTCGCTACAGCGTTAGTGATAATTTTATACCTTTTCGATACTGTTATTATTACGGTTATGCCCCGAGTAATAAAAGTGTTTTCTTCAAGTACTCTTATATTGGTTTACTGTAACTATTAAATTTAGCAGCATTCTATTATTATTCAGATAAAATAAAAAGTTGGCACCGAATACACTTACTATATACATTATATACATTAAGAGACATTTTAAAATGAATCGAATAGCACAAGTGACCTATACACTCGATTATCATAATTATAAATCAACCCTTTTTACAATGCGAAGGGGAACAAGCCAGAATCCACTACACTAGCCAAATGCGGGTTGGCAGACTTCACACGTCTTTCAAAAACTAGTTTGGTTCTCTTAGACGTGCAGGTTTCCTCACGATATTTTCCTTCGCTGTATTAATGTGATAATTAAATTAGAATTGAGATTTGCAAAAGAAAATCTCAGATGTGCGAGACCCGAGTATGAACCCGCTTCACTGTTCATTTTAAAAGCCAGTGACATTACCAAGCCACCATGATGTATCAAGACAATAAGTATATATTATTCTTAAACTCGTAAACTTTTTAAATGAACTAAATTATTTTACAAATCTCATCGATCCTTTTCTTCTTACTTACAATGTTTATGCGTAAAAAAAATAACCGACGTAAGCTTTTACTTTTATATATATTTATATGTAAGATATTATTATGTAAGAAATGAAGATTATACTGTAACTATTTATGCTTAACCCAATAATGTTATTAATTTAGAATAAAGTTATTTCCCAATTGTCTAAAAATTGATAAGTATCTAATACACTAGAGATTCTGCACGTTGGAAAGGCTTTATTGGACCACTTTGGTTATTGAAGCAAAGTGGTCTAATAAAGCCAGTTTAATCAGACAGTCCCGATCCGTAGTTACTGCTAATTACAATACCCGCTGTGTCCGGCGACTTAGCGCGGCTTACTCCCAATATCCAATTTGCCAACTTAATCCCATTAAGGATTTTCATGAATCGTTATGTCAAGGCAATATTATGAACGGGTTTATATTTATATAAAATATTTTATTATTTGTTTTGTATTAGAATTTTTAGCAATTTGTATTTTTTTTTTTGGAGGGCCCCCTTATTAAGTCAAAAATAATAAAAGTAAAAATAAAGGAAAATTATTACATTTATATAATACACTATCACTTTTATGTTTTACTGTATATTTAAAATATTACTTCATGATCAACTTGGATGATACGAAACATACATAAAGATGTACTATCTTTAATTTTATCGAAAAAGTTAAAAATTCATAAACATAAAACTTTAAAAACGGTAAACCCGAAGTTTATGACATCAGCTTACCATAAACTATAAAATGGTCAAGTTAAAAACTGTGCTACCACTTTCCTGTTGTAGTACCCTCAAGTCCATTCTACTGTCCAAAATTTAAATTGACAAAATTTTTAAATAATAATAAATACCTACCTATCCACCAGAGGCGCAAAATCTCGTCGAAAGGTCCTCTTTGTTAATGAGAAACAAATATCGAATTTCCCATAAAGCAATACCCTTACCCTGCGCCTTGTTTTGCCAAAATTAATTTTAACAGCAATCAATATTGATTCCATTTGTTCAAAGTAATTATATATAATTAAGTACGATTTCTAACAGCCTTTATTAATATTAATGAAATATTAATGAAATAATTTGTGACATAGTATCGATGAAAATTTGTTATATTGGACAGTTTATCTTGTCAGTCGACAAATCGTTGGCTTACTATTACAAGGTTCTATGTTAATTTTAATGAAGTTTAGTAATTTTTACATAGAACTTCGTTATTTTGTTATCGTAAAAAAATATAGAACTATGTAAAATTGAATATTTTGTAGTTAAAGTGCCGCTATGTAGTGGTTTGTTTTTGCAAAACTGTAGCTAATGACACATAGGACCTTGTAGCATTCATAACTACATAAGTACTAAAATTGTAACATAGAACCTTGTAAAAGTGAGCCAACGATTAGTGTCAATTTGACACTGACAATCCTTCTTGCAATTAAATAAATAAAACCTATCCTCCATTCAACGTGATAATGGTAAAATTGTACTACATGTACACATGTGACATTGGCGAAGTAATGTGTGCTAAACTGGCAAATTTTGAAGCTATTAAATACGCAGTTGAGCATTTATTTCTCTCCCATTTCATTCATTTTAAATCTTGAATAATATGTAAAAATTAATACAATTGCTACAATTGTACGCACGATAACGTAATATGATATGCTCTTTGTGAGATGACGAGCATCGAGTTGTTTACGCCACTTAAAAGTTATAATGTCTTTAGCGGCGCACACTCCAATCACATTAGTGTATCAAGTGAAACTTTTCGCCTCTCACATTATTTGCTACTCGAAAATTTTCAAACCGACTTCTAACTTATAATGGAATTACTTTTAAATTCATGACTACCTGCTGCCGTCTGCATACGAAACGCTCGGTTATTAACGAACTCGCAATTTAGAGCACAATAGAGGCCTAATTTTAGATCATTTGTTTCCACGTAGCCGGAAAAGTATTCTATAGATTGTTCCTCAGCGTCTATTTGGAAAGAAAATAGCAAAAACTCTACAGCCTCGGGTGCCGGGTGTCGGGTGGGCAAATAAGGAAATTTGTTAGCAAAGACGAGAGTGCCGGATCATTCATAACGTAATGAAGCAAGACTGCGTCTGCGTAGGAGGTTTCACTCAAATAAAACAATCTCTTAGTTTGTGCTATTCTGTGATTTGTCTATCCAACAATATAGCCCATTCTACCTTAAGTCGTTTTTTGTCGGTTCCATGAGCCTAAGGTCCAGTAGCGAGGGTGACTTTTTACCGCAAAGGTAAATTGGTTTTTCATTACCTCAAACACCGCTGCCGATGTCATAACTCCGACCCTAATTACGTACACCCTTTGTCTTATCTTTGCATGTGAGTAATTAATTATATTTTGCAATTAATTTACTCATAATGGCGAAGTATCGTTGTTACGAAATAATTAAACAATTTATTAACGAAATATTGTTTGCTGTAAAAGGTTGGGTCGTATAAACGCTTGATTAAAAACGTCGAATGTAATGTCTAACTTAGTGATTAGAATTTGATTTATTTATGATTCTAACTATATCATTACATTTTATCTTATTTAACAGAACAGATTTATTTATTACTTGTCTATTACTCGTAGCTTAAACTAACAGACAAATTAAGCTACGAAAGTAGAACTTCGTAATAATGTAATTTAGAAGTAACTTGTGTAATGTATGTAGAATTGGAAAAATAGTTTGTAGACTTGATTATGTAGTTTTTGTATTAAAATTTAATTTTATAGCAGTATTTAGGAAATTGTAAAACTAAATTGTGAATACTTTCTAAACATTTTTCGAACAGATGTTTATCAATATTTGTAAGTTTAAGTGCTTTTCTTTTCGAAGATAGTAAATAATATAAAAATGACCGTTTGCTTGAGAATTATCTATAGTTGTAAAATTGAAGTACTTTGTAAGATAGTGAGAGCAGTATGAGGATAATTAAGCTGGGGTGAGGGACACAGGGAAAGACGGGATGTCCGTTTGTACGATGTTAAAAGATTAGTCCTAAACGAGAGTTGATTTAAAACAGACCTCGGTTCATCAGTAAAGATATTGATGTTCTCCTAGCCGATTCCGGCTACGGCGGCCAGTCTCATTGAGATTAGCCAACTGCGCAGGAGATATTATAGTGCTTCAAGTGTACGCGCAGACACAACGTGCACTCTCTATTCCTATCACTCTTATACTCCGGTGGGACGACCACTCGACACGACCGGTGAGAGTTAAGGCGCAGGATCGACGGCTTTACGTGCTCTCCGAGGCACGGGGGTGAAACACCGCCAACTTCTCAACTCCGGGCTGTTACTGAGACTTACTATACAGCAAGGCTCAATAACTAAACTTGGTCCGACCCGGGACTCGAACCCAGGACCTCCGGGTGTGCAGCCGTACATGCTAGCCATTGATTATTTATTATTTGTTGATATATCGGCAATAGAAATACTCAACTCTGTGAAAGTTTCAACTCTCCACCTATTACGGTTCATAAGATACAGCCCTCTCTGACAGACAGACAGAACAGAGAATAATAGGATTCCGTTGGCACCCTTCGGGTACGGAACCCTGATAGTCTTGCCAGTTACTACTTTTTATGACAAAGCAAAATTAAATGTTAAATAATAATAACAGTTTCAGTTTTTTCAATTACCCAGATCTACTACGTAATGTTTGAAAACTTTACTCTTTAATATTTATTATATTTTCTTTGGACTTTGTTAAACCATTCTGCCGATCTTAAAAGGAATACATTTTTACCAGGAAAAACTTGCGAATTTGGCTGCAGAACTAGAGAACAAGAAAGAAAATCGTTATAATTTGAATTGTTTTTTTAACATTTTCTTTTCTTCAGTTACTTTCTCAAAAAAAAACAAAAAACTATCTCGTAATTTAAAGTTACTTCATGTACCACATGTGAAGAACTGAAAGTTCAGATTCTAGTGCTCCTAGTTAATATTTTAGCCATTACGTGGTAAATAAAGGCAACATAAACATCTCTTAGATTTACAGATTCTGCCTCTGATATTATAAGCCTTTACCGCTTTAGTCTTAAACTCGATATTACTGGTCTACTTAGTAGGCAGCAACACAGCTTCTGATAACATATCATGTAAAATCAACATGCAGAGATGCCTTCGTCTAGCGATGATTAGTTACACATGGTTATGCATATGTTGTACGTATGATTGATCACTTCGGAACGAACACACGTATCGATGCGATACATATCTATGTATGGGCATGACATATTGTACCTATGATAAAAAAGTATTACGATTTTTTTTCTAAGGATAAAAGGGCGGGCATAACTTTTTTATAAGTAATGTGATGCTGATTATGGATTTATGACATTAATTGAGAATTTATTATATACTAGCGACTCACCCTCACACCGCTCGGGTTTGTCCCTACTTACATTTGGAAGTTTAATATAGATTTCTCAGAGATGAGATATTTTCGTGCAGTAAAAAGTATCCTATATCCTTCCCAGGGTCTCAAACTATCTTCTTACTAAATTTCATCTAAATCGTTTCAGTAGATCCAGAGATTACCCCCTACAACGTCACAAACTCACAAACTTTACCTGTTTATAATATTAGTATAGATGATTAGATAATAATATGTCTATAGTTCACCTCGTTAAAAAGGATACCGTAGTGGATTTCTCTAACCTGACAAAGCATATAAAACGGCGCTACAATAGTATCCTGTTAGCGAAGTAAACGCTTGAACCACTTTATTTCTACAATGGACATTTTATTTAAATAAATGCGAATAAAGTAGACGTTAAACGAGATATCATGCACTCGAGATTCATCGTCCATTAATCACAATACTGTGCTGCGCCCTTTTAATTTCTGAGCTCAGAAAGCTCTCAAAATAGAATACGGCACTAAATGCGAAACAAATCACGGTCCAGTGTGTTACTTCAAAGTAAGACTCTGTAATATTTAACAGAGTATAGTGCTGCTTTTAACATAGCCCCATGTATTTATTACTACTCAAGTTAATTGCTGTTAGATTCACTTCAATTTTATTGAACGCATTTATATATAATTTTAAATTATGACCTTCTTCAGTTTGAATAACATGAAATGATGAAAAATATTAATAAAAAATGTCAACTTGTATTATATTGGTGCATCACAAAACAGGATGCTAGCACTATTTCTAACAGTGCAGCGTCACAAAAAACTTGTAAAATCGCTGTGCCGGTCCACTGAAAACTTTCTGTTGAAATCTCGTAAGAAATTCATCTTCGTAAATTGAAAAAGCTAGTGGAAGTTTTAAGAAAAGTTGTACCCGTCGCTTCGAGTATTCTATTAGACGTATTACACGAACGAGTTAAAGTTGAATTATACACAATATACATTTTCTAT
The DNA here is from genome assembly GCA_921882275.1 of Brenthis ino. NCBI lineage: Eukaryota > Metazoa > Arthropoda > Insecta > Lepidoptera > Nymphalidae > Brenthis > Brenthis ino. The sequence goes on along the minus strand of OV170222.1, from coordinate 28,229,455 downwards.
ATAACGATAACAATCTGCGAATATTTCAGTATCTAGTTTTTCATTACGTACTGCAAAAGCAAACTATCTATAAATGTTAGTGAGAAAGTTCTCAAGAGATTCTGCTAGTTTCGCAAAAAGTCGCTAACGAGTGCCTTAATTCTCAACGAAGTTCGTCGTACCGTGCGGGAGGTGTGCACAGATCTCAATTAGTCGGTGTTTCAGCCGGAGGTCTGCGGCCGGACACCGCACAGTGTCGCCACCTAGCAAACTTGACCAATTAATGTCACTTCCCCTAACTCCCCCTAAGCTTCCAACTCTAAGGCAACAAGACAACCTAACTTAAAACTTAGTTTAGACTATAAATATACTTTACAGCAAATAGCATTTTCAACACTTTGGTAATCGAGCCTTTATACCAACTCTGTTATCTTTTAAATGAATTAATATAAACTATATTCCAGCTTAACATATTTATTATCATGCCTTAAATTAAGAATTTTATTATAAAAATTGAGATAAGCAAAAACGTAACTTTAGTAAGGTTTATACCCTTCTTAGTCACATTATAAATGATACGAATCACTTTTAAACATGTTAATTTTCCCTTGAATTTATTATAAGTGCCTCATGTATCCTTTTAACGCAACATTTAGGCTTCATAATGTTTTTTCTTATACATCAGCTCGGTTTTACACATTATTTAACAGAACGTTACACGCCATTAATATCCATTTCTTGTGAATTACAAGATTAAAATATCGAGACCTTTTTTCTACATTAAACGAAATCCACGTTATCATAATATTTCCTTTACATTTGAAATGATGAAGAAGCTATAAACTTTTCACATTCAATTAAATTTGAGGTAAATCTAAAAATAATACATTAGTAAATAAAATATATTTCTATTTAGAAATAAACAGGTTCTTATGAAGCGTTTTAAATAGCTAGTTGTACTTACTATATTATTAGACTTTATCCATACTTAATATTATAAATGTGACGGATTGGCGTGATTTTATGTGGAGATAGTAAGAGGGTTGGAGAGTGACATAGGCTCATTTTCCCACAGGAAAATAAAATACTTATAATACAACCACACAACAACTCGTCGTTCCTGTATTATATATATATATATATATATATATATATAATAGTCTATCTATTCCATACTAACCGTTAAAACATATCTAGGGACGAATCCGAGAGAAGCGAGAGTGAATCGCTAGTCCATACATCTACACATACAATAAAATTGTAACTGAGCCGAATCTGTACATTAAATATTTTTTGAAAAATCTTATTGTAATAGGTATTACTATCGATACAGAGGCCGAATCTATAGTATTTAGAATTTTTATCTGTCTGTCTGTTACCGCATAAGGGAAAAACCACTGAAGGGATATTGATGTTATTTGGTATGATGATAGCTGGTTATCCGGGTCAACATATGAAATACTTTTTACTTCGGGAAAATATATCATCTCTGAGAAAACTATACTAAGCCGTAAGTAGTAGTACACAATAAAAATAAGCACATAAAATTATATACTATATAATATGACATTATATAATATACATATAGAGAGGCTTTCTGAATATTAAATCGCTAATACAAAAGTGAAGTAGGTCAAACTCGCACTCCTAAACAAGCTCATTACAACTATTTATTTCGAATGAAAGCCGCGCAGTGCGTGGGGACTACAACCGCAAAAGTTTCCATCGACCTCCAACTGCTGTTTATGAGCAAATTCTTGTATCGTAAAAGGAAATCGTGTGGAAAAGTTAAATTAATTTACATGTACAAAATACACATATGAGGTTTATAAAATATTGTTTGGGAATAGTTTTACGTAAACTCTATACATTTTGGTTTAACTGGAATTGGAAAATAAAACTGAGTTGTTACTACATACAATATATTATACAAATAATAATGGTAAGTAAGGCTTAGAGAAATTTCTAAAAATACGTCGAATTTTAGTAACAACAACAAAATTTAAGTTTAAATGAAAAATATTTTATACAACAAGTTGTATATTAAATATACATATAAAGAGAATATTTTTATTTTATTTATTTAGGTACAGAAACAGAAAATAGATTGAAAAAAATTACATCTACGTATTGAAAACTAAAAATATCATTTTAAATTTGTTGTCCAATTATATCTGTACACAACATTCAAATAAAAACATATAATAATTATATAAACAAACTTAACCAGAATATTACAGTACGAATCTGTGCGTTTAAAGTTACATAAAAAATATTAAAAAAAAAAGAAAATAATATTTACATTAGATGTGGAAAAAAAGACAAAGAAAATAAAAAGAGAAAGAAAATAAGAAGAAACAGAGAGAAAGCATATAATATAGTAGTATCTCATTCCGTTTTATATAGAATTCAACATGCAGGTACACTCTTACAAACGAATGTTGCAAATCTCAAGTTTGTACAGCGTCCCGTGTCCCGGAAAGCATTCGAGGGAGGTACGTAGGTACAATCCCGAATGCGGTATGACATGCTCGTAGCATTTTCTTTTAAGACGACGCCAAACTAAAGTGGGCTACTTCCTCTGGGGATTTTCTTCCAAACAAAACTTCACCGTAAGTGCACATGCATAGTTTTAATAGCTGTCCTTATTTCCACGTAATAAGAATTGAAATTGCCACAACGAAATTGCTGTTAGTTCTTTAAATGGTTCTTAGAAAATGTATTTCTTTCATTAAACGTGCCCATTACACTCAATGTGCAACGAACTCAGCTGATTGAGACTTCATGTTGATGAAAAATATTTTTAAGTAACTAAATTCTATTTGCACTGGAAATGTTGTTTGCAGCTGCCTGCTCTAACTGCTTGCAAAGGTAGTAATAGTAAATAATAATACTTTTGTCCAGCTTTAAAAAGGATGAGGTACTCAATTCAAATGTTATTTTTATTATGTTTATGTTAAGTTAAGATATATATAATTATTTTTTTATGTATAGTGAGAATTTATGAAATCCAGATAAAAAATTAGGTACGTACATTAACACAATTAGTATATAATATAATATATAATAAGGTTAATATTATTATATAATAAAATTTCTAAACTCATAAAATACAGATAGGTACACAGAAATAACTTTCTCCATACTACCAACATTTCGTATAGTCGACTCTTATGCGAAGCAAAGGACGTTGAAATGGTCATTGCAACCGCATGCTTAGTTCCTCTTATATACTTAAGTTTCTATCTACCAGCTCTACTTATATTTTCAAGAATTAGCCTGAATTAATGATTTATCCTGAATTTCATAAAAGGATTTAGATTTTGAGCATTTTACGGACATTTTTTTTTAATATGTTGGGACATTAACACACATCACCATCTAGTTCCATGGTAAGCTACGAGGCTTGTGTTATGGATACCAGATAGTTGATACACTACACATATATAACTTTAAATAAATACATGTTATAAATATACCCATGACTGGAGTACAAACATTCGTGCTCATCACACAAATGAATGCCCCTAGCGGGACTCGAACCCGCGACCGCTGGCGCAGCAAGTAGGGTCACTACAAACTGAGCCAAAAGTGTCGTCAAATTAGACATTATTTTGATATAATTTATATTGTATATTTAATGCTTACAACAGGTGTTGGTTATTGTTCCCCCCCAACGTGCGTTCACCTTGTCGTGGTGGGGGGGCTCAGTAGTAGTAGTGAAGCTAAGAAACGCACAGGGAGGTTGCCCACTTCGGTGGGCGGTGTACCATGCGGGTTGCTCCTGGTACTTCTCTGATAGCAGAGTGGACCTTGGAGCAACCCCAAGGTTGTGGTGGTCTGCTTTGGCAGACCTGCCGTCGGGGCGTCGTAGTTAAATGCGTAAGCGATCCTGCGACGCCCCATTAAGACGGGGGAAGGTTTTGTTGGGTTTTAGTGGGTAGTACTGGCTGTATTACGCCGGTGAGTCCCACACGTCGTGCGTAAATGCATTTCCCAACGTTAAAAAAAAAGTGTTGGTTATTGTCGTAACTTTATACATATCTCATACATCTATACCTCATTCTAAGGTAATTTAAGTACCAAGCGCTATATCTTTTCATACTGCTAAGCTTCTTTGCTCTTAATTTACCAACGATTCGGCATTCCAATATAATTTACACTTACTGTATCTGACCACACATTTTAATTTTAAATTAATTCTTTATTAAAAAGCTTAAGGGCAGCTTTTCTACGCTAATATTCGACATTTTAAATAAAACTTTTGTTTTATGATGATTTTTCGATTTTTTGTTCTCGACCTTATAAATTATAATATACTCAAACAGCGTATATCTTATATGTGCGCTTTTTAATAATAAGTTTGAGCTTTAATCAACGGAAACAGCTTTCTGAACTCTATTACCATTAATTACTAGAACACCCTTCAATACACTTCCTACCTGAAACTTACGTATACTCGTAGGTATGCAGATAATCAACTCTTCCTTCACTAAGGGAAGCTGGAACGGTCAGTGTAACCGCATTCTCACTATCTAATGACTATGCTCGAGCTGCTATTAGATGTTACTTGAATGTGCTGTACTTTATATCCTACTTTATTCTAAATGAGTTTAACCGCTCTTACAATTAGACGAAGAAACTGAGGGAGCGGTTTCATTAAAATGTTCGCTCAAATTTCATTAGAAATATTTTCTTAGTATTTTAAAATATTTTTTTGAATCTTATTGGAACTGTTATTATTATCGATGAACAAGCCGAATCTATAGTTTTTCTGGGAACGCATTACAAGAAAACCACTGCACAAATTTTGAATGTATAAGTAACATATATTATTATTTATAGATTAAGTAATGATATGTATAGAAAGCGATAACGCCAAAAAATCAAACTTCTTTTAAAAAGTTACTCATGTATTATATAATGAAGTCAATTTTCTTAAAGACGTTCCCAAATAAATATCCAGTAAAGGCGGTCTTGGCATCACTATAAGTTGACTGACCCACTTACTGTTGCAGGGTGTGCGCAATGTTTCTCCCGGAATTTGCAAGTTTCGTGGCAGCCATCTTGTTCGCGGTGCACCCTATACACAGCGAAGCCGTAAGTATATATTTACTTTAATCATTTTACACATTTAAAAAGAAACTATCTTACCAATATTTATTATTATAACACACAAATAATTCTTTATTTATACTTTTATACACAATAGCTCATTAGAATAGTTTGCCTTTTGATATTCAATTGATCAAAAATGAAATTCCCGTGAGTATTTTTAATCTGTAGCCCATTTCATTTGAAACTTACATTTCCATTTTGATGAATCAACTCTGATCGGTATTTCAACCGTTTTAACAGTATCTATGTTATTCCTCTCATGCATGTTGATACATGTAAATTTAAAGCCCAAATAATTGACAGCGTGTAAAAGAGTTGTGAAAATTCATTTGGAATTTATGACTGACTATGTTTATTAATAAAACACACATTGAGATATCTCAAATTTGTTGAAACGTACAACGTAAAGAATTTTTTATATTATTTGGCTTTGCCTGTTTGTATATGATCTATTATTTAGCTTCATATAATACAAAGTAAATACAGAGTTAAACAAAAATCTATACTGTATAATAAAATTCTGAGTCGAATCTGTACATTAAATATTTTTTAGAAAATCTTATTGAAATAGTAATTAATCACTAATTATTCTTGGTACAGAAGTCGCGTCTATAGTTTTAAAAAATTTTGTCTGTCTATCTGTATGGGAACGCATCACGAGAAAACCATTGGACAGATTTTGATATGATGATAGCTGGTTATCCGGGTCAACATATAGGATACTTTTTATTGCGGGAAAATGTTTCTGAGAAAAAATACAAAAACTGCATTGTATGAGTATACTAATATGCAAAACCTAAAAATTTGGTTTTTAGTCATCTGAACGCGGACAGAGCCGCGGGCAATGCTAGTACTATATATAATCCGCAGATTCACACTCTTTATAAAATTCTAGTTCGCTCTTTCATGAAACAGTTCATGACACTCGCTTTAAACAGTACGGAGAACTCAAATCTTAACCTTGGCTATATTCAGTCGACTGAAATAAAACTTCATTTTATATACTATTCTTTATTGCACTTATATGTAAAATACAGAGAGTAACAAACAATAAAATTTGTTAGCAAAGGTGGACTTATCTCTAGAAGAGATCTCTTCCAGTCAACCTAAGTGAGTTAGAGAGATAGTATTAAAATGCAGGCTAAAGTGCTGTAACTCAAATGTAAATACTTAAATAAATATATATTATATATACATATAACAAAACATTATACATATTATATACAATAACATATGTACATACTACTACATACACAAATACATATCTATATAATATAATGCATAATAATAGTTATAGTTAATATAATTATTGTGGAATAACTGGGGTGAGAAAGTGCTGTTTTATTTTCTTTTTAAAGGCAGTTATAGAGGGGCTTAATTGGGTGTCTTTTATTGGATGTTTTATAGCTTGTAAAGAAATCTTTTTCTTTTTTGGGATACATACCAAAAACTGAAGCTAATTAATAAGCCTGTCTAAAAGAACACTTTGTATTTTATAAATCGGACAGGCAGTTTAAGAGATAATTATGCTTGATACAACAAAAATAACTTATTCTAGTACAATTTATTGCGATCCAGAACACTTAGTGCGTAAGTCTTACACGCACTTGACCAACGTTTTTCTTGTCGTGACAAATACAGAACACAAAAAAATTCTTGTTCATCCCATTTATTAACACATCACTCAGTACTTATAATGCTTATAGACTCTCGAAGACAAACTCTTTTGAACCGACTTCAAAAAGGAGGAGGTTCTATATTCGACTGTTTTTTTTTATGTTTGTTACCTCAGAACTTCGTCATTTATTAACCGATTTGGACAATCTTTGTTTTTTTTTAATTGATTTGACAAGCCTAACACGTTGGAATTCTTACTTTGCTACTACTGTCTACACTAAAAAGGGAAAAATAAAAACTTTTTAACAAGAAAATAATTAGATATATTTTCCAAAAGATTTCCAGAAGAAAGATAGCTTTTAGTATCAAAGACCACAAAACAATCGCAGTTCTATTGAATGAAAGCAATTAATTAACCTAATCTAGTCTTTCACTGGGTCGGATAGACAGTTATTTCTTGGTAATCTTGCCTATTATCGTAATCAATGTCTGCCTCGTCCGTCAAAACTTGAAGCTTATAATGCTCACATTTCTAATTAATTGGGCCCCTTTTATGATCGAGGTACTCTCACACGATTACGGATCTTTGACATGCCCTTACTTATACCCTCTTACACAAACACTTGAGTAATTAGAGAAACGGCCAGCAGTGAAATACTCAGTGAAGATATTTCTTTTCAACTCGATTTTCTTTATTTAACATCGTATCTGATATTAGCTGTGTGCCGTATCTTCCATTTGAATTAATATAAAACCTTTTTTTCCTTTTGAAGATATTTTTGTTGCTAAAAGATATAACTGAAAATAGTCTCTTCAATGGATTCGGTTAGATTATTTAAATGTTAATTGTACGATGTCGAAGTATGTGTAAAATAATTTCAACTTTGATGTAGGTATATTTTTATAGGAACATTTCACACAAGCCAACACTACGGTTTTTACCATTAACTTGACGGACTTTGAACTCGGCCTGTCACATCGATGTAGCAAATAGTAGCAATTTCATACTATTACACTCCTTTTATCGCTGCTCGGTTTGTTTATCGTTTCATTTTGTTTCCATCGTACATTAAGTCGTCTCTTTCTATTTAAATTTAAAAATTTCTATCTACATTCACTGCCATGCTAGGGAACAGTGCATTTGGAATTCAAGCGCCGAACCCAGAGTTTATCTGAAAACTTAACGGCTATTTGCAACTTATTCGTACTGCAAACCTATATAGCACGTTCCGCAGTAAAACCTTAACTTTGAATAAAATTTCGTATAAACGCTACCTTTTAGTGGACGATTTGTTTTTGTATGTTTACACAAAATCTTTTTGTTAAGTAAGTAACATTCCTAATTCGAATGCATCTTAAAACTTGTCCCTACAATTGCCTCGCTACAAAGGAGCCAAATAAAGCGAACGCTGTCAACTACGCCGTTCAACTGAGTAAAAATACAGGCGTAATTCCTGCAATAGTTCCGTAACTTGTTTATTTTCTGAGCAAAACTGTTTGTAATGAAGTCGTAAGAGGACATGGCTGAGACGCCCGCCGCCTCGGGCTCTAACTATGTTTGCCGTTTATAAACTCGTAGCGTCAGGTCTTGTACTTGATTGGAACTTATTTTTTTTTTTTATTTCTTTTTACACGCTGTACTGACTTGTTAAAATATCACTTTCTTTGCCAAGTGTATAAATTACTTGAAGTAGTAAAATTATTAACACGTCCACAGCTGTATCTTAATTTTTTCAACTTTTTCCTCAAGGACTGTCTTATAATCTAATAAAGTAAAACAGTGTATTTACTTAACAGAATAATCTTATCCGTTTGTCTGCAATCCGATAGCGCTAACATCTATTTCCTTATATTATACGAGCGTCACTTTCATTATTACGCTTTTATTTTTTGCACCGTTTCTTTTATAAGGCGAATTTTTAATGGACCCTTATACCTTCCTTGTACCTTCCTTGTTACTAAAGAATATTACAAAAGTAAGTCGAAGCCCAATTGAGCCGGATTTCTAAGAGGTTAAGGTTAGTAAGCTTTCGGCAGCATTTCATTAATTTTTTAAAAAGGGGATCTGAAAAATACCTGGCTTCGTATTTTGTTTGATGTTAAAAGTTCCTTTTGAAATGTGAAATTAGTTATTTACATATTAACTGTATTTTAATAAAATGAGCAATAATAACTTTCAGTGTTTTTTTTTTTAATTTTATTCGACAGATTTTGTAGCAGTTTTCATTTAAAAATCAATTTTATAGATTTCCTTATATTATCCACGTTAATATAAAATTACCAAGAAACATTTTAGTAATACAACATCATCAAAGAAAATAATAAATATAAATTATTACCTAGACTTTTTTATAATATTATATATTATATTATAAAAAGCTCAGAAATGTAAGTATATAAGGTATATAAGGTATGAAAAACAAAGTAATTTAGAAACAGTTCTAAAACGTTAGCTATATCAATTTTAGATATAAGTTGTCTACCTCACACATACGAAATATGGTAAAAGCGTTCTAATAGATTCTATTAAAACTAAAGTGATTTAACTCTTTGTATAGGTGACAGGTGTCGTGGGCAGGGCTGAAATGTTGTCGTCGCTGTTTTTCCTTGGTGCTCTACTTTGCTACGCGCGCGCCGCCAGCCGTAGACGATATACAGGTATATTAACTGCCATGGTCACGTTCAAAAACCTTCATAAATTGTGTTTTGTTTTATTATTTACCTCTTTCACCGTTAAAGTTATACTCCTATTATAAATATGAAAGTTTATATGTATGTTTGTTATTCCTTAACGCTGAAACGGCTACGCGGATTTAGATGTTTAGTACGCAGAAAGGCTATCACCTGAAATAACATATTATCTATACATATAATAAAATTGTAACTAAGCCGAATCTGTACATTAAATATTTTTTGGAAATCCTTATTGAAATAGTCATTATTATCGATACAGATGCCGAATCTATAGTTTTTAGAATTATTGTCTGTCTGTCTGTCGGTCTGTCTGTTACCGCATCACAGAAAAACCACTGGAGGGATTTTGATGAAATTTGGTACGGTGATAGCTGGTTATCCGGGTCAATATAGAGACTTTTTACTGCGGGAAAATATCTCATTTCTGAGAAAAAATACAAAAACTGCATTGTAAGAGTATACTTAATATGTAAAACCTAAGAATTTGGTTTTTGGTCATCTGAACGCGGGCAATGCTAGTATTCTATATAAAAGGTACAAAGTCGCAAAAGGTGCCTGTAACGCACCAAAGCTAAACTGGGGATAAGTCATTAGTATCTTATAATAAGCAAATAGATAAACAACGTTTACGTAATAATATAGTAAGATACTCGTAATAATATAGTGCACATGACGATTAATAATTGTAACAAGACTAATATGCTGAATATCCCCAAAATGTTAGTCGTCCAACTTCACCGTCCCAAATATGCATTGTTGGACACCGACCCGGAATTTGAATATCATAAACGCTATTTTCCGGAAAGTTGTATCCAAATCCAGTACATACATTCGAACTAATTTCATTTTGGGAACGAATTTTAAAGTATGAATATGAATACGTATGTATGCCCGAAGTTTGAGAACCAGCGAGGACGCCCGAGTGTTCTTGCTACCTGTAACAGGAATGTAATTTCGTTAAGCTCGTACGAACGCGCAAATGTTTGGGGAGTTTCCACTCTAAGTTCATTTTCCTTTTAGACCAGAGCCAAGTTGGATGGGGTTAAAAATTGTGACCGAGATTGGGTTCAATTTAATCGCGCTCCACGTTCTCAAAAATTACCGACGGTCTTGAAATGTTGGTTGATAGCAATTGACACGTTTGAGTTCTTTTTAGCTTTTCTTCGGCTTTAATACCTTCCCCCCGTTATGTTTTGAGTATGTTCTACTATTTTAAAGTGAAAGGTTTTATTTTAGTGTTCAGTCGAAATATAAATAATTAAAAAATTCTTATATATTTCGTATGGATTCGGTGGATTGCTACAATTCAAGTTACACACAAGTATAAGTCTGAATTATAAAGAAATGAAAAAACGTGTATGTGTACTTATGTACGCGCGTAAGAAGTTATACTTCTTTGGCGTAACAGAACAAAAATAGCTAAAGATTTTATCCCGTATGTCACAACTCTCTGTTTGTAAAAGGAATTCAGCTAACTTCATCGTGTCGCTTTTTCGCTGTCATCGTAAGAATTTTACTATCATATTTTTTCCAAACGTGCCAAAAGAAGTATAACTTTAAAAATACATTTACATAATTTTTTTATCGGTATATGTTTAGATGCAATTTAGTTATCTCTCTATTAACCTATATCCCAAGTTCATATAGCATGACATTTTCAACCCTCTTTGACTTGCTTACATAAAGTACAGCCTGAAGGTTCTTATTGTGTCATTGAAGGGCCGTGCCTTACTCAGGCCGCCATTGCCCTGCGGTTAAGTAGGTGATAAGCCGAATCTTTGAGAACTTTGAACTGAATTGCTCCAGACAGTAGTTGAAAGTAATGGAGTCAAATGTTAACGTAATACTTTGAGAACACATTTTTTTCTTATTTTACCGTATGTTTTGTTTTTTCGTTGAGTTTCCATGTAAGGGATAAAGAGTAATGATAAATATATTTTTTGCGTCCATTTTCATCTTTGTATCATTTTATTTTGTATATTTTTGGCAAGACATTTAGTAAATAGACGAGAATCTAAACACTTAAGTTAATATTGTAAATTGCTACAATAGTTACAACAGCTGAAGAATAATTTTTTAAATAAAAAATTGAAAGTACCATGTATGTATGTATCACTCAAAAAATATTAAGGACTTTCCTTAAAAATCCATAAAATTAAATTCTTTTCCAAATTAAACATTATCTTTCTTACAGATTGGCGCTATGTAGCGGCGTGCACCGCGTGCGTGGGCATCGCAATGCTCTGCAAGGAGCAGGGCATCACCGTGACCGCTGTGTGTGTTGTGTACGAGCTGTTTGTTGCACAGAAGGTAATATTCAAGGAATTATTCTTCATTTCTGTGCTCTCTCTCCCTCTCTCCTCTCCCCCTCTCTTTCTTTCTCTCTCCCTCTTTCTCTCTTTTGCATTATAAACAGAGTTACAGAATCAAAAGCTCAATGAAGCGAATCATGCCACACTAAGCCAATATCAGGTTTTAAATTATTGTTGGCTAACTAATTAACTAGTTATTAAGTTTTTTTAATATGTAGTATGTAAATTTAATTAATAATCAGAGTTCGATTAAAGTCAAAAAGTGAGTTTAATAAATATGTAATTAGTGATATCACTTTTATTATTTACAACACTATTATTACATCCACTTCTTGTAATTACAAAAAGAATAACAATATGAATATAGTATATACTAGCTACTACTAATCTATATATTTTATAACATATACTACTAATCTATATTTAGTGTTGCCATTATTATATTTATAACCATAAAGAAAAAATAATAAAATATTAATTATTTAAGCCACATAATTGATCTATGTGTAATTTGAAAAAGTTAAAATTAATTAAGAATAATAATTTTAATTTAACTAATTAAAATTATAAAAATGTTTAAAGTTAAAAAATATTGTGGTGCCATTTTTCAATTTTTTGAGTTCATTTTTTTATTTGTGGGTAGGTACTATATACTCTTCTGTAACAACTATATAGTACCTTCGAGACATCTAACACCTCAGTCTATCCCGTGACCATGATCGCTGTAAAGCATTCGAAACGTCGGGAACCAAAAATCAAAATAAATTCGCGAAAAATCGGAAAAGATAATTTTATTTAAAATGTCAAATATTCGCGTAAATCTAAGAATGTGAAAAAGTATCTTATATCCTTATCAGAGTCTCACGCTATCTTCTTACCAAATTTCATGTAAATCGGTTCAGTAGATCCAGAGATTAGCCCATACAACGTCACAAACTCACAATTCACAAAATTTACCTCTATAATATTAGTATAGCTAATAATGTCCTACTGACCGGTTTCGGTGACGGCGGCCAATCTTATTGAGGGTAGCCGGATGGACAGGGGATATGATAGTGCAGCACGTGTCTATGTACGCGTAAACACAAATTGCACTCTCTATTCCTTTTACTCTCTGTAAAGTCCAATGGGACGATAGTTCGACTCGACCGGCGCAGGACCGACGGCTTTACGTACTCTTCACGGGGGTTAAACACAGCCAACTTCCCAACTCCGGGCTGTTACTGAGAATTTCTTGACAGAAATACTCAATAACTGAACTTAACCGGGACTCAAACTCAGGCCCTTCGCCGTACATCCTAGCCACTAGACTACCGAGGCAGTTACTGTCATACTATAGTATGTATTTAATAATATATAACCATTAAATACAAAAGATCAAGTTACAACAAAATCAATTAAAAATTACCAAACTCGCAGTCAATGACAGTGAACCGTACACAGCAACTTTACAAACTGTCGTGTCCCCGGGATTCTGCGTGATTTGAGATATGTACCAAAATGGTTCGAAGTTTCAAACTAAACTTCGAGCGCACCGGAACAAACGGGCTTGGAGTATTGTAGTTTTGTGTATTGAGTCTGAGAGTACACAGATGTGAGATCTAAAGCGAATATATTTGCTTCGGACGTGTATCATCAGAATTCAGAATATATAAGACGATTAGAAGTTTCTTGCAAAGGGGTAACGTTGACGCTATATACATACAGAAGTCTGGATGACTTTGTCTCTTAATTCTGATTATTAATTGTAAATTCATTTAATATTAGTTTACGAATAGAATTTTACATGAACGGTGTTTGAATGGAAATGGTATTGTTTTCATTCAAATAAAAACAAAATCAAAGCAGGACTTATACTTTGAAGAATAATGAGCTCGATATCAACACAACATTATTTTTTCGTTGAAATTGAATAATGAGAGTTTTTGTTTCGTGTAATCGCGGTCGTGTTTTTACATGTTAGCGACGTTTGTATTTTCCCTTATGTTAGAACCTTTTTTTATTTCTATAAGTTATTAAAAATTTAAATTACAAATGTTACAAAAATACTGTTTGATAGGCACCTAACATTCAAATGTAATATCCAAATACCAAACCATACTCTTCATACATCCTGGGCTTAGTTAACTTCAGTAGTTTAGTAACTTAACTTGTGTATTTAGATCTTTATATACACGAGTGTTTCTTATAACATTAAGACTAATATTTGATTTTTTTCAATCCGTGCTAGTATAATTGCACTAAAGTCCAGAAATTTAAAAAGTAACAGTAATTACCATTTTCCCTAGCGCCGTGGGAATGCTAGCAGATCTTGGCTCGAGTACTGGGGTAAGGGAGGGTGGGGGTGCGCGTGTGGGGAGGCAGCTCGCAGGGTTGCCACAGTGTGTTGCGCAACCCTCGCGCTACTCGCGGCAAGGCTACACGTCATGGGAGCACAATTACCCGTGTTCACGAGATTTGACAACCCTGCTGGGGCTGCCCCGCCCCCGGCTAGGTAAGTGGTTTGGAAATACATAATATTTAATGTATGTAATATATATATATTACTAAATTATATATGTGTATAGTGTATATATGTATAGTGAAAACGGACTGCTATTGTAATTGCGAAAGTTTTTATGTGTGTATGTTTGTTACTCCTTATCGCTAGACGAATTCATGCGAGTACACAGATAGACTATGACCTGGACTAACACTTAGACTTTCACGACACGTTTGGCTCAGTTTGTAGTGACCCTACTTGCTATGCCAGCGGTCGCGGGTTCGAGTCCCGCTGTCATTTGTGTGATGATCACGAATGTTTGTACTCAAGTCCTGGGTGTTTATATTTATAATATGTACGTATTTAAAGTTATATATTATCAACTATCTAGTACCCATAACACAAGCCTCGTAGCTTACCATAGAACTAGATGGTGCTGTGTGTTAATGTCTCAACATGTTTATTTATATTTAATACCTACTATTTGATTGTTACAATGAACGGCGACGTGTTTTTAAATATCAAACCGTATTTTAAAGGTGTGCATTACAATCTATAAATTCGACCTCTAATTTCAAGTATTATAGTTATTTTATTAAATTTTTAATAAGAAAAAGTACTTTTTTACAAATTCGTATAGAACATGTATACAAATTCATTAAAAAGATAAACTTTAGTTAACGATATCTATCTCGGCTATAATTTAAATTATAAACATAAGATTTCTGATTTAGAATGAACTCAGAAAACTATTCTTCACTCGTATTTCATATATAATTTTATTCGCAATTTTAATAGTAATTGAGTTGATGTTTTAATCTAAGTTAGTGCTAATTATCATTTCTAATTTCCCAGCGGTATCATTTCGACAGACACAACCTTAATCACGAATTTCATGCATATTCCTCTATCTATACTAATATTATAAAGAGGAAAGATTTATTTTTTGTTTGTTTGTTTGTTTGTACCAAAGCTACTAAATCGATTTAATTGAAATTTATTAAGGAAATTGTTTGAGGCCCTGGGAAGGACTTAGGATAGTTTTTATCCTGGAAATCGTCTCTTAAGGGGGTGAAAATGGGGATGAAATTTGTATGGAGAAGCAACCTCTTGGTATGGTATGGTTAAGTTAATTTTTGTGAAAGTTAGGCATTATTTTTACTGACTTCTTTGTTACCATTATAATCAATTTGCATGTGGAGTTTACCTTTAAGTAATTGTTACACTATTACAAGAATATCTAAGATTGTATACTGATTATATAAACCGTGTAAACAATTGTTGGTAAATCTAAATAAATAAATAAATAAATACCTAGTAACAAATATAAAACTCTAAATTACCATTATAACTTGACCTTTCAGGCACTTAACATTTGCATACCTGCCAGCTCTAAATGCCTGGTTGCTAACATTACCTGAGGCTTTATGCTGTGATTGGACAATGGGTACAGTAGCGTTACTCCGATCGTGGCGAGACCCGAGGAATTTGGCAACTATAGCGCTAGCAACTACTTTGATTGCTGGTGCCATACATGCTTTAAGGACGAGATCTTCGGCATTGTCAATGGTAGTGTATAGTAATATTATAAAGAATTTGTGACTGTTTGTGAGTCTGTTTGTCCTATTTTTAAACTGCAATATGTCGTAGTCATTATTTTTGTATAGAGATAGTTTATGGCAGAATAGGGCTTTTTTGGTAGATTCTCGTTGAATATTAGTATGTGCTAAAAATTACGTAAGACTTTACGATAGATGTTAGACACGAAATGAATTTATATGTGATTTAAAGATTTAAGCTTCTTTCGAAATTGTAGAGACTTTACACAAAATAAGTTCAACTTCTGTAATATTTTGGCAATTGTTCAATAAATCTTGGCCAATTTGTTTTTTTATAATTTCAAATAACAATTTAATATAGCAAGTTACCTATAAAAAGCGACTCAAAGGATTTGTTTTTTAGCTACATTAATAATATATTTTTTAAATATTATATTTAACATTTAAGATTAAAAAGCTTTTTTTCTTTGAAACACGCCGAATGTTTGAATAAAAAGTTGTTCTTTTCGTATTACCTACAAATTAATAAAATTTATTTCATTTTCAGGGTTTGGCATTACTAGTACTACCGTTTTTGCCAGCGTCAAATCTCTTTTTCCCTGTCGGCTTCGTGGTAGCGGAAAGGGTTTTGTACATGCCTTCCATGGGTTGGTGTCTATTGGTAGCTCATGGTTGGCGACTGGTTGCCAAGAAAAGAGCGAAGTTGGCAGCTGGGGCCTTAATATTCCTTCTCATGGCATTCAGTGCCAAGACTTATGTTAGAAATTGGGATTGGAAAACTGAATATTCCATTTTTGCATCCGGACTTAAGGTGATTATCTAACATTTGTTGTTGCCATTAACAACTGGTTTACTCAATTGGAGTTAAAATAACTTTACTTTAAATTTATTTTCAATGATATAAATAAAAAAATGTTGTGATAACAATATGGGAAAGGAAAATGCTACTTGGAAAAAGATTATATCTTTGATTCTTTACATTTATATTATAAGTACCTCCTGAAATTTATCCCATATAACGGATATCTAAAGATATATTTAATCTCGAAATTTCAGGTAAACAGAAACAACGCAAAACTCTATAACAACGTTGGCCATGCACTGGAAGCTGATGGAAAATACGCGGATGCCTTAGAGTTCTTCAAAACAGCAGTCAACGTCCAACCCGACGACGTTGGCGCCCATATAAACGTGGGAAGAACTTTTAACCACTTGGGAAAATATCAAGAAGCCGAAGAAGCCTATGTCAAAGCAAAATCATTATTGCCAAAAGCTAAACCAGGAGAGTCGTACCAAGCCAGAATTGCCCCAAATCATCTAAATGTCTTCCTGAATTTGGCTAATTTGATATCCAAAAATGCAACGCGGTTAGAAGAAGCCGACATGCTTTACAGACAAGCGATTAGCATGAGGGCCGATTATACCCAAGCGTATATAAATAGAGGGGATATTTTGATTAAGCTGAACAGGACTAAGGAGGCACAGGAGGTGTATGAACGGGCCTTGCTGTATGACAGCGGGAATCCGGACATATATTATAATGTAAATACATAATCTTTTTGAATGTTCCTTATTTTCTTTAAATTCTATATGTATACTCGTATATATAGTTCATATGATATTTATGTCCCAAAACTTATTGTTACACAGTTCTTTAAATATTTTAGAGAACTCTGCAATTAGGTATATATTACAAAGGCCCATAATTATTTTAATTACATATACGTTCAGAATGTTAGGAGATATTGTGTTTTTACCGATATTTAATTATTTTTTATTACTATAACAATATGTTTATTTGATTTGTATATGAAAGACATTTAAAAAAAATACAACGTTTTTCCCGTAAAATGTACAATTTACATTTTATATATATATAGTTTAAATTAACGCATAGAAGGCTGAACAGGTTTTATAATATTTATAGAGTGAAGTAGATAAATGATCTGTAGGACTTTTTAACCTGTCTCGTAATAGAAGACGAGGGATTGTTTTCATTGAGCTTAATAAAAATTTAAAGGTCGATTAAAATCTGTTCTCATATTTTTTATCAAATCAACAACGATCTCAAAATTACATTCGTCTTTCTATAAATATTGTTTTAAAAATGACTGTTTTTTTGCTAAACGA
The DNA here is from genome assembly GCA_921882275.1 of Brenthis ino. Classification (NCBI taxonomy): domain Eukaryota; kingdom Metazoa; phylum Arthropoda; class Insecta; order Lepidoptera; family Nymphalidae; genus Brenthis; species Brenthis ino. The sequence continues at coordinate 28,211,564 of OV170222.1, read as the reverse complement.
AAAATTAAGTCAAAAACAAAAACACATTTTTTACACGGTAATGCATACATACTCATGATTGTTGCGTGAACATAGCTAAATGTATGAAGATTGTGATGTATGTTTTTTATTCTATCACGCAATATTTACTGAACGAATTTTAATACAACTTTACAGTAATATAACATATACAACAGAGTAACACGCGGGCGTAAAAGAAGATAGTATCAAATATTCGCGTGAATTTCTTTTTTTTATCTTTACCTTATTTTTAAAATTAAAAAAGAAAACACAGTTTTTCCAAACTTATAAGTTATCACTTCTGTCGGCAGTCCCCATGACTGCCTATATTTTTCTTGTATCTTTATTTTATTTATTCTTCTTTCTTTAGTTGGGAGTGGTCCTCCTCGAGCAAGGCAAGGCGTCGCAAGCCCTGGCCTACCTCGACAAGGCGTTAGAGCTAGAGCCGGAACACGAACAAGCGTTGCTCAACTCCGCCATACTGTTACAAGAGCTGGGCGCCGCCGACCTGCGGCACCTCGCGAGACAACGCCTCTTGAAACTGCTGGATAAAGATGGTGGGTTTGTTTTGTAACTTTTTAAATTTTAACGTTCCATAATTATAAAATAATGACACTACGTGACTTAAATGCGTATATTCGTAAATAGCTAAATACCTTATTCCCGACGTTTCGACTGGGTTGCATCAGCCGTGGTCACGAGCAGAGGTGACACGTCAGTTTGTTTTGATTGTTTATTTACATTTTGATTGTAGAAGCGATATATGGTGTAGTAATCTCTCTCTTTTTTTCTTGCTGAGGGAGAGCTCTCTCTCACTTACTTTCTTTTGCTAATAGAAGTAATGTTAGGCAGTTCTTATTCCTAATTTTATATAAAAAAGGTAAAAGTTTGTGGGTTTTATCACTGTCAAAGCCCGAAATTAGGCTATTTCACAACATAGAATATAGTGTATTTGCTGAATAATGGACATGGACTGCTTTTATCCCGAAATTAATTAAATATTAGAGACTTTTTATATTTTTGTGTTGTAGTGTAAATTAAAACATCGCATTTTTGTTATATTATATTTATAATATACATATTAAAATATTTATATTATTATATAATAACATTTCAATCAGTCGAAGAATACCCAAGATACAATACGTTTATCGCTCAAACAGGCGATTTAATATTCACTCGAATGATATCCTAAAAAACTATACATATTCCACAATATGGTCTATTGACTGTTGAGTAACAAACAAAAAGATCTCAATATCTATATTATGATATTAATAAAATTATTTTCAATTTTCAGCAACAAACGAGCGTGTTCATTTCAACTTAGGCATGGTGTGTATGGACGAGGGCGATGCAGAATGTGCAGAGCGATGGTTCAGGGCGGCCGTACATCTGAAACCGGATTTTAGATCAGCTTTGTTCAACTTAGCCTTACTCTTAGCAGACCGGCGAAGGCCACTAGAAGCTGCACCGTTTTTGAAACAACTCGTGCGACATCATCCCGATCATGTGAAAGCATTGGTTCTTCTGGGGGATATTTACATTAATTCTGTGAAGGACCTCGATGCGGCTGAAAGTGTAAGTTATAACGTTCTCTCTGTATCTTCGTTTATTTTTCATCTCACGTCAACATGGAGCTTGTAATTTATAACTTTACACGGATGTTTGCTTTAGCTTAGTTGAATTTCTGTTTTTGATAATTAAGTATACATAATGTTTATATCTAAATATCTTCATCATCTCTTCATTGTTGTCTGCCTAGCAAATACAAACAAGTGCAATATGTAAGAATAGAACCCATAACCATTAATGCATTACATTTCTAAATATATATGAGACCTTTGAAGTTTAAAATTGGCGATGATATATCTATACAACATACACCTTCTTCGGATGTCGGTCAAACATATCTAACCACCGAACCGATCTCTATTTCAGTGCTATCGTCGTATATTGGAGCTGGAACCGGACAACGTTCAAGCATTACACAACCTTTGTGTAGTTGCCGTTGAAAGAGGGAAGCTGGCCGTAGCAGAAGAATGCCTTCAAAGGGCCGCTGCACTCGCACCTCATGAACACTACATACAACGCCATCTAGCGGTGGTCCGAGCACGCCGCGCCCCGAACACCGCCAACACACCCAACACCCCCAACACCCCCCGGGAGCCACCCCCCGAGGTACGAGCTCGCTGGAACTACATCCCCCAACAGCCCCCCGACCCCCACGAAACTGACCCTTCATAGCGAAACCCTCTACTGTAAATACTCGAAGGCGCAGTTTTGTTAACAGATTTTCTCTATTTCCCCTGGAAACCAAATCCTGATATATTACCGAAACTAATAAATGTGGATAAATAACAAATTCTAATACTAAAATTCAATGGATGTACGACTAATATAAGAAAAACAAAAAAAAATAGTACAGGAAATTGTATAAACAAATTAAATTGAAACAAAGCAAGGTTACTAGATATAAAATTGTTTGTACTATACATAAACACACTTAATAAGTTGTAACAAAATGGAAAACCCTATTAAGAATAATTTAAAAAAATGAGAAAAACACTTAAAATGTATTTATTTAAATGCAGTACAAAAAAACTTTAAACGTAAAAAAATATGTTTTAATTTGTGCAATTCACACACATTATAAATGAAACTTCAGAAAAGTAACCTACGAGTGAATGAGATGGAACATAATATGTACAGTATCAGGAGTAGGATAATTGTAAGGTTTAGCTTTCTTTTAACAAGTTTATTATTCAGTATTATTTCTCACTTCCTGTGTAATGTATTCTATCTCATTCTCTCGCCGGCTTAATCCTATATATTTATGTGTTTGTCTCTTTCTCGTGTCGCATTATCGTTTCATCGAGTTTCAAATCACAACGATTCTAAAGAAGTTTCACTTCAAAAATCTGGCAACCTTACCTAAAACAAATCTGTATATCATACAGAACAACCCCAACCCCTCCACAGATCTCACAAAGCGCCATCGTAACGCGCCAATCGAACCTCTGTAAATACTTGTATTAACACCAACCGGTCATTGTGTTAAATAATTCTATTATTTGCGAAAAATCAGGGTATTCGCCGTCTTTATTTTCTATTACAGGCTTCTACTTGATTTGGTCAATAGATTTACTTAGACTTTTAGTACGATCTCGTAGGACGGCTTTATTTGCTTCATTCCGTGATATTAGTTTGTCGCTATAACTTGTATGTATATTTATATAATGTGTAGTACATGTTGGAACGAGCTTTCATCATTAGCCTGGTATACGGATACTCTTTGTGTAAACGTGGAATAGAAGTATAGACTTTGTTCGGTTTAGTGTCGCAGTTTGGTTCATTTAACCGAAGCGACATGATTAATACTGTTTTGTCTTCATAATTCGTTTGAAAATACAATCTAAGATTGATGCTAGTCGCAATGGAAAGGTATTTTAAAGTTGTTGGTTTATTTTTAATAAATCTATGATATATTTATTTTTAATGTAGGTAGGGTTTGATTGTGTCTACCAATTATAAGACGAAACAGTAAAAACAAAATCGGTGACCGAACTACAAATACTGAATATATTTAAGTAATCGTCTCGTAACAGTGTTACTTTCGATGTAAATCAGTCGATTTTTTTATTATAGACATTTATTCGAAACGGTATTCAATGTTATACATTTAATGTCCCAAGCTTTTTAGGCGTTGGGAATAGGATTAGAAAGAGTCCCGCAATAAACCCCATAGACACCAGTAATTATATTGTTTAGAGACATTATAAAGTAATTAAAAAACATATTTTTTTCTATACTAATTATGTTGTCACGCCAATATATTTGATATACCTACTGTTGGTCTCACTAAGTTTAGTTATATTTATAAGTCACTACACTCAAAATTAACACAACTCTAAAATTTAAAGATTATATTACTTTCAAGCCGGAAACGAAATCCGTTCTAGAACATTGATCAATATTATGAAGTGCCTGTTAAGAGCAGAATGCGTTCGCATTCACTCCAACCACGCCATATTATTTTATGTTCAAACTAAACTAAATTACACCATACAAAATAATCCTATTAACGAATTCAAAGTTATTTTTATATATTTTTATAATTAATTTCAATTTTAACTTACCTCAATTTTATAGATGTAAAGAAGACTCGGGTTTTAGAAATAAAATTGTATTATTTTATAAATGCAAGCCATTAAATAGTATTATGTAAAATTTGTTTGTAGAAATTGGCCTAATTTTAATACTTATATAGTAAAAACCCGAGTTATTAAATGTTCAATTCCAAACTTCTGAAACCTTCCTATGTAGACGATATTATTTTCAGTACCGCCAATGTTATATGTAAAAATTAAAGTGATCGACCGTTATTAGAATAATTATGTACTTAGATGTGAAAATGTAACGTTGTTAATGTTTTAAGATGAAAAATAACTTTTGTAAAAACTGAATTTTTTACAATGTCTTGAAACATTTCTGATGGGAATTCCCGTGAGAGTAAGAATTCGTAAGGACCCCGAATATTATAAACTATTTGTCGTCAAAACATTTATTTTTATAAAATAAATGATGTTTCAAATTACTTGTGTTTTTCTTACTTTCTACAAAAATATATGTTTAAAATTATTGAAATTCCTTATTTGAGCAGTACAAATGTACACTCTATATTGAGTTTGGTGAGTACATACATACAAAGCGCACGAAAAGGTTGCTTCTTAATTTTCATGTAAAATATTCCGAGAATTTTATTTATCTGGCATAATCCACACCTAAGTTATGAGGGTTTAAAAAACGACGAAGCGCATCGAGAAAAGGTAGTTAGTGCCCCTGCGTTTCGCTTTGCTCGTCTTGGCGGGATCTTCAGATATATTAAACCATAGATGCACAATTCCTAACAAATATCCCTTCAAAAAGAGGCGTCGAAATATAAAGGCGACGCTCTTTTTGGGGTCACTTTTGAGACACTTGACTCTTTTTGTATATTATCAATGCAAAATATAAACTCCCATATTAACCGAACTAAGCTGCTATATTAAATACTAGTGAATATCAAAGATCATTAAAAAAATCTTTTTCTAAAGATCATTACAAAAAAGAACTCTAAAAAGGGGGGTTTCATACAAACTTTCATCCCCTATTTTACTCCCTTATTTAGAAAAATGCATTTAAAAAACACGTATGTATTTAATTGTATTGAAGAGCATTATTACCAAGTTTCAAATAATTCTGAACATAAATAATTTCTTGGGTCGTTATGTTTTACCGTGGGAATGAGATCATCTCCCGCGGTAAAAAGCCTATGTCACTCTCCAGCCCTCCAACCATCTCCACACAAAAAATCACGCCAATCCGTCACTACGTTTCGACGTGAAAGACAAACGAACACACTTTCATATTTATAATTTAAAAAAATATGTGTAGTTAAATTACCCAAACTTCATGGTAGCTAAACTTTTTGTAAATAAAATCGGCAAACACAAATAATGAAGTAAGATAGGCTATGCCTTAAAACTTTGTGCCTGAATGTGAAAATATAAAAAAAATACATTAACTCAAACTGGTTGCATTCAATATACATTTTATAAATTTTTATTTTTGTAAAATTTAAGAAATATTATTTTTCCTTGTTACAGATGTTGTTGTTATGATGTAAATAGTATATTCCCAAAAGGTTTTCGGTAAATTAAAAATGACCCTGTATAATAATTATCCTCTTTGGTCATCGTGTAATAGGAAGTTTAGCATATGGTTACATATCCAAAGGCCCTGAGTTCGAATCAAAATCGGGCCAAGTATTGTTATAAATTTTTCTGTTAATAAATTCTCAGTAAAGAGAAATCTGTACATTATATTATGTACAAAATATAGACCCCAAAAACAATAGTTAATGATTTTTTGATGTGTTTGTCTATTTTTTTATTTGTCTCTATATCCGTTTGCTTTTGACATAAAATACACTACAGTTTTGAAATAAATTTTGTGTCACGGTAACTAATCACTCGGATCAATATTTAGATTACCTTTTACTACAAATAACCTTTCATTCCCACGGGAAAACAATAACTGGTTCTATCTCCATAGAAATTTACATGGCTTACACTGGCTAATCCCTAAGATATACATCAAATCAATGTAATAGAAAATTATCGATCTTAAAAAAGCCTACAGAAAAGTCTGGAATACTATATGTCTATCTCCTAAGGTATACTCACTATAATTATTAGTCACGCTGAGTTTCTTTCGCCAGTTCTTCTCAGGTCTGAGGCTTCTTTCCGAACTGGTAGTAGACTCATGACGTTCAGAAAAAAATTGTATTAATTTAATGCTGAATAAAATATTTTGAATTTTAATTTGAATACTTCTATCTATTTAAACTGTACCTAGGAACGCACCCGAACGAAGCAAGGGTAACTCACTAGTAAATAAATAAAAGAACAATTGTAGTGTAAAAGATTTACTATATTGTTTTGTACAGATCACAATTTCAAAACAATACCACCTCAATACACACAAACCTTACGCATATTCATTGACGCTTCGCTTCCATATAAGATATCTTACATTAAATCTATATAACTAGAGGTGACCGATTATGAATCATTCAAACATGACATTTAAAACGAATGATTATTATCCGACTTATTCAAATAATTTTTTTTTATTTTAAAATAATACAACATTTTCTAGTATCATTCACAATCATTCACCTCTAAATATAACAACATAACATTGACTTAAAAAGCAAACTTGCCATATTAATAACCAAAATGTTATGAAAAATATATAAGACACATACAATTTCTTGAATAAAAACTAAAACAAATCGCTTTTTAATGTTTCAAAAAGCTCCATTTTAAAAATTTCGAATCTGTGAATATAAAACAATATGTGTGTATTGTAAAATATTTAAAATTTGAAGCTTAAACGAAACAATTTTACTAACACAATTAATGAACTTTTTAATCCAATCTTAAAAATATTTTGTAATTAAAATCAGGTGAAACAATATGGATGGGACATGAAGGAAAAGTACCTTACCTAAGTTAACAAATTTTACTCAAAGGAAACATTCTTTTATTAAAAAAAAAATAACCGCATTTAAGTTTTTTTTTTCAAGTTGTTACCTGAACCGGTAATCGAATCAACTAAAAATGCAAAAAATTCCTAAAAATTTAAATGCAGTTATTTTTTTTTAAATAAACCAATGTTTCCTTTGCGTAATGACAACTTCAAAACTTAAGGTACTTTTCTTTCATGTCCCATGCATTTGTTCCATCCTGTATAATCGTTAAAACTGTTATAAATAACATAAAACATTCAAATTAGAAGGCATTATTTTGTTCAATAAAATCACAACCATACCTCGGATTCAGTCCTTATCATACATTCACGTAATACTCTTTAAATGTTTATTTCTCATTTCTTATGCAACAATAACAGGTCTAAAAATAATAAAAACTAGACGTTAGTCTCTTCGATGTTATATTAAAAATAAGCACGAGAAAAATTTAGATATGAAAAATTTAAAATAAAATAATTTTTATTATAAAAATTTACATCTAATTTTCGTGGAACAATACAAATTTGATTAAAATTATAGTAAAAATATAGATTAATGTTAGGAAACTCCTTTAGTTTCAATTCATTTGTAACATAATTCGAATTATTAATACGATTTATAATTATAATATTCAAAGTCAATTAAGCAAGCCTTTTTCGATTGCCCGCAAAAATCTCAATTATCTCAATATATATGGTAAGGCGTGTCCTGAGGTATGTATGTACGTATTTACACAAAATACTTAGATCCGTTACTTATGTTAAGTACTATCACGATCGCGCAGTCTATTTACATTTACTTCCCAAAAACAAACATGAAACAATACACGAATCTAAAATAACCGTTTCCATTTCAATTTTTTATCTAAACAAGATAATTTCACAAGAAAAATAAAATCTAACAATCTAAAAAATATAATTTACACTAACTATAACTATTTACAGATTACACGATAGTATAAAATATCATTCACTCGTGCTCTTTTCTTAGCTCAATACTTACATTAGTTTGAATGACTAAATTTAATCTGACTACATCTAGCTATTGCCATAGACGAAAATATAAGGCAACACCTTTCCGTTTCAGTGTTTTTAACATGGTAACACTAAAGTTTAATGTACAAAAGGGTTTAAAAATATTATATAACTGGTATCCCTGTCGTTTTAAAGTAAGAAAGGTGATATCTGATGAATATTGAAAAGCCATTGCTTAATAATGGCAGCGCTAATAAAAAAGCTACTTTCATTTTAATACCGAATAAATTGACACAGATTCATTAAAACTCTATTCAAAGTATGAGACTATAAAAAAGTACAGATATAAAATAAGATGGTAACAACTATGGAAGCAGCTCTTTTTTATGATTTAAAAGAATAACACAACATTTATTTACCATAAATTCAATTAACCAATTGTTTAATATTTTGTATTTTATTATTATGGGGCAAAAAATATTTACGAAATATACCATGCCAATGTCGTTAACGTGTATTAAAAAATAAAAAAATAATAATTACTATGGCAAACCCTTAGCTCAATTCCTGCTCAAACTTTAAGGAATTTATAAATATGTATAGAAATATTCCGAATGATGCCCACAAAAGACAAATTATAGTTTAATATTACATAATATATCCTGCTATTTTTATCAGATCCGTTGGATGATATAAAAAAATATACCTCTTATTCGAGCTATGGATAACAATGGTGAAAATGAAAACTTTCGTAGTTTCATAATTAAAACTAATACTTGGGAATCACCTGCCATCAAATTTATGGTCAACATAACATAATGAATATTTAATTCATGAGCCAGTGTATACTATCATAAAATTGATTGTATCAAAGTCGTTCCGTTGAAACACAAAGTATATTGAGTTCATTATTTTACATAATATATAATTACTAAATATAAGTTTAACAACTAAATACATGTAAATATAAAAAATATGTTTAACAAAATTAAAAAATAAAATATTTTAATTAATTAATTAATTATTATATAATAAAAATATTACGTTAAAAAAAGATTCAAAACCACATTTTTCAACAATACAATTCAACCAAATATAGTGTGATTTAAACTACAAAATAACTGCCTTCGTCATCAATAGCTTTATCAAATTTTATGACATTAACAACAATGGCTCTTAAAATAGATTTAATATTAAATTAGAAATTTAAATCTCAGCTCTAAAATCAACGCAGGTGGACCCGTATTCAAACTATAGGATAATGTAGTCTTAGTGATTTTTTTTAAATAAAACTATCTTTTCGGTTTTTTTTTAACACCTCTCGGTTAATTTCTAAGAAATCAATTGATAACCAAGCCACCTGTGGTTCGGCGGTCGCTGACAGGTTAACAGGGTACTGTATATAATAATAAATAACCTTTGAGACGTCTAATTAATATATAATATTAATATATAATATATACCTTAAGTCTCCCCAGTGACCATGATTGCTGTAAAGCATTCGAAACGTCCGGAACCAAAAATCAAAATAAATCCGCGATAAATATCCGAAAAGATAGTTTTGTTTAAAATGTCAAATATTCGCATAAATCTAATAAAGTAAGATAGTCTTAGTGACTTAGAATGTATTTAATATGGTAGATTAATTGGTAGCAAATGTGAACTTGTATTTAATTTGAACCACTTCGCTGAAGGCGTCAATTAAGATATGGACACCATGCAATAAATTCCCATAGAATAAATTCTATGATCACAGACTGAAGTGTTCATCATAACAATAATTACTATTTCAAAATTGACTTGAATGTGTTATTTAAAATTGATATTAAGACGAGATTCACTAATAAAGAATAGAAAGCAACCAACCAATTATAAAGTAAAAACGATTTATCATTTTTTCATACAATATGTGATCCAAAACCTTAACTTCTAGCCTCGTTTTATTGTTCTTTAATAGAAAATAGCTATTAAAAATTCTAAAAACTGTAACGTATAAAATGTATATTCAAATTATCATTCAAATGTATTTAATATTTTTCCGATTGAACTCACTTCACTCAATTTAAATTACCTTATTGGATTGGACAGGTTTATATATCAATTTACCAAATCTTTCACTACAATCAACTAATCCACCATATATTAATACAAATAATCACAATTTACTTGTACTCATCTTCTCCATCATACTCCGCTACTTCTTCTTCAGGCTCTTGCTGTATCTGTGTCTGGACCAATGCTAGAGGTCCCTTCTTGTACGCTGTCATCTCCTGGAAAGAAAGTATTATATAATATTATTAAAATATATATTTATAATATGTATGTATTTAAAGTTATCTATACTAATATTATAAAGAGGTAAAGTTTGTGAGTTTGTGACGTTGTAGGGAGTAATCTCTGGATCTACTGAACCGATTTAGATGAAATTTGGTAAGATAGTTTGAGACCCTGAGAAGGACATAGGATAGTTTTTATCCCGGAAATAATCCCTTAAGGGGGTGAAAATAGGGATGAAAGTTTGCTTTGGGAAGCAAGCGAGAATGAGTCGCTAGTTTATAATATGTATTTAAAGATATATATTTGTAGTGTATTAACTATCTGGTATCCATAACACAAGCCTCGTAGCTTACCATGGAACTAGATGGTGCTATGTGTTAATGTCCCAACATATTTATTTATATTTATTGAAGTTATACTTCTTTTGGCACGTTAAGAAAAAATTATGAGAGTGAAATTTTTACGATGCGCGCGCACTCCGACAGCCAAAAAGCGACATGATGAAGGTAACTACATTCCTTTTACAAACAGAGAGTTGTGACATACGGGATGAAATATTTAGCTATTTTTGTTTTGTTACGCCAAAGAAGTATAACTTCTTACGTGCGTACATAAGTACACACACACGTTTTTTTTTAATTATTTATTTTTTTGTTTTTATTGTATTCGTATTATTTTCAGCACATTCTTTCATTTGATATTCATATCGTGGGGTGCATAAGAAAACACAGTCCACAATCTTTGAGAGCCAGCCATCTTGGATTTAAAATGACGTCACTTAACTAACCATGCATTGTCATCCAAACTAAACAAAATTTCAGCTCCATCGGTTGAAGATGACTGCTTTAAAATTCAGTTGCATGATTTGACCCGAACAGACAAACATTTGCTGGTACAGACAAGGTTGCGCCTGACATTAGTGTGCGATTCGTGAACAATGCATCGCGTAGTTTTGTGAGCGGGGGGGGGGGGGGGGGGGGGGGGGGAGGGGGGTGAGATATAAGCAGCGGATCGCTGGACGACGAGTAGAACAAAAAGACTTAACTGACTTTCCGACCGTCGGGTAATTTTTTTTTGTAGTACCTATTAAATCAATTAAGTACAGTCCACTCTTTAATTTATTGTCTATAGGGTAGTCTGTTATCCCTATCACGATGTATACAGGGCACTGTCCGCATCAAGTGCAAGTTTAATGAAAGGTGTTGTAATATAGAAAGCAACGACTCACCCTGTCATACCTAGCCTTGTCCTGTTCGCTGAGAGCCTCATACTTGCCCTTGGTAGACGGGTCCGCGGCCGCCCAGCGCCGGCCCAGCTCCTTGGCTATGTCACCCATCGTGTACTCCGGGTTGTTAGCCTTCACCTTGGACCGCTCGTCATTGCAGAACCAGAAGAATGCCGAACTGTTGATGTGGGTAGAGTAATATTAATTATCCTTGTGTAATACTTTTTAAGATTTAAGCGAATTTTTATCACTTTAAATAAAACTAAATTTAATAAGTCAGTTAATAAATATATAAGGAACAACTGTCATAATATGTATTTTTTAGTAGTCTCTAATAAATGTAACTACTATTTTAAAGATGAACAAAGCCTAATTCATTCATAGACATCTTTTAATCATCTTTTAATCTCGACAGGGCTTTGCCTCAGTCGAGCAATAAATAACAATAGCAAAAACAAAATCACCCCACTCACAGCGATCGCTTGGGCGCGTTGGGATCCTTCAACTGCTGGCGCTTGCGGCCGCGCACCTTCACGTCCTTGGGAGGCACGTAGCTCTGCATCTCCAGCTCGTACCGCTTCTTGTCCTGGTCAGCCATCTCGTGGAACCGTTGCTTTTCCTTCTCAGACATTGTCTGACGGAGATTAATTAAATTTAGTTATATATGTATGTATGTACTATATGTATCAGAAATTGAGATATAACCAAAAGCTCTTCAGAATTTCAGACCGAATAAAAAATTGTCTTCTATTTAGGATTTGGGTCCCGGGACGTCTTGTGTCTCGAAGTCGACATAGATGTTAGAATTAACGTTATAGATGTTAGAATTAAAAATAAAATATGTTCAGTAATTGTTGATTTTTACTACAATTGCTTTTTTATCGCCAATAATAAACGAGAAATATATACCTACTCGATTCTAATTTTAATCTGAGAAGTCTTCAAGTCCCGGGATGTCCCGGGACTTTCATCGTGGGTGGTCTCGTGTCCCGGGACTTTGAGGATGTCGAGACTTCCCAAACCCTACTTCTATTACATTACAAACTGTCCTTAAATACAAATATGAATTATACAACTACAATACTATATCTACACCCATAAAGTTTTTTTTATTTAGTTTAATCGCGCTTATATCAACAATCCGGAGTTACCAATTCGGTTTGAAGAATTCTTTTACTACTTATTAAAAAAGTTTATAAGCTATCTATGATACAACTTTTGAGAATACTAACATAAAACTAACAGAATAACTCTAAGTAGCGCGCCCGCGTATTTCAATTATGTTTAAACATAAATAAATACACGAGCAAAGCCGAGGGCATAAATAAGACTAGATTATAATACTGCCAAAAACTTACATTCCACCTTTCAGCGCATTTCTTGGAGAATGCTGCAAACACCACATTCTCTTCTGGATGTTTTTTCTTATGTTCCTCCCTGCACGTCTGTACAAAGAAGGCGTACGCGGTCATCCTGCCGCGAGGTTTGTTGTAGGCTCGAGCTCGCGGCATTCTGCCTTTATTCGTCGCTTGAGCTAACAGTGCCTGCTGTTGGGCTTGCTGTTGTAATTCCTATAACACATGGCCGATATAAGCTAAATAATGATAAAACAACAAAACTTATACAATATCTTTTTGAATAACATCTTGAATCTTCGCCGTCTCAGTGCTTATTTGTCCAAACAACCAATTCACCGAAAGAGTTTTTAATACAGAATTAATGACTTTCAAATGTCTATTCTATTGGTATTAAATAATCATTTTACTTAAAAAATAAAGCTTTGTTTTTATAATAAGAGAAAAACTCTCTACTATTATTATAGTACAATAAGTATTGGTCGTTTGAACAAATAAACACAAAGGCGACGACTTATCTTTCAGACTTCATTCACTTCATTAAAGTTATTATGATTTCTGAGAAGACACATTTTTATCAGAATAAAAAAAAATCTGAATCGAATCAGTAGTTTGAAGTTTCCGAGATTTCTCCCTATATCTAAACTTACAAACTTTACGGTTTTATATTACGTAGATTTAAGAAAAACTATTTTTAACGATAATAGAATGACACCTTGGCTAAGCCTAATGATATGCAATAATGTAGAGAAGAATAATATTAATAACTAGCGGCTGACCCTCGCTTCGCTCCGCTTCGCCTCTAGAAAAACAAAGAGATCTATCCCGTTCATTTTTCCGGGATGAAAAGTAACCTGTTGTTTGACAGGCAATATAAGGCATGCCAAATTTTACCAAATTGCTGTGCATTAGTTGTTGTGTACTAAGCTGTATAAGTTACTATAGTTTTTTAACTATCCCACGGGAACTCTTTAATCTTCCGCGATGAAAAGTATCTAAGATGTTGCCCGGGGATATAAGGTACCACCATGCAAAATTTCATTTAAATCGGTCCCAATAGATTCGGAGATTAACCCGTACAAAAAGACAAACAGACAGAGAAACAAAAAAATTCAAAAAAATCTGGATTTGTTCTATTTGTCTTCTTACATCCCCCTGACTCGGTTTTTGCATTTTTTTTCTATGTACAGACATTCGACCTCTACAGTTTTATTATAGTATAGATAATTAATACCGTTCAAAACGTTTATATTTAGAAGGTCAAAAGGGAAAAATACGTGTATATTTAAAGTATGGGGAAAATATGTGTATATTTACTTCGTTCATTTATCCAGTTTATCAGAAACAAATTATTATTTTAAGTTACATTTTGCGTGCCAGTAGCAGTACCCATAGAATTACAACAACAAATACAAACAAAAAATATATAGGTATTTCCTTTTCGGCCGTTTATTTTACTTTTACAATAGGGAATATACGTGTGATTTAAATAAAGATAAAAAAATAAATTTTATAATCTTTATTGCTTTTGAATTATATTACTATTTTTTAATATAATTTCTTTTTGATTAAGAAAATAATTATTAAATACTGCAAAAACAGGTAGGAAATTCAAAGTATATAGTTGAAACGCACGCCATTAGTCAGGCCGAATATGACGTCAGAGTATAATATAATAACAAAACGATTAGCGATTTTGTCGCTTACAAATTGAGTCATTTCTCTGTATATATCCTTAAAAGGTAATGCATTTAGCAATAAGAACTTTGTAACATACCATAATTTTTTACTGTAATAATGTAATTACCACTGGTAATTCTTAATACATAAATAAAAAAAAATAGAGCGGAATCTATACATTTTAAGACCTATACTCTACAGAGCTGGCAACGTTACTAAATGTTAATTTGAATTGGTTCAAAACATTCTTGAGTACGTGAGTATAGGAATAGCCTGCTTCGTTTTCGATAGCACTTTCACTTTTGGTTTACCTACAGCTTATCGAAGATCTTTTTATATTACTTTTAAAATTAGTAACGACAGTCACAACACCTAAAGTTTTTATAAAACCTTATATTATAACGTATTTATTTATACGAATGAATAGTTTTTTTTATCTCTATTTTTATAGGGACTTTTATCCTTTTCGGACATGTCAGTCCCATCGTATCTTAACCTAAGTACAGCATCACATATATATTATGGAAACAGGGAAATAGGTTCAATGGTGCAAAACCATATCCACCAAAATTTTAACAACATCAATACTTATTGGGTTCGCTAATATACTTAATGAATAGTTATATAAACGTATTTTTTATAGGTCATGTATGTTTTGTCACATGTGGGTACAGACCGCGACGCTATTTACATACGCGATCGAATGTGAATTGATTACACAGTCCTTAATATTTTTTTGTAAATGAATAATTAAATAGTTAATTTAAAAGTCTTATTAATAAAAAATTAAAGATAACAAATAGAGTATTTTTATATATCACTCACACTCGCTCCGCTCGGGTTCGTTCGTAGTTACTTTTTAACGTTTAGTATAGATTTCTCAAGAGATGACATATTTTCTCGTAATAAAAAGTATCCTTTGTGTTGAACTGGATAACCAGCTATCATAACACCAAATTTAATGGAAATCTGTGAAGTTGTTTTTTCGTGTTGCGCTCACAGACAGACAGATAAGACAGACAAAAATTCTAAAAACTACTGATTCTGCCTCTGTAACGATATTAATGAATATTTCAATAAGTTTTTTCAAAAAATAGGTATTTAATGCACAGATCCACTCAGAATTTTATTATATGTATAGGTAAATTGTATAATGTAATAAATTGTTGGGTTTGATTTAATTTAAAGTTTATTTTCTTCTTTTTCAAGCATTTAAATAAAATGTTGTTTTTAAAAATATTTTTTACTATTAATTTATATGTATTAAAAAATTATATAAATATTAATAGAATAATCATTTACTCTGATAAATAAAAATTAATAAATGAAAATTGCTAATAGATTTTATTATGATAAGAAAAAAATAAGTTAATAAGAATTTTGCTCCATCTTTCAAGGGGAAGACAACTAATGCTTAAAAATACATAATGCAATAAATATATAGTATGACTTTTATTATTCATATTTTCTTCTCAAGAATTGTAAATTAATTATGTATGAAATAAACAATCTGTATGGCAAAATCTAGAATAGTAGCAATAAATAGCAAAGTAGAATAAACAGCTAAATCACATTACTATTTTTGACTTGTGACATTTTTCTTGGTGAGCTCCATCTATATAATTCTTTAGCCCGAGTTTAAAAAATACTAATAACTAACCTGTAAAGTAGCAGATTGGCGCTGAAGCGCAGCTTGAATCTGCTGTTGTTGCGCAGCTTGTATCTGTTCCTGGAGGTTATGTTGTTGTTGGAGTGTATGTGCAACTTGCTGCTGCAGCGCTGCTGCCTGCACGAGAGCTTGAGCCTGTGCCTGGCTAACTTGTAACTGTAGAGTTTGTTGGGCACTTTGTTGATCTTGTTGTTGATGTTGTTGTTGCTGTTGTTGTTGCTGCTGCTGCTGTTGTTGTTGTTGTTGATGTTGTTGTAACATTTGTTGTAGTGTTTGCTGTTGCTGTTGATTTTGTTGCTGTTGCAATGATTGTTGCAAATTGTGGGATTGCTGTTGTAAAGCCTGCTGTAGACTTTGTTGCTGCTGCTGTTGCAATTGTTGCAACTGATTCTGTTGGATTTGATGTTGTTCTTGGGCCTGTTGTTGTAGGGCTTGCTGATGGTTTTGCTGTATCCCGTTAGCTTGCTGGTTGCTTTGGTCAGAATCAGGGCTTGATTGGTTTTGAGTCTAAAACAATAATATATAACAATAAGTATAATATGGTATATTTATCAATAATTTTATTAAGTTAAAAGAAAATGTTTGTGTTAAAAACAATAAAAATGAAGAAAAATTGTGACTGAATGTGAAAGATGATGTAATTTTAACTTTTATATGATAGTTGTTTATAAATTTTAATTTCATAAATTGTTTGTATTGATAGTAATATACTCCATAGGTATAAAGTTTTAATTTTAATATTTTCATATTTATAATCATTTAACAGTTTATAAATTCTTTTTAGAAAACCACAGAATCTCAATATAGGTATTATGGGAGTAGGTACATATAATTAGAAACCTCATTTTTTATCTATATTCTTTATAAAAAGTACAATTTAACCAAAATATTGATAACAATATATATGTAGATAGATACAGCTGATTTTGATAACTTTGTTCTTTCCCACAGATTTAAATTTTAAATAAAATAGAAAATATAGCAAAAAGGAGTATATTTATTAAAAAAACTTGACAAAACAATATATTTAAAACAACTAAAGATCAATCTGATTGTGTACTATTACCTAATTTAAATTTTAAACATTATCCCTATTAAATAAAAATATATTATGAAGATGTTCATTTGTTTTTATTTTTATTTTAACGTTGTAATTAAAAAAACAGCACTTGTAGAAAATGTCAAACCTCATTAGATTGATCATGACAACAATAATCGTATGTATACTTTTTGTATAAATAAAACCTAATACTTCATAACATACTTAATTTCGACTTCAATAGGACACTATTATAATATTTGTTTATTATTTGTTTATTAATTAGTAATGAATAATTATTGTATTTTGTTTTCCTAAATAGGTAACGCAAAATTTAGCCTATAATAGATTTGTCACTTGCGGAGTTTTTGTCTCTTTTTAAAAACTAATCAAAATTATTAATTTTACGCCAATAATTAGAACCAATAGCAAACTTTAAAAAAATAATTGATATTTGCATATACTTAGGGTCACTTATTTTAGTTTACAATTTTTACGCGATTTATTTACAAACTTCAAATCTGTTTCATGTTTGACAATTGATAAATAACTTTGACATTTAACAAGTGTTCATTTTTCCTTGTTTTTTTTTTATTATTGAATAATTTTAAAATATACAAACAAGTTCTTAGAATACAACAAGAGTAATTAGGTCTTTCTTTGTATACAATATTGTTTCATTATTATTAAAAATAACTAAATATCAATCTTTAACCTTAACAGTGGGCCATAGACAAAGGAGGGTTGAATAAAACAAAGCCTCGGAAGTCTTTCTGAGAGACTGTCGCGCTAGGTACCTATCTGTTTTTAATATTTTTAATATAACTAACGCATTATTCATCTATTTAAAGTACTCGAGTATTAAAGTGGACAGCAACATTACAAGTTACAACTTCGTTTTGAAAATTTATTTATCATTGTTCGTAGATTAAAAAGGGTTTAGTTTCAAAGTATTTTTATTAGATATTTATTTTTTAATAATACTCTACCGTTGGTGACGACGTCTGTTGCGATTCAACAGATCCCGACGCGTACCACCACGGTTGTTGAGGAGATTCATCTCTTGTGTTAGAGCCTGTCATCAAACGATAGTCAAAGCCTGGGGATGAAGTTGTGTCACCACCGTTATTAGAAAAGCCCCCTGTCATTTTGTAAGAATATAACTGATGTGAAACAGTAGCAGTGCTCCGAGCTATCTCATCATTTATTTGCTGTTGGTGCTGTATTTCACCAGAGCCGCCCGGCCACCACGAGGCATCGTCGCGCGCACCCCAAGCGCCCCCCGTTGCGCCCCGTTCCCCCATATCACTATCGCCGCTTTCGGCTAACCAGTTTCTTTATTCCGCTTCAGCTGCCTCAGATTATTCTTTGTTTTTTATTGTTTTTAAAACCATATCCTTTATCAAAAATATATTGCTCAAACTAAAGCTTTTTTACTTTATTATCACTTTCGATCTTGTAGCCCACAATGTTTTTAACGATACACTTGTAATTTAAGCACGAGATACTTTTTGATCACAAAGCATCTATATGATTATACACGAGAAGACATTTTGTAGTGAGATGCAGTTATTAAACATTGAAAACAGTAAAGTTCATTTAATAAAAAGCTGCCGGCTCAAAAGTTTTACACCACGCGCGTACGTTTTGTCTTCGTTCGTATTTTAAGTCAATACATTTGGCAACGTCGCATAGTAGGACGCTAAACAAGTGCACTGTGGCGCCCTCAACGCGCAGCGGACGGTTCGGAAACACAGTCGAAGAGAGGCCGAACTTGCACGAAGTGGCAACAAGCTCGTCCAGCAACCGGTCAATAAGGCGATTAGCGCAGCCTCATACTCTCTCCACTTTATACCATACTTATTTCGCTTGTAATACATTAATATTTACATTTTCCATACAAAAGCTTTACTTTAATACAAATTATACGATAGATTTTATAATTACGTTTTTAGTAAGATATTATATAATTAAGAAAAATCATTTTATGTTTCTAAATAATTTCCCATTAAAATAGAATAATAAACTCTATTTATAGATAGGTACTTCATATAGAAGTTGATTGCGTATGACTTTATAAAAATAGATACTATAGAAAATAGATACTCGCTTTGTGTTTTGAGCCATTCGTGCCAATTAATTCTAAAATCAAAGTTTCGGAAAGCCGGATAGAAAGGACCATATTAATGCATCCAAATAATTTACTTATTTTGAGCTTGTGTCATAACGGAAAAAGTCCTACAAATATTTTATCTGGATAAATATTTTTCGACCAAGCCTACTTGAAATTATAAAAAGTACAAAAATGGCAGTACAAAAGAGACCGGCATTTTTTCAAATTTCAAAATTCAACTTAAATAACAAGATTAACACAATTTAGTTTCTTGATGTCTACGTTTTTCGAGCAATGTTAAACTAAACAATGTTACTAGGTAAAAACAAAACCGCGAAGAATCTACTTATTTTACTCTCTTATAAATATTTTAAACTTATTCTCATACTGTGTTGCTTTCACAATATTTTTCAACTTTAAAAATCTATTGCTTAAATTGACTGTACTAAAAGTATACAAAGAATTATGTAGAGAATATAATTCTGGTATTTGTAATATCTTAAGAGTTTTAGAGTTCAACAACCAGACTCAAACACGTTTGGATTGGATTTTATACAAGAGCTTCCTTTACATTTCTTATCAGAAGGGTCTACTTTGTTAGGATTAGAAAAGGTTTATCTTTTAATTTCATGAATTTTATCCTTTTTTATTCTAGTTGTAATGCTTTTCGGCTAATAATAGCTATTAGCTTAGCTCTTTCCTATTTATTGGTAATAATTCAATTGACGATAAGTACACGTTTTATTAATTAAATGTATAGATTACTTATAAGTAATCTATACATTTAATTAATAAAACAGTAACTTAGCGAAATCGATGTGCGCGTTTCACACAAAAAGTCCTCATCCAATTTTAACTAAATTTTGTGTAGTGATAACTTATTACTCGAGTCAACATTTAGGATACTTTTTACTACAGGAAATTCTTTAATTCTCACGGGAAAACACAATAATTAATTCTATCGAGTCGTTCTTAGTTTACATGTCTAACGCTGGATTAAGAGATCCATCAAAACAATGTACTAGAAAATTGTAGGTCTTAATAAGGCTTAAAAAATCTTCAATAGCGTAAGTCTTTCTCCTAAGGTACACTCGCAATAAATATTCATATTTATTCAAAACGTACCTAGGGACGCACCCGAGCGAAGCGAGGATAAGTCACTAATCCTTACATAAATCATAACCAACCTTTATTTGAAAAAAGAACAAAAACCGACAAATCAACAGACAATAGAAGACCAATGTGGACTACAGGTAAAAAATTTTCTAACAAAAGATGTAAAAGGAATCCATATCCATACAAAATATTTTTTCTCGTTAAATTTTTATTATTTATTAGCGACTCACCCTCGCTTCGCTCGGGTTCGTCCCTAGCTTGGTTCCCAATACAAACTTTCATCCCCATTTTCACCCCCTTAAAGAATGTTTTCTGGGATAAAAAATATCCTATGTCCTTCCCAGGGTCTCAAACTTCTTCTTACCAAATTTCAACTAAATAGTTACAGTAGTTCTAGACAATATGCCCTACAATCTCACAAACTTTACCTGTTTATAATATTAAGTATAGATGAGCGCAATAATGTCGCATAATCATTATATCCGAAGAAGCATATTACACTCACTCTATATAAGCAACGAAATAACGACAAATTTAATGAAGTAGGTACCAAAATAGTAGTCCACATAGCGATATTTAAAAGAACATTTATAACTCGACCGTTTTCACTCTAGTGGCCCTAATTAGAATGCACGCCAAGAAAATCATAAAATTTCGGAACCACGGAAATTGTGTCACTTTCGACAGAATCCTCTCCAGTTAGATGTCTTTAATTTTTTTTATAATTTATTTGTATTCAGACCTTTTTTCTAACGTCCCACTACTGGGCGCGGGCCTACTTTCAATACGAGGGGGTTAAGGCCATTGTCCACCACGCTGATCAAATGCAATTGGCTTGACAGATCACATGTCGTTCTAAAATTTGCTAGGTTCTCTCAGATGTAGTTTCCTCACGATGTTTTCCTTCACTGTAAGGCGAGCGCGTTACCACTACATTGCCTTTTTTATTTATTGTATAACAGTTTCATATTTTATTTGAAATATTTAATTTAAAATGTAATACTTTATAGTTTACACGTATTTTATTGTCATCATACTATCCAATTTAGGATATTAACTATTAGATAAGTATAGATTGCTTAACTGCTTCGGTGGTGTAGTGGCTAGCATGTACGGCTGCACACCCGGAGGTCCTGGGTTCGAGTCCCGGGTCGGGCCAAGTTTAGTTATTGAGTCTTTCTGTATAGTAAGTCTCAGTAACAGCCCGGAGTTGGGAAGTTAGCGGTGTTTCACCCCCGTGCCTCGGAGAGCACGTAAAGCCGTCGGTCCTGCGCCTTAACTCTCACCGGTCGTGTCGAGTATGAGAGTGATAGGAATAGAGAGTGCACTTGTGTCTGCGCGTACACTTGTGCACTATAATATCTCCTGCGCAGTTGGCTAATCTCAATGAGATTGGCCGCCGTAGCCGGAATCGACTAGGAGGACATCATAGATTGCTTAGTAATTAGCTAAATATAATTGAATGATATTCAATCAAAAATGTACGAGACGAACTAAAATGCATGTGAAAGCCGTAATAAATGGAAACGAAAGGCAATAAGACCTAAAAAATGTGCAAAACTTTCAACCACATAATTTTTTAAGCCTTTGAAACTTTATCTCAATGAACTTTTACGCTGCTTTCAAACCGGCTCTTGCAATTAAACTAAATATACAATATCACTACAAATTATATATGACAGTCACCCACCACATAGAGTTTATATCGTATTAACCTCAGACACTACTGCACCAACTTTCATACGTTACTGAGAGCACCCTTCGGAGGGCTTCGACAATTTTATAAATGCGGAGGGCTTCTTCCTAGATGGATAGATGGATAGGAACGCACCTGAGCAAAATAAGGGTAAAGCACAACTAGTGAGTTCATTTAACAATTTCATAATAAATATAGTATTATCTAGAGTCAAAACACTCGAAGGAAAAAAATCTTATTAATTAATAATAAATAATTAATAATAATTTCATAACTAGAACGTGTTTTGCTTATTTTCTTTCTCCTAAAATCTAAAATTACGAATTATTGATCTTATCCTTAAATCAGAAAAATGAAGAAACCTATAATAATTAAACATGTGCTGGCCGTTAGCGCGATGTGAGCGCAACACTGTGGAACGATTTGGCTAATTTTTATTTTAAAATGTTTATACTAACTAAGGTTACGGATATAGTTGTTACGATTTGGACAAAACAAAGTGTGTCGAGTCAGCTAGTACTTAGCCAAGACATGATTATAAATTATTTTTCTTACGTGAGAGACCAAAGAATAATAATTCATTAAACTGTCCCCATCCTTACTAACATTATAATAAATATATATTTGATGGCCCTAGGCATCTATGCCAAATAACAAAGAAATTGTAGGAAAATTGTATAGTGTGCGAAAAATACATAGACAGATTTTTATTTCCATATGACACGTCAATAAAGTATTAAATCAAATATGGCCATTTGTACGGTAGATAAATCATGAAATACGAGTACACAACATCATTCATCATTATCAGGCAAAATAACAAAGAATTGAATTGATCATTATCAGCAGATTTTTACATCTCAGTATGATAGATGAGGTGCCACAATAACATGCGGGTTGCTCCTGGTCCTTCTCTGTCAGCAAAGTGGACCGTAGGAGCAACACCTTGCTTGGTTGATCTGCTTCGGCAGACCTACATCGGGATGTCATGGATGAGTGCGTACGCGATCCTGCGACGCCCGATTAAGACGGAGGAGGTTCTATTGGGTCTTAGTGGATAGTGCTGGCTTTTCTAGCCCGTAAGTTTCACATAACCACCTGTATGTATACTGTAGTATAGATATGCGTAAATGCATTTCCCAACATTAAAAAAAAATGTCACAATTTACTTAACCTTCCTATAGAAGGTTGAATAAGTAATTTATATTGGTAAATGCATATATTCGCCCTTTGTGAAAATTAAGGCTACAGGTAAACTGCAGCACTAAATAGACCATGGCATTGCACCTTAACGGTTGCATTTTAAATATAATTAATAAAAAGATTATTCACTTTAAAAACGTTTACAATTTATATTTATATTTTAATGAAATATTTCAATTTCTACGAGAACATAAAGGCAAATTTAATAGATTATTATTAATAATTTCAATATAATTAAAATTTAAGTATAATTAGTATAAAAAAGTATCTGTAATCATAAACGTTCCTTATGTAACGGAATCATTTTAATGAATGTGGATTGTGGCATGGTCCAATTGCGCTAGCGAGTAGCGAATAAATCTAATAAGAATACGATGGCACTTGTCACTAGCTGTTAATACTGCAATGTTGACATTATGTGAATGGAATGAGTTTATAAAAAAATATATTTCATAATCACATTAATCAAAATATTCAGACTAAACTTTTAAAACAATCGATATAAAATGAGACCATATACTTAATCTTTGCATAAAAAAATATGTAGGTTACAACTGTTACTTAATACTATTTAAGTATTTACTACTGTCTACAGCTACAACTAAATGCCGCCTCTGGAATAATGACATTCATTGCATATTTTTCTAAACTTAACGTATTATTAACCATGTACACGCTAATTTCTGTTCTTGTATGTTTATTTTGTATTGTTAACAAGTAATATTCGTCAAATACAATAAAACTGTAGTTAGAAAAACTTTGACAATGCATTTAGGAATCACAACATTTACTCTACCTTATTCACAAATATCATTCGATCACCGATTTGAATACCGGAAAATTGTAATAAAAACAATTTAGGTAGTTTAATACTTAAAATAACTTAACATTTTCGAGTATAATGAAAATTTAATAACATAACCAACAATTTAAATGAAATCTTGTTTGTTTTAGTTGTGTGTGTCCTATTATGATGTATAGCGCTATAACTGTCTACTTACCTACTATCGTGTTATGTATAGTGTCACTTTACTTCGGCTCTCGGCAGCCATTTGCTTATAAAATTAGAATGCTAAAGTAAAAATACCGCGTAAATAATAACACTAGATTACCCCAACAATTATCATATCAACACTTTTCAAAAACCAAATAATAACACACCTATTATTGTAGAAATTAATAAAACTCACCGAGTATATATTTATTACGAACGAGCACACGATTTCAGCGCTTATTACGTAGGGAACTTCGTGTTCGGTCGCACTAATAAATACAAGACGGGCGATGTCACTGACAAATCGTTTTGATTGGTGGAAATCAAATCGCCCGCCGTTCGGCGACCAATCAGCGATTTTAGTTTGGCTTTATTTTTTGTTTATACGTACCTATAGCTACGCTGTCATACAATAGTACACTGTGCACGCACACTCGCGCATTTCTATTATGAACTGTTTTCACAAAGGAGTATGTATCATATTTGAATGTGTGCGAATAGCCTAGCTAGCGGCTATTGGCGCTTCGCTTATTGCGTTTAGTAAGGTGACGGGAGCGAGACGTACACTCGAATGGCGATCGGTAGATTTGTAATTAATGTCCAGTTGGTTAAAATAAGTCCCCAGATTTGTTTAAATATATACTAAAGTAAAGTTCTTTATGATACCGATGTTTAAACGTTAAGAGATTAAGATTCAAAGACGTAATTACATCGCAAGCTCTACTAAAGAAGCCATGAACATTGCATTATTTGTGCAAAAGTGCAGTGATTAAAAAAACTCAATCTTATTACGGACAGTGCAGTGTGAAATTGAGATCCCGGAGTGCTTTTGATATGTTATTAATTGACTTTTTCGCCGAAATGATCTGTGTTTTTACTTATCATAACCTCAATCCAGAGGCTTTGTGAATACGTCGAACTATTTTGCATCGCCAAGTGCGAGACCTTGCGTAAAATTTTAAGTTTATCTATTATATATGATTCAACGCGAGTATCCAATGAACAACGGGTTTAGTACAGGAGAAGAAGATTCTAGAGGTAATTCAGATCAAATATGTTGCCTTGTGGATGACAGCGACCGATGTAGGCGACCTGCTGGCAACGCATCGTACAGCAAGCGCATACAGAAAACAGTAGCTCAAAGGAGGCTCAAACTTAATATAGATCCTCAGGTTGGTATGGCATTGATACTTGCACGCGTTTTCATTTATACTAACATCAAAATATAGACGCAATGAAAAGTTAAGGACGTGTAAACAAAGTTATTAAGTAATATTAATTATTTCAAATTTCAGGCTAGGCACACATATATCTGTGATTATCATAAAACAATGATACAATGTGCAAGAACAAAACAAAGGAGGCCTAAAGACTCCGAGGATGATAGTCATGAGGCAGAAATGGACTCTCCAGAGGTAGACTGGGTCCAGCTACAAGTTAATACTCTTAGGAGATATAAAAAACACTACAAAGTGCCAACAAAGCCAGGATTAAACAAGACTCAATTAGCTGAAGTAAGTATTACATATGTCATCTTTGTGTGCACTTTTTTTTAATAATTTAAATTTTCTTTAGTATGTAAAATACTAAATAAAGTTCATTTGATTAAGCCCTAAATGTAATTTAAATATTCTTATTACAGGCTATACAAAAACATTTTAAATCCTTGCCAGTTAATGAAAAGGAAGTCGTTACATACTTTATTTATATGGTGAAAACAAATGGCAACAAGTTGGACCAGAAAAACGGTATGTATTTTGACTCAGTGTAGTGATATGTGATTTTAATTTATGAAGTGTAGTTTTAAACCTTAGCTTTAGTATACGCCTCACAGATTTCTCTTCTTAAATTTACAATCAACATTTTATCAATTGTCACCTGACGTTATTACCGCAAAAGTATCTATAGGTTGAAATTTGCAATATGTATTCTTATATTCTTTTAATAATTAATTTATGACTACTAGTCATTATACATTTATTTTTACATTAATACAAAATATATGTAATATAATGTAATAATTGTAATTTACTTGCAATGAAAATAGTATGTTTAAATATATTATAACAGTATAGATGACAACTATATTGGTTAAATTATATTTGTTGAAGAATTTATTATAATCCTAAAAATGCATTTCTAAACCTATCATTTATTCATCTTTTTTCCTTATAGAAAAATTTAAAAAAAAATGCCTCAGTAGGGTAATGAACCCAGTAGTCAGCCTTTTAACCGAAATCACAAGTTTGTATTTACATAAAATAATACTTAAAGAAAAAAATAAAAGATTTTTTATAGTTTTAGTTTACTCATTTATTAAACTTTCTTATAAAATAAATGTAAATGACAATTATACTGTATAACATAATAAAGTCACATTTTTAACGAAATAAGGCACATTTCACCAATACTCGGCCTCTAAAATCCACTTGTCAGCCATACTTTTACCAGTAGTCAGCCTCTACATAATTATATGAGATCAATAATTAATATTTTAAATAATTAATGCTTAAAATAGTTAGGAACATACATATAAACCAAAAAAAACTTAATCTCTCTAATATAACATTCTTAATAATTATTTAAAGCTTTACTAATCAGTTATTATTATTGTTTAAAAAGTTTGTAAGTTCTTCTTCATTTCTAAATGTTTTTCTTCTGTTATTTGCTTTTTGCAAAGCTCTGTTATTAACAATTAAATCAATATTTTTCGGGTCTATACATTCATTTTCTTCACAATTATCTCTTTTTAAATTTTGTATATGTTTTTTTGGTTTTAGAAAGGTAGT
Organism: Brenthis ino; assembly: GCA_921882275.1. Lineage (NCBI taxonomy): Eukaryota > Metazoa > Arthropoda > Insecta > Lepidoptera > Nymphalidae > Brenthis > Brenthis ino. The sequence continues at coordinate 28,184,359 of OV170222.1, read as the reverse complement.
TTGTACTGATAGAATCTTAATTTTAGGTGATTTATTTTTCTTTGTATCACATTCGTCTTATTTTGTTTTCTGTCGCTGTATTTTCACTGTCACTTACAGCGGTCAATTTTCTTTTTTTTATACTTTTTATAGTAAATTCCTCCTCAGAATTGTCATCTTTCTTAGCTGATATTTTTGTTTTATTTTTATTTAAACTTCGTGCTTTTTTAATCGTTTTACTAATCTTTTCCTGTTTTTTTTCGTCCTTAATTTTCTGTCTCTGCAATTTTCTTTCTTGGATAGCGTCTTTCTTTTTTTGTTTTTCCTCCTCTTTTGTTTTCAAATAGTCTCCATTCTGAAGAAGATATTGCTCCAATCCTATTCATGTTTCTATGTGTCGAAGATTTTTTTATTGGCGAGGGTATAACAAGATGTTTTCGTACGATGGGTGATATTCTCTGAGTTTCTCTCTGAATCATAGAATCAGTTAGAGCACTGAAACCAAGAGATCTTTCGACATTTTGTCTATTATCTTGAATTCCGGATTTCTCTGTAATAGGCATTAAAATTGAATTTTCATTGATTTCAAATGTACCTATATTTAATTCGTCGTCCAGTAGATTATTCATAAATGTAACATCACCTAGTGGCAAAGATAGGCCACTGAGATAGCTATTAGCCTGAATATCCTGTTGTGATGAATTAGTGAAAACATCCTCATATATATTATTATCTTCCTGTACTCCAGTGCTTTTAATTAAAATTATTTCCTCTGTAGTTTTTCTCTCGTGAATCTTTTCTTTATTAACCCTATTTTCTAACAATAACTCTTGTACTTCATTTACTTGATTTTTTTTACTTTCTATTATGTCTTTTTGAACAATACATTCATCAATTTTATTGATTTTTTCCTGATCGATCTCTACTTTCTCTTTTTCGTTTTCATTTTCAGTAGTATTACTTTTAATTGAATCATTCAATCCTTCGTAAAGTTTTGCATTTTCTATAACTTGTAGTACAACTTCCACACTGATACCACACGCAGTCAGATCTTTGCTTATATGCTTTATGATTTTAGTTGCAGTATCAAACTCTTTCTTTTTCAATGTCTTAAAAGGAGATTTTTTAGAACAGTGCGCAATGGCTTTACTATTTTCTAAATTGTTTTGGATACATTTTGAATAATCCACCGCATCTGGATTAAATGGAAACAAACTGCATTTGCGAAAGCCATTTTTAATAGACGCTATTAGTGTTGACTTTTGTAAAACTTTATCAAGTAGTGGACAAAAGGTTGCTTTGGTTAGTACAGAATTTAAATTATCTGGCTGAGAACACCACTCGTGTATAGTTGACGTCCATTCAGATTTAAGCGGTTTAAATACACTGACATCAGCTGGTTGCATCAAATGAGTTGTATTCGGTGGAAGCGCATATAATATAATATTATTATCGTAACAGTACTGGCTAAGCCCCATTGTCATGTGGCTTTTATGACCATCAACAAAAACAAGTACTGGTTTTTTTATATTATTTTCTTGTATCCATTTGTTGAGACACTTTGATACATAATCAAAAAATACGTCTGCTTTCATCCAACCAGTGTCAGATTTGCCAAGGAACCAACTATCAGGCATACTATTCACAACGTCTTTGGGTGGCCTAATATAAGGAAAAACGACACATGGAGGCAAAATATCGCCATTTGCAGAAAAAAATGCTAGGACAGTAATTGCTTCTTTTTCTTTTCCCTTAACAATTTGATACACATTTTTATATCCACGTGGTGCTATCACTTTACCAGTTTTAGGGCAAATGATGAAACTAGTTTCATCTCCATTAAATATTCTTTGAGGGTCTTCTAGCAAATCTAGTGCTTCAATAGAAATGAGATATTTTTTTAAGTTATCAAACCACTTTCTAATGCTTTCTTCTGTAATTATTGCTCTTCCTTTTGAGATCGCCTCAGGTGTCCTCAAAGAAAGTAATGGATTTCTTCTAAAAAAAGATTGCAACCATTTCTTACCTGGTCTCCCATTAGTAAAAGGATTAGGCCTACCATCTTCAATCATTATATTTTGAACAGTATTTAAAAGATTGTCAGATTTAAGGGGAAATCCGCAATCTGCAAGAGTAATAAGCCAGTTTGCAATCTCTGTTTCTTCAGATTTGGAAAGAATAGAATCAGGACCCATTTTTCTAGGACCTTCAGGTACTCGAAAATGAAGCCTATCTTGCAACGTACCACGAGGAACACTGTAAAGTCTGCTGGCTTCTCTAATTTTCATGCCGTTTCGTATAGCATCTAAAGCTTGTGTCAGTTTATCTTCTGGATATTGTAAAATCGGCCTAGAAAGAGACATGACTAGAATCTGAAAATAAATAAAACGATTTTACCATCAAAAAATACTTTAATTTGAAGATAAAACCTAAATAGAAAACTATTATAAAATCTACATCTCAAGGCCGACTACTAGATTTTTAACAACCAGTGCTCAGCCACAGGTAATGTTGCGATTGTTTAAGTGGCTGACTACTGGAGTTTTGTTAAAATTGTGTATGACATGTTTGATTTAAAATAAAAAGTTATTAAAGAGCTATTTGTTGATACTAAGAACATTTAAAAATATTTTTTTTGCTGAAAACCAGTTGTCAGCCGGTGATGGCTGACCTCTGGAAAATCAACAAAAACAACAACCCAGTAGTCGGCCATGCCAATATTTACGTAAATTCATTATTTCATAATAAGGTTTTAACTAAATAAGATGGATAATATATAAATTAGGCACATAAATTACAAATTATTTACATAACATTAATAAAATATTGAAATTATTACCTGTTTTCCAACCACCGACCGTTAAGAAAAAAATGGCGGCTGCCACACGCGCTACCTTATCCGCTGACAATGTCAAAATGGACTCAAATTTCTCTTTGTACTGACTACTCACACTAACTCATGCATCTTTAATTTACCAATGAGGAGTCCCTGAACTGATTGGGCGTAATTTCATTGGTTTAAATAAATTATATCGTTATTCCTACATATTTAAAGCCAGAAAAGGCTGAGTACTGGTGCGTGGCTGACTTCTGGGGTCGGTACCCTACTAAAATATTATTCTTCCATTACAAAATTAATTACTGTTTATCTTTGTGGATGTTGTGTGAATTTGGCATTTCTATTTTTACTTTCAATACTCTATGACATTTGGTTTAAAAAAATTGCAAATGATGGATAAGGAACGCTTTTATAAGATTTATGGATTATTTTGAATTCAATAAACTCATACTCACACTATGTATTGTAATATTCTCATTAATAAGCTCATTTCTATTAAGAATTTTGTATTTATTTCCATGTATTTTAACAATATTTTTGTACAATTTTTTCATAATATGAAATGTTTATACTAGAGAGTGGACTATTTGCAACATATTAAGATTGATTTGAAGTATGCATAATAAAATGAAAGGAATAACAGCAGTTGATTTAATGTATATAGTATTGCATATATACAAATGCTGTATATAAAAAGAAAACATTTGCATATAATCCAATATCTAGTTTTGATTGTTAATTGACAAGGGAAATGCAATGCTAAAACTCTAAGTACTGTTAAGAGAGATTTTATTAGTTGTAAAATATAAAATGTAACTTTTATTACATTTTATTTGACAAACTTGTATAGTTTTATTCTTCATCTGACTCTGATGATATTTCTATCCATGTTGATGTTCCTTTCTTCCCTTTTATTTCGGCTGTTTGTGGTAGAGATGGTACAACTGCAAATAAAACCAATATATAAATGATTAATGTAATAAAACAGTAACTTAACGAAATCTTACTTGGGTCAACATTTAGGATACCTTTTACTACAGGAGAATCTTTCATCCCCACGGGACAAAACAATAACTGGTTCTATCGAGTCGTACTTAGAAATTTATATGGTTAACCCTGGCTAAACCTTAAGATATACCATTAAAACATATCTAGGACGAACCTGAGCGAAGCGAATGTGAGTAATAATCCATATTGTATTAAACATTTTGTAAGCAATTTTGCTGATAATAACTTGACAATAATTAGGCGAAATATAATAAAGCAAATGCAATATTAAGATTGTATCCATATAAGTCCAAGAACAAAATATAAACCCTAAGAGCTCAAACTGTATCTTTGGATCAAAAGTTTTCACTATTATTAGAAACAAAAAACTTTACATTGATTTTCCAGGCCTTTTCGATATGTGCGCGATAGATATGTATTAATGACATGTTTTTGATATTTATTAGATTACCCTAGTGGATCTGTTCCAAATGATTATTATGAAATATATATATATATATATATATATATATATATATATATATATATATATATATATATATATATATATATATTTCATAATAATGAAATTAGTTTATTAACCGCTATAATACGCAGCGAAGGAAAACATCGTAATGAAACCTACATTTCTGAGAGAACCTAGCGAGTTTTCGAAAGATATGTGAAGACCGCCAACCCGCATTTGGTCGGCGTGATGGGGTATGGCCTGATACCCCTCGCCTTGAAGCGAAGACTGTGTCCAGCGGTGTGACGTTAAATAGGACTGAATACATACTGCTACAATATGAACATTAATGAGAGACATGTAATACAAAATTAATATGGGAGACTTGTGCCTGAACCTCCGTATTCCGAGTCTGATTCGACTACATATTTTAGTACTAATTGTTTAGTTGTCTGTATTTCCCCCTATTACAATTATTATTCTAAGAATCGGGAAATACCACAATTTTCTATACACAATTACTTTAAGAACTGATGATATTTATTTTTATTATTAGTTTATTTTATTAAGGACTTACTCTTGCTTGCCTTGGCTGCGTCCCTAGTATGTTTTGTATTTATAGCATTATCTATACAGATAAATAAAATTGAAGTGCCTGTTTGTAATATCAAATGCTTTTTACTAAATGCATATAAAATTATATACCTATGGTACTTACAAGAAAATTAATGTTTAACACTTTTTGTGTTTGTTCTGGGCTCCGGCTTATCTCCGAAACGACTGGTCAGATTTTGACGGGACTTTCACTAGCAGATAACTGATGTTATAAGTAGTGATGTGCCGGATATCCGTATCCGCGGATATCCGAAGCAGAAGAAAGATCCGTATCCGTGTCCGTATCCGTTACTTTTTGGCGGATCTTTTACGGATCTATTTACCTCATTAATTTTAAATTTATATATAAAATTCTTAACAGCGAAGGGTAAAGCGCACTAGCGACGTCAATTGCCGAGATTCTGACGATCCATAATTATTTAAAATAGATCCGGTTTAGTAGCTACTTAGCAATTTTAAGCAATTGGCGTCGCTAGTGCGCCTTACTCTTCGCCTTAAATAGGTCATTAGGTAGAAATAAAAAACTATTAAATTTAGTACAGATATTTTTTTATTTTTTAAAATCAAATATTTGGCTCCTTTATGTTGCAAACTTTGCCGTAGCTAGTTATCATCTAATAGTATATAACTCCAAGGTGCTAAATCAACTAGCTTTTTAATGAGATCAATATTATAAAAAGTTATAAGGTCAGTTTTTATTAAGAAAACAAAACTTAGCTCTTCGTAATATTTTAAATTCAAATTAAATTATTTTTTAATCAAGTAAACTAGTACTACGTGACACATAGGTACAGTGTTAATGTTAAATTAAAATCACAATGACAATTAAAGGAACTTAAGAAAATTATAAGTCATAATTAAAATTAAGTAATGGTATATTATATTTCAAAAAGAGTAACTTGGCAGCTTTGTCCCCCAAAAGCCTGTTACGATGAGGATCATAAACAATTCCTGCTGCACTGAAAACTTGCTCACTTGGAATACTTGTTGCAGGTGATGATAAATATGTACGAGCAATGTGACTAAGACTTCCAAACTTTTTACTGTTAATTTGCCAATACTTTAGTTGGTCTTGATCTCTTGGTAATCTTTTTTCTGACATATATTCGATGAGCAAATTAGCTTTCGTATCTGATATTTGATTTTCAGATTGCTCATCGTCATCATCACTATCTAACATATTAGCAATAGACTCTTCTAGGCTCGTGCAATGTTCTTTTCTAACAGTAATTGGTTTGTTTTCAGTACTGATTGTAGTTGCTGTAAGATTTACTTCAGTTTCTAAAACTCTAAGCAATTTTTCTTTTATTTCTTTTATGAGAATCTCACTGAAGAATTTCCCTTTGTAGTGTGGGTCTAAAAATGTGGCTACTTGATACAAAACATTTTTATCAATTTCAGGAAAACGATACTCTAATTCATTCTTCAAAGCAGACACAAAGGTCACAACTGCGGATACACTAATGTCACTAATATGCATATTTTTCTCGTCATAGATTTTATTCAATGCTCGTACTAGAGGAATAACGTCAGATATACACGTGTTTTGTGAGCTTAATTTTTTTGTAGTGTCTTCCAAAGGCTTCAGCACTTTTATTAATTCTTGAATTAAAATCCAGTCATCGGCATCAAATTGTTCTATTTTATTATTAGAAGAATAAAGCGACAACGACTCCTTGATGCAATCAAGTCTTTCCAACATATAATAGCTGGAATTCCAGCGTGTTGGTGAGTCTTGCAAAACTTTTAGAACTTTTTGATTGAGTCGAACTTGTATTTTTTCTAATTCTTGCTTTGCCATCGTGGAATGATTGAAATGTCCAGCAATTTTCCTACATTTTGTAAGTAATATGGAAATTTCATTAACTTTTTGTATTGCATTTTTAACCACCAAATGTAACTGATGTGCTGTACAGTCGATACTATGTACTTCAGATAAATAACAGGCGCGCTTCATATTGGATCCCCCATCTCTTACCATACAGTGCACATTTTGTTTCAAAATTCCCCATTCTTCTAACATACTTTGAAATATTTCCGAAATATAATCTCCCGTGTGACGTTCTTCAAGAACTTCCGCTTTCAAAACGATATGTTTTCGTTGAAAATCTTTAGTAATACCATGACATGTTAAGGATAACAATGAAACTCCTGATGAAGAGTCAGACCAGATATCTGACGTGAAGGAAACTTTTTCAAAATCTTGTAACATGTCTTTTATTTTGAATGACACTTTATCGTACAGCTCACTACAAACAAGGTCCGTAAAATACTTTCTACCTTTTAAAACATAATTTGGAACAATATGGTCCATCAATCGGCGGAACCCTAATTCTTCTACGTGTTGAAAAGGTAGATCTGATAAAGCTAACATTTCAGCAATCAAATAGTCTATTTTTATAGATTTGTGGTTTGTATTATCCCACATTTTAGCTTTTTCCATGTATTCTTTAAAAAAAGTTTGTTTAAATTCTCTTTTTACCGTTTGTGAAGATGTTCCCGGCCGTGATATTTCGTCGATACACTTCTTAGCAGAGTCTTCTTTAAAGAATAATTTATATTCTTGAGGATGTTTTCTTTGTAAATGATTTTTTAAGGAAGTTGTGCCTTTACCCTTACGAGAATACTTTCCATCACAAATTTTACACTTTGCACATTCATCATTTATTATCACAAAATAATTCCAAATTACACTACTAAACTTCTTTGTAGACATTTTTTTAAAATCATGTACCACCAATACCAAACACAAGCGTTATCTATGCTGCCCAGTGTCACATTAAACTAAAACAAAACAAAAGAAAGATGCAAGCCGCCGCGCAATACAAGTCGAAACGTGTCTCAACCTCAAGTTGTCAACTCAAGATCGCGCGCAACGACACCGATTGTGTAAAAAAGTTAAGATCCGTATCCGTATCCGTATCTGCGGATCTTGACACCAAATATCCGTATTCAGATCCGTATCCGCGGATCTACATTTTTAACGATCCGGCACATCACTAGTTATAAGATATAACTTAGGCTACTTTTATTTAAGAAAAATAGGGTTACGTTAAAAAAGTTAAAACGTATTTATAGGGCACGCCCCCGAGCGAAGCGAGGGTAAGTCGCTAGTAGTATTATATAATAATAGGCAGGTAATACAACCGTAGTAACGGTACCCAGGAATAGAATTATTAAAATAGAAAAATTTGCGGTCAATAAATCAAGGAGATTTTGACTAAACCCATAAGAAATATAAATAAACAGCAGATTTGAAAACTACCTACTACCTCACAATTTTATATGAATGGAGACTATTTTTCAAAAAGAGTCATCACACTCATTAAAGCAAGACAGAGATGATTAAAAAAAATTAACTAATTTAACCATCTATGAAACACTACATACATTTTATGATACTACTTCGGTTTATTTATGAATTAATGAAATAAAAATTACATAAATACTATAAACAAATATGTTTTTTTCCAAATTTCTAGAAGAATCCTTCACTTACCATCATATTTGCTGAGCTCTGGCTCGTCGTCGCTTTCATCCTTCATATCGCTATCCTCTTGCGATGTGTCATTGACATTGTAATTCTTAAGGCAAATACTGAGGTCCTTTTTACTAAGCGACTGCACGTGATCACTTGTTATAATGTCAGCGAAATTAATTTTAGCTCTCTTTTGTCTAGAAAAATGATTTAATTCATTATTTTTCACTGAAATTTCTATTTAATTTGATAGGGTGTTTGGATTCCACGTCTACGCTACTATTATAAAGAGGAAAGATTTGTATTCTTGTATGTTTGTAACGAATAAACTCAAAAACTATTAGACCGATTTTGATGAAATTTGGTAAGAAGATAGTTTAAGGCTCTGGGAAGGACATAGGACATGTTTTATTCCGGAAATCATCCTGTAAGGGATTGAAAACGGGGATAAAAATGTGTATGAGGAATCCACTTACGGACGAACCCGAGCGAAGCGAGTGTGAGCCCCTAGTAGGAAATAAACTAATAAATTCAATTTAAAGATAAGAAAATATTTTATACTATTTGTTTAAAGAATGACGAGAGTACAACAAGTTTAAGGAAATACTTATTTAAAAGGTAATCTTTTTTTTTCTATGGATTAAAATGTGGAAAATGGATGACGGAAATGCTATCCATAATAGCCAGTAATTTTTAAATCTAAAGTATACGATGTATGAATAAGTAAGACAGGAATTAAAAATACTCGTCAATTCTATCTAAGGCGAGCAGTAGGTATAAATGTATCCTTAATAGGCACGACACTGATTTAGTGGTAATGAAGTCGAAATAAACGTGCGACCTAGTTTCGTTGGAACTTTGTATGCGTGATGTGAAAATATTTTTATTGGTTTAATTGAAAGGGGTATAATATGTAGTAATCACTTAAAAATAAAATATCTGTTTATGATTTTTGCAAGGCCATATTGCGGTACCGAAATCTTAAATTTATTTTTGTATTTGTAGTTCAGCCAACTTCCGAAATGGCTAACAGTAAGACAATTTTAAGGGACTTTTATTGAGCCAGCAAATTGCGAAATGGCTACGCCGATTGTAGAGGACTTATCCACTCAAAAAGTTAGAACTGCATTAATATCCTTTAAAAAATAATATTTTCAAACTTATAAAATTTCATAAAATGCTTTCTTAGATTTACACGAATATTTGACAGTTTAAACAAAACTACACATAACAGTGACACGGTATCTCATGTGACCATGATTGCTATAATGTATTTGAAACTTCGGCAAACAAAAATCAAAATTTATCAATGAAAAAATTCAAGAAGATAGTTTATTTAAAAGTCCATAAAACTAACCTTAATGTATCATCACCAATTATTTTCTTCTTTACCAAATCAACAATATGAGCACATCTCTCAGCTGCATTCAATATTGCTTTATGTACAATATTTGGGTTATATATTGCTGCTCCACTTAGATTTAGTAAGCAAAGTTCTTTGTACTGATTCATGCCAATAACAAGTAAACCTCCACTAGTATTTCCCTCATCACTATTACTCATACACACAGACTCTTCAATGAAATTAGGATCTGATATAAGAATGCTGAAAATAAATGTTTATACTTTTAAGTAATAAATATTAATATTAAGAAATTAATTATTTTTATATGAAAGTGGGTCATTCATTTAAATCCCAATTAACAAACTTACACATTTTAAAATTTTGTATACATTTTAGTGAAAAGAAAAATAGATTTTAAACTGAAATTATTGAATCGCTGAGTCCTTTTAAATACATGAGGTCTATTAAACCCTTCTATCATCATGAGTTTTAGTGACTTTAATTATACTAAATTAACAACTATTTACTTACTTATTACTATATATGGCAAATGTTAAACACACTGGATAATGATATAGGACAGTTGGTATGGGATCTTTTTCAGCTAATGTATGTATAGTAATATTTTCTCCGCTCCGAGTGACATCTGGACGTTTGAAATGAGCTAAAGAAGCCAATGTTGCAATACTAGCACATTCTATTAGATTTCCATCATGATTTAAAACTTTTACATCAACTCTCAATGACCAAACCTGAAATTGTTAATAAATTAATATTTGAACTAATTAAGATTTTGTTTAATACTATAAATTCATGAAATATTTGCCCATATTTTACCTTTTCTTCAACAACAATACATAATGACTCAAGATCGATACATTTTGAATCTTTATAGCATTTTTCTAGTAGCCTGTTAAGATACACAGTGAGATCTGTTTGACGGTTTGCCTCAAATTGTGGGGCTGCCATTGGAGTGATTTCTACATTTATATATAAAATACCTTCATTAGGTCTTATCTGTTTAGGCTGTACGACTTCACATGATACTTGCGATAATATTCTGCAATATTAAAAGATTTGATCATTTCTTAAAAATTAGAGTAAGCTTGATATTTAGAAATGAAATTCATACTTAGTTTCTCCCAAAGTAACTATGCAACTTCCATATTCAGATCCGAATGTAATCTCAAGTTTACGGCTTTCATTATAAATTCTGCCATCTAAGCGCTGAAAGTTTGAAAAATATTGAGTATTTGCCGCTCAAATTTTGTATAAATTTAATTTTAATATGTGTCTTACGTGCCCCTCCGATATAATTCTTTGTATAAAAGTTTTTTCACAATTTGACAAAAACACTTCCCGCATTTTCGTTAGTGTTTAAAAAATATAATATTTTTAAACAATGTTTTAATTTTAAATCACATGTATTAGGTTATGAAATTGACATTTGACAATTTTATTTTACTTTTGACATTGACATTTGCCAATGTGATGCAATTCATTTGACGACAGCATTGCCAATACCAATTTATCAAATTCCCTGACAATCCAAGTCAAAATGGGGAAGAAAACTGTCAAGATAAGCGTAGAGGGCGCCAAATGTTTGTCACAAACGTATATTTATAGGAATACCATGTTAATGTTGGTGGCGCCCTCCTTTTTTTTCATGACTTTCTTGACAGACTGTACTGTCAGTCTCTATAGAAACTGCTTATAAATTACAGTTTTTTTAATAAAATACTAAAATATGAGCCTTTGGTTGTAAAGAAGCTGGCATTTATAAGTTACCAAGTGTAGGATATCTCAGGAAAAGCTAGCATCATGTTTAAAACTTATACATTTTAACTTATAGTAGCCTCATTTTGATGAGACGCCCAACTTTTTCCTTATAAAAAGATTCTCGATTTTGATAGCTAACAGAGGTAGCAGGGATAAAATATGTCGATTTGACGATTCTCAAAAATTTATTACTAACTGTGGGATTTTTTTATTTTTGCTGTTAGATATCACAATCGAGAATTTCGAGAAAATGTTGGGCGTCTCATCAAAATGAAGCTACTCACGGAAAATTAGCTTGATACTAATCAATTGTAAAAATGGACCAGGGATCCCGGGCTAGTAATAATGTTGAAAATGATTCGCACATGAGATTATCAGATCCCCCCCAACGTGCGTTCACCTTGTTGTGGTGGGGGGGCTCAGTAGTGCCCGGCAATCCAACCGGGCGCGAAGCCAAGAAACGCACAGGGAGGTGGCCCACTTCGGTGGGCGGTGGGATGTGGCCCTCTTTGGTGGGCGGTGTACCATGCGGGTTGCTCCAGGTACTTCTCTGATAGCAGAGTGGACCTTGGAGCGACCCCATGGTTGTGGTGGTCTGCTTCGGCAGACCTGCCGTCGGGGCGTCGTAGTTGAATGCGTAAGCGATCCTGCGACGCCCCATTAAGACGGGGGAAGGTTTTGTTGGGTTTTAGTGGGTAGTACTGGCAGTATTACGCCGGTGAGTCCCACACCTCGTGCGTAAATGCATTTCCCAACGTTAAAAAAAAAAATGAGATTATCAGATGTTCGAGACACAAGATTTAAATCTGCTTCAAACGATTCCTCAAGCCATTGACCATTAAGAATATAATGATGTAATTTACAACTACTTTTTGTATTTTTGTAATTATAAAATAAAAAGCTTCTTCATTTTTTGTTTGTAAACAAGCCAACAACAATTACTCTTTGTCCTTTAAAATTTTTCTTGAGTAAATAAGAAACTAGACTTTATAATTTTTATTTCTCCTTTCCTGACATAATGCTTAGCTTATTATTATTTACAATTTCAATAGCATGATAAAAGTGAATCTATTATAACTGGTAACTAAGCCAACCATTAATCATGGATTATATCTACACTTTAACTACTACATAAAATTACGTTATATTTTTTGTACTGAGGTGTATATGTAATATTTACAACAAGTGACAATGTTTTTATTTTACAATAGTTACATTTTTTTGAAGTTACATTTGATATATTTTTTAATGTATACTTTAACGCGAAAGTTGGTAAACGGACATAATAACCAAGCTATTTATGGACTTTCTAGATTAGAGGAAGAAATTGACATTATCTGCTTATAGTTTACGTGTTAAACAATATAATATGTTATATTACTATACCTATAACGAGTAGCTTGGGTAAATAGAACAATCTAACATGTTTTATAGGCTATAATTTTAGGCCGTAAATAGCCTTTTCAATATAACACTTACATCAGAAACATGTATCTATATTATGTACTAGCATTGCCCGCGGCTCCGCCCGCGTTCAGATGACCAAAAAATAAATTCTTAGGTTTTACGTAGGTATTAGCATACTTACTCTTTCTTACATTGCAGTTTTTGTATTTTTTTTACAGAAATGAGATATTTTCCCGCAGTAAAAAGTATTCTATATGTTCACCCAGATAATCAGCTATTGTCATACCAAATTTCATCAAAATCTCTCCAGTGGTTTTTCCGTGGTGCGGTAACAGACAGACAGACAAAAATTCTAAAAACATAGATTCGGCCTCTGTATCCATAAAAATGTCTATTTCAATAAGATTTTCAAAAAAATATTTAATGTACAGATTCGGCTTAGTTACAATTTTATTATATGTATACATAACTTTAAGGTCAGGTAAAGTCAGAATAATAGCCACTCATCACTCTTATTAGTTGAGGTAATGAGACTGTCCACATGAAAATATTTATTTTATAGCGCAAGCATTACTTACACGCTAGTGAAAACAATTTACATAACATAGGTGTCCTTTCCCCTAATAACGTAAAATTATTGATGACCCGTAACTAGATATCATTATGTGGATATTCTTTCTATAAAATTCCTTGTATTATATTGTGTACTTTAACAGATGTAAATATTTCAGTTTTTATTCGGATCAACTAGGTACCTACTTAATTATAAAACTTCAATTTGATATCACATCAAGTTAATCTAAAAATCAAATTATTATTTTAATATGAACTAAAAATAAGATTGTCTAAAATTGTTCTAGTCTAACGTGTGAACGTAATTTCACATACTCATCTGTGAAATTGATGTAAATGATGACTAAGTATGTAGTTCGAAACTTACAGCATAGATGGCGCTGCACCCTTTAAAGCGATTTCTGAATCGCGCTGGCAAGATGTTCTGACGAATAATGACCTCCCTCGTATTATATTCGATCAGTATCGCTTCTCGGCCTTTTGGCTAAGATCAAAGTGTAGTATCTGTTCTTTTCAGCTTAATATCTGAAAGTTCCCGCACTGCGGGACCAGTATATTAAACTGATTTTTGTAAACCGACGGGATGTTCGGGGCTCGCTCCACTCCCGTCACGGGTCGGCCCGGCATTGCCGGGATCGGCCCACATAAACCTTTTAGAGCTGTAGCAAACCGTATGTATTCGTTACTAGACATGGGTAACTCAATGAATTTTTATGAGCTGCAGGTCAGCTCATGAGTCATATGCTTGAACCGGAGCTGTGAACCGGCTCACAGTTCAGCTCAATTGATGTTCTATGGGTACTTATAACTATAGATTTACAGCTAATTTATGACTCTGTTCAAACAAATGACATGTATGATGTACCTAAATTATATTTGTATGTAATAAAGCAGCATTTCGAAAAAAGTTATTATAGTCATATTTTTTCGTTCTTACACAATTATAGGGGAATGCTAATTTCATGCAATTATTATAAATGCTAGTGAGTTTGTTTGTTTGTTACGCTTTCACGCCTTAACTATTCACCTGAATCCCGATTATCATTAAATACAGACAGAAAAGGACATAGAGTACCTACCTACTTTAATTAACGTAGGTACCGACTACCGTAGTTTCCTGTATCACGCAAGCGGACTAGTTATTTATATTTAATCTATAAAACTATTACTTAATATTAGTTTATTGTTGTATAAAACTAAGTAGTAGAACTGCCTTCCGAGACGGTGGTAACTTCCGCACAAACTAACTACACTGAACATTTAAAATGTAAAATTGACGATTCAAAAGTGCTTGTAAAAGTCTATTTGAATAAAGTATATTTAGATTTTATCCTAATATTATTTTAAAACACGGAGCGTGTAATTAATTATTATTATTATAAGAATAAAAAATATTAAACAATTAATTTGACCTGTCTGTAAAAAGTATAGATTATAGACTATAGTACAGGTCCGTCGGCTCGGGTCCATCGAAATAGCTGACGTTAGGTGGCGCTGAAGTGATGCACGGAGCCATATTAAGTAATATTGAGCTGTGAACCGATTATCTAGCAACTGAGCCGCAGCTCAACGGCTCTAGCTACTGTGAACTGAATATTTGAACCGGCTCTGAGCTGAGTTACACATAGTGATTCGTTACTGAGTAACGGGTACGCCATCTAGTACCGAGTACCGAAACGTTACTCACGAATGCATTTCGTTACTCGCATTTTCCGTACATATTTTCGTACTAATATTTTTATTGATTTTTTATTGAGCAAAATACAACTTTCAGTTAATACTTAATACCATTGATGAGTAAATTAGAGAGTTTATTTATTTATTTCGAGTTGCATGATTTCCAGATCTTAGAAATTTTGTTTAGAAACAATTTTCAATTAGAAACAACCATTATATTTAGAACACATTTTTAGTTTTTTATCCAACAAATACTTATAATTTTTACTAAATGATTATGTCAAATGAAATCAAAATATACTTTATTCAAATAAACTTTTACAAGCTCTTTTGAATCGTCAATTTTACATTTTAAATTAAAATAAAATGTTAGTCCGTTAGGAACTACCGCCGGCTTGGAATAAAGTTTTCTGCTGAGAATAACCGGCGAGAATCTCAACAACGGCTCTTTTAAAATAATAATTGTGTACAATATTGTAATACAATAATTATCTATTTATCCTACGTGAGACATGATCATATGATTATGTGTAATACATACAGATTATGATTTGATAAATCATTCGCGCAATTGATTTTAAATAAAATATGCATTACGACGTCACAATAACGTGATAGATGCCGTTACTTATTCATTTTTAAATTACCTATTTTTATATTTATTATTTAATTTCAAAAATTATTAATAAAAAAATATTCTTAGTAAAGTTTTTAAAAATTATATAGATTTATAAATAATCAAAATTTACGGGTTCTGGATATCATGTAACTCTCCAATTGAAATAGTTTGTTGATCGTGCAATTGCATTATTCCACAGAAAACAACGCGACGTCAACAATATACGGTATAACGTATAATTTATACCGTACGCAATACATACGCAACACGACTCGATACGATGCTCTACGAGTACCATCGGGTATCAAAAGTAACGAGTAACGATTCAAAAGTAACGAGTACTGATGCTATAGTAACGAATGCATACGGGTACGCTATTTGTCGTTACTTTTACACCTTGAAAACCTTTATATCGATTAAATAGATTTCTAGAATCTAGATTATAGTACTACTAAGTACTAACTAAATAGTTTAGTTCTTGAAATCAAATCTAGAATCTAGATAGTTTACTAGTCCAATATCGAACTGAAAACAAACCGTGGATCAGTAATCACAATGGGGTATAAGTGTGGATCGGTCCACTGTTCTTTTAGTTACATACCTACACTACCCTGATAAGCCGAAAAGCGTTAACTCAGAGTAAGTTTTGATAAAAATGACCTAAATTATACATAAATTGCACCACTATACCTTTTCTGATAGATATTTGATTTTAGATATTTTGATTAAAAAGAAAGAGTGAACGTTTCATACAAAATGACACATTTTTATATTTGATAAAAATACCTAATAAATTTGTAATAAAACTTAATTGAATATTTTTTTAACAACTTTATTAACCGTAGCAGCAAATTACAATAAAATTATTTACTTTCTATGAAATAAAATTAGTCAAAAGTCGGCAATACCCGCTAAGAAGACATTCTATTAGCAGGTGTTAAAGTGGGAAAGAGATTTGAAAATATATTTTTTTTGTTTGAGATGTTCCTGCTGGTACTGTTTTTTTTATTTGGGGATGGAAGTTTGTCTAATTTTAAGAACTTTGTACCTATAGTGCTAGCCGTAATGGATTCATTATCGAAACCAGTTCTGTACCTTATATCAAAACTGCCTCTGCTAGCTTCCACTTGAACAAAGTCACCAATGTAAGATCGTGGTGACAGCCGGGAAAGTTTGTCGGGTCGCATAGTCATAAAAATCATATATGTATTGTACTTTTTTTGCAATTTACATATTTTCCAGCACTGCTTACAGCTTAGCAAAGTCGTATTTTATTTTTCATTTGCTTCACACACTATCTTCTTACCAATTTTCATCTAAATCGGTCCAATAGTTTTTGAATTTATTCGTTACAAACATACAAAAATACAAACATTTCCTCTTTATAATAGTAGTGTAGATAAAAAAATTGCGAAAATAGGCTACTGATACGACGATATTTGTGATAAAAATCGGAAAAAATCGTTACTTTTAATAGCTTTCGAAATACATGCATATAATAAACGCGAAAGGTATCTAGGCGCACTCGAGCGCAGCAATAGCACTTGTATAATATATAAAAAAGTAAATTATGAAGCTTATCAATATAATTCTTATGTGCAATAAATGCCGTGATCGCGGCGGCGCATCCTCGCTTATGTGGGGTGATTCAATGTTGTCACCACCTGACGTATTTCAATTCTGACCGTCGTATGGTGACGGTCACCATGCCATGGCTGGAGTAGAGTTGATCCTCGCCACGATATGCAACGCGAGCTTTTGCGATAATGTCTTTGATAATCCGCTTCTGGGTAATTATTGTTAAACGGTTTTCAATAAAAATATCGTTTTTAAAAATTGTGTGATAGTTTATATTTTTTTTAGGCATTAAAATAAGAAAAAAATAATTGTTTTTTTTTTAATAATTATATTTATTTTTAGATTCTCAACTCACTGCGAGACAAGAGCAATTGCAGATTTTAAAGGATGAGGTTAATGGCAAGCACCTGAAAATTGCAACGCTTAATGTAAGTTTTTTGTTAAATTAGTCTAATTATAGTGTTGAGTGAGATTTAAATACATATGTGATATGGCTAAGAAAGTCTTGTAAGACGTAATGATTAAATAAAAATTATATTTAGATTAATAGATACTTATTGTTAACATTGTTTAGTTGGTTTAAAAGCTTATAACATCCTTTGAAGCTCTAACATTTTTTTTTCAAAGAACAATAACTGAAAATTTTTGAACCCGTTACATTTTAAATATCCTACATTTACTAGCGACTCGCCCACGCTCCGCTCGGGTTCGTCTCTAGTGAAAATTTAGGTTTGTATGTATTTTTAATGCCGAGTCATAAAAAAAATTGTCCAAAAAATAAAATAAAATTTTTGACCACCCTTATCACTTAGGGGTATGAAAAATAGTTTACGTCCTATTCTTAGACTTACTGAATATACACACAAAATTTCATAAAAATCGGTCAAGCCGTTTCGGAGGAGTTTTGTTACAAACACTGTGACAAGAGATTTTTTTATATTAGATACAGCATATTCATGCACATTACAGCTAAGTAATACCAGTTATGTTTTAGAATTATCCACTAAGTTGGACGGAAAAGCTTGAAAATGGCACAATCGTCGGTCGCGGAGTGGCTTTCATTATCGTGGATATTTTGCGTGAGAGGTTCAACTTTACATTCGAAATTGTATTGCCTGAAAAAAATATTGAAATGGGAACGGGTCGAAAGCCAGAGGATTCCGTGATCAATCTTGTAAACAGCAGCGTAAGTAGCGCCTGACTTGCAAATTGATAGGAACATATAAGATCTTTATAAAGACATCAAATTTAGCTCCCACAATTCCAATATTGAACTAAATCTGTATTATTCATATAAGAGTATATAGTTATAATAAAACTAAATATATAGGTAACACAATAAAATTATGCCTTTCATTTTCTTAAGTTACTAACTCTAATAACTGTCATTTTAATGTGTGTATGTTTTAAATGAATAAAAGTCAATAAGAGGATTTTATTAACTCCGTAGAGACAAACAATTTAAGAATATTTTATTTTTCTAAGAAAGCAGATATGGCGGCCGCTTTCCTGCCTGTCCTTGTAAAGTATAACAAGTTTATAACATTTTCTAATGACCTCGATGAAGGCGTGTGGATGATGATGTTGAAAAGACCAAAAGAATCGGCAGCAGGGTCTGGTCTTTTGGCACCCTTCGCTACTTATGTTTGGTAAGAGTCTAAATTTTACTTTAAATATACGTAAGTAAGGTTACTTAATATATAACTTTAATTTTATATAATTTTACTTAAATATTCAGCTGTTATTATAACTAGGTATTAAATATTAATTATCATGTATGATGTAGAAATCACTTAACGTGCGAGCGTATCTTGAGAAAAGGTTGATTTTTTTATCTCTATTTTTATTTAGGGACTTTTATCCTTTTCGGAGATGTCAGTCCCATGGTATCTTAACCTAAGTACAGCATCACATATATATTATGGAAACAGGGAAATAGATTCAATGTTGCAAAACCATATCCACCAAAATGTTAACAACATTAATACTTAATGGGTTCGCTAATATACTTAAGTATGGTCCAATATCATATCTATTAATATTAATTTTTTGCATTATTGATTCCCTCTCCATTTTATGTTTCTTTATGTTTGTTGTCTGGTAATCCTTAAATAAATACCATAATTTTTTTGATATCGTAGAATTTAATTTTAACCACGTCACTCTTAATGATTGCAACATTTTGTAACAAAATATTGTATTTTTGTATTAATAAAAAGTCTGTATTTTAAATTGTAAGAGAAAACTCAATCGGCCCGGTGCCTAACCCTCGTTACGTCCTCCTAAAAAGTTCTAACATTTTAAATCTTGTTTTATATATAGTGATAGCTTAAGGTATTTATTATCAATATGTATAAGTACTTGTAACATTATTATTACTAAAATGTTATCGAAAAACAGGTATTTAATCCTCGCAGCAGTTTTATGTTACGGGCCCTGTATCACTTTGCTCACTTGGCTCCGCGCTAAATGTATTAAAGATGAGGAATATCACATATCTCTATCCCCAAGCGTCTGGTTTGTGTATGGAGCTTTCATCAAGCAAGGCACTACTTTATCTCCTGAAGCCAGTGAGTATTTACCATAAATCACATCACAATCTATTATACCCTACAATAAAATTCTGAGTCGAATCTGTACAATTAATATTTTTTGGAAAATGTTATTGAAATAGTCATTATTATCGATACAGAGAATGTATAGTTTTTAGAGAATGTATAGTTTTTGTCTGTCTGTCTGTCTGTCTGTTTGTGACCGCATCACGACAAAACCACTGGACAGATTAATATCAGGATAATTATGTTATTCTCAAAATTTTGTGTTGACAAGTTTAGACTGGAATATGTCCTATAGTCTATAGTATAAGCATTGACACCGAACAAAATCGAACCAGCATCCATTATGATTGATGTGACAACAAGTGATTGCAGACAATCCCCTGATGAAAATTATACATAATTTTTTTTTTTTTATAAAACTTTAATTAACCACAAGAAAATATTAAAAATAGTGTAACTATTTTTTTGTAACTTGGAAATATGGAATAAATGGCTTTATTATTATTATTATAACTATTTCTTTTAAATACTGTATACTTACATGTGTATAGTTGTTCCAACATAATGTCCGATGGTATCGCTAATGGTAGTTCGTCATTTATCACAGCAGTCCCGCCCTGCGTCTAATCATAGTAATGTAAAACGTGTAAAAGATTTTATCGCATTTTTGTTCTATATTATTTATTTAATATTTGCTACAAAATATCTTATAATTACAGCGTTACAGTTAGTTACATTTTGATAACTTTGTAGGCAAATAATTATTTTATAATACAGTTATTGTGTCTGAGTTATTGAGTCATTCATATTAAGCATAAGAATCTACTTGCTATCTATCCTCTTACATAATATACGGAAAGAATAATCTTAATTGTAATATTTGCTTGTTTAAAAGCGTTAATCTCTAAAATTTAAAACTACCAATCGGTTGGAAAAATTCTTTAGAAATTTTATACCTTCTTTAATGAGGTCAGTTATAAAACTTTTGGGCATTTTATATCTAATTAGCATTGCTCGCGGCTCCGCCCGCGTTCAGATGACCAAAAACCAAATTCTTAGGTTTTATATATTAGTATACCTACTCCTATATACATATTTGTATTTTTTCTCAGAAATGAGACATTTTCCCGCGGTAAAAAGTATCCTATATGTTGACCCGGATAACCAGCTATCACCATACCAAATTTCATCAAAATCTCTCCAGTGGTTTTTCTGTGATGCGGTAACAGACAGACAGACAGACAGACAAAAATTCTAAAAACTATAGATTCGGCCTCTGTATCGATAATAATGATTATTTCAATAAGATTTTCCAAAAAATATTTAATGTACAGATTCGGCTTCGTTACAATTTTATTATATGTATAGATATTAGGTACGCTACCAGCCAACGACAGACCAATCTACACGATCGGAGTTACACCATACACGTGCTTGTAACCATACACGTGCTTGTAAAAATGTAATGTGCAATTAGAAAAATGGTTTCAATAGACCTATTATAGATACATGACAATCTATAATTTTTCTGAATCGGTAGTTTGCTATTCCCAAATCGATCACAGCATCTCAGAATTAAAGAAACAAGGAAGACAATATTTTTCTATGAAGTATATAATCTATACTCTTTTAAACTGCTCCATATTTAGATACCATAGTTCTACGCTCCTTTTAACATTATAACATTTACTTAAATAAATTACTTACCTTTATTTTGTAATTACATAATATAAGGAACGCTTGCTAGGTATTCATTCGGACTTTGTCAATCTATTTGTATTTACATGTGACATGACAATGAATTATAAATAATAATAAAATATATTTTTAGATACAACTCGAGTACTTTTTGCAACGTGGTGGCTATTCGTAATACTTCTGTCCGCATTTTACACAGCCAATCTCACAGCTTTTCTTACTCTGTCTAAATTTACACTGGATATTGAAAATCCCATAGATTTGTATAAGAAAAATTATCGATGGGTCGCTACTGAAGGTGGAGCCGTGCAGAATACAATTAAAAGCGTAAGTTACTTTGTTAGATTTTTTTTCATTTTCGCTAAAAACAAAAAAATAGTTTATTTTATTGGACTTAGGACACTATTATAATTACGAATATATTATAAATACGACTGTTTGTATGTATGTTTATTGTTCATGCCTTTACGCATAAACGGTGGATCAGATTACATAGATAGGCTTATGACCTGCAGTAACATAATATAACCTAATAATGAGACACGTAGATATGAGCCCGAACAAAGCGTGGGTAAATTACTAGTATTATAATAGAATCAACGATGTCCTTCCTACTTATACAAAAAAACAGTTTTACTAAAACACACAAAGTATCTGATTAATGATTATACTGTACCTATATATATTGATTACCCATACAAACTTTAATCCTCATTTTCACCCCCTTAAGGGATGATTTCCGGGATCAAAAGTAACCTATGTCCTTCCCAGGGTCTTAAACTATCTTCTTACCAAATTACCAAACTTCATCTAAATCGGTTCAGTAGATCCAGAGATTGCCCCCTACAATGTCACAAACTTTACCTCTTTCTAATATTAGTAGGTATAGATTAATAATATTATTAATTATAATCTTGTAAAATATAGCCCGATGAAGATCTGTATTACCTAAGTCGAATGGTAGCAAACGGACGAGCGAGGTTCCGCACGATTCGCTACAACGAGGACTTCCTCCCGTCCGTGGCGGGAGGCGCAGTGCTTGTCAAGGAACAGGACGCCATAGATAACTTAATGTATAATGATTATTTGAGGAAAACTAAGGAAGGTATGTAACATGTAGCGTTTTATATTATTATTTATACTAGCAGAACCCGCGGCCTCGCTCGCGTTAAAAGTACAAAAATAGCTCTAAAATTAAGGTAGTTTCATACAAACTTTCATCCCCTATTTTACACCCTTATAGGATGAATTTCGAAAAATGCTAAAACACGTATTATTTATTTTTATTGAAGAGCATTAATACCAAGTCTCAAATAATTCGGATCATAAATATTTTTTGCATTGTATTATAACGTGTTTTCCCGTAGGAATTAGATAATCTCCTGCTGTAAAAAGCCTATGTCACTCTACAGCCCTCCAACTATCTCCACACAAAAAATCACGCCAATCTGACGCTCCGTTTCGACGTGAAAGAAGGACAAACAAAAAACACACACACTTTCACATTTATAATATTAGTATGGATTTGAAGAGTATTTATTTTTTTAATTTCAAATTTTAATAAAATTCTTATCTTAATATAATCTGTACTGGCAGTAAAACCTGGAATACTTAGATTTCCTTTTTAAGTTGGTAATATTGTATTTTAAAAAAAACCTCATATTATGACGCTCTTTTATGGCTTTTGTTATCACTAAAATATCGTTTTTTTTTACAAAAACACACAGCACCATCTAGTTCTATGGTAAGCTACGAGGCTTGTGCTATGGATACCAGACAGTCGATACACTACACATATAACTTTAAATACATACATATTATAAATATAAACACCCATGACTGGAGTACAAACGTTCGTGCTCATCCCACAAATGTAAGCCCTCAGCGGGACTCGAACCCGCGCCGGTGCGCCGCTGGCGCAGCAAGCTGGGTCACTTCAAACTGAGCCAAACGTGTCTTCAGTGTTATATTATGCTTCAACGTATTATATTTACAACAAAACCAACACGCGATATCATCTTACAGGTGTAGCAGAGACCGACAGGTGTACTTATGTGGTCGCTCCAAACGCTTTCATGACGAAACGAAGGGCATTCGCCTACCCTAGGAACAGTACGTTGAAAATATTATTTGATACTGTGTAAGTAGTTTTATATTTTTTCAATTTTATTGCTTTTCAATTTCATTTATGTTGAGTAGAAACAGATAGAGAAGGATTTTGAATTTGACACTTTATAATGCAAACATTTAAAAGTATAGCGACTCACCCTTGCTTTCTACTGTCCTAGTAGTATATAGTATATAAGTCCAGTAGCCATGTGCTTGTTACTCCAGATCATAAACTATGTTTGTAATAAATTTTATCCAAATCTGTCTAGCCATTTTAGCGTGAAGGAAGTACCAAGCATAAACATATAAACTTTCGCATCTATAATAGTACCTTTTTTTTTTTTAACGTTGGGAAATGCATTTACGCACGACGTGTGGGACTCACCGGCGTAATACAGCTAGTACTACCCACTAAAACCCAACAAAACCTTCCCCCGTCTTAATGGGGCGTCGCAGGATCGTTTACGCATTCAACTACGACGCCCCGACGGCAGGTCCGCCGAAGCAGACCACCACAACCATGGGGTTGCTCCACAGTCCACTCTGCTATCAGAGAAGTACCAGGAGCAACCCGCATGGTACACCGCCCTCCAAAGAGGGCCACCTCCCACCGCCCACCGAAGTGGGCAACCTCCCTGTGCGTTTCTTAGCTTCGCTACTGCTACTGAGCCCCCCCACCACGACAAGGTGAACGCACGTTGGGGGGGATCTATAATAGTACCTATTCCAATCTTAAAAAAAAAAAAAAAAACCTAAATAAACAATTTCTTTGTTTATTAATTTGTAGACTTTCCTATTTAATACAATCTGGTATAATCAAATTCCTGGAACGCCGAGACTTGCCAAGCACTAAGATCTGTCCTCTCGACCTGCAATCCAAGGACCGTCAACTGCGGAACAGCGACCTTTTGATGACGTATTTGATAATGATTATTGGTCTAGTTGCCGCTATAGCTGTTTTTATTGGGGAGGTAAATACTAATTATTAAGTTAAAATTCCTAATAAACTTAAAATTGTTCATTTTTAGGTCTGTCTGTATTTCTATATTCATAATAAATCATTTTTCTCAAAAATAATTTAAAATTTTCTATTCGTGTTTCAACATACTCGTAGTTTATTAAAGTAACGACTGCTATGAATAAAACAAATATACTAACACGAATGGAATGTTTTAATATTATTATTATTAAATGTTACAGAATCTTATATAAAAATCCATTTCTAGATCGCATTCAAGCGCTACTTATATAAAAAATCTACTAAGGAAGACCAAAGCAAGCCGATTAAAAGGCAAAGGAATACAAATACTCGTACACGTTATGACGACAGCCGACCACCACCATACGATTCTTTGTTTGGGAAAACAAAGAACAAGTTTAATGATTCAGAGAAAAGAATTATTAATGGCAGAGAATATTATATTGTACATAACACCAACGGGGACACACGACTCATCCCTGTCCGGACACCATCGGCCTTCCTCTATCGTTAAATCACAGTGTACTAATCCATGCAGTCGTCTAAAGAAGGCTTTTAGATGAAATGACACGCGGGTGAGGCGTTCCCATAGACTTAGAGAATGGACTGAGCAATACTGTCATGAAATTGAGTACTCTCTAGAAAGAGAGAAAGCGAACGTGCGGCCAATAGTCAATACATCTTTATTCCAATTTGAATTTATAAATGGAATGTGAAAAAATAATATTATTGAAAATTATACTATTACAATGGAATGTAAAATGGTTATACTATACAATATACATATTGATCTTAATTAATCGTATTTCTATTAATACGGAAGACTTCTGGCCGCACATTCGTTTTATCTCTATCGCTTTACCGCCATTTTTAGCTGGCTGGCAAAGAAACTCTGTCTATGGGCGTTCCCGACTCATACTCACTTTTATATGTCAATCGGGAAACGGCTCTAGGATTGGCGGATGTAACTAACTTGTCACGAAAGCAGTACAATGCTTTTACTTGAAACCGTTCGCCATGATTGATATTTTTGTTAAAATCAATGGTGGATTTTTATACTGTGGTTAAATTATTCATATTTAATTTTTTTGTTCATTTGTTTTCATTATAGAACTATTTTTAATAGAAAAATTATAAGGAAATACCTCTTGGATAAATAATAAATATATATTCTTCAAGAATAATGTAGAAATTTTAAATATTTTTAGAGTGGTTCTTTAAATGATTAAAAACAATACGAAATATTTACACTGTGTGATTTAGATTTAGCTACCTTAGTGTTATCGGAGCAGATAATAAATATAGTTGACAATAAAAGACTTTTCTTTAGTATATATTTTTATTAACTGTGGAAATACATTTCCACAATTGCACTAACAGTCAAACCAAGATCAACATTTGCTCATATAAACTTATTTTAAAAACAAAAACATCATTTTCATCCGCTTAGACATTTAAAATAGAAATCGATACAAATGATGACTCGATTTCGATAATCGATTTATTGCTTTTAAAACGCTTGGCTATTATGGATATTGTTAATTAAGAACCTTTCTCTATCATATCATATATTTTTGACCATAAAATATTAATCATAAAGATCATTAAGCAGATGAAAATAATAAATTTCAATACATTAGGCTGTGCCTGATGTACAATAATTTATATTTTGTACATAAATACAAACAAATTATACATCTTATATATTGAGCCATGATAGTCACGCGGTACCACAATGCACTATTAATAAGTTCATTACATTTAATGATAAAACATCTAATCGACTTATGCTAAGAAAATGCTATTAATTTCATTGAAAAAATTGGGTGGAAGTTGCGGCAAGTTAAAGAAAAGGTGATGTGAGTAATTATAATTAGTTATAATGGGTTAAATATGTACAGGAAAATATCAATTTATGTGGTCTCGGTTTGGCAGCCTTGAAGCATTTGATCTTGAAAGGAGGATAACAAGATATTTAACAGAATTTTCTCGATTTAATATTAACACTAATCTATCGGTAGTCTCTTGGCATATTAAGTGTAAAATTATAGTATAGGGTCTAAAGTAAGGTTGTTTTTCACACATCTGCTTACTGGATGAAAGGTATTTTGTATTGAGCAAAAATATTGCAGGTGGGTTACCTAATGGTATGTATACAGGTAGTATGCGCAAATGCATTTCCCAACATAAAGAAAAGATAGCTTTGCTGACATTTTCTATATCACATAATCTAATTTAGTGCCTTTAATTCATATCAGATTTATTTAATTCACAATTGGATGAAGTTTTAAACGAAATGGGTTAAAAGTATAGTATTATTTAATGGGCGTATTCGCCATAATTTATTATTAACAATCCCTTTCTTTGTGGTGGGTGAAAGACTACCTTACTTCAGATTTTCTTCTATCACTAATACAAACAAACAATTAGGAAACGTCTAAAAACAATTGATTAATTTTTAATTTTATATTTTTAACAATTTTCTTAAAACGATAATAAATTGTAGATAATCAACAAGTAGCTATTATCATAAACAGTTTTTGCTAGGGTTGCAATCAATAATTACAACGAGTAATTACACATTAGTAAGCCACTTCCATTTTAATTTTATAAATGACATCCAATATAATATGCTTTTGCATTATAATATTTCAGTACAATACTTATATCAAAAGGACAATTAAATTAGTATTAATTAAGCCTCAACTATTTAGTGTGTGATTTTCCAGCCATTATACAGTATAACTAGTCTTATTTAATACATACTGTAAGCCTCCATTTTCTATCAAATTGAGCCACACTTAGGGCTGCCTCTTAACGTTTTTCGATAATTTAAGATTTAATTTTTAGATCGTAAGATTCAGCTGAAATTTTTCATGTATTTTGAAAAATAATTAAACAATGTTAATGACTTCAAAATCACATTTTTCAAAGATTAAAAAAAAAAAGGAATTTTTGAATATTTCATCTTACTTGGTAGACAGCCCTAGTACCACACTTACAATTATATTCTTGGATTAGCGAGTTAAAACATTGCCCTCTATCTATTGTAGTAAATTTTGTTCAAAACATAAGTGTTACTTTTACACTATAAATGTTAGAACAAGACAAAAAATATTGGGTTATGTATTAAATTAAATAAATCGATCAAATATCGATTAAAATATAACAGCTTTTAAATAAATTTTGAAATAAATAAGACGTTTCGACGATTCGATACAGTCAACAGCGCTTGTATAATTTAACTATATTATCTAAACTGCGATTCATTTATCTTTACTTAAATGCTTATTACAAAATTACCCGCACATCTAAATTCATACTAAATTGTTTAACTCTTCGCTTCTACTTAAACTATCGTCATCACAATTTTTAAGTATAGTAATTCTATAGAATATCACGGTAAGTTCGCATTTGTAGTAGTCGCAGCTAAAAATGTTTACTTTTTTGGTGTGATTGTTACAACTAGATAATGTGTCGAGATGTAGATGAGAGACGTGATGTATAATATCGACGTTGATTTCGTTTGTTCGTGTGTTTAATAAATAAATATTTTTTGTAAGAGCTCGAAGTTATAAATAGCAACAAATAGACAAGACCGATTGACCGACTGATATTGTCACACTAATTTCGATATTAATTTATTGCCTATTAATGACTTGCCCTCGTTTTGCTCGGGTGCATCCCTAGGTACGTTTTTTTAGCGGAACTCTAATTGTTTTCTAAAATAAATGTACCCTAAGTTGCCCTAAGCTTATAGCTAACATCAGCTATCTGCCAGTGAAAGTTCCGTCAAGATCTGTCCAGCCGTGTTGGAGATTAGCCGGAACAAACAGACATACAGACAAAAACGTGACAAATTTTGTTTTTCTTAGAAGTACCGTATATAATTTCATATGCATTTAGTAAAAAGCTGATATTTTGACATTACAAACAGACACTTCAATTTTATTTATCTGTATAGATTTAAATATTAATATTTTGTATCTTTTGGTACATTCAAAAGCTATATGTAACACAAGTTTTTTTATCATTAACAATAATTAATTGGCATATCTACGATAAATCGATGTGCATATAGTAGGAAATGCCAGTACGAACAAGTCAATGAATACACACACGATATATCTATCCTGCTCTTACGTATACAACATCGACCTGTGTGAGCGAGAGGTCGTTTGAACCTTATGTCGATATCCACAGACCGTGACAGTTAAATTACTTATATTTATATACTACTACTATATTTCTTATTTTTATTGCTTTGATTGTGAAGGTAGGTCGTATTTGTGATCACATTTTACGATGTATGTACTAAAATCAAAGTTGGCAATTTATATAATTTCCTTAATGTATATCCTTACATCGATAACACCTCCAGGTAAATTTCTAAAAAATTAATCAAATTTCTAAGAAATCTATTGTTAACTGTAACGCCGCGCCGGCGTGTCCGCGGTCGTTGAGGGAATAAGTTAAAAAATTTGAACAAAATTAAATATATATTCCATATACCTAATTGAATAAGAAATGTTATTTGTGAAGTGTAATTGTGAAGTCGTAAATAGACCAGTGATAAGATATCAAATCTTTGTAACAAGACTGACACAAAATCCATGAGGTCAATGACATTTGTCCTTCATGAATTTAAAAAATATTAATGACTTGAAATTTTTTTCTTCAAAATCGAAATATTGAAAGTGTTATATATATATATATATATATATATATATATATATATATATATATATTACATTTTTTTATTATCTTTTCTGAGTTGAGTGAAAATTAAGCTTGATTTAATTAATCAATTTATGAATATAGATTTAAAAACAATATTTTTAAAACATGATGCTATTTTAAAGAATTATTTACAAAATACAAAACTGACACAATATTACGATGGACTAATTGTACTTTAGGACTATTTCTTTATATTACAAGGCAAATGTACGCATTTAACTATAATAAAATCTAAAATTTAGGCGTAATATTATAAAAGATAGGCTAAAATATTGTTTGTACACTATGAGATGAGAACGTTGGCCTGTGGATGTGGATTTTTGAGACGCGACAGTGAGGGCAGGTACCTTAACTGCTATAGTAAAAGGAAAACGTTCCTCCATCCATAACTTTTTGTGATATTCTGAGTTCACTGCATTCATAGATTTTGGAAAAAAATCACAGTTAGCGAAAAAAATGCTAAAATACCAAAAAAACTTTTTTTTATATCAATCGATCCTATTTCATGTAGGGATCAAAATACTCTATGGGACCATTTAAAGTATGAGTACTAGAAATGACAGAAAACGCCAAAAACTTTTTCCATACATTTTGTACGGAAAAACGATTAATGAACTCGAATTATTCTTTGTTGCTAAACTGTCTTACTATCCCGTCTCAAAAATCCACTAATGTGTTAAAAATTAAAATATATTGGAAAAATACAATATATGAAATATAATGAAAATGATATTATATATTATTTAGTCTAATAGCATGGGTTTCTTTAATAGCGAAATCACTTCACCTAATCGTTTATTCTCGTAGTAACTCGTAGGCTATTAACCCTGACATACTTGTCTTGTAGACTTTAAATTATATTATTAATACTATGTATTCTATTACTAACAATATTTTGTGTGATTATAAACAAATATTTGCTATCGACTTAAAATAACCAAAAATTAAATAATTTTATACTATTTAGTGAATTAATTTTAATTAATTAATTAAATAATCTGCATGATTTATCTTTCAAATATTATATAACTAGCGGCTCACCCTCGCCTCGCTCGGGTTCATCCCTAGGTTCGTTTTAAATAGATTTAAATAAATAGATATTATCCAGCGTTAGCCGTGTAATTTTTCGATGTTTTAATAGTTATTCTGCTATTCGGGGCGGAGACAAATCTAACAAAACAGAGATTATCAAAATCGGTCCAGCTGTTCTCGAGTTATAGGTGTAGTAACAAAATTCCGACTTTGTTTTATATAGTATATAAGACAATCTGAAATTTTGTTTTGCGTATTTGATTTGGTTGGTATATTTGAAAAATTGTCTCTATATTTTATTAAAATTGATTTTGCTAAAATAATATTTGAATTTCGAAAATAAATATATATAAATGATCCTTTAACTAGATATTAACATAATTAAGACTATATAGATAGATGAACAGCACTAGATTATACGACTCGGTCTAATTACATATACATCATACATATTAGTTGTGAAATTCTTATATCTAAGAACACATTGTTTTCTCAAATTTCAAATATTTTTATCGTATTTAATTTAGTAGTCACCAAAACAAAGTTTAATCATGAAAAAGAAATGAATACAATCTTTAAGTTTACAGAATAATCTTAAAAAGAAGTTTATAATTTGTTATAGCTATTATAAAAAAATTATAATTGTTAACCTTTTAAATTAATATAATCCGGTTTTAAAAAAATATGCAAATCAATATTAGTATTTTTGTTCTCAAATTACACCAAACACATAATATTATGATATTTTTCGTTAATCATAATCAAGGGATTAATGTTATTCATGAAACATTTCTTCAAACATTAAAACAATACGTTTTTTAAAAGTAAAAATTACTGTAAAATTAATCACTTCCACTTTAAAAGATATATTTGTGACCATTTTAGGTACATATATAAAAAAAAGTAAAATTGCATCACAATTGGCGTAAATATAGTTTCGTTACACCAAAATTATTTTTTAATCGAATAAATAAAAAATTAAATATTTTTCATAGTCCATTTTATTATATTTAATAATAGTCTTATGTATTAAATAAGTTTACCTATATGTAAGTGTCGATAGTATCGATTTCACAGCTAATGTGTATTGTGGGCGGGCACTAGGCGGCCTGTCACACCGCCAGCCGGCCGTCCATCATCGGAGTCGGCAAAAGAGACCTGGTTAAAAAACAGTGTTATAATTACGGTGTTAAGAATCCCTAAATAATGATGTTTTAAGCCAACCGTTAGGTTCTGAGGTAGCAAAAAGCTCTTCGTGACCATAACTGCTGTAAAGCTTTCGAAAAGTCGTCGAGAATAAAATATCTAAAGAAAAACATGATGAAATTCAAAGATAGTTTTTTTTTAATATAAAACGTCAAATATTCGCGTAACAAAAAAGCGCATATCATGTTAACTATCTCGTCAAAATTACGTATACAAATCGAGTTGATTTAACCTACTTATAACCATAGTATAATAATAATAATTTATATTGCACTTATGTGATGATGGTTTCAGGAAGTGGAACTTTTTATTGACTATCAGTAAAATAAAAAAATTCGTGTGGATTTATTTGAATTTCTTACATATTAGGTAGTAAAATATGTGTTGATTTAGTTTTTAAAATTAATGTTACAAAAAAAAGTGAAACTTTTGTGAGTTTGAATGTGTGTATGTATGTATGTATCAATAGATGTTTATTACTCTATCACACATAACCTCTGAACATTTTTCGATGAAACTTTAACTGTAATATTAGAGCTATAACAAAGTAACTTTTATATGTATGTATTCAGCCCTTTTTAACGTCCCACTGCTGGGTACGGGCCTCCCTTCAGTACGAGGGGGATCAGGCCATAGTGCACCACGCTGGTCAAATGCGGGTTGGCGGACTTCACATGTCTTTCGAAAACTTGCTAGATTCCCTCAGACATGCAGGTTTCCACACGATGTTGTCCTTCACCGTAAGGCAAGTGGTAATCTTGTTAGAAATGATTCGCACGTGAAAATATCAGAGGTGCGGACCCTGGAATTGAACCCGCTTCACTCGGTTTCCCAAGCGAGCGCGTTACCACTGGGCTACCACTGCCTGTAAATGTAACTTTTAGGTTATAATAAATATAAATAAATTGAACTACTCAAAAATTATTCAAACTGCCTCACTCACCCGCACTCCAATGCATCTAAGTTCCTGGTGGTAGCAGCCCCCTGACCGCCGGCACCGAGGTTAGAATTCATCGACTCGGTCCTCGAACCCATATTCCTTTGTCTGCACATATACGGCGTAACCGTCGGCGACGGTGTGTTTTGTTTCTGAAAATGTCAACAAACAACTATAATGTACCTACGTATGTACTCGTTTATGTACGTAACGTAATAACAATTCATGAATTAATTTGATTTGACTAATGAATGAATTGTGATATTTTGAACACGCTTTTATTAGATTGCAGGTTAAAAAAGATTTAAAAATTAATATAGGAAGTTAATTTGGCAGTTTGTGTATAAATAAATAAATGTTATATTATTTTAAATTATATGAATAAATTTAATTTATGACATTTACAATAGTTTGGTACTATCGTCTTGATTTTATGGGAGAGCCAGTTAACGGCTTCTAGTAATCTACTCAAAAGTCTTATATATTTGTTTTGCAATTCAGTAATAAAAGCGTGTATTTTAATATTTTACATTGCAATTTATTGAAAATGTTTATTACTTCAAGCTCTTTACGTAAAGAGTGAAAAAAAATGGGTGCGAAATTAAATAATGAAGTTATACCTAATATGAAATGTTTAAGAAACAATAACGTTCTATTTTTTTGTTATATTAATACAGGTACTAAACCAATTCACACTTATTGAAAACGGTTAAAATAAACTAAACTAAAATGATTCTTTACGCTCAATAACAAGATTGGAATGAGTTAAAGACTACTTGATGATTTATTATAAGCTAATTATTGAAGTTAAAATATAAAAATAAATATTCACCTGCCATACGAATTATTTTAATAGTGGATAATTAGTTAGAATTACTTTGTTAAAAATAATATTTTTAAAAATAATTATTTATTCGGTCCCTGTAATATGTTTGTATAGTAAAAAAAATTATGAAGTTTCTTCGTTGAACATTCATTTGAAAGTGAAGACGGCAATTTTAGAAAATTGTTCATAAAAATACGTATTTCTCGACCAATATGTAATTATTTGATGGGGAAGGCTAGGTCCTTGATAGCTTATATAAAATTCTGTTTAGTCTTTGATAAATTTGTATTGAAAAATAAGTAAAATAAAATTACAGATAATAATCTTGTTTATTTATTTGCAAGAAATACTGGAAATGAAATAATATTTATATAATTTAGTTATTTAAAGTAAGCAAATGTGTAAAGGATGATGTAAGAGTTACGAAGGGAACAGTTGTTAGTACATACTCAATTTCAAACATTTACAGTAAATATAGAATGTTATTAAAAATTTAAAATTAAACAGATAATAAAAGTTATATAGATAAAATATCATCGATATCGAGTATTTCTGCAAAAATTACGACAACTTTGTATGAGGCAATAAACAATTAAAAATTATCTATGGTATTGAGGTTTAAAATAATAAAATGTAGGATTTTATATTCAATATATGTATAAATAAGAATTATTATACATCTAATATCTTAACAGTAAATATCTCAAAATCGATATGGTATCAGTGACGTAGACAGTTAGATTGCTAGAGTCATTCAATTAGTATATTATAATCGTAAATTATTTTCATACAGTTCACTGCATTGTTCTAAAAAAAAATCAACTCTTACAAAATGTTTAGTTAGGGAATTGAATTTTAAATTGTACTGGCTTCTTTAAAAAACATATATGTATAAATACATAGTTATTTTTTTAAATAAAATATTTTTTTATTTCGACATAATTATGTATGTGTAGATAGTATCTGATAGAAAGCTTTAATTACTTATCAATATCGTAGTGCTTGTTGAGTTCTTTGTGTAAACTTGTAAAGAAATCAAAAACATAAATATTTTACTATTTTTAATATATTTTATACATAATCATATAACAAATATTTTTGGCATACTGAGGTATAAAACTATTCATGATTTGTACAATAGATATCTTTAAAACCACTTAACAACTTTGAAAGTTTCAACGTGTTAACAAAATATCACATTTATTTGTACAAAAATAACAAATCTCTTCTAAACAAACTAGTTTCATTCAAAATTCTTCAAAAAATCGCTTGTTTTGTCGGAGGTATTCATTTTGCTTCCTTTGAGTACGAGTCGAATTTCCTTGAAAAATATTATCGAACCCTTATCGTTTCTAAAGTGAAAAACTGAAAAATTAAAAAAAAATATTTCCTGCGAAATTAATAGAACTTTCTCCTCTACACCTGCTCCTTCGTATTTCGATATTTATATACCCCAATCTAAAAATTAGATTATAAACATATAAAGATAATAAATAATAACAACTAGTATGACGCAATTGATTTCATCGATTCGATAGTTTTCGAACAAAATAATACAGACTAACATATGACATATAAGAATAAATATGGTTTTCTTTACATACATATAACTGCAATTATTTGAACGTTTTATTACTATTATATCTCTAACTTGACTTGTACATATAAACTACAATACAATACGTAGAAAAAATCCTGTTAAATACATATAATAAAAGATTTGTTATATTATTATATATATATATATATATATATATATATATATATATATATAACATAACAAATTTTTGCAAATCTATCACCGATGCTATCGAAAAAATATCTCAAATATGGAACTATTGATATTGTGCAATGATGCTTGAAAGTGGGAAAGCGAATAACACAAAAGTAAATGAATGGTAAAATAAAACACAAACTAGTGAAAGTGACCTTTTCTAATCGATGCCTTTTTTGTTATAGATTAAATATAGGTTCCTGCTATTGTTAATACATTATTATATTTCCTAATTGTCGCT
Organism: Brenthis ino; assembly: GCA_921882275.1. Taxonomy (NCBI): domain Eukaryota; kingdom Metazoa; phylum Arthropoda; class Insecta; order Lepidoptera; family Nymphalidae; genus Brenthis; species Brenthis ino. The sequence goes on along the minus strand of OV170222.1, from coordinate 28,148,917 downwards.
CGCGACTTCACTCGCGTAGTTGGTGCGGCAATATGTAGGCTATGGGTTAACATCTATACATACGAGTATAATCAAATTTTAAATAAGTCGTATCTGTACATTAAATATTTTTTTGAAAAATCTTATTGAAATAAACATTATTATCGATACAGAGGTGGAATCTATAGTCTTCAGAATCTTTGTCTGTCTGTGACCACATCAGGAGAAAACCACTGGACAGATTTTGATGAAATTTGGATGATGATAGTTGGTTATCCGGGTCAACTTTTTAGTGCGGGAAAATATCTCTGAGAAATTTATACTAAACGTTAAAACGTATTACGTATTATGAGATAAGCGATCCCTATTAATACGGGGAAGATTTTCGTTGGGTTTTAATGGATAGTACTGGCTTTTCTCTCCAATGTTACCTGTATAATGTATAATAAATACGCACGTGGTCTGCGTAAATGCAATGCCCAACGTAAAAAAGAGCGATCTCTCTTCTATCAAATTTTACTTTAACCCGTTAAAGCCTTATCAAAGGATAAATAAACACACTCGATCATTGATTAACTTTCAGATTTATTATATTAGTGGGGTATGTTACCGGTAATGTGCGTAATATCGACATTCTATGGAAGACCGTATACAGTATGTTTAATAAGGCTGGGAATATAAGCTTTGAAATAGGTAATTTCATGTTTGACATAACAAGTATAGTGCTAATAATTAATTGAATGATTAATTAATAACGAATATAGAACGAGTTTTTCAAGTCGAGTTTTAACTTTTGTACTACCTTAGTAATAAATTATACTAATACTTTCATTATTCAATAAAAAATAATATAATCAAAATATGTTTTTTAATATTAAATCTAATTCGTAGAGATGAACAACTATAAAAATAAGTGTACAAAAAAATTGTCTTGACATTTTTATTTTTTTATAAACATTGCCTGTAACATACAAAGTTCCATCCATGATAGGCTATTTATTTTAATTAAAAATTAAGTGTTATCTCATTTCATTTTATATATGTCGCGAATATCGCGATAAAATCTAATCTTAACCAGATCGAAACATACAAATTTATTATCTAAACCTTTATTTCAAACTAGAATAGAACCCGCGATCTCTGACTTCGAAAAAAATATTAAACCGGATTTTTGCATACAATATGTATGTATTTTAATTAAATATTTTTATTAATTATACAAAAATAAATTATTAATATATTTACGTAATTCTTTATTTAAAATTATTAATTAAAAAAAAAATACTTTGACGCTTTCAATTGGTTAATTTGGCTTCCAGTAAAATGGAGTGATACAGTCAATGGCACTCTAATGATCGATGTCAAGGAATAAAACTACTAACAATTATCGATAAATCATAAATAATATAATTTAATTATTTTTTAATTAACCATCTAATATAAAAAAAAATATTTATTTTATTGGTTAAAAAATTATTTATAAGTATGTAGTTTTATTCATGAGTATCACTATTCAAAACTACAAAGTAACTACGACGAGCTAAATAACTAAAAACAAATAAAAAAAGTAAGAATAATATATTATTGTATATATAATTGTATATATAAAATATATAGTTCAGTGATAACATCCAAACATACTGACATTCTACATATATGTAGACTCACTGTGCTCTTGTTAGTGGAAAACACGTGATTTGAATGTCTACGACGCGAGGAATGAACAAAAACCTTTTTTTAACGAACTCGAAAAATATAAACTAAACTAGATATTGGCTTTTCAAAACAACAGTAATAAAGGAAGGAATGGAAATATTTTTATTAAACATAACTTTTTCAAAGCAAACTCGATTGGAAATGATTTATATTTACAAGATTAGGGCGTATAGGGCAACTACATGGGCTCAAATCTGAAGATTTTACCAGCTAAAGAGGAGTGCACTTTTTAAATGCTTGTAGAGTTTTAAATTGTACAAAAATTCCATGTAAATTAAAACCTCAAAGAAAATATAACGTAGTTAGTTATAAATGAATACCAATAATAAAAATTATAAATAAGTTATTTTTAACTTTTTAAGAGAAAAACAATATCTTCAAAATCACTTAAAAGTATCCACCCTAAAGGGCAGATTAATTTAGTTTTTGAAATTTGAATAAAACCATACTATTATTTATATGTAACTTATTAATTAAAAAAAATAACAAAGAAAAACAGCAGAATTAAGAACCTCCCTATTATTGAAGTCGGTCAAAAAACACAGTATTTCTCACTAAATGAAATAATAAGATTACGATATAAGCATATATACATATTATGTATATATACAAGTATATCGAATACACGACTGCTAGCCGGGGTGGTAGATATGTAATATGCGTGTACGTACATAAATATATAAAAATTGAGCAAATCCTTCTATTTATCAAGTCGGTGAAAAATCAGTGTTTCCCACTAACAATATAATAATATAAACAATAAACAAACAAACACGCTACGCGGGGTTGTATGTGTATGTGCGAGTACGTACTTGCTGGTTGGGCCCGCAGCAGGTCGCGTTGTGGCACAGGTCGTTGGGCGGGCAGTGCAGCGCGCACGGCGCCTCCGCCGCGCCGCCGCTTATTATCTACACATTGTTTATTATTTTAAACTAGCCACTTTTTAGTGGCCTAAGTTGAACCATATAATAACAGCTATCCGCCAGTGAAAGTCCCGTCCAAATTGGGCCAGCCGTTTTGGAGATTAGTCGGAACAAACAGAGAGACAGACAAACATTTTAAAAATATATTTTTTTATAAGTACCGTATATAGTTTCATATGCATTTAGTAAAAAGCTGTTATTTTGACATTACAAACAGACATTTCAATTTTATTTATTTATATTTTACAGTGAAGGATCGAAGCAAGCGTGTAGCAGTTGTAGCTCAGAGCCCAAAGGTAACACGTTCGCTCGGAAAACCAAATCTATTGGAGCTCCAATCCCAGTTCTCTGATAATCTTATGTGAGAAACATTCTTTCTACCTCTGACATTCTCATGTTATGATTTTTAACATGATTACCATTGGAATGGAATTAGGCTCAGTTTGTAGTGACCCTACTTCCTGTGCCAGCGGTTGCGGGTTTAAGTTCCGCTGGGGGCATTCATTAGTGTGATGAGCACGAATGTTTGTACTCCAGTCACGGGTGTTTATATTTATAATAAGTATGTATTTAAAGCTATATATGGAACTAGATGGTGCTGTGTTAATTTCCCTAACATATTTATATCTACATGCCTGATAGAGCCCATCAAGTTTACGAAAAGCGTGAAGTCCGTGAACCTGCACTATTCCACAATAAAAAGCTAAGTAACCATTTTCTATTAAATAAAGAAAACAAAATATAAAAATTATTAAATTGGAAATATTAAGTTGCATAAAAAAAAACTCGAATACACACCTCATTGCCATCTAATGGCAGTTCAACAAATTCGGGCTGTATCGTCGTCGAGTGAATGCCCTCGTTGTGGAAGAACTCCTTCACCTTTTCTGCTATTTTCATGTATTCTGATAAATTCCTACATCTAGAAAAAGTAATCAATTTTTAAATAAACTATATTAATTATTCTTAACATATCTTTTATATCTTAGATTAATGAGTAATCTAAGTTTTATATCTAATATATTTAAACGAGCAATTCTTGTATATATTTATATTCTTAAAACACCGCCAACTTCTCAACTCCGGGCTGTTACTGAGACTTACTATACAGAAAGACTCGATACCTTGCCCCGACCCGGGACTCGAACCCAGGACCTCCGGGTGTGCAGCCGTACATGCTAGCCACTACACCACCGAGGCAGTTAAAGTTATTAAATAATGTTAATACGACACGACGATGACGACCAAACACACGATTATTTATATAAAACAAAGACATGATTCATGTTTGGAACGTGCAAGCGCGAGTTGTACTCATCTCGCCGAACAATGTACGCCTATGCATTCACTGCCAACGTTATCGAGGAATCGCGATAAAAACCCGACGTGATAAGAAACCCCTTAATATCTTATTTTCTTTAAGTTTCAAATGGCATTGCGTAAAACTATAGTTGCTAAGTTATTATGTGATACAATCATTGATAAAAAAATATATTTTAAAGACCTACCGACTTTGTTCTTAGGTTTTGTTTTTTATCTGGAGAATGACTAGTGGAAATCTATATAATGTGTAATAAATTATTATGTAATAGATGTCATATAAATGAAATTATAGATAATTATTTAATTTATTGTAATAAGAAAAGCTTATTTTTAAATCAGCGCTATCGCTACGTGTTCACTCAAAGGATTATATACTTTCTTGCACAAAACATAATAAAAATGTTAAATTCGGTGTAGAACTAAAATAGAACAAATGTAGTTCTAAATACTAACATCTGTGCAATAGTAAGATGCAATATATAGGTATTTTAATGAAGCTGATTTTAATTGCTTATTTCGAATTAATATATTATTAAATATTACCAATTAATTCAAAAATATCATTTTCAATTAAATTCAGTCCAGAAAATTACTTGTACCTGAATTTATTGCCTGAAATTATTGCAACAGTATCTTTTTAACACCTCCAGGTAAATTCCTAAGAAATTAATTAAATTTCTAAGAAACCTATTGTTAACTGTAACGCCGGCGTGTCCGCGGTCGTGGAGGGATTATATGACAATTAACAGATTAAAAATGTTATTATAGATTTTTTTTAATTACAGATTCAAAAATTCGACCAGTTCACTGACATTAAGTCAGGGACAAAGGCTGCTGGAAGTATGCCAATAAGAAGAATTGGTCCAGAAATGTTTTGAAAACATATAAATCCGTTCATCGCGCTTACATATATTAGTCACTGCAATTTTATATCTTGCATATCTGTATATTTAGTTAAAACGTATAAATCGAAGGAAGTTCAAGATTTCTATAACGATAACATCATAAACGAATTGATAGTTTTGGGACTTATTACATTTCATTTGATCTATTATTTGTATTAATTTAATTCATATGAAGGGACGCTTACTAAAACGAACTGCTATCGGTCATTACTATATATGTATATATTAAATATTTTTTCTAAATGCGTACAGTGATAATTTTATTCGAAGCAAATCATTGTTTTTTAATTCTGCTTATCGGGCTTTATCAAATATGTAAAATATTTTCACTGTCAAATTATTCTTTATGAACATGTTTATCTATACTAATATAATAAAGAGGTACACAATGTTTGTATGTAGGAGGTAATTCTGGAATTACTGAACGGATTCGAAAAATTTCTTATACTAATAGAAAGCTACACTATCCCTAACGGATATAGACAATATTTTATTTTAATTTAAAAAAGTTTTCAGTTTCAAATCATAATATTTGCAAATTAAGTCAGAGTAAAATGCGCTAAATAGCCGCTTTACCGGCCGGCGCTAGCCAAATTATAGCCTGGATATGAAAACAATGTTTATAATAGGAACGAACCCGGGCGAAGCGAGGGTGAGTCGCTTGTATTAATAATAAGATATAAGCTATGTCGCACCTCTACGAGCGGAGCAATTCCACATGAATAAACTAAGCGGGCAATCCAAGTTGTCTAATAAAATTCGTATGTATGTAATATGTATTTAAAATGAATTTCTTTTAACATAATATATTTATACCTCAGAATATCCAAATATTTTCGACTGAGAACGCTCATTTGGAAAAAGATAACTTATTTAAGACCCTCATGGCATGGCTTGAGACGTGAAAGAAAATATGTATTATGTTAAAGTGATATAGTATAATAATATATTTTCGTTCCAAAAATCTTTGTATTCCACAATCCTGACAGTTTACAGAGAAGACAGTTTTGTCAAGAAAAAGTTTACCCTTTTTTTTGTTTGATAATAAATGATGTCCTACAATTTTGTATTAAAGGAAATCTTTTGTTTCATATGCGCCAATTTTTTACATACTACACGATCGACTTAATGATCCCGTCACTTTGTATTTCAATTCTTGCACATCACAGGTGTCGGTTTTTAAAAGTAAACCCTAATAGTATACAAAATATTCCAAATTTATGTTGTGAAAATGTATAACACGAAATAGAGCTTTATATTTGATAGCATTGAAAAGATCAGGCAGAGACAGAAGATGGAAAAGCTTAAGGGTCGATCTTATACCACTTCCCTTTTCATCGCGACCGATGGATGGTCATGGGTTAAAATTTCGATTATTTTTTTTTTCTACAAAAAACCTGCTGTCATAACTTAATTTAAAGTTATACTAATATAAGGGACTAAAGCAACATTTTATGTTATGTCGTAGTTGAGTGCGTAAGCGATCCTGCGACGCCCCATTAAGACGGGGGAAGGTTTTAGTGGGTAGTACTGGCTTTTCGAGCCGGTGAGTCCCACATAACAACCAGTATGTCTACAGGTGGTTTGCGTAACTGCATTTCCCAACATTAAAAAAAAGGTGAATTAAGGTATTGATATATTGCGATATTATAATCGCAAGAAAAGAGAGGGTGGGTCGCTAGTGCAGTGGTTTTGTTACATTGTTGGTAATTGACGTCATCCTCTTTCACTGACACAACGTTAAGCCGTACATCATTATTTTTATACCTCAGTGCATTTTATCAGAACAAATTCGAAGAAGCTGAATTGGTTGCATTCATCACTGGATGTATAATAAAAGTAAATCATTATTCTATTATAAACCTTACTGTAACGTGATAAAGTTTCTTATAGATTAATACGACAATGTTATATACACCTTACATATAAATTAAGGGGTCAATTTATTGCGTTGACGAAAACCGGAACTAAAATGATATTGTCTGAGATTAGCGATAAATGAAAATGGTCCAGAGATGAAGCTGTTCATTTTATATGATATCAGATTTTGAAACATTTCTGTGCGAGTGTTCCATAAGTCATATTTTGAATTTTGAATCTTATAATTTTACAAACAATACATAACTTAAAAAAATTTAGAGCAATAAGCTATTAATTTTCAAGACCTAATAGTTAACTAAAAACTATAGTTGGTCTAAAATTTTGCAATCACATCTTGTTCTCCAGTTTCTTTATCATTTACAGTAGATTTTCATGGTTTTTATCTGAACTTTCTACTAAATAATAATCTTTAATTTTCATAGAGAAAAAAATTAGTGGACATTTCGTCAAAGCGAGACTACTCAAAATTCACTTTGGTAGCGATCATTCTTAAAAATGATTTAGAGATCTCAACTATTAAATAAATATGTAATATAATAAAATGGTCATACCTGATGTGTGCACTCGCTATTATCCTGTCACCAGCTAACTGCCACACATGGAACTCATGAACAGCGAGCACGCCGTCCACCTTCTCCAAGAGACGCCTTTGAATTACATCCACCTAATAAAACAACGTATATAAATAAAAATATAGCGCTGTCAATTCGTAATCGCATCACTTAAGAACCACTGGAACGATTTGCCTATTTTAAAAAACGCCAGAAAAATTGGGAAATTCGGGAAAAAGTGAAAGTGCTATTTTAATAGGATTTTGTATAAATTTAAAGAACACAAAACAAATTTATTAAAATTTAGGCAGGACAAAGTCTATCGGATCATTTTAAATAAAACTTATCTTTTCGGATATTTTCGCGGATTTATGTTGATTTTTGGTTCTAGTATTAAATAGGACATACCTAGTTTTATTCATCATCTATACATATAATAAAATTGTAACTAAGCCGAATCTGTACATTAAATATTTTTTGGAAAATCTAATTGAAATAGACATTATTATCGATACAGAGTCCGAATCTATAGTTTTTAAAAATTTTGTCTGTCTGTTACCGCATCACGAAAAAACCATTGGACAGATTTTGATGAAATTTGGTATGATGATAGCTGGTCAACCGTTTCAACATATAGGATACTTTTTACCAATTTGGTATGATGATAGCTGGTCAACCGGGTCAACATATAGTATACTTTTTACCACGGGAAAATGTCTCATTTCTGAGAAAACTAAACGCGGGCGGAGCCGCGGGTAGTGCTAGTGATACTATAATATTACAAAGGCGAAAGTTAGTGAATGACTGTTTGTTAATTCTTCACGCAGTAACGGTTCAACAGATTTGAATGAAATTTGAAATGGATATAGGCTACTATAGCACGCGAGGGGAGCTCGGACGAAAATAGCATTTAAGTAATTCAACAAAAAAGTGAGAGGTTGCATTAAATATAATAATCCTACCAATATTATAAACGCGAAGGTTTGTGAGGAGGGATGGATGGATGTTTGATACTTCACTTACTTTGTTACTACTTTGACGCAAAAAAATGTTCTTAATTAAAAATCTTCACTAAAAAATAATCATAAAAATAAACGATTTAAATGAATAAGACGAAAAAATAAAAAATCGGTTCCATATTATGATAAGTTATATCTAATGATATGTGGCTAGAATGCATTAATAGACATACATATATTACCGTAAATGTGTCAAACTTAGCACTTACACGTTCCGTACTTATATATTTGATGTATTATACATTGTTACTTGTTATCAAATAGCAAATACGCGATATCCTAGCAAACATCTGTTTGGGACGCTAAATGTCGACCGTGTTTGTATTAGCTGCCGTGTAACTTACGAGTATCTGTGTCGCAGGCATACCTATCCTACGATTCGTCTTCGTCTGTTTGTAAAATACCGTAGGCAAATTGAAAAATCGGATTGTAAAATAGCACATTTTGAGTAAAAAGGTTTCTTGGTTCAAGAAAAAAAGCCCAACGAAACTGGCATGTCTTATCCTTATCGGATCTGTCACCATAACTGAGTTTACAATATGGCAATGTCGAAATGGATAAAGCTGAGCTGTCTTGTACTAATATAGCTGATGATTTTGCAAAATAGTTCAACCTATTTATTTTTATTTTCTTAATCATGTTTTTGTTTTCGGCAAAATTAATTAAATGAAGAAGTATTTTTAACCCCCGACGCAAAAAGAGGGGTGTAATAGGTGTATAAGTTTGACGTCGATGTTGTCTGTCTGTGTGTGTATGTGTCTGTCTGTGGCATCGTAGCTCTCAAACAGATGGACCGATTTCGATGCGTTTTTTTTTCATTTGAAAGCCAGTTTCCTTGCGTTGGTTCTTATCTATATTTGGTTAATATCGGTCCAGCAGTGTAAGAGTATCAGCTCTTTTCCAAAATGATGTAAGGCATTTTGGCGTATGATTACTTGATTAAGTGCTTCACGTGTGCCAGTGTAATCGTTAAATGACAATTAATTTGCGTAGGGGGTTTTTTAAATTTTTAATATATAATCAATCACTCAATAGATTATTATAAACTTAAATAATACATTTTGCCTTAGACATTTTACAAATGCACGAGCACTGTTTGTATAATAGAGAATTATACTATATGCCCGCGACATCGATATAAAGTTTAAACATCGTAAACTATTGTCATACAGACGACGAACGAATACCTACCTACGTAGAATACGGCTACGGGATGTATTTTCTAGACACGATGTCATTGTATAGCATAGTAACCCCTAACACATATTATGAAAAAAATTAAATGTGTTTGTTCGTTTCTCATTATTTAACGCAGCAAGGGACGTGATTTTTATGCATTATCAATTATCATATTATGAAATATTATTTAATATTAAAACAAATATTTCCTTTTGGTTCCAATTGCCGTAAGCTTGACTAAGATGCAAGATCCGTATTTAAGCTTGTTTCTATCATTATAGAGTCTCCACCCTAAAATAACAGAAGCGAGATTTTCGAATGGGAATCATTTTGACAACTCACTGATACGGTGAAGGAAAATATTGTGAAACCTTAATTGTGAAGACTCATGAAATTCTACCAACTCGCATTTAGTAAGCGTAGTGAATTATAGCTAGATAGAGATCCCTATCTTAATTAGGCGAGGCCGTAGGATATTAAAAAAATTGAAAAATCGGACTATTATAAATGCGAATGTTTGTATGCCTGTTACTCTTTTATAATAGCTAAGCGGATATACGGATTTGGATAAAATTTACTAAATATATAAAACTACTAGCACTGCCCGCGGCTCCACCCGCGTTCAAATGACCAAAAACCAAATTCTTAGGTTTTACATATTAGTATACTCTTACATTGCAGTTTTTGTATTTCTTCTCAGAAATGAGATATTTTCCCGCGGTAAAAAGAATCCTATATGTTGACCCGGATAACCAGCTATCATCATACAAAATTTCATCAAAATCTGTCCAGTGGTTTTCTCGTGATGCGGTAACAGACAGACAGACTATAGACTGTATCGATAATAATGTCTATTTCAATAAGATTTTCCAAAAAATATTTAATGTCCAGATTTGACTCAGTTAGAATTTTATTATATGTATAGATGACTTACATAAGTAGTTAGTTATTTAAAATGTTTGTATGATATATACCTATAATAATTCTCATATGTAGATCCGTTTCGATTTCATTATTCAACACTACGTAAATAGCTTACGGCGTTCTCTTTGACCTATGCATTGTGCCATTTTCATTAACTTTACCGCTTGGTAAAGTTCATGAAAATGTCATAGTAAAATTTCGAACAACGACAATAGATTTTCACTTAAAACATACTGTTAATAAAGCTTGTCATTGTGACTTTGATATTCTGTATTTTAAATATCGGGGTGAAGCAAATGTGGTATCACAAAATAAAATATTACGACATTGTGAACAATTAAATTATGTTTATCATGAATAAACGACCAACGATATAAGACCAAATTAAATTTAGAGGCCGTCAAACTTGAATTATATAGAAATTTAATAAGCAAGGAAATTGTACGAGTATATACCTATGTATTTGTATAGCCTTAATATTTAAAATTTTAACTAGAATTTATATTTAAAATCTACGCATATGACCTCATTAACCTATCGTTTTACGTAACATAAATGAAATTACAAATATACATAATTATATATACAAAACAAATGTACACTTAATACTGTACAAGTCGTGGCCGAGTGGAATGCGTGCAATGCCGATACTTTGGGCGAAAAACATTGATAATCTATATACAGATAAATAAAATTGAGGTGTCTGTTTGTTATGTCAAAATAACAGCTTTTTACTAAATGCATATGGAGTTATATACGGTATTTATAAGAAAAACACAATTTTTGACATTTTGTGTCTGTCTGTCTGTTTGTTCCAGCTAATCTCCGAAACGGCTGGGCCAATTTTGACGGGACTATCACTGGCAGATAGTTGATGTAGAAAAGAGTAACTTCGGCTACTTTTATTTCAGTAAAAGAATTAGGGTTCCACTCAAAAAAATAAAATGTAGAGACGAATCCGAGCGAATCGAGGGCGAGTCGCTAGTCAAAATATATAATTTATCCAATTGTCATGACACCTTATGGTTCCTACGCGGAAATCACGATCGGTAACAAAACCGCAAATAATTGAGTCTTTACAGTTATTGTATGTAAGTATTGATAACAAACATTATTTACAATATCATAATACAACGTGTTTTATTGAATTCAAAGGAACAACATTGATACAGAAATTCAATTTGCGGTTTAATAAAAGTCTGCATAAAAACTTGATAACAACAAAAAAGGTAAAATAGTACCAAGAAATATTTATATAGGTACCTATTTCCTAGTTATTTCCCACAGCTGCCCTTTTTTAAAGATCTTTGCGCCATACTATTCTAACAATATTATATTATAATTATTAAAAAAAAAAATCTGTGCCTGACTTTAAATATAAATTTCATAGAAATTTTTAATACACTCCAAATTCGCAGTATAATCCAATATCAAAAACGACACAGAAATTGGTTTATAAATGCACAAACGTGCAGACATTGCAGTTAAACATTACATATATTTTATAACATAATAATGAATGAATAAAATTAAACTTACCTGTATATGAGTAGGTACGGTCTGCAGTAAAATTAGCGCGGATTCCCTCAACAAAGGCCACACTGAGGCAAGTATGAGAATAACCAACACTATACTCAGGGCTGGGTCGATGTAGTACCTGTACTCCCAATTCGTCTGCCATACGACTATAGCTGAACTTACTACGATAAGGGAACCTAGAACAATAATTTACTATATATACATAAAATGAAATGGTATGTAAGTACATAGTATATTGATTATTCTCATTAATAATTTTCGGCCACGGCGAGTAATGTTACTGAGATATATAAAGCAAACACAATGTACATTCTATACTTTATACAGTGTAAACTCTTTATAACGTTATCCTTTATAACGATAAACTCCCTATAACGTTGGAGTGAGCCCAAGTTGGTTGGTTTGCGTTAAAACTCACTTATTGAAACACTCTTTATAGCGATACACCATTCTCTATTGCGAAGAAATGTGTTCATATTTTTAGACAGTAAATATTTATTATCGGTATTATTGTTTATGTTATGTTATCAGGTAACAAAAGACTTTGAAGCTCCGAAACATCCGAGGTCGGTCTAGCTTTTGTTATCCTTAATTGCCTTGTACACGTGCAGTATGACGCAAGACATACATACAATTAAAAATTCTTGTAATAAAAATTCTTGTTAATTTGGTTTTTTTTTGTTCACTCCATATAACGATAACTCTCTATAACGACAAATAATGCTCAGTCCCTTGAATTTCGTTATAAAGAGTTTACACTGTATTTTCAAAGTTTGATTGGACGATAGTTATTAAGCAAAATCGGTGAGAGGTCAAGAGCAGGACCTACAGTTTTACGTGCTCTTTCAGGTAAGAGGTATATAACTCAACTTCTGAATTATGGGCTGTTACTTAGAATTTCTTAACAGAATAACTTAATACCAATACTTGACCCAATCTAGGATTCAAACCCTGGATTTCCGGTTCCTATAGGCGTAGCTACATCCTAGCCACCAGTCCTACGAGACATCCAACTAATATTGTAAATGTGAACATATTTTTTTTTAAACTACTAATAATTCGTACATGGCGAAGAAAAACAAATATTTTTATTACTATCTACAGGATATGGAGAATAGGCAAATGGGAACTCTTCCTGTTCATACCAGCGGCGACGAAAAAAATATTTTTTGTCTTAGAAAGAAACCTCAAAGACAGGAAAAGTTTTTACAGAAAAACTTTTCCTTCTTCATTACAACAAAAGGAGCATTAAATACTTTAATATGTAGTACTTTTCAAATATTGCTAACACTACTATTATATACGTATAGGAGTATCGTGATTTAATTTATTTCACTAATATTATAAATGTAAAAGTTTAGATGTTTGGATGTTTGTTACTCAATCACGACAGAACGGATCTGGCTGAAATCTGGCACAGAGATAGATTATAGTGTGGAATAGCACATAGACTATACTTTTTATCCCATAAAAATTATGGTTAATGGAAAAATAAATTAAAATAATTGGAATAGATTTATTTTTGTTTTTTAGTTTTTAATAAAACAAAATAATGACTTTATTACGAAGCAGGCAAGCAATTCGTTCACTAAATAGTCAATTTTACATATACAATAGTATATAACTATGTAGTCATGAAATATGATTTTAAATAATAATTTACGTATCTACTAATTCTATTAATAAACACCTTAAATTATCGATACAATAATTATTATCGAACAGCTAAAGTTCCAGCTATATATATACCTATGTATAAGATCCATTGTTTGAACTAGTCGTCTGCAAGGTGTACAACTAACGTACCTAACAACCCGCAAAGGCTAAACATTTCAAATAACTTTCAAGTAATAGCGATTTATTACCTTGAGTAATTGCATTACGATTTATTTATTACCTTTTGACGGTACGTTGTCAAAGGGGGTATAATTTAGAAAATGACAGCAGAGAAACATCTTGAGATCTTATCTGTAAAATCTTATATTTATCCATTTAATCGATTTTCCTTTGCGCATACATAGAATATTCCACTTTTACTTAATCATAATATTTTTTCATAAAAAATGTGAGATGATAATAGAATTTTAATAAATTGTTTTAGACTTGTTTGTCTTGTGTTCAATCATGTGCCATACAAAACGAAAGTCATTTTTATTCCATCGAACTAATATAATGAATACAAAATATATTGAGTGAGTGTGTTTTTTATTATTATTAACTAGCGGCTCACCCTGGCTTCGCTCGGGTTCACCTCTAGGAAAACAAAAACTAACCTATCCTACGAGAACCGTACCTTTTCCGGGATAAAAAGTAGCGTATGTGTTATTCCAGGCTATAATCTCTCTCTGTGCCAAATTTCATCCAGATCCGTTCAGCCGTTCTGGTGTGAAAGAGTTACACCCATCCGTACACACAAACTTTCACATTTATAATATTAATATGAAATCTATACATATAATAAAATTGTAACTAAGCCGAATCTGTACATTAAATATTTTTTGGGAAATCTTACTGAAACAGACATTATTATCGATAGGCCGAATCTATAGTTTTCAGAATTTTTGTCAGTCTGTCTGTCTGTTACCGCGTCAGGCAAAAACCACTGAAGGCATTTTGATGAAATTTGGTATGATGATAGCTGGTTATACGGGTCAACATACAGGATACTTTTTACTGCGGAAAAATATTTCATTTCTGAGAAATCTATACTAAACCTTAAAACGTAAATAAGGACGAACCCAAGCGGAGCGAGGGTGAGTCGCTAGTATAATATAATAATACGGATTATTCACGCTGAAACAATTCAACGGATGTGAGTAAAATTCTGAATAGATATTGCTTATATCCTGTATTAATAAAACCAAGGCTACTTTTTATCTTCGTACAATGTGAACGGAGACAAGGGTGAAAACAAGTTAAGTCATAGACTAAAAAAATAGCCGCAAAGTCATAGACAGTGTAGTTCTATACAAATCTATTGGTATTATCCAACCTTGAGTGATATCAATATAATCCAGAAAAGTGTTTTGGCAGTCTCATTATGCAATAAATTTTATTAGGGGCGATTAATGATAAGAATCCTACTAAGTTCGGTTAATGTAAGTAAAAATCAACAATCAATGTACACGGCACAAACGAAATTGATGATAAGATTTCGTGAAAAGGAGTACAAGGTCACTAAGCGGTTCGCACTTTTGTTATTTACTACAAAATAATGTCAATGGCGACTGACAGTTATCGAAATGAGTCGACATGCTTATAAGCTACCTTTTGACTACACACTTAGAAATACATAAGCAAGGTTAGATAGAGTATTGAAGCCTTTATAATAACTTTTGAGACGTCAAGAACCTAAGTCTCTCCCGTGACCATGTTTGGTGTTCCTAAAGCGTTCGAAACATCGAAAACAAAAACTCAAAATAAAAACGACAAAATCCGAAAAGTTTCATTAAAATGTTAAATATTTGCGTAAATCAAAGTCCGAAGAAAGTAATTATTATATAATGTATACTAATATTATAAAGACGTCAAGTTTGTGAATTGTGAGTTTGTGACGTTGTAGAGGGTAATCTCTGGATTTACTGAACCGATTTAGACGAAATTTGGTAAGAAGATGGTTTGAGACCCTGCGAAGGACATAGGATACTTTTTATCCCAGAAATCATCCCTTAAGGGTGTGAAAATGGGGATGAAAGCTTGTATGGGGAATCAACCTACGGACGAACCCGAGCGAAGCGAGGGTGAGTCGCTAGTATGTGATATAGTACAAAAAAAAACTAAGAAAATAAATTAAAAACCGACTTATTACCATTAAAAAGTCTGAAATAACTGAACGGGGGTTTTTATTTATTATTATAGATACTTACATGTAATCGGAATATTTTCGAAGTCGGACAATGTTTTAAGATTTGAATATCTAATAGGTAAATAATAAATATAAACATTAATAATTGTAGTTAGTAATTAATTTATACATATCGAAATTAATTTTCTTTGCTTTGCATAGGCAGACCTAAAAAAAACATAAAACCTCCTCCTTTTTAGAAGTCGGTTAAAAATAATTTATCATATTATTATCGGTAATTATAACGCATATTCATCAAATTTTATTAGCAATTTCTAAACGAACATAGCAAAAACATTAAATGACCTTCATACAGATTCATGAACTTAAACTTGAAGCGCACAAACGTAGAGCGAAAATCGAAAAACAAGTACGTTTAATGACCTCAGAATTAGTCACGAATACCTCATACCTCTACTCCACTAGAACCTTATTAAGAAGGCATTTCACGACTACTACACTTCCTATCTATACTAATATTATAAAGAGGTAAAGTTTGTGAGTTTGTGATGTTGATGAACCGATTTAGATGAAATGTCGTAAGATAGTTTGAGACCCTGGGAAGGACATAGGGTAGCTTTTATCCCGGAAATCATACCTTAAGGGGGTGAAAAAGGGGATGAAAGTTTGTATTAGGATTGATTTCTAGGGACGAACACGAGCGAAGCGAAAGTGAGTCGCTAATACAATATAATTGTATATTATCCCACGAACTTACAAAAAAGTAATGAATTAATTATACCAAGACATACATAATAATATCTATATACATATTTATATATAACTTAATATGAAAAAAAATATTACGAAAAAATCTTTTTCCTCCTTAACATTGTTCATTTCTAGGTAATAGTTGGTACATTCTTTATAATTAAATGTAAGTTTTTTTTGCTTTGAAAGCAATTAAACCTCTTCTACTAACTTCAGATGATAACTTTTTCAATTTGGTTACTAATGGATTAGGAAGTGAATCGCGAAACTAATTGGTTCTGAGCACATGACATTGAATGTTTAAAAAGCATCCTTCAACAGAGAACAATCAAATGGAAAATAACGAGATTCCTCTCATTGTTTAGCATTTATAAATGACTAGCGATTCACCCTTGCCCCGCTCGGGTTCGTCCCTAGTTACGTTTTAATGTTTAGTATAGATTTCTCAGACATGAGATATTTTCCCGCAATAAGAAGTATCCTGTATGTTGACCCGGATAACCAGCTATCATCATACCAGCTATCATCATACCAAATTTCATCAAAATCTGTCCAGTGGTTTCCTCGTGATGTTTCCAGACAGATAGACAAACATTCTAAAAAATATAGATTCGGCCTCTGTACCGATAATAATGACAATAACATTTTCCAAAAAATATTTAATGTACAGATTTGACTTTTCAATAGTGCGCAAAAAAGTATAGACCTAATAATATAAAAAAATATAAATGGTTTTAGCATTTCTATTATGTAGAACGTACATATTATGTATGTTTATTATTTTTCTAATAAGTACTTAGTTATATGCATACCGTTTTGATATATTTTAATTTTTTCTTTGTACCACAACTACGATAATTGTAATTATTAACATATTATAAACAAAATCACATAACTACATTATTATCAGAGCACTTAATTATAAAATAACCAAATTTATTAAATTCTATCTAAACATGTTACACATAAAACCAACACGTGTTAAGTACTTCTTCACGCAATAACGGCTCAACGGTTCTCTGAATGAATTTTTTTTTAATAATAATAACTTTATTCATAAATAAGGAAATTGAACATAGAACATAGTAATTTTTACAGTAAAGGCTTGTACAAATCAATTTCATACGGTTGGGTGAAGTACTGTACTCCTTGCTAGGTTATAAAAATAATCTGTATTAAGGAGTAACAGTCCCGTTCCCCTTTGGATATTTACCAGTATATTTATGTACCGTACAATATGTTTTCATTTATACTATCAACTAATAACAATACTAGGTTATATTTAGATTAATTTTAACCAACGCACCACACCCAAATCTATGGGCACAAATCAGTTTAGTTAAAATGCAAACTTACCTAAAGCATCAGAAAGTACATGAAGGAAAACCCCCTTCATATTCATGTGTCCAGGGTCACTAGTGGGTCTTGGCACTTGGTTGGGTCTATTGTCCATCCTGGGTGGGACCATCTCATCTGTTTCCTCAGTATCTGTGGTCGCGTGTCCAAGGGCCATGTCTGCATTGCTATTTACTAACTCGGTCAAGTGACGCACGTTAGCCGGTGGAGGAACGCCGCCGTGTGTGTGGCCGTGACTGCTACCGTGTTCTGTGTGCAATTTGTTTTTTAATGTACATAAGTAATGGAATTTTTATGGGTTTATGTTTTAGATCGATTTTAAAAAAGGATATACTCAATTGGGATACGATGTCTTTTTTTTACTGAATAAATTATACGTGAAGCCAGTTCATGTATAAATTAAAAAATAAAAACCAATCGTATTGTGGAAAAATATGACGTACACATACCTACATTAATAAGATGTACTAAACAGAAAATATATGTATGTACATATATAACTAAACAATAAATCTGATTGCCATGAAATTTTACTTTTCGTCGATTTTAATTAATGCAAATATGTACCTATATGTGCACATTAAATAGGTAATTAAATGCGTAATACGGGTATATTAACTATGAACACGTTTTTCTGACCACTAAAGCTAAATTCATACTATATAAATAAAGATTAAGCTTAACAATACAAAAATTGTATTTTATATGAAAGAAAATTTCCAGTTTTCGCATTGCAAGATTTGGTATCAACATACGAGTCAGTACCAATGTGTTTTCAAATTCCTTTAATGACCAATCCCATTAATCCATATTAATATTATAAAAATTTGTAAGGATGGATAGATGGATGTTTGATACTCAATCACGCCAGAACGGCTAAACGGATCTGGGTGAAATTTGGCACATTATAGTCGGGAATAGTACATAGGTTACTCTTTATCCCGGATAAATGTACGGAACCCGTGGGATAGATTTGTTTTTGTTTTTCATTAGGGACGAACCCGAAAGAAGCGAGGGTGAGTTGCTAGTAAATATATAATATTTTGATATAACGGTACATACGTTTTTTCAAGTAAAATTATGTACCTATTTCAGTTGCTAACAGATTAATAAAATTTAATAATAATAAAAGTTAATACGAGCGACGAAGAGAGGTTTTTTAAAGGATATAAATCTCAAATTACAAAAATATCATTTTTCACTGTTGCCATGTACCATCTTTGTAAATTAAAAAAAAACAAACCCGTTTTAATTTCGGAGAAGATGGATGAGGTTGACCCCCAATGAACCAACGGTTTTGTTTTTGTATTAATATAACAGGCTGTTTGAGTACAAGGTGCGCTCAACGTTAGATAACAAGAGTAGAGACCGATTGTATGAATGCAACAGCTTATATCTTTAAACGAGCTATTCTTGTATATATATAATCTGAATCTCGGAAACGGCTCCAACAATTTTCATGAAATTTAGTACACGGGGATTTCGGGGGCGATAGATCGATCTAGATTTGTCTTATATCTGGGAAAACGCGTGTTTTCGAGTTTTCATACAGTTTTCTTTCGCATTATTATTACACGCAAAATATGGTCGATAATTTCGCACGTTCGGGCATAAGCATCATGGTCAAGCGGCCAAGGCGCAAGATTGACAATCATATATAGGTGTCCAGGTTCGCATCCCGGTCGGATACAAAGGTATAATTTATTTTTGTTTTTTTTTGTTGCATTTATTCGTTTTTAGTTTTTTTTTAAAAGAAAATTGTACTTTTGACCAAAAACTCCGAGCGAAGCTCGGTGGCCCAGGTACTTAAAAGCAATACAAGAAATACATTACATAACACGAAAAATATCGTTCAGTCATAAAAATTCTAACTAACGTTAAATTCACCATATAATTGGTGAATAGTTCATTTACATATTGATAAACCAATATTGCAATAAGCAATTTAAATATTTTGTTACTTTTTAAACGTAAACAATCTGCCCTATAGGTTGGGTAGTAACTACACTAGTAACATTGATTGCCCTTGTGATTAATTCAAATATTTTTTAAGGTCATTTCACATAGGTCACATTGTTATAGGTGTTATAGGAACATACAGTTTTCCAGGATAAAAAGTAGCAGCCTATGTGCTTTTCCTGACAATAATATATCTCTGTGCCAAATTATATCCAAACAATGGATGAGTATCAAATATCCAAATATCTAAACTTTTACATTTATTATAAAAGTGTAACGTAATATCATTTTCCCGCAAAAAAAATACTATTAATTTCAAGTACACTTTAAACGAAAATCTTATTGAACGGGTTTTAGGGTGAGAGATTTGGGTATTCACCTTGATTCCTCGTTAACCTTTAGTCAACACTATAGATATGCGACTGCAAAAGCCTATCGGATGCTTGGTTTTGTTCTCAGAATTAGTAAGGATTTTAAGAATAATACCACCCTGATTCTTCTCTTTAACGCATTCATTCGCTCTATACTAGAATTCGGTTCGGTGATTTGGAATCCACATTACAAAGTCCACATTCAAGAAATAGAGAAAATTCAAACAAAATTCTTAAAGCATTTAAGATTTAGATGTTCCGCTACTGATCAAGTTGTTCCTAATTTGACCTCTCTGGAAAAACGTCGTAAGATAAAGGACCAAACATTTCTGTTGAAATTACTACATAATGTTATTGACTCTCCATTTCTTCTTAACATCATTAACTTCCGATGTCCAAGACAATCTTCGCGAATTAAATCTTTATTTTATTTAAATACTACACGTACCAAATATGCACAAAATGCCTTCATTCATCGTTCTTGTTTATTATATAACAAAGAATACTGTTCAATTGATTACTTTACGAGTTTGTTACAGAAGTTAACTCAACAAATTAAGAAAATGACCTAGTTTAAATTATTTTTATTTGTATTAAATTATATTTGCGACTCTTTATTAACTATAATTATGTAATTATTTCTAAAACATTAATTATTTTCTATTCATATGATTATTATTTTATTTAATGTTCATTTTTTTTAATTGTAATTAATTTGCTCGCATTATTCTATGTACTATTTAATTGTGGAAACTTTATTGGTCAATGATTTATATTTTATGTTTTGTTTTTTAATTTGTATCAATTTGTACTGTTTGTTTCCCTAATAAATAAAAATAAAAATAAATAAAATAAATTATATTAGTGAGATATATTGTATATTTTTATACATTTTCCTATGTAACATAGAAGTTTGGCGATTACAAAATAATATGTAGGTATCGATTTTGTTTGGAAAATGTAGTTAGTTAATCGAGTGGTAACAAAGCCTGTATGGAAAATAATAATTTTCGGGTATCATTAAAAAGCAACCAGCATAGCCCGTGCATGTAGCTTAGAGATCTTTCAATGATAATAATAATTTATTCTATATTTTAAAATATAACAATGAATGATAGTTTTTTATTATGCATTTAATCTAATAAGCTTTGTATTTTTGTCACACCACAGTTTATATCATATTTTTACATTATACCTATTAAAACTAAGGCTAGTGGAGTTTAGCTTTAAGGAAGCAATTGTTAGAACAGTTTTTACAAAAGACATATTATCATTCGAAATGAGTATCTATTAACGATAACCTGTAGAATATTATTATTTACATTGAGGACAATAACGACAAATAACAACGAAAGATAGATAATATCGATGTTAGCTTTGCACAAAGTTCGATAATGAACGGAATCAATTTAGCGAGTAAATAAAACATTAATAACCAGTTGGACTAATTTCATATTGTGTAATTTGCGATAACGTTTGATGGTACAGTTAACAATACAAACAATACAAAGAATAATAAACAATCTAAAATAATTTGTTAAATATTGATTTTATAAGAAGAATTTCATTTTAAAATATTTTATGGAAGACTTTAAAAATAATGAAAAAATGAATTGGACTATTGAAAAATAAGTGAAAAAGTGATGATTGTATTTTTTACAATAGTTTATCGATCAAAATCGATAAATTCTTATATAGACACGTACATAGATTAATCGAGTGTAAATAGGTGTATACCTCAAAACTCAGCTATAATGAGTGGATTTGGCTGATCTTGGATTTTTTGTGTTTCTTATACTAAAAACTATAAAGCTTACCTATTGAAATATTCCGCTATTGTTTATTTTATTAAGGGTTACCCATGAAAATGATACTACTTCTGTTAAAATTAATACATATTTAAAAATTCCGATAATTGTATATTTTGTGGAGATAACTAGAAAAATTGTTTTTTTTTTTAATTTACGGATTTTCAAAACAGCAATATTTAATGGGTAAACTTTTTAGTTTATGGTACTAAATACCCAAAATTTCTCATTTATAATGAATAATTGTACTCGACTAGATATCGATTTATATATTTGTAGAAAATTATAAAGTATTAAATCAAATTTCGTAGCTGAATGTACCAACAATTACGACTTCTTTTTCTGATAAAACAATGTATTGTACTTGATTATTTATCGTAGCATATACCTTCAAAGGTTGAGAAATCGTTAGCGTTGATTCATATATGAATTTCCAATAAAATGTTTAATAACCGATAAGACAATAAGAAATAAACTTGTACCGAACTCTCAAATAAATAACTACAACAATATGTAATAAATCACATAAAATCTATATCATAATAAAACCGTTAAAAAATGAAACTGTTTGTCAGCGCATCACTTGAGGACGGCTCGACGGATTTGGCTTATTTTTTAATGTTCGTAATAGGTACTCCTAGGTTTTTAGGCATACGTTTTTAAAAAAATACCCAGAAAATTGGGAAATTCAGGAGAAATAAGGGCTTTTTTCTATACAATTTTGTCTGACAAAAAGTTATCTTTGTCTTTGATATCGTCTGTCGGGTCAGCTAATAAGTAATAATAATCAGCTTGTCACAAAAGGATAGTAACTTACCATGGAACAAAAACAATCCAACAATATTTAATATTAGCCCGAGTGTACCGACTGCGACGAGCAGTTCCGGTTTGTGTATCGTCTCAATCTGGATGAATCTTTGCACAGCCTCCACTGTTATGCTAAAGCACAACGCAACCAAAAACACTGCATTGACTAATGCTCCTAAAACTTCTGCTCGCGCCCATCCAAATGTGTTCTTTGACCATTTTTTTGGTGACATCTAAAAAATTACAAATAGATTTAAACATTTTTCACCTTTACGTATCTAAGGCATTTTTATAAACTCCGCTCGCTTGAGTTCGTTACAGATATCATTTTAAACACAATAATAATATATACAAATACTTAGTTTGTAAGTTTAAATGTATCTTTATTATATTTCTGATGAACATGAGGTAGATTGGTGTCGTAGGGGAGTAAAGCGAGAGTGAAGCGCTAGTTTTAATATAATTATAAAAAATAATGTGTCTTAAACTAATAATTATATGGTATTATTTATGAGGTATAAGTCTTTTCAGTAAAACGAAGTTATGAAAATCGGTTCTCAATTGGCGATGATATTGCGCATGGACGGACAAATCATGCACACTTTCTTCTATCATTTTTATTGAAGTCGATCAAAAATAACAGCGAATATTTTATATATATATATATATATATATATATTTGTTATATCATTAATTTAAGTATTATGTACAAAATGATACGAATATTTTAAACTCCAAATATTATCCGAAATTCGTGTCAACGTTACGCCTACACAGAGCCACAAAATAAAATTGTTTGGCAGTGACAATTCAATGGCATGATTGGTTGGAACAACACCATTATATCTTGAAAATTTGTTATATAACGAGAGAGCAATTTTATGCAATTTCAATATTATATTATAAAGCTAAGTTTGTATGCAAATTGAATTTGTATATACGTTAGAAAGTCTGTTTTATAGGGAAGCCGGAAGGTAATAGACTATAACAGATTATATGTATGTAAATCCGTCTGTCTGTTTAATCGCGCATTACTTCTGGGCGGATGTCAAAGGATCTTATTACTGTAAAATTAATTGCCGGAATTAACATGGTTAAGTAGTTGATCTAATCCGCTGTACGCGCTCTATTCAAAGCGGGCTTCGGGGGGCATGATTAGCTGTTTCATGATTAGTTGTGGGCTAAGTGAAATAACGAACGCGGAAAAACGGCTATAGTAGTAGGCAGTAGCAAGTATAAATACATATGAAAGTTTATAGGGTACTTATAATAAAAAAACAATTAAAAAAAATTGTATGTCTGTTTGTTCCGGCTAATCTTCGAAACGGCTGGATCGATGTTGACAGGACTTCCACTGGCTGATAGCTGATGTTATAAGGAGTAACTTAGGATACTTTTATTTAAGAAAAAGCATTAGGGTACTACTCAAAAATATTAAAACCCATGAAATTGCGAAACAAAATCCGATAAATACTCGAGCGAAGCGAGGGTAAGTCACTAGTTTAACTATAATTAAATTTTATGACTAACTTTTTATTATGTTAAAAGAAAAAAAAAAGAATTCTGCTAATCGGAAGGACAATATGCACAGGAAAATCCCCTAATACATTGCTTACATTCGCCGTACGCGAATGGCTTGAGTCATCACGGACGGCCGTAAAATAAAAGTGTTTCCTACAATCTAATAGGAAAATGACATCATAATATTAAGGTAGTAAATAATTCAAACTAGATTTAAAATATTGTAATGTATAAGCATTTTAGGGCTCCAAAATGAAAAAAAACTGAACTAATAAGATTCCGTTTTTCCTTCTGGGTGTCGCTTGTGTGTCTGTTTGTCCGTGTCCATCGCAACCTATTTTTCCAGATCTACTGCATAGTATAAATTAAAATTTGGTATTCTATTACATACAGAGTGACCACAAGATTGATGCTTGCTGTAAATAAATTAATGTGGAGGTCAATTTTAGGGGTCAAATTAGAAAATATAAAAACAAAATTCAAGCACATCCTCAAAATAACCTCTAAAACTGTAGGTTATGGGGATTGTATTTTATTTCATGGAAAACTATAGCAAAAACTTCATATTGTTCATATTGTTGTGCATACAAAATTCAGGGCCTAATATGTACTTAACCATGCTGTCTGAAAAATGACATTATTTATTTCTGTTTGTTTGTAAGAACAAACAAAAATAAATAATGTCATTTTATAAAACAAATATAGATAAAACAATGATAAAATAAGTGTTTATGACTCTTTAATTTTGTTAAAAAATATATTAATGTCAAAATTGTAAGAAATTGAGTTCCTTATTTTTGCATTATATTTATTATAACATGATTTACACGAATTTGAGATGATTTAGTAAAAAATATAAACTACTAAAAGTAATATGTATGGCTTGTCCCATAAATATTAGAAAAGTAATATTTCTGACACATATTATGTAGTTAATTGTTAATCTTATACAATACTTACATACCTTAACTGATAAGAATGCTATAATAAGTGCCGCCACATCACTTAACATATGAAAAGAGTCTGCTACTAAGGCCATGGAGTTTGTCACGTAGCCCACTATAAGCTCTACTATAAAGAATGTGCCTGTCAGCCATAACATGGAGAGTAGGCGACATTTCTTCCCGGAGAATTTCCCCATGTTTGCTATAAAAATATATTAGCTATAATATTGATTTAAGCGTTTAAATTACATACTTTTTTAAATAGCTTCATATATAGCATAAATAGCTTCTATGTTTGTACCAACCATAATAAAATAAAATAATTGAATTAAAATAACTAAAAAAACCTATTAAAGTGTTAAATAGTAATTCAAAAATAAAATATTAAATAATTCTTACAAGATAAAATACTTGATTTTCAAAAGAATAAAAAGGAAAAAAATATTGTGAGTAAAATTTATCACAAAAAATTTATAGCATTTCACAATAAATATGCAATATGTACCTATATTTTTTGTGAAATTTTAAATATAGTCTATGATTAATAGAAATAATTATTAAGCATTTCATAAAATTGTATTAAAAAAAGATCAATGAAATCATGAAATTATCAATTAAATTTGATCCCAAATATTATTTCTCAATACTAAATATTGATAAAATCTACCTACAACTTAATGAACACTGTTTATACTTACAGGTTAATTTTTAAAATGGACAATGTTACCAGAACTTTTGGACAAAATTTGTTAGAACTTAGATACCATTTCTTAATGTTTATATATGTACTAGGTACTGTTTCTAATTGGCCAAAAAATCTTAAAATAGATTTCACATAAGTCCTTATCTAGCTCCAATAAATATTTTGATAACTATACAATGTTGCAAGATTTTTTTTAATATTGATATATATTATGAGAGGCTTAATTTCTTTATTTACGATCATAAAACTTTAATTTTATAATAAAATTAGTGAAGCAGTATATTTGATA
Organism: Brenthis ino; assembly: GCA_921882275.1. NCBI lineage: Eukaryota > Metazoa > Arthropoda > Insecta > Lepidoptera > Nymphalidae > Brenthis > Brenthis ino. Next base: position 28,122,665 of record OV170222.1, on the reverse strand, counting down.
TTTCACTTACCGATAAATTAGACTATCCAAATAATATGGTGTATATCAGCAGAGCGAACCCATTAGGACTGTGAGTCAATACATTCACAAAATATGCATACTCATTTGACAATAGTGTAAGCTTCAGTATAATATCGATTCAATGTAATAACAAAGTAGAAACATAGAACACTTCCGATATCCAGAAAAGTAAACATTTAAGACGCGTGTGCAAATTGATAACAAACCACTTTTCTAATAATTCTACGAAATTTCCCGTAAAACAATCCAAGAGAAAATATTTTACGTGAAGGTTGGGTCCTGAAGAGCACTATAATTTTGTTATAAATTTTTTGTTTCAGTTAATGAAATAAATAATTTATGTCACTAAAAGAAGGAATAATAATTAGATTTTATTCCTTTATATGAATTTGAAAATTCTGCTCATATTTAAAGCTGAATTCGTACTCGGTCGACTGTTCGTCTGCATTTAACTGTCAAACTCAAATTGTGCAGAACCAAAATGAAGCCCATTCAATTATAAATCGGATACTCTACCGTAAATTGTAATCAAACTATAAAATAAGCATATTTCTGTTAAAAAGTATGTATTTATTTTTAATTTTAGAAGTCCTATTTTTATTTCTAAAGCTACATTGTTAAACATTTTAATTTTCTATCGACTTGTTTTATCCTTCTTTATTAATATAAAGGGCATTGTCATGAATCATGAAGATTTTTCTTATAAAATAACCTGTCGTGTCGACTAAAGTTTTATTTTTAAAAACTTTTTATCATGCATTATCAGTTATTTGAACTATTTGCTCACATATCAAAAATTATAGTATGTACAACAAAAATTGTGGCGAATTCTATCAAATACATTCTTGTAATCAGCATGTCGTCTTGAGGTATATCAGCGAGAGTGTAGCCATCATAAGCAACAGCTGTTTTAACATCAGTCATAACTCATACTCATTTATTAACTGTGGTTAATAGTTATTGGTTAATAACATAATGTCATTTTTAATTTTTTCGCAAAAAGACAAACTCGAAAATGTTTCAAGTTGATGTTCGGAAAAATTGGATCAAAGTAAATTGTACGTAAAATATGATTATATTCTCAAACGATGATATTTCTTGTGCTTTAAATCCCCGTAGTAAAATAAATCTTTGTTTTTAATAGGTTACATAAACAGTTAAAGAGCATAACTTATAAAACAGAATATTTGTTTTTAAAGTGAATATGAAGATTATTAGTAAAACTGCTTCTCTAATGGGTTATGTTTTACGTGCTGCTTGTATAACTCATTGTACCCTCGAATACGGTGGTGACCTAGTCATGGTAAGTTAGAAAACAATGATAATTCTAAAATACTATAAACCTACTTGCGAACATAACCTTTGTATTCTGTATAAAAATTTGCATTATACCTACTTATGTATATTTACAAATTATAAATAACAATAATCATTTATGTGGTTCAATTATTATTATTATGCCTATATTGTCTTATCTTTATGTTACAAAAATTTATATAATTCAATATTTTAGTGTTCTGGACCATCCATGGAGCCAACATTAGAAACAAACAATATATTATTTACTGAACATATAACTCCAAGATTACAAAGATTAAGAAAAGGCGACATCATAATAGCTAAGTGTCCTACAGATCCAAAACAGAATATTTGTAAAAGAATAACTGGTTTGCCTGGTGATAAAGTAAGAGGACATTTTCCTAGAGGAAGTCAAATAGTTCCTAGAGGGCATGTGTGGTTGGAGGGTGATAACTCCAGCAATTCTAAAGACTCTAGAATATATGGTCCAGTGCCACAAGGTCTGATCCGTGGTAGAGTAGTGTGCAGAGTGTGGCCTCTAAATAAAATAAGTTCCTTGACTGAATATTGACCTATGTATATTGTAATTTAGAATTATTTTTGTTAAATGAGGTTTGCCTTCCACATTTGTAAATAATAAATATTGTTGTTATAAATTAATGATTTTGAGACTTATTTATCCAATGTTTCATTTTTAGATATGTACATTAAAATGTCAAAATTTACACAATGTTTTGCATAATCTTTCTGAGAATGAACAAAGTATTTAATTTATAAAACCTTTTAGCAAAAGCACAAATCTTTTTCTAGTATTTAGTAGTTAGTACATGAAACACTTATATTGCAAAAATCTGCAGTATAGAACCAAGTTTGAGTAATAAACATACATGTTACACACACAGTATGTACATACAAATTTTATTTTCATTTTATACATATTTATTTAATATATTGAAGAGCATTAATACCAAGTTTCAAGCAATTCTGATCATAAATATTTGTTTGTGTTGTATTATAATGTGTTTACCCGTGGGAATGAGATGATCTCCCGCATTAAAGTAGCCTCTATCACTCCACCCCTTAAAATCACACCTATCCGTCACTATTTCGACGTGAAAAGGACAAAGAAACAAACACACTTTCACATGATATTAAGTATGTATGGATAGTATGGATATTATTCTGTACATTAATATATATTTTAATTTCGTCAAGAGATGTTTCATGGGGCGTAGCGGCGTAGGGGAGGCGATTATATAACAAAAACATAAAATATACATAAATATTTATTCTTAATAAATTAATTAAATTGTAGTAATATTATACATTATGATTTATTTCAATTGTCGTAATAGATTCTGGCTCCATTGTAATTAATACAAATCTCTGAAGCGATGTTGCTATTCGGACGTTAACTTCGAAAGTGTTTCTGCAATAAAAACAGGTCAATTTTTAAATATACATAATTTTATTTTTAACTAGCGACTCACCCTCGCTTCGCTTGGGTTCGTCCTTGATTCCCCATACAAAGTTTCATCCCCATTTTCACTCCCTTAAGGGATGATTTCTAGGATAAAAGTATCCTCTGTCCTTCGCAGGGTTTCAAACTTATCTTCTTACCAAATTTCATCTAAATCGGTTCAGTAGATCCAGACATTACCCCCTATAACGTCACAAACTCACATATTCTCACAAACTCGCAAACTTAACCTCTTTATAATATTAGCATAGATTATACGATTGTCATAATTATATTCGAGATAAGAAGAAAAATAATTATAACTAAACGTTAATTAAAATCAAAGTAACTTTTTGAATAGACGTTGAAAAAGTTGCTTAGGGTGTAGGTACTTGAGCTAAGTGCAACCCACTCTGGGTTGCAAGTAAAATAAATAAATATGAATGAAGGCAGCGCTAGCACAGTGGTAACGCTTTCGTTTGGAAAAAAGTGAAGCAGGTTAAAATCTGAGGTTTCCTATATCTGATATTTTGCACGTGCGAGTTATTTTCAACATGATTACCACTTCGGTGTTTTTACTTCACCCTGAATACCACGATGTCTGAGGGAACCTAACTGGTTTTTGAAACACTTAAGAAGTACGCTAATTTCCTCCCTTGACTAATTTGGGCTATGGCCTGATCCCTTTCGCATTGAAAGGAAGTCGGTCTTTAACAGTGAACGTTAAAACGACTGAATGAAAAATTTCAGAATACTCACGTATTATGTAGAACCATGACAATATTGCCTGCAGGAGTTATAAAGGCAACATTATCGACATGCCCCAAACTATATCGTAACACCTCAACCCTTTGAGATCCTCTCGGAATAAACTTTGAGAAATGGCCCATAGCATAAAACATAGGTTGTTTTATAAACTCATCCCTATCCCCATACACAAGGATTGGGGCGTCGACGTAATTATGAGCCCAATTTGGGCCGCCATTTTCATCCAGGCAAAGGTTCCAATCTATCCAGCCAACGACGAAATTATTTAAATCCTTGAAAATAAAAGCATGTATTTAAATGAAGAGTTTCTTATTTATACCAGGATATGCAAAGTTATATTGTATTATATAATGTACTAGCTACAATAAAATTAAAAAAAATATATGAATTTTACATCAATAATGTGTCTAGTGTATCTGCCCGCTCGTTCCCAAGATCCAGTCTTCACTTGCATTACATCCCAAGGCATCGAACCTGAAAAGTTGAATATTTGTGGCAAATTAGAAGTATTTGTAGCTTCATCATCAAGTCTAAATCTATACATTAATTTTTTTTTGGAAATTCTTATTGAAGTAGTTATTATTATCAATACAGAGGCCGAATCTATAATTTTTTAGAATTTTTGTCTGTCTGTCTGTTACCGCATCAAGATAAAAACCACCGGACAGATTTTGATGAAATTTGGTATGATGATAGCTGGGATAACCAGCTATTCCAGGGTTAACATAACCTAGAGTATTTTTTACTGCGGAAAAATATCTCAACTCTGAGAAAAATCTACGAGTATACTAAACGTTAAATAATATTAATAATTAAAAAAATATTTACCTACATAATATTTTTTGTTTTTTTTTTACAAATACATATAATATTAAGATTGGATTATTAATCGTTGTAGGGAATTGATATTTTTAAAAACTTAGTATTCATTACACACCCTCACAAGCCTCCGTAGCTAACAGAATTTTATCAGGATATCTTCTTTGTATGTTTGATAGGATGCTCGCAGGAATAAAGTTCCCATAATAATGTACTGCGATACCGTCGATGTATTCTATTGATTTCGGATCTGCTTCTGCCATCTATAAAAATATTTCAGTAACAGTAAGAAAATATTTTTCATTTATATAATCATAATCTGCAATAGCCTAAGCAAGATTATAATTTATAACTACTGTACAATTCATAAATTACGTAATATAATATTTAATAGGTAATTTAAAACTTTGTACTTTTTTCTAATCTTACTTTTATGTTTTATATAATTTAAGAATACTTACTCCCCATAAATAAAGATCAATAAAATATCGCTGATCATCAACAGCCAAAATGAGAGTTTTGTTGAAACGGGAGTTCCTTATTGTAGGACCAAGATTATTGGCGACCCAACGACCCTGCAAATTGGTGATTAGTAAAGCAATGGAGACAGTAATATTGTTTTATAAATTATAATAATAAAGGAAAGAGTTTTTAGGCAGACGAAAGTAAAAGTATACTTACTTAAAATGAATTATTATCCTAATATTACCTAAATGCATAATTTTGTTTATACATAACTAGCGACTCACCCTCGTTTCGCTCGGATTCGTCCCTAGGTACGTCCCTCGTACGTTATAACGATTAGTATGAAATACAAATCTTTGAATTTCTCGGCTTTTCTGTACTAAAATATGGATGTATTATACATATTATAAATCTTCCTCTTGAATCACTCTATCTATTAAAAACAAATCGCATCAAAATCCGTTTCGTAGTTTTAAAGATCTAAGCATACATAGGGGCAGACAGACAGCAGGACTAACTAACTAACTAACTATGTAAAATTATTGATATGTAGAGGACACTTATCTGACATCATAATTATCGTGATTCATAATCCAATGATAATCTATACATATAATAAAATTCCAACTAAGTCGAATCTGTACATTAACTATTTTTTGGAAAATCTTATTGAAATATACATTACTATCGATGTAGAAGCCGAATCTATAGTTTTTTAGAATTTTTGTCTGTCTGTCCGTCCGTCTGTCCGTCTGTCTGTCTGTTACCGCATCACAGAAAAATCACTGGAGGGATTTTGATGAAATGGTATGGTGATAGCTGGTTATCCAGGTCAACATATAGGATACTTTTTACCGCGAGAAAATGTCTCATTTCTGAGAAAAAATACAAATATGTATATAGGAGTTTATTAATATGTAAAACCTAAGAATTTGGTTTTTGGTCATCTGAACGCGGGCGAAGCCGCTGGAAATGCTAATTATAATATATAAGTATTATGTCTTATAAGCACTGTATATTATCAAAGGTCACGACTTCAACTTCTACCTGGGGGGTTATATTTGGACTGATCATAGTGGTGCTTATTCCAGCCTGATTAAGATGAGATTTACAAAAAAAAATTGTACAATATTATAAAGAGGTAAAGTTTGTGAGTTTGTGACGTTGTAGGAGGTAATCTCTGGATCTATTGAACCGATTTAGATGAAAGGTAAAAAAATAGTTTGAGACCCTGGGAAAGACATAGAATATTTTTTATCCCGGAAATCATTCATAAGGGGGTGAAAATTGGGATGAAAGTTGTATTGGGAAGCTAACTACGGACGAAACCGAGCGAAGCGAGGGTGAGTCGCTAATAAAAGATAAAGTGGGAAGGGTGTACTATGTCATTCTGCCTTCGCCGAAAGGGAAGTAAAAAAAAGATATAAAAAAAATAAAAGTAGTTAAATCTTATTAATTAATATGTGAAGTTTTTTTATTCTTACCATGTCTCCTGGGAACCAACCCAAAGAATTGAAATCCGCAAAAGGTATGATCCCGTTTATGGGTTCATTAGTTGTAGTAATCGCCCAAATATAGACTTCCGCTTTCTCATACTCTTCCATGAATCTATGTCGAGGGAATTAACATTTTTGTCGTCAATTTATTTTCTATATTTGCTTTAAAATGTGTAGTTCTTGGAGCACGTAATCCTTATAAGAATATAAGTAGATGTAGGTAGTACGAAATTTGACGATACGTTTGGCTCAGTTTATAGTGACCCTACTAGCCGTGCCAGCGGTCGCGGGTTCGATACCCGCTGGGGGCATTCATTTGTGTGATGAGCACGAATGTTTGTACACTAGTCATGGGTGTTTATATTTATAATATATATGTATTTAAAGTTACATATGTGGTATAATTTTTATGGAGTATTATTCCAAATATAAAAAAGCTTATTTTTCTTCTGCATATTTTCGTATCCTTAAAAATTACTTTGTGATTTGTGCATATTTTAATCTACGCTTCTTTAACGACATGTATATAGTGTAGTAGCCGTAAAAGTATTGAGCAAATTGTGATTTGACCTGACTGACAGAAATTAGGATTGTAATTTTTTGGTTTAGCATACACTTAACAAACACAAATTTTCAGTTCACTTACCGTACGTGATAATCAGCATAGGTTTGATAGAATTCATGTTTAAGTTGAGCAAAGCCTGTAATGGCTTCATTAGTCTTCATCCACACCGGTGGCGACCAAGTACTTGCAGTCACTTTTATTTCACTAGTAGCTGCCTCTTGACTTTGTTTTATCATTGGTAGCTAGAAAGAAATATTATCGAATTTTTAATTGATAATCGATTAATCATATAATGTGATAAGCGTTACGATTTTGTCATAATCATAAACTCAGATTAGATGTCAGTTACAGAATATATTATACGTCACCTCTACTCTCAATAACTTTACTCAATTTTGTTACTAAAATGTTTTAAAAAATATATATTTTAATATATGCTGATATATGCAGCTTCACACATATAGGTACAAATGTATATGATATTCGTAATATGGGATCCTAAGTTTATCATTGGATCTATTCGATCGATTGTAACTTAGTTTTTTTTAATTATGAAACATGATCGTTCTAGACCTGTATTTTGTAATAATTAAACAATTTCATTCATAACAATAATTCAGCGTTATTTATATTCTAAAACTAAGAGGTAGGTAGGTATCCTATATCTAAATCTGTTTACGGACTTTCATATTGCGAACATTAATAGGATTGATTGATTAGTATGGAAGTTATTTACCTACCTTATAAAAATAATCTTCGTCAGTCAAGGAGAAATTAGAAAGAGCCTTATCGTTCCGAGGGTATTCGTTATACGTGTAGGGATGCGTAGAGAAGTCCGCGCCACCTATCGGTACTCGAATTAAATTGTATTCCAAGCCTTCTCGACTGAAGTACGAACTAAAAAAATCTTTTTATTATAACTTTTTAAATTATCGCGTTTCGTAATTGTATAATAAGTACACTAAGGGACATAACATGTGAGTCCTTACACTATTTAAGTGTTTAAAAAAAATCAGAAAGTGTTATAAAAGTATTAAAAACTAGCGGCTCACCCTCGCTTCGCTCGGGTTCACCTCTAGGAAAGCACAAACAGATCTATCCCACGCAAACCGTTCATTTTTCCAAGATGAAAAGTAACCTGTTGTTTGACTGGCAATATAAGGTATCAGCATGCAAAATTTTACTAAATTAGGTGCAAGTTTGTTGTGTACTAAGCTGTATGAGTTACTACAATTTTTTAACTATCCCACGGAAACTCTTTAATTTTCTGGAATAAAAATTATCTTAGACGTTGACCGGGGATATAAGGTACTACCATGCAAAATTTCACTTAAATCGGTTCAATAGTTTCGGAGATTAGCCCGTTCAAACAGACAGACAGACAAACAGAGAAACAAAAAAATTGAAAAAAATTGAAAAGAACTGGATTTGTTCTATTTCTCTTCTTTCGGAATGTAAGAAGAGAACTGACTCGGTTTTTAGCATTTTTTTTCTAACCTGTACAGTTTTATTATATGTGTAGATAGAATAAATAACGTATAATAAAACAGTAATATATAATAATCAAAATAGTTATAGCGAGTGTTCCTTAGGAGATAGACATATACTATGTAGAACTTTTCTATAGCCCTTTTTAAGACTTACATTTTCTTGCACAATGTTTTGATCTATCTTTTAAGGTTGAGCCAAAGTTAGCCATATAAATTTCTAAGGACGATTCGATAGAACCAGTTATCGTGTTTTCCCGTGGGAATAAATAATTTGCCTGTCGGAAAAGGTATCCTATATGTTGACCCGAGTACTAAGTTTTATCACTATACAAAATTTAGTTAAAATCGGTTCAGTACTTTTTGCGTGAAACGCACACATCGATTTGGCCAAGTTAGTTTTATCTATATATATAAAAGAAAGTCGTGTTAGTTACTTCGCTTATAACTCAAGAACGGCTGAACCGATTTAGCTGAAAATTGGCAGGGAGGTAGTTTAGAGCCAGGAGAAGGACATAGGATACTTTTTATCCCGTTCGACCGCGTTCCAATTTTTATGATATTTTAATTTTGGATTTCTCTTAGTCCGGAATAGGTAAGTATTAAAAACATATAATTAAAATGTGAGAAAGAAAGATTTTTTCTTTTTATATCTATTTAAAACGTACCTAGCGACGAACCCGAGCGAAGCGAGGGTGAGCCGCTAGTCTATATATATAAAAGAAAGTCGTGTTAGTTACTTCGCTTATAACTCAAGAACGGCTGAACCGATTTAGCTGAAAATTGGCAGGGAGGTAGTTTAGAGCCAGGAGAAGGACATAGGATACTTTTTATCCCGTTCGACCGCGTTCCAATTTTTATGATATTTTAATTTTTGGATTTCTCTTAGTCCGGAATAGGTAAGTATTAAAACATATAATTAAAATGTGAGAAAGAAAGATTTTTTCTTTTTATATCTATTTAAAACGTACCTAGCGACGAACCCGAGCGAAGCGAGGGTGAGCCGCTAGTTATACGTATAGATAAGAATAAATATTGCGAGTGTAACTTAGGAGATAAACATATACAATTCAAAACTTTTCTGTAGGACTTTTCAAGACATACAATTTTTAGTAAATTGTTTTGATGTATGTATGTCTTAAGGCTTAGCCAGCGGAAGGTTTCTAGGGAGGACTCGATAAAACCAGTTATCGTATTTTCCCGTGGGAAAGAAAGATTTTCTTGAAGTAAAAGGTATCTAGGCAGTTGTTAATTGTTTCCCAGTAGTAACGCGCTCGTTTGGGAAACCGAGTGAAGCAAGTTCAAATCCCGGATCTCGCACCTGTAATATTTTCATGTACGAATCATTTCTAACACAATTACCATTTGTCTTAACGGTGAAGTAAAACATCGTGAGGAAACCTAGCAAGTTTTCAAAGGACATGTGAAGTCCGCCAACCCCAACCTGCATTTGACCAGCGTGGTGGATTATGGCCTGATCCCCCTCGTATTGAAGGGAGGCCCGTGCCCAGCAGTGAGACGTTAAAAAGGGCTGAATACATACATACATACAAAAGGTATCCTAAATGTTGATTCGAATAATAAGTTATCACTGCACCAAATTTCGTTGAAATCGGTACATTACTTTACGCGTGAAACGCTCACGCAAAAACAGACAAACAGAAATACAGGCAAACAGACATTTTTTTAATAATTATTGTTTTGGGGTCTATGTTGTATACATAATACGTTACAAATAAACAAAAACATCTATCCCAAGGGAACAGTACATTTTTCCGGGATAAAAGGTAAACTATTTGTTATTCTGATGTATGAACTATATATATTATTGTAAAGTTTCATCAAAATCCAATCAGTAGTGTTTGTGTACTAAGCTGTATAAGTTACTATAGTTTTTGACTATCCCACGGAAACTCTTTAATTTTCCGGGATGAAAAGTAGCTCATTAGTTTTGGTCATGTATGAACTATATTATTGTAAAGTTTCATTAAAATCCAATCAGTAGTTTCTGTGTAACTAAGCTGTATAAGTTGTTATAGTTTTTTAACTATCCCACGGGAACTCTTTAATTTTCCGGGATGAAAGGTATCTAAGATGTTGACCGGGGATATAAGGTACCACCATGCAAAATTTCATTTAAATCGGTTCAATAGATTCGGAGATTAGTCCGTACAAACAGAAAAACAGACAAACAGCTCGCTCGGGTTCGTCCATACCTACGAATATGTTGTATTATCTCTTTAACCATTTGTCCAAATTATATGCAGTAAAAGGGAAAAGTCTTTTGTTTTAAACATTTTAGACGATAAATTTACTTATTTTGATAAGAATTCATAATTGTTGATAATATGACCAATAAACATGACCTACCGATTTAAATTATTTTTTTTATATAAAAAACTACTTTTTGTGACTTAAATATAAAAGTTAGACATACGCTGTCGCTGACTTTTTTGTAGGCATTAATAAGCTCTACAACTTTTCTCTAGAACATAATCATATATCTCTCGTCGTTAAGGCAGCGTTCGTAAGAAACGTTTTTTCTCCGACTTACTTTGCAAATCCGACTACCACGAATAAGCCTTGTCATTCTTCGGGTTAATATATAGCCTATGACACTCAGAAAGAACGTGGCTTTCTATTGGTAAAAGAATTTTGAAAATCGGTTCAGTAGATCCAGAGATTACCCCCTACAACGTCACAAACTCACAAACTCACAAACCCACAAACTCACAAACTCACAAGATCACAAACTTTACCTCTTTATAATATTAGTATAGACTAGCATTACCCGCGGCTCCGCCCGCGTTCAGATGACCAAAAACTAAATTCTTAGGTTTTACATATTAGTATACTTACATTGCAGTTTTTGTATTTTTTCTCAGACATGAAACATTTTCCCGCTGTAAAAAGTATCCTATATGTTGACCCGGATAACCAGCTACCATCATACCAAATTTCATAAAAATCCCTCTAGTGGTTTTTCTGTGATGCGGTAACAGACAGACAGACAGACAAAAATTCTAAAAACTATAGATTCGGCCTCTGTATCGATAATAATGTCTATTTCAATAAGATTTCCCAAAAAATATTTAATGTACAGATTCAGCTTAGTTACAATTTTATTATATGTATAGATATTTAATGTGAGGTTATGACAACTATATAATTATATTATTAGGAACATACTGGCTCAGAAGACGTGGCGAGATATAGAATAGAGAGATTTGCTTTTTACATGCTATAAAAATAGTAAGTAATAATTTATTTGCTGATTTCAATATAGGTAGGTATAGGTGGTATTTACTATCTACATAAATACATATGAGTGACAAAAAGAGTGAAGGACATAAGGGCAATTAATAGCAATATCTTATAATACTTTCTTAGATTTACGCGAATATTTGACATTTTAAATAAAACAATATTTTTTTGGATTTATTTGCATTTTTGACCATGGATGCTGTAAAGCATTCGAAACGTCGGGAAACAAAAATGCAAATAAATCCGCGACAAAATCCGAAAAGATAGTTTTATTTAAAAAGCAATATCTTACATTTCCTCAAGTTATTTAAAAACTATTTAATGTATATTTATGATACTTGAAAAGACCAACACATTTTTTTTAAATCGGGTTATCCATTTAAAAATAGGTATATACCTATTATCATTTGAGATAATTATAAACAAGCCCTTATGTGCGATTAATACTAAGCCAGTAGTACATTTGCACTAATTAACAAAATATAATTAATAATAAAGATACGAGTAGTACTTGTCGATTATATCTTATAAAGATAATTAATTCTTACATGGCACACAATAACAATGCCAATGACTAATTATTTGCTACAAATGATAAAACTTTCATTGATTTTGAACGTACCAAGTAGATAATGAAAAAATATAGGTACTAAAAAGTTAAAGTTCAGTAGAAAAATTAATAAGTTGAATCATACTTAATAAGGTGCCTTTGTGTACGGTCGGATAATTTACGCCAATTGATAGACGCCGCATCTGTTACTGAGCCCCCAAATCCTTCCACAGTTTGGTATCTGTTGCTAGGATTTATTCTGTATGATGCCTCACTCCAAATATTGACTGTAAGGAACAAAACATTATATCTTTTAATTATATCAGAACTAGTTTTGCCTGCCTACAGCTATTTGCGCCTGCAAGATAAAATGGATGTTAATAGAATAAATTGTAGCGTCTGTTTGTCCCGATGAATTATAAGAAATTTCATCAATATTTGTTCAGCAGTGCGCAGCGTGAAAACGTAAAGTTTGACTAACAAACAAACAGATATTTCAACATTTATAATTTTATTATAGATTATAATAAATACAAACTCAGCTCGACGGGGGACTCTAATTTATAATAGTTAGTGATAATGATAGCAGATAGGTCCTATAAGTGAAGCAGAGAACAGTAAGGCATCCAGATCCCAGCTACAGTCTACATCAGTGTGCGTGATAGTTTATAAGTCAGACCTATAGACCCAAGATGTGTACCAATATACTTACATCTAATTTCCTCAATTTTTGGCGGTTTCTACAATATTTACTTACTTTAATTGTTTCTGCAAGAACATCAAAAGAACATATTAATTATACCTTATACATATAATAATATATAGGTACCTAAACAATTTCTTTATTCGCCGGTACTAACAATTTAAATAAAAACATTAATATAATATTAACTAGGTATAATGTGTTAACATATTTACTGTTATTAGATGAATTTAAAAGTTCTTCTCTTCGTATCTTGCTATTTATTCCATTATTTAAAGACGTGCTCCATATGGATCTGAGAATACCGCTACTTTTTTCAAAGCGTTTGCCAGCCTGTAATATAAGAATTAAAACGTTAACAATAGTGCATAATAAAATAGTGTAATTTCTTTTAAAATTATTATATCTAAAAAAAATATTATAATTATATATATCATCATCAGATGTATAATGTAAGATAGAGGAATTATATTTTTTAGGTGGTATGTAGGTGGTAGTAGGGTGGTAACCCAACGGTAACGCGCTTGCTTAGAAAATCAAATCAAGCGGGTTCAAATCCCGAGTGTCGCCTCTGAATTCTGATATTTTCATGTGCGAATAATTTTTCAAAATGATTATTACTAAAGTAAAGTCTGCCAAGCCACACTTGGCCAGTGTGGTGGATTATGACCAGTTCCCCCGTATTAAAGAGTGGCCCGTGCCTTCCGGTGGGACGTTACAAAGGGCTGGATAGAGGAATTTTTTTAGAACTTACTCGGCTACTCGTATAAGCGACATATGTCCCCCGAGCAGGTGCATCTCTTGTAATAGTATCGCAGTAAGTAGCGTTGCAAACGCATACCACCGACCTTCCTTCTATCCCTACATCGCGTGCGTTGCAAGGTTTATCTGAGAAAATGTTATATTACATAATTAAACGTTTTTTTTAAAACACATAATGGAAAATTATGGGAAATGCAGAAGATTAATTTAAAAAAATAGATTATTGTGAAATAAACGTTTAATGAAACGTCAAATAAAATTATTAAATGCACTAAATGTAAGAGTTCATTAAGCATTTGAAATGTATATTTTAAAATATATTCTTAAATTAAGTATATAATTTAAGTACTTACCACATCTGCCAATTATAAGTAAAGCTGATGTTACAGCAATAACAAATAAAATGTGATTTGTCATCTAAAAATAATTAAATTAATTTAGGTAAAAATATGTCTTTTTTTTTAACGTTGGGAAATGCATTTACGCACGAGGTGTGGGACTCACCGGCAAAGCCAGTACTACCCACTAAAGCCCAACAAAGCCTTCCTTTCATTTTCTCAGACCTAGGTAAGAATAGGTCTGAGAAAATGAAAGGTTGGTAGAAAGTTGTCCTCATCAGTTGTAGATCTTGTGTAATTAGTAGGGGTATTTACGCGCCAATGGAACGTGTTCTTTTTAGGTATGTATTAATTAATCCTCTAAACTCAATCATATATTTATTATATTGTTTTAATTAATATAGGCACTTAGTACTTAACTACCAACGTAACTACCAACTTCAATATTTTTATTATTTTGAGTCGGCTTAATATTTTTTTACCTTTATTATGAATATTGAAAAAATTATATAATTCAAAATAATATACCATATTAAATATAAATAACCTATGTAGGTATATATCATGTTCGCTTTAGTATTTGAATTTTTATTTGCAACGTGCCTAACGTAGTTTATTAATATACACATCTAAAACTTGTTATTAAAAACTATTTTAATAGCATACATTTTTACACTCTTTTTATTTCACTTAATTAATTCTTACGTAGATGATTGGTTTCTTAAAATCACATGAATGAAAACGGCTGTCATAGTCTTCGAGCAAGTTTCAATTTATAGAAATTACTAGCGGCTCACGCTCGCTTCGTTCAAGTTCGCCTCTAGGAAAAAAACAAACCTATCCCACAGGAACCGTACATTTTACGGGATAAATAGCCTATGTGTTATTCCAGACTATAATCTATCTCTGTGCCAAATTTCATCCAGATCCGTTCAGCCGTTGTGGCGTGAAAGAGTAACATCCATACTCACAAACTTTCACATTTATATTTATACAGATTTAAAAAAAATACACTACTTACCGCTGACCAATTAATCACTACTAATAAGTATCTAATACACCTAAAAGCTTTATCTTATTCTTAATACAGGTATGACACACGTTTGGGTCTTATCATTTCCATTTTCTATCCCTGATAATATAATCTTTTCTTTTAATAAGAAGAAATCTTAATGCATATTATCAATAATTACTAATTAGTACTTTTTGGGTCGATAATATCTGTACAAATTATTGTAAAGCTTATCTGGATTTTCAATGTTATTGTTGTAATCAAATCAAAATGTAAAATGTTCCTGCGCGGGGGTGGGTACCTACCAGTTTACTTACGCAACTATGTTTACTGCACAAGCCCATTTAAGTTTTTGGCGTAGATTTAAAAACTCTGTATTATTTCCGCTGCATCAAAATTCATTGGAATACCTAAGTTTTTAATTGGTCATTTTCTTTCTGATCAAACAAACAGACATAATTTTTTTCATTTTACTTTTTACATATATATATAATTATATAATATAAATACATAAATTAAAATATTTCACTGTATTTTTTTTAATTAAACAAACTTTAATATAGTATATCAGTAGGTAATATTATCGATATGAATAAATATCTAACAAAAATATAGGGCGAGGCAAATATTTTGAGTCAGATATTTGTGAATATATTTACGGGTGTATGTCAAAATAAGAGACACGTAATTTAAGAAGACAATATAATTAAATTTTCATACAAATCTTTAACGTAATTTATCTTTAAAATACTGTACACGCGTCGGCTCTCCTTGTAGGGGACCGTTTGCTAACAGAGTATGGAAATTATAAAACTGAGATTAGAGTAATAAAGAAACAAACGCAAATGATCATCTTCAAGGCGGCCGACTATATTTTTATTTTCATATTGATATGGCAGATTGTCGATATGAAAGACTTTTAGAAGCAAAAATCACTTAGAACTACAACTGAAAGAAATGCACTAAAATATACTTTATTTACACGAACTAATGTTATGCAAAAGAGCTCCAAGTTAACTTATAGCAAGAGTCGAGTTAATCTCATTTGAGTACATTTATATTATAATAGAATCACAACAAGACAGATCTCGCGCTTGTCTTACGATCGTTTCTACGAGCTCGTAGGGGAAGTGGGTGAATTTTCATTTAAAACAATATTTTCAAAACGAATCCTTTTAAACTTGTGATTTTGCAATTTTATTAATTATTTAAACTTGAATATACTTTGAAATCGCCCAATCCTCTAAGCATTCATTCGACGAGATTGACTCTGGAGACAAAGAAAAAGCTATAAAAGCAACAAAAATTAAGTCGATCTTAAGTACTAAGTGTTTGACAACTTCACCTACGATTTTGAACGACCATCGCCATATTAAAAATAAAACGCTTATAGCTAATCACTTTACAATTTATCTAATATAAATCTATGAAATAAATACAAAAATCTCTTATAATTAACTATTATAATATTTTCCTACCGCATGTCTTCAAATTAAACGCTACGTAATGCACATTAAGCCCTTCATAGACGATGCGATATGTCGTGCGATAAATCGATCGATTTGTTGTACAAAATATAGATTTATCGACCGTTAAAATGTAGTAGATGAAATTTAAAAAAAAAAGCTTTTAGACCAAAACATTAGAATGATTGGGACTTGCCATAACGAATTGAATGACTTTTAGCTTCATTAAATTAACTCAATGATATTAAATCACTGTCATCAGAATGAGTTAGTGAAGCTTATACAAGCAAAGCTAACATATAAATATATAGATAATATGTCATCATCTATGAAGGTTTTACCAATAAACTGAGACGGGAGGACCCTAAAAATATTTGACTAAAAGAGAGATCAAATCATTGCCACGTAACTAATGTAAAATAGAGCCGGCCATTAGAGGCGTGTGGCCGTTTGTACTCGGGAGCGGCCGGGCGGCGTGCGTGCGATACGAGATACAATAATTTTAAATAAAAAAAGGTAATTTTTTAGATAGGTATTATTATTATTATTGTTTTCTTAGATTTACGCGAATACTTAGTATAGACGAAACTGTCTCTTCGGATTTTGGAGTTTTCTTTTATGTTTTTGTTCCCGACGATTACAGCAAACAAGGTTACGGGAGAGATGTTTAAAAAAAAGTAAATGAAATATAACTGCGACAAAATCCGAAAAGGTAGATTAGATATCATTTAAAATGTCGAATATTGGCGTATAACTAAGAAAGTATTATGAGATACAAGTAAATAATTTCTTTTAATTAGTAACTTATACAAACTTCAAAATAACTTTGACAGTAAATATCCTATCCTTAAGACGGAAGCTACATACAAGATCACATAAAAAAAAACACATACACCCAAATTAAGTACCTCCTCTTTTTTTGAAGTCGGTGTTGCGTATCTCGCCTCGCATTAGTACGCCCATTTCGGTTTCGATAATCAATTAGAATTCTAACTAAATTGTTATTAACATGTTCACAGCAAGATATGAAGAAAAAATATGTAATATTACAATATCAACACAACGTTATTAATGATTTTGACTGCGACATAAATCGTACACAAAAAATAAATAATTTACTCATAATTCAATTGATTACAAAAACCAAAACGCCCATAATGTATGTATATAAAGTGAGTAAATAAACGAGTATATGTCAAACAAAGTAGTAAATACTTCTGGTAAGCTGCCATGTTAGTAAAAAGTAAATAAAGAACGCTATTTTGTAAATACACTGTAAAAAATATGATTTTAATAGCTATAAAATAAAAAAAAAGAAAAAAAGAAAAGATTATCTGTAAAAAAAACCTTAATTCCTTAAATTTCAATTCAGAGATCGTAAAAATTTAATCCAAAAACCAATATCAAGGGTATTCGAACGCTACCTACAGCTGTACATTACCTCCTCAATATATAACAATTTAACTTTACAATGAATTTTATGTACAATATTTTATGATGTGGCAAAGATTCAGTGGCAAAATAAAATACTTTAAAAGTAAAACCAAATACTCGTAAAACGCAATCATAATGCGAGCTAAATTAACATACAACCACATGAGAACGCCGATTGCTGAAACATGTATGTACAACTACATATATATTGTATACAAACTATATATTTAAAAAATATAAAAAAAAGAATAAAAAATATGATAATACTTCTTTAAGGCTTTTTTAAAATATGACTCTCTCTCTCTCTTCTTTATTTTATCCATCTTGGTTATTTTCTCGCTAGACAATATCTAGACCAATCTGAGTTGGATTTCTGAAGAAATATTATTCTTTTATATTCAGTTTTAACGTTTGGTCAGGTACATTTATATACTCAGTTACACCAGATAACTTTAAAATTAAACAGCACTCATACAATTTCGACATTAAGTTCAATATAATACGAATATCGATAGTCTCAGAATTATTGTCATATTAGTAAAATATGATGAGCAAATTGTTAAATAACCAATCAGCGTTCTCGAAACGACCTTGAGATTTGAAAAAAAAAGGACCACTCGTACTGAATCGTAAAACATCACTAACATCTTAACAACACTATACTTATACAAACTATTATTCACTGTATCCTACACTAAGGTTTGGTCCTTTCATTGCTTGTCTCTTTTTTTTTAGAAATACTTACAATACTTATAATATTTTAACTGCGAATTGTTTAAAGATGGCCGATTTTAGCTACCATGTAAATATAAATTCAGTAAAATCGATTATATTATTTATAATCGATGTTAAATCTTTCTAAAATATAATTTGTTTCGATAAATTATACGTGTTCTACGATATCGAACCCAACGAAAGGACCAAACATGCTCATTTATGTTAATGTAACATAATTATAGAGGCACTGTGTGTATTCAATTCTATATTTTTCTCCTTAACTTGATATTTTTACACATTAGGGTTGATATTGAATCGGACGAAAAATTTACAACTGAAAAAATAATATATCCATATAATAAGATAGTTATAAAAAAATCTTGAATCCACAGATTCGGGTGTTTAGAACTCTACCATAGATAAAAATTGAGCTATACATAAATTTTCATTTACAAAAATACTTGTAGCGTAATTTTCAGATCACATTTTTGAATCGCATCACTTTATGTATACAAGTACTGACGACGCGAGCGTGAGACTTTACCACTTTCTATGAAACATCTCCATATAACGCTTTATTTTTATAGCTAACTTACAACTCAATTTGCAGATTTTTTAAGATTACTTTTTTATTAAGAAATTGTATTGTAATTGTATATACAGCTGGAAGAAAAAAGAAGTTAAAAAGAAAGAAAAAATGAAAACGAAAATCTGATTTTAAGCTGTACATCAACGATCATTATAATCAAAATACCTTAAATAATCTGCAGATCGAACATCCCTGCTGAAAAACTCCAATAGAATCCCATCAAAAGCGACAAAAGCCACATAGAAACCAAAAAATATTTATTGGTTTCTATGTGGCTTTTGTCGCTATTGATAGGATTCTATTGGAGTTTTTAAACAGGGATTACAATTAGCATAGCGGATATGTTTTGAAATGGTGGTTGCTTCAACATTACACATTGCCATTCACACTAAAATAAAATGAAATATGATAAACCACTTAAATAATTAAAATTGTATACAACATTCATCACGTCAAAGATGCACAGATTAAAAAAAACAAGTTAAAAAAATAATTATACAAGTGGCAACCCTAACTCATTGTAGGATAGTGTAACGTTGGCAACACTGAGTGTATTAGAACAGTTCAGTCTTTCACGAGTCGGTAGATGTGATGCTGCGCGCCGTGCTCGCTGTTGGACACTTCGAACACGAAGGCCGCACATAATAACGTTTCTTGAGTATCTCTATTTGACACCACCTGAAAATAATTGTTGTTATTAGAGAACACTTCATTATATTCTTACTAGCAAAACCCGTGGCTTCGCTCGCGCTAAAACTACAAAAACGTAGGTTTCATGAAAACTTTGATCTCCTATTTTACTCCCTTAAGGGACGAATTTCGAAAAATGATAAAAGACGTATTTATATAAAAAAATTTGGGTTGTATTATAATGTGTTTTCCCATGGGAATAAGATAATCCCCCGCGGTAAAAAGTAGCCTATGTCACTCTCCAGCCCTCCAACTATCTCCACACAAAAAATCAACGCCTATCCGTCACTCCGTTTCGACGTGAAAGAAGGGCATACAAACAAACGAACACACTTTCACATTTATAATTTTAGTAAGGATTGGTTTAATTTGACATTTTAAATAAAACTAACTTTTTGGGATTTTATCGCGGATTTATTTCGATTTTTGGTTCCAGACGTTTAGAATGCTTTACAGCAATCATGGTCACTGGAGAGACTAAGGTTTTAGACAGTTGTTACAGACACCCTCTGTCCACAGAATTGTACAATAATTTTCAAAAAAATGGTTTATTTTGTGTTTGCCATGATATTATTATCGTAATAAAAGAAGATACTGATTACCTGTATAATATTAAAATCAGACTTACTAGATAGATATTTAAAAAAAACGCAAAAGTCGAAGAAATAGTTTTATGTAAATTGTGACTCATATGATTCGTTAACATTATTTAAATTGGATTATATTATACTTTCTTAGATTTACGCGAATATTTGACATTTTAAATAAAACTATCTTTTCGGATTTTGTCGCGGATTTATTTGGATTTTTGTTTCCCGACGTTTCGAATGCTTTACAGCATCCATGGTCACGGGAGAGACTGAGGTGTTACATGTCTTGAATGTATAGTTGTTACAGACAGCCTACCCACAATTAACAAAATGAAAATTGCACCAATTACATTACAATATTTTTTAACTTTAAACATTTTTATAATTTTAATTATAATTGAATATGGAAAATTATTTATTTAATTTTGCTATTATTTTTATAATTATTACAATTTTAAAATATTAATTAGTAATCTATATTTAGTGTTGCCATTATTATATTTATAACCATAAAGAAAAATATAAAATGTAGTATTAATTATTAAAGCCATATAATTGTTCTATGTATAATTTAAAAAGTTAAAATTAATTAAGGATAATAATTTTAATTTATTTTGCTATTATTTAAAAACAACTTACTAAGCAACACTATTAATATATACTTTTACAAATGAAAAATGAAAAATATTAGTCTGATAAGCTGTCATTTTGATCTACACAGTATGAACTTACTACATCTGCCTGTCTGTTATGTTTATATTTATTATTTGATTTTATTATATTAATAACAGGATCCCATGACGATGGTAGTACCCAGCCATCTTCCCTATTGAAATTAGGATGTTTTTTAATTTCTATGGCTTCTCGAATCATTCTAGGGCGATATCGGTTTTCTTTCGCCAGGATTTGAGGTCTATCGAAGCGAATATAATGGCTTGGGCGGTCCTGACTATGTTTGCAGACAGCAGATGTTGTATTGCGACGGTGCTTCACATCAGCTATGTGTTCTTTGACCCGGGTTCTAATGGATCTCTTTGTTTGTCCGATGTAAGAGAGCCCACAATCACAATCAAGCTTGTAAACTCCTGCATCTTGTAGAGGGATGTGGCACTTGACAGGTGGTAGAAACTGACTAATTTTCTTTGGCGGCTTGAAGTAAGTTTTAATTGAAGCTCGCTTTAGAATGTAGCCAATCTTGTCTGCAAACATAGTCAGGACCGCCCAAGCCATTATATTCGCTTCGATAGACCTCAAATCCTGGCGAAAGAAAACCGATATCGCCCTAGAATGATTCGAGAAGCCATAGAAATTAAAAAACATCCTAATTTCAATAGGGAAGATGGCTGGGTACTACCATCGTCATGGGATCCTGTTATTAATATAATAAAATCAAATAATAAATATAAACATAACAGACAGGCAGATGTAGTAAGTTCATACTGTGTAGATCAAAATGACAGCTTATCAGACTAATATTTTTCATTTTTCATTTGTAAAAGTATATATTAATAGTGTTGCTTAGTAAGTTGTTTTTAAATAATAGCAAAATAAATTAAAATTATTATCCTTAATTAATTTTAACTTTTTAAATTATACATAGAACAATTATATGGCTTTAATAATTAATACTACATTTTATATTTTTCTTTATGGTTATAAATATAATAATGGCAACACTAAATATAGATTACTAATTAATATTTTAAAATTGTAATAATTATAAAAATAATAGCAAAATTAAATAAATAATTTTCCATATTCAATTATAATTAAAATTATAAAAATGTTTAAAGTTAAAAAATATTGTAATGTAATTGGTGCAATTTTCATTTTGTTAATTGTGGGTAGGCTGTCTGTAACAACTATACATTCAAGACATGTAAACACCTCAGTCTCTCCCGTGACCATGGATGCTGTAAAGCATTCGAAACGTCGGGAAACAAAAATCCAAATAAATCCGCGACAAAATCCGAAAAGATAGTTTTATTTAAAATGTCAAATATTCGCGTAAATCTAAGAAAGTATTATGTGAACCAGTACGGACTGGAAATCGCAAACCAAATACGCCGGTTAGAAGATCTGAAGACAAAGCGCGCAAGATTATTAACATCTTTAACATTCTTGAAGAGATGTCGGGATCATCGTCTCATTC
Organism: Brenthis ino; assembly: GCA_921882275.1. Classification (NCBI taxonomy): domain Eukaryota; kingdom Metazoa; phylum Arthropoda; class Insecta; order Lepidoptera; family Nymphalidae; genus Brenthis; species Brenthis ino. Next base: position 28,100,019 of record OV170222.1, on the reverse strand, counting down.
CTACGTGTGTGAAAATATCATCTAAAAAGAACATACGGGGAAGCGCCAAGATCGTTAACAAGGCAAGTTTTAAGTTGTTACGGACGGTGATTCGTCAAACCCGCCGTGATCTACGCAGTAACGACCGGTACGTAGAACAAACGTCCCTTAATATAAAGACAGTATTGACACCAAGTGATTTCAATGATTGCATTGAAACTTTAAATAAGCGCGAAACATCTAAATTTAACCAATGCAAAAACAAACATATATCAAAATACCAAAAATTAGTCGAGAAATATAACATCAAAAAGAAAACCAAAAACAATAACGGAACGCGCCCGTCTACCACAGTTTCAAATTCGTGCGTACGTCAAGCAGTTGTCAATCTGTCAAAACAAACATTGGACGAATCTACTATTCAAGTACTAAGTAAAGGCTTAAATTTTGCTGTTGCGCCGACACGCATCCCTTATGAGAACATTATTTGTGCGGTTGAAGATGCCCTGGCCAAAAATACTATGAAATCTGAGGATATGGAGGCCATACGTCAAGATGTTTCATCTTTGTTACGTCGTAGTTCAAGGCCCAAACCTAATCTCAACAAACAACAGTATTTAGCGTTGAAGAACTTACGCAGCAGGTCAGACATTATCATACTACGCGCAGACAAGGGAAATGCCACCGTCGTGATGGATACATCAGATTACAATGAGAAAATTAAACAACTTTTGTCGGATGAAAGTACATATAAAAAGGTCAAAACAGACCCAACCACCACTGTGTTAAATAATACTAAAAAGCTGATTAAGAAACACTCCGATGCATTGAATCTTGATGTCAAAAATCTTGTTCCATCTTGTGCAAAGCCGCCTAAACTGTATGGACTTCCAAAGATACACAAACCTAACGCTCCGCTACGTCCAATTGTGAGTCAAATCGACACACCGACTTATAAATTGGCCCAACTAGTAGCGAAAGTACTCTCAACACTCAGAGGACAAACATCAGCGTTCACAAGGGACTCGTACCATTTTGTCAATGAGATAAAACACCTACAACTCATGGACAATGAAACTATGGTCAGTTTTGATGTACAGTCTCTATTCACCAGCCTACCAGTAGAGGACTGTGTCAAAATAGTATCAAGAAAGCTACGGGATAATAGTATGCAAGAAGAATACACTGAACTTTTGAAACACTGCCTTACATCTGGCTATCTATTGTGGAATGATGAATTCTACAAGCAAGTGGATGGAGTGGCCATGGGTTCGCCGGTCTCTCCCGTTGTAGCTGACATCTTCATGGAGGCCTTCGAGGAGACCGCCCTAAAAACATCACCTGTGACCCCTCGTTTCTACAAGCGGTATGTAGATGACACTTTCACAATATTACCATCTGATAAAATATCTGTATTCTTAGAACATCTTAACTCCATAAACCCTAAAATACAATTTACAATGGAATTGGAGTCTAATAATTCTTTAGCTTTCTTAGATGTATTAGTTATACGTAACCCAGATAACACCTTAAGTCATACTGTGTATCGAAAGAAGACCCATACTGATAGGTACTTGAATGGTGAATCTCACCACCACCCTTCACAGTTAGCTACCGTGGGAAAATCTTTGTTTCAGAGGGCACGCGGGATCTGTGACGAGCAACACCTGGCCGGAGAGCTGCAACATGTCAAGCAAGTTCTGCGAGACAACAAGCTGCAAGTGCCGCGCCTACGTCACAGGGACCGAGTGAAACCAGCCACAGTCGAGCGCGTCCCTGCAGTCCTACCTTACATGAGAGGCGTCACTGACAAGATTGGCTACATTCTAAAGCGAGCTTCAATTAAAACTTACTTCAAGCCGCCAAAGAAAATTAGTCAGTTTCTACCACCTGTCAAGTGCCACATCCCTCTACAAGATGCAGGAGTTTACAAGCTTGATTGTGATTGTGGGCTCTCTTACATCGGACAAACAAAGAGATCCATTAGAACCCGGGTCAAAGAACACATAGCTGATGTGAAGCACCGTCGCAATACAACATCTGCTGTCTGCAAACATAGTCAGGACCGCCCAAGCCATTATATTCGCTTCGATAGACCTCAAATCCTGGCGAAAGAAAACCGATATCGCCCTAGAATGATTCGAGAAGCCATAGAAATTAAAAAACATCCTAATTTCAATAGGGAAGATGGCTGGGTACTACCATCGTCATGGGATCCTGTTATTAATATAATAAAATCAAATAATAAATATAAACATAACAGACAGGCAGATGTAGTAAGTTCATACTGTGTAGATCAAAATGACAGCTTATCAGACTAATATTTTTCATTTTTCATTTGTAAAAGTATATATTAATAGTGTTGCTTAGTAAGTTGTTTTTTAAATAATAGCAAAATAAATTAAAATTATTATCCTTAATTAATTTTAACTTTTTAAATTATACATAGAACAATTATATGGCTTTAATAATTAATACTACATTTTATATTTTTCTTTATGGTTATAAATATAATAATGGCAACACTAAATATAGATTACTAATTAATATTTTAAAATTGTAATAATTATAAAAATAATAGCAAAATTAAATAAATAATTTTCCATATTCAATTATAATTAAAATTATAAAAATGTTTAAAGTTAAAAAATATTGTAATGTAATTGGTGCAATTTTCATTTTGTTAATTGTGGGTAGGCTGTCTGTAACAACTATACATTCAAGACATGTAACACCTCAGTCTCTCCCGTGACCATGGATGCTGTAAAGCATTCGAAACGTCGGGAAACAAAAATCCAAATAAATCCGCGACAAAATCCGAAAAGATAGTTTTATTTAAAATGGATTATATTAAATATTCATTTAAAACAGTTGCTTTAATTTCTACTGTATTTTAAGCATCCTTGTAATATTTCATTTAAAAAATAAAATAATTTAATTATTACAACTACGAAATGCCAAATTTATGCCAAAATACGTCCAACAAATCCTAGATCTAAAGATACTTTATCCACTCATGAAATGATATGATCTGTGTTAATAATTTAAAATTATTCTTTTAATTTTCTTTAAAGCTTTAAATAAAATAAACTAGATCGTATATGTTGAATAAACACAAATTAATTATTTAAAGAAATAAGTTTGCTAACCTTATTCAAGCGATTGTAACATATACAACAACATTGTATATAAATTGCAAACACTTCAACAATGTACATAATTAAATTGCGACTAAGCAACATCGTGTTTATTAATGTTAATTGACTATCTAATATTCGAAGTATTCCAGCTAATCGAAAGAATTTTTTTTTTTACTGGAAAAAATTCTATGTCTTAACATTTGCAATATTTCATTACTCTTTCACAAAGTGTGTAAAAATGGTATTACGTACAATGCTTTCAATTGCTAGGCCTATTTTGATAAAAAAATATTTATTCGGTTTTTTTCGGTTCAAAAGGTAATTAAAAGTGTTGAATATCCTACTAATCCGTATTTTTTATTTTTTAATATTATAAATGTGAAAGTTTGTGAGTATGGATGTTTGTTACTTTTTCACGCCAGAACGGCTGAACGGATCTGGATGAAATTTGGCACAGAGATAGTTTATAATCTGGAATAGCATATAGGTTACTTATACCCCGGAAAAATGTACCGTACCCCTGGGTAGATGTGTTGTTGTTTAGTGACGAACCCCAAACGAAACAAGGGCCGAGGGTGAGTCGCTAGTTTACTTATAATCTAGAACAGTTTCATCGGTTATGACGAATCAAACTTATGATATTGAGAAAGTTTATTCTTGAAATAAAAAAGTAAGAAAGTAAATGCCTTTGTGTTATGGTCTTCTTATTCGACACTTTTGACTCACTGTTAAATACATTTGTAATACATAATTTGTTGTTTACGTTGTAAAGCAATGTGGGCAGAAGAATGGTATTGTTATATTTGAATTGATATTAACTGGGTCATTATGCAATAACGAAGTATGAGTCTTTTGAAAGCGTTCATATTATTCTGAATTTAAATGTTTACACAGCTTAAATATTAATAACTTTAATTCGAAAATTATGATATTATAATGTAAAGGAATATAGTACCAAGAAAAACCGAGTAGATACTTAAGAGTTAAAACTAAGTTAAATCATATTCATAATATAGGACTGGAACAACTTCAACTGTGTCTTCAAGGACTAAAGTACGTAAAAATTTACTCTGTATCACCGCTCTAACAACAATTACTGTCTTTCGTGTAGGTACTGATAAATTTTGACCATTTTTAACTTCTAAATCTTAATCCTAATCTTCTCAGAAGATTTCTGAAGCAAAAACTTGAGTTGAACTTTTTTCTACGATTAACCATAAATTAGTTATGCTACATACGCCGACTTAAATAAAATACCAATTGAACTTGAGCCGTCCGTGCCATACATCTTCATACAAATCGAGGGTCACGTTACCCGATCGACAAGTACATACACCTATGTAACTTGAGTCGCTGCCTGTTATACTACAATAACCTATGACTGCCTTGCATTCTAATGGCTAACACCTACGGCTGCAGATTCGGAAGTACAGGGTTTGAGTTCCGAGTCGGGCCAAGTTTAGTTATTGAGCCTATTAAAATTAGTCTGTTAAAAAAGTCTTGGTAACACTTCGGAGTAGGAAAGTCGGCGGTCCTGCGCCTGATCTCTCACTGATTATGTCTAAGTGTTATCGGATGACAATCATCCCACCTGATTATGAGAGTGACAGGAATAAAGAGTGCATTTGTGTTTAAGTGTATATTTGTACACTATAATATCTCCTGCGCAGTTGGCTACCCTTATTTCAATTGGCCACCCATAACCGATGTCAGTCACGAATATTCTTATTATTTAGGTATTTTAGGTGTATTTTAGATGTTTTATGGAATAGACTAAGTACATATATATGTACATAGGTATAGAAATGTAGGTAAATACTTATATATATATATATATATATATATATATATCCCTTACTTGAGAAATTATTGATTTCCCATAAAAACTTCCACTCCTTTAAGTGAAGGTTTTCGAGTTAAGAACTATCCTATGTCCTTCCCAGGGTCTCAAGCTATGTCCATACCGAATTTCATCTAAATCGATTCAGCGAATTAATTGTGGAAAGTTAAAAAACAAACAAACAGTTACTTTTGTATTTATAATATTAGATTAATTCTCCATACAAGCTTTCATCACCATTTTCACAACTTTAAGGGATGATTTCCGGACTAAAAAACATACTATGTTTTTCCAAGGGTCTCACTACCTTCTTACCAAATTTCATATAAATCGGTCCAGTACTTTTTGAATTTATTCGTTACAAACATACAAAAATACAAATCTTTTCTCTTTATAATTACACAATTACCTGCAATATAGTGAAGTTCTCGAGTACACTGTTCATCATGTACTTCTCGGGCAGGTGTTTCAGTTTGTGTATGAAGTTGACCATGTACTCGCACATCGGCGAGCGCTGTATGCGGTACACGAAGCGGCCGCCCTCGAACCGGGCGTACTCCGTCTCCACCTTCTCCACCACTTGCTTGCCGAACGAACACACTTTTGTGCTGCACGTGATCGTCATGTTCTCGTTGCTCTCGTATCTGTTCAACAAACAGACATATATATTATATAAACGTATTATGCTGGCAGTTAGTAGGCACCATAGTGGCAAGAGGCAAAACTAACTTTGACTAATAATCGGTAAAGTTCCTATTTCATTTCGATGGTCTACAAAGTATCACTACATATACTGAAATAGTAACAGGAAAATCTTTTATCTCCACGAGACAACACAATTACTGGTTCTAGCGAGTCGTCCTTAGAAATGTACATGGATAACGCTGGCTAAACCATAAAAGTTTCACCACAACAACGTACTAGAAAATTGTAGGTCTTAAAAAAACCTACAAGAAAGTCCACAATACCATATGTCTATCTCTTAAGACCTAAGGTACACTCACAATAACTATTTTTCTATATCTATTTAAAATGTATCTAGCGACGTAACCAAACAAAGCAAGGGTAACTCACTAGTAGATTATAAAATACAAATAACTGTTGTTAGATTATATTTCCTTTGCCGAAGAACTGGCACGCTCATTGAATAATATAGATGTAATCTCCAATTTTCCCGGTTTTCTGTACAAAATTAATTTTTGTACATATAATACAAACAGCCAGGATTGAACTAATTGATGAAAAACAAGTCGGCCGTCCACTCATGCGATAGATATATAGTATGTTAAAAAAAGAACCTATGGGTTAAACCATACCAAGTCACTCAAAATCCGTTGACACTACAGCGTGAAAAAACAATAAATACTGAATGGAATGTATTTGTTATTTTTTCACACTGTATCTAACTTCTCACTTTTTAATAAATATTAATGTGACAATATAAATAAATATAAATATGTTCGGACATTAAGACAAGGCACTATCTAGTTCCGTACTTTAAGTTACGAGGTACGGTAAGTTCCGGTAACTTACGAGGCTTGTGTTATGGATACTAGATAGTTGATACACTACACAATACACATATATAACTTTAAATATATACATATTATAAATATAAACACCCACGACTGGAATACAAACATTCGTGCTCATCACACAAATGAATGCCCCCAGCGGGACTCGAACCCGCGACCACTGGTACAGCAAATAGGGTCACTAAAAACTGACCCAAACGTGTTGTCAAAAAAAATAACTATTACTTACACGCTCGTGACGCCGTAGAAGGCGCCAGGATCGTCAAGGTTATTTGTGTTAAGGTCCGCCCAAAATTTCACTAAAAAGAACGCGTTCCTAGGTCCCTTCTCGTATAGCTCTTTTAAGCCGCCTTTCTTCTCTGGGAATTTGTCGTTTATTTGCTGTACATCTACTGACTGTGAATATATAAAAATAAGTGATTAAGTAACAGAATGTAATAAATATGAGGATGTACATTGTACATACATATACCAAAATACTAGCTGAATGTCCACGAAATGAAGGGGAAATAACAATTTTTTTATTAAGATTTAATATTGGCTTGTTAAAGATAGGGATTTTCAACAGCATCCTGGTCTATCCTGTTTCAAAGTAGGTAGTACAAGTCGAATTAAAACATAGAAATGTTTAAGTTTTGCTATTTATAAGGCTGATTAATTATGTTTAGTTATTCCTATAGGGGCTATTCTTATTCACATGGCATGATCACTCTGTGACTAAAAAACCTGTTTAAAATAAAGATAAAAAACAGAAGTAAATTAGATACTATACAAATATGTATTACTATGTATCTATACTTTATATTCTTCTATACAAATAAAAATGAAATTCTGTTCGTTGGTAAGCGCCTCACTTAAGAACGGCTGGACGGATTTGTTTTTTTTCTAAATGAAAAAAAAGGGCTATGAAATTGCTAATTTCGGCAAAATTGAGTGAGTGTAAGAGCTTTTTCTAGAAACGTTTTATATGAATTAAAAGATTACAAACATTCATTATTTAAACACAACGATGATCGGGTCTACTACTTGAGAATATAGTCCCGCCTATTAAAAAAAAATATATATGTATTATGTATACATGTATAAAGATATAATTATATATATATAAGAATTAAATAATATGTATAGTAATAGATTACCTCTAATAAAGGATCTGCGTATGTGACTGTGCCACCTATATGTACAAATAAGTGTTGCGCCGGGGCCGTGCTCGGTGGATACTGGAAGAAGAATATTTAATTATATAAAGTTTTTGAAATGCGTATCTTATTTTATAAATAACTTTTGTTATATTGCTTAAAGCAAGAAGGATGTACCTTTTTCTAATCATGGTCACAGAGAAGACTAAGGTGGTAAGGTAAGTTATATAGGTGCTGTCTGTAACAACTATATAATAATCTTTGAGACGTTAAACAATCGCGTAAATCTAAGAAAGTATTATATGAATACCAATCTTGTCAAAAATTCTGTTGTTTGAAATATTGTAATTTATAATTTAACTTTATAAAAAAAGATAATGAAATAGTCCCGCTGAGTTTCTTTCGCCAGTTCTTCTCAGGTCCGAGGTTTCTTCTTTCCGAATTGCTAGTAGACTCGTGACGTTCAGTAAAAAAATGTAATAATTTAATGCTGAATAAAATTTTGAATTTGAATTTTGACTCACCGTGTCCGGATCTCTGGGGTGTTCCACAAAAGCCGAGAACTCCACTAAGCGTAGCTTGTGCGTGGCGATGGCGCGTCCCTCCCATGGCGGGGGCGGCGCCACGTCCGCGCCGCCGGGCACGACGCCCGGGACGCCCGGGACGCCCTTGTAGCCCGCACTTGGGAACGGCTTTACACTGGAACAATACACATTTTTTATTGTAGTTATACTTCACTACATAGTATAAAACAAAGTCGCTTCCCGCTGTCTGTCTGTCCCTATGTATGCTTAGATCTTTAAAACTACGCAACGGATTGCGGATTTTTTTTGCGAATTTATTTTGATTTTTGTTCCCGACGTTTCGAATGCTTTACAGCAAACATGGCCACGGGAGAGACTAAGGTGTTAGATGTCTCACAGGCATTATATAGTTGTTACAGACAGCCCATTCACAAATTAACAAAAGGAATCCAAAAAAATGAAAAATGTCACGTAAGTGGTTTTTGTAATTTTAATAATTTTATAATTGAATAGGGAATAAGAATAATAAAATTGTAACTAAGCCGAATCTGTACATTAAATATTTTTTGGAAAATCTTATTGAAATAGACATTATTATCGATACAAAGGCCGAATCTAAAATTTTTAGAATTTTTAACTGTCTATCTGTCTGTCTGTTACCGCATTACAGAAAACCACTGGAGGAATTTTGATGAAATTTGGTATATGGATGGATGGTTGGATACTTTTTACCGCGGTAAAATATCTCATTTTTGAGAAAAAACTGTAATGTAAGAGTATAGTAATGTATAAAACCTAAGAATTTGGTTTTTGATCATCTGAACGCGAGCGGAGCCGCGGCAATGCTAGTTATTTATAAAATCTTTTTATTTAAAATGTCAAATGTTCGCGTAAATCTAAGAAAGAATTATGAAGTTATACTTCTTTTGGCACGTTGTGAAATAATGATGAGACTAAAAATTTTACGATGCACGCGCACACCGATAGCCAAAAAGCGACATGATGAAGTTAGCTGAATTCCTTTTACAAACAGAGTGTGAGTGACATACGGTATGAAATCTTTAGCTATTTGTGTTCTGTTACGCCAAAGAAGTATGACTTCTTACGTGCGTACATAAATACACACACACGTTTTTATAATAAATTAATTACTAGCAATAGTCCTCGCTTCACTCGGGTGCGTAACTGAGTATAGATGTATTACTCCAGCTCATAGTATACTAAATTTCATCTAAATCCGTCCAGTAGTTTCAGACATATTTATATTAAGACGCATATTGCTATTTATTAAAGTACCCACATTTTGAGGGTAGTAAGAAGGGAGATGAACAGTGATCCTAATATTAATTCTAGTGTAATTAAACCAATTTTTATACAGTGTGATTAAATCAAAATTAAAATCAATATTACTTAAATAATGTTGTTTCCGTATATAATATAGCAGAAAGTGATAGAGCGTGTGTTTCCATAAATAATATTTTGTTACAACAATCAGTAATTATTTATTTAACTTTAAATCGCATAATACGGTTAAGCAAATGAATCACTAATATTGACACTCACTCTTGTGATGTTCCTGCTTGTAATCCTGGTTGCCAAAATTGCTGAAATAAAAATAAAGTTATCATTATAAACCTTCTGACACATATTTGTAACTTTAAGTCTAATAATAGCTCAACTTGTTAGATTTAGCGCATTTTCTACACACGTCACTTTGAAGCTTTCATTTAATACAGCAGTTTCGAAATTCTCCAATATATCATAATGAAAAATATCGGAATAAAATATTATGGATGAAATATTCGGTTAAAAAATGATGAAATTTTGTTAAAAGATGATTATTATTTTTTTATTTGAAAAAAAAAAAGTTAATTTCGTGAGTACACTGAGCAAGTTTCTAAGCCACACAATAATTACACAAGTAATATTTTTACTATCAATAGACATCGAAAATATGACAAACAAAGTTTATAATGAATATAGCCTTTGTAGTAATTGTTTGAAACAATACATAATATATTTTCTCGTGGGTCTATTAGTAAAATCCGTTCAGTAAAAGGGCAAAGCTGTACTCATGTTAAATTGAAAGCCAACTGTTATTTGTGCATGCCATGCCTCGAAGCTACACAATAAAGGCGTTTTTTGTGTGAGACAACACAAAGGCATGCGTACAAAATGTACCGTGTGGTGGTAAGCCGGGTGCGGCAAGCCCGCCACTATTTGCGCGCTAGACAGCGTGCTCATAGACTGCATCGCCTTCTCTTTCATAACACCCCCGTCCTAGATTGTTTATCACCTCTTAAATCGCTTTATTCTAACTACATTAAGTATTGGCTTGCGCGAAATTGTGATACTTTAGGTTTGAGTGGTAAATCAAATAATTATCAGCCGCGTGTTGTATTGAAGAAAATTGTTAAAGAAGTTCGTCGGTTCTCGAAGTGGAAGAATCACGAAATTATGACATTGATATTTTCATGATTGGATATAAACAAACACACAATTTTTTTTAATATATGCTTAATTTTAATACTTTGTGAAATTATGCATTAAATTAATTTTAACATAGATATGTACCTACCATAACTATATTGATAACTTTTTCAATATAAATGTAATTAGAAAATATAATATATAAAACGCCATTCTTAGAGTTTCATATTGGAGCAATGTTAATTTGATTATTTCCAATATGATATGATGATGATGTTCTCCTAGCCGATTCCGGCTACGGCGGCCAATCTCATTGAGATTAGCCAACTGCGCAGGAGATATTATAGTGCACAAGTGTACGCGCAGACCCAAGTGCACTCTCTATTCCTATCACTCTCATACTCCGGTGGGACGACCACTCGACACGACCGGTGAGAGTTAAGGCGCAGGACCGACGGCTTTACGTGCTCTCCGAGGCACGAGGGTGAAACACCGCCAACTTCCCAACTCCGGGCTGTTACTGAGACTTACTATACAGAAAGACTCAATAACTAAACTTGGCCCGACCCGGGACTCGAACCCAGGACCTCCGGGTGTGCAGCCGTACATGCTAGCCACTACACCACTGAATTCCAATATACCGTATATGGGAATTAGATCAGTTAGACATGTTTTGTAATTTAATAATTATAATTATTATTTACGTATGGCGCATGATGCGATCATAAGAAGTGGCGTAAACACGAGCGGAATTATTTCATTTCATTATGACTTTAATATAATAATTTGAGAATAGCTCTTGTTTTAATTAAAATTGTATCCCTTTGCGCTACAAGAGAAAGGTGAATAGAATTACATTTACCACTTTGAGTTTGGCCTGAATTTCACGCAGTTTCCGCCTAGCTAGCACCTGTATATGTGATGAGACTTGTTTTCTTGTGCGCGTCTTTCCTGTTCTGAGTTTTATATATCTTGCTATAAGTTCGTTTCGTCCTGGAACGATAAAATAATAAGATTAATAAGAATTAATGAAAAGAACTTTACAATTGAGATTCCAATTCTCAAATTCCGGACGCAGGTGGATTCGAACTTACATCCCCTCAGGATATTGTGTCTTGGGTGCCCTACCAATTAGACTGTATTCAATATTCGCCTTACCGGATATGCAAATATTCCTATACGTATCTAGATCAAGCTACCTTTGCTTCGTCTAACTACTGCAGTTTGTGATAAAAAATATCTTGTTTTTTAATAAATTGTATAGTGTATATTTTCATATCGTTTAATTTGTCATTTGTCAAGAATCAATCTGTAACTAAATGTTCATAGTAAATTGTATAATGTGGAAGATCGCAGGTTCAATTATCGTACTAAATAGGAGAGAATAACAAGGACACTATGAAAATCAACATCAATTTAAAAAGTGATAACTTTAAAAATATCCCAAGGATTATTTTAAAAATTTAATTCATAAATAAAAGTAATTTATGAAAAGCGCCAATTGTCATAGCCCGCGAAATATTCCAAATAGTCAAATCAAAACGCGCTGCACAATGCAATACCGGCGCAGCCGATGCCGATCTCGTTATGAAACAATTTTCAAAATATTTTGAATAGCTATTTTCAATTATTGAAACTGCAGCCGGCCCGGAATGCGGGGTGGATCGAAAACGGTAATGAAATATATTTTACTAACAGATCAGCTATTCTCAAACTACTCGCAGTAGCGTTATTGATATTTTTTTTGTAGTTTTATTCTAAAACAATAGATTTTCAGATTTTTTGTGTCGACTGTGATGCTAGTTTAAATTGAACAATGGTGTATTAATTTGAGGCGAGCGTAGAACAAGATCGGGCCAGACCAAAGTAAATTGAAATCTCATTGAATTCGGGGAATGCGATGGCGACGAGAGACGGCTGGTGCGAATTTAATTAACCCCTTGCCTGCTCGGTGAGGCGTGCGTGCGTATATCTATTCATTTTCATGTAGATCGTCAGTTAAATTTTATACATGGCGAAGCACGTTCGCGAAATTCAAATAGGATTTTTTTCAACAGAGCGACCAGCGGGAACTTTCAAACATATATGCAAACAAAAACTGCTATCGCTTAACCAGTCAATAAATTTTCGCCATGTATCCGATATAAATATAACTTAAAACACCCTGTAAAACTTTGTCCAAAATTAAAGTGAAAGCCAGTAAGGAAAGTAGTAAGCTCGGCAACAAAGTTTTGAAGTCTGCTAAGTGAAAACATTCTTGGAATTGCTCTGAAATTATGGCACCATTTCATAAAATTTTCACGACGGGTATTAGGTTAAAATTAGTGGGGGTTACGGGAGATGCGATTAAGTCGAATGGGCGTGATAAATAAACACGTCGTATGTCACTCGTTACGGCGGACAGGCCGGCGGCGGTGACACCCGCGCCCGCGAATCCCGCATTAAGAGTGCTTTCACCCGAAACGTCGTGTGCATCTCACTATAAATAGCGCGCTGCAGAGAAGGTACCAATGGATACGTTTCTATTCCGCGGCGAATAGAAAAACAAGAGATGATTATTTATTACTTAGTTAGTTGGCTAATTTGGTCCACTGCCAGCGTCGCGCCACGCTCTCGCGCACTCCGTGCGGATGAAATTGTGCGTAGAGCCGCCATATATGAATATTGATTTCTTTTTAACACTAATAACAGGTTAATATCTTGTCTTCATTAACATACAAAAACATCAATCGATTTTTACTAAAGACAACAAATTGAGTTTAATCTATACATATATTAAAATTGTAACTAAGCCGAATCTGTACATTAAAGATTTTTTGGAAAATCTTAGTGAAATAGACATTATTATCGATACAGAGGCCGAATCTATAGTTTTTAGAATTTTTGTCTGTCTGTCTGTCTGTTACCGCATGACAGAAAAATATACATCTGGTTAATAGATAGCTGGTTATCCGGGTCAACATATAGGATACTTTTTATCGCGGGAAAATGTCTCATTTCTGAAAAAAAATATACAAAAACTGCAATGTGAGAGTATACTAATATGTAAAACCTATGAATTTGGATTTTGGTCATCTGAACGCGGGCGGAGCCGCGGGCAATGCTAGTTTTGAATATAAAAACAATAGTTCATTAATTGTTTTATAAATAAACAAAAAGAAAATAAAAAATACCTCATACTTATTTTTTTGATAATAATTTATACAAGAAGGAAGGTATCGGAGATCCATCAGAAACACATTAACGTAAAGCTATGGCCTTTCAATTGTTTTTCCTCTAAGCTTTTAGCGTAGATAATTTCTTTAACGGGTACTATTTAATGGAGAACATTTACAATGTGATTACGAGTGTTGATATCGAGTAGGTATATAAAATTATATTTTAGATTTAAGTACACTATTTATAGTTTTGTTCAATTACAGTTATAAAATAAGTATTTTATTTATATACATAATGTATGATTTTAACCTTAATTAGCGTATTATTGGTAAATTTTCGATGCATAATATATTTACTGGAAAATAACTGTACATAAGTAAGTTTTATAAATACAGGTTTGGAAAAGAGAGGAAAGTTAACTACACGGCTTGTCAGTTACAATTTTATTAAAAATATATAAAGTATAACGCTCAAATTGGAAAAATAAAATTGTTTCTATGCTAAAATTATTTCGACAAATTTTATATTTAAAGGTTGGTAAAAATATTCGTTTTTTGAACAAAATAAAAAATCTTCCCAAATATATACTTCAAATTAATACTTCCCATGTGAAATGAGAATGATGATCCTTAACTCAATCGATATCTCAAATATTGTCGAAGATGCTGGATACGAAATATAGCAGTTAAATAAACATAGCGGGCATGATTATTTAATATGTCACGTATTAATAACGATTTCTTACATTGATATTAAACGAAATAGTGTAACAAATAAATAATACGCAAAGAAAGGGTCCTTTTCAATAAAAGAAACATTACGAGGTGATAGAAGCGTCAGAATTTCACGCTGACCCAAACAGAAGATATGCAAGGCAAATGGTAGTTGAAGGGTTGAGTTTCGACGATCTAAGGATTTCTCGAGACAATCGGGAGTTATGCCTTCGGGCGGGGCGCTAAGGCGCGGGAGAAGGGGCGGGCCTTCTTTATATTTTCTTACTGCGTTCGCCGCCTAGCGGCCGGGCCCCTTACACGCTCGCTCGCTCACTAATTGCGCATTCTTCGCATAGTTTAGACCCCCTGTGAACCCCTCACCGCCCCCCGGCCACGTGAAGCCGACGAAACTTTCATACTCCCAGGATATTGAGCGGTTTTGAATGTCTTAACTCACGAACGTGCCTGCAGCGGTGCTTGTGCTTTGTAGGCAAACTGTTTCCAACAACTCACCGCACTGTTCGAAGCTAAATTACTGCTCACTTGCCTGTGACGAGGTAAAGTCCTCTCAATGTAATAGTGAAGCAAACCAACTTCATAACATATTATTATTAAGATGCTGTTTCAATATGTGCAATGTGTGTAGCTGCTGTGTAAGTTAGAAGGTAATGAATTTTTACTTTTTCACTCCATCTTTCCGTATTCTTATTTACAAATTATAAATGCAAACAAATTGAATAAAAATTGACTTTATTTTAAGAGGACAAATCTTAATGTTACATAAAATCATCAAAAGTAATATACTTAGCATGAATATCATCTATACTAATATTATAAAGAGGTAAAGTTTGTGAGTTTGTGAGATTGTGAGTTTGTGACGTTGTAGGGGTTAATCTCTGGATCTACTGAACCAATTTAGATGAAATTTGGTAAGAAGATAGTTTGAGACTGGGAAGGATATAAGATACTTTTATCCCGGACATCATCCCTTAAGGGGGTGAAAATTGTATGGGGAATCAAGCTACGGTCGAACCCGAGCGAAGCGAGGGAGAGCCGCTAGTTTATTATATAACGCTATTACAAGGAATGTTAACCTTTACTAAGACGAATCAAAAAAAAATATGGAAAAAGGTCTAAAAAATTAAAACCTAGAATCTGAGACGATTGTTAGACGCACAGAAGTGCAGCTCAGATATTTTTTGTCAAGCTTAACCTTTATTCCGCCTGTAGCAATAAAACTACAAACTAGCGTATCGGGACCAAGACTCTTCGAAGATTAGAGGGCGAGGGTGTGACAGACAGGATGGAATGGAGAGTGACGCACTGTTGGCTAGATTAAGCCGGGCCGACACGTCCGCGAGTAATGCGACCATATATTGTCCGGACGAGCGCGCAATTATGTCCCGTGTTCTTTTACAACTGCCCCGACGTAATAAACTCGACAAAATCATTATTAAATACACCATCTTAGCTATAATGCATTCAAGATAGTTAAGTTAGATACAACTTTAATTATCAATTATATTCAATTATTCCATGTGATATCTATTATTAGCATTACTACTCCTGTACGGCTTGAATGTTTCATGTTAAACTCGTATATCTTATTAAGTTGTTAACTCTAGAACAACTTTAAACCCGATAATAAACATAACGAGCTATTAATACATTTTCCATTTGATATATTTTAATGAAATCAAAACCGTGTTGTCATATTTAGATTGTTTTATGTTGTAAATTTTGTTCACTTTAATCGTACAGCGAAAAGAACAAAAAAAATGAAAATTTCATTTAAAACCAAATATTTCTAATATTCTTAAAACACCTAAATTCACTGTGCATTACGTAAAGGCGTTTAAAGGATTATTTCCGCTGAGGCGATAAGATTAAACCGGCACATTTCTTTCCGTCTATTAAATCACTTAAGGTGGACACATCGCTTGCGGTAGATTTGTTTAGCAATTCCATCCACCCGGTCCGACCCGGGCAGTCCTTTAATTAAAGCCGGGCGGTATAATGTTCGCTTGACGCGAACTTAATGTGCGTCCGGCGGGTAATGGTAGTGGCTGCCTTTAATTGTTCCACGTCAATTGTGCCAGTAACGTACGTGACAATAGCGAGTCTCTAGAAAGTTATTGCTATGTTTTCGGTTGTGCGGAATTAAATGAGAAATTCTATGCAATTACTGTGGCTTATTATTAATCTTGCTCGTAGATTTCTGTAATACACGTCTGTTGTCCATAGATTGTTTCCAGCACAGCCACACTTAACATAATGTTCAAACATTATAAATAATACTTACTCGTTGTTATTATTTCAGAAATAACAATTGCCAATCTTTTAAGAAACTTTAAGAAAAGATTTACTGTACATGTATTCAGGCCTTTTTAACGTCCCACTGCTGGGCACGGGTACCCCTCCAATACGAGGGGGATCAGGCCATAGTCCACCACGCTGGCCAAATGCGGGTTGGCGGACTTCACATGTTTTTCGAAAACTTGCTAGATTTTCTCAGACATACAGGTTTCCTCACGATGTTTTCCTTCACCGTAAGGCAAGTGCTAATCATGTTAGAAGTGATTCCCACATGAAAATATCAGAGATGGGAAACCGGGGATTTAACCCGCATCACTCTTTTTCCCAAGCGAACGCGTTACCACTGGGCTAACACTGCCTACTCTACTACTACTTACTCTACATGGAAAAACATATCAATTTATGGAAAAAAATACAACCATATTTACTACCTCAAAGAACATAATATTTTCCATAGTTAGCTTTTTTATTTTAACTTTCTGCTTATGAATATAAAAACACTGAGTTTTAACTAACATTTTTTTTCGCCCAATTCGAACTCACCCCATCCATATATCTTTGTATTACTACACTTTATACCGAACATTATTCAAAGGAGATATAAACGATTTTCTTAGGTAAAAAAGTCATCTAAAATCTAAATTACATTCAAAACACTCAGCCACTTGGCAATCATCCTAACGCTGAAGTCATGAACGATCACGATGATTATAACCTTTGCACGTTTATTTTTAAGAGTGTCTCACAAAATATTAAGCAGAAACACGAGAGATTTACTTCTATTAATTTAGTGAAGGGGAAAGGTTTCTTTGGTGATCATCACGTAGCGTTAACGAGCTTCCTTAGTTAACATTGTAGCGTGAAAAAATTCTCCCTCGCCCTACAGTTTGGAGAAACTCTGCTTACATTACAATCATCAGACTTCTGAGTTCAAATTAGGTCAATAAGTTTTCAGACGTCAACATTTTATTACTATGATAATTGTTTTGATTCATGAGGTTTTGGGGTGAATAAATAATTAATTAACTATTGCACACGTTATATTGGTATTCAAAATATTCCAACTTAATATGTATAAAGTACCTGTATTTAACTATATTTCATAATTAAGGTTATATTCTGCTATGATAAACAATTTTGAATATAGTCTTAAGTTCCATAAACCATGTTACTAGATAAAGAACCACTTAGATAAAGAACTTTTACTTTACAGTTCACATTCATATATTTCCATAAAAACAAATACACACTTGCAACAAATACTGTTTCCATTGTACCGTCCTTAATAATATAATATTTTAAGAGTATTGTCGTTTATAAGTTATAGCGCGAACACGTGCTCTGAACTAGTTCGCGAGTTTTGAAGATTGCAGGCGAGATTGAACAAAGCCGCGAATTCAGTTCCTCGAATCGGCGACACGCCGATCGAGAGATAATAATTGTCGGTTCACGTCTCTCTGTGGAATCCTATTGCGCAAACCGCTTTGTCGGCACACATCAATACCTCCACCTTGCCTTTTGTCTCGTGCTACACCATTGTTCATTTCAACGACCTTGAGCGTTTCATAATTCAATTAAACTGAAGGTACGCAAATCTACTTAGAAAGTTGTTATAAGATGTTTACATACGATTACTTATTAGAACAATCATAACAAGTTGACAACTTTCCTTCTAAATAAAATTTACTGTAAATACCTTTATAGATCATAGATTCAATGAATCGCTTATAATATTTTTGTAGTTGGTTATTGTTTATATTTATTACCAAGGCTGTTGTCGTAAGTTACCGGTGAGTATTGCATGTAATTAGCGTAAATGAATGAACTGTATTTCGAGTAAATATTTAAACATCCTCTAGCATGTCCGGACTCACCGTACATCTTGCCCTCGTCCGAGAGGATGATCTTGCGCCGGCCACATGGGGGGTATATCGCGAGCGCCTCCTGGAAGCTTTGCTCGATATCCGGTGACCACACTCCTTCCGCGTCCGCTGCCGACATATCCTGAAAATACATTTTGGCTTTAAAAAATAAATATGATGATGAAAATAAATTTCTGCTAGGTATAAAAGAAGGCTGGTTTTTATAATTTATCATTTTAATATTTTGAAATCTCTTATAAGTATTTTTTTTATTTATAATTAAGATATTAAAGTAAAAATATAAGTAATGAAAATATGATAAAATTCAACGTATTTTTTTTATTTACCTATAATTTTCATCCATTAGTATATTTCTTGGAGAATAAGTAGGTTTCTCATCAACATTCCTTGCGAGCATAAATTTCTCATGATTTAAATATTGCGGTACATTATTTGTCGTTAATTTATATGATTTATTATATGACCTTCAATGTAACGTGTAATGGCGATGTCAAAATTACTATCGGTTTTAGAATTTCTGAATAGTGGTATTAAGGGTCTATATTATAAGATTATGGGGTTTGCCGCTACGGGCCTTGAACTTCGATCTTAACATATTTACTCAATATTCAGAACTAGTATTCTTATGCAAATTAAATACCAATTGGCACCCGTATGGGCTAAATGAATTATACGTTTTAATTGCTAATAGTGAGGCCGGCGAGGATCGGAGCTTGTTAGATAGCTTTTTGTTTTTATAACTGTGATTTAATACCTATATTTTAGTCGTATTTGTTGATTGAATATAGAAAAATACTTTTAGTATTTGCATAGCGCAGACCAACAAATTCATTATCAAATAGTATTTTAGACAGTAGATGTCAAGTTTTCAATCGATTTCAAAAAAGAAGTATTACTCGATTCTTATAACAGTTTTTTAAGGAATCAATTTAATACATATTCATATCGATAACAACAAAACGATATGAGATTAAATACCTATATGGTGGGTCCCGTGTAAATTACAAAAAAAAATTAAATTTCTCAGGCTGGAATGATTATTACATTTAAGTTATTGAGAAGATGATGGGTACATCTTTTTGAGTTAAAAGATTATACGTTACCTACTTCTAATTACACATACCTATTACAAACAAATTATGAACTTTTCAATGAAGCGCCTTAATTTTTTTATCAATTGTCGACTTAAATCAAAAGTTTATTAATATAGCGATTAGAGTAACTATAACATAATATAAAATATTATTATTTTTTCATATAAATACCGCTTTTATTTTACATAATACAGCAGATAATAGGGTCAAGTGATAGTTTTTAAAAATCGTATGTCGATCAAATTATTGTAAATTTAAAACAAAATTGCTCCAATTTTCACAAAACGAGATATTGCGAGCAGTCTATAATTAAAACCGGTATGTAGCTCCTTTATATGGATATGTTTATTGCAAAAATATCTCGAAGTTATAGGTATATTTTGATGGCAATTAACTTTAATACAAATACTATAAGGTACGGTAAAAACTTAATAAAATCAGGTTACGCCGGTTACTTTGTATAAAATATACATACATATTGGCGATCATTAATTCGACTGAAAACATTAACACAGTAAAAATTTATTCGATTTTTGAAAGTAATAAACAAGATGTAATACGATAAGTCTTAATTTCTTGTAATTATATCTTTAAGTACTAATATAAATAATATATACATTTGTACATAAAAAATATGATCGATGTAAAGACATGTTTGGCTCAGTTTGTAGTGTCGCTACTTGCTATGCCAGCGGTCGCGGGTTCGAGTCCCGCTGGTGGCATTCATTTGTGTGATGAGCACGAATGTTGGTTTGTTTATATTTATAATGTGTATGTATTTTAAGGAAAAATATATGTGTAGTTGTATCAACTATGTGGTATACATAACACAAGCCTCGTAGTAGGTATGGTTAGCCATGGAACTAGATGGTGCTGTGTGTTAATGTACCAACATAAGTATTTATTTATTTAAACAAGAATCTTGGACAAAATTGATGAGTTCATTTCCGTTAAACCTGGCTATATCAAATATGTTATTTATTTTTAACATATAGAATAAAGCTTACTACCAGTCTTAGTACTCTAATACAGCTTAAGCCGCAGGCATGACTACTATAGCTATTTAAAATCGTTCGATAGATGAATCAGAAGGATTTATTTTTATACTAAAGTACGCGTCATCCAAAAATATAGTTTTACGTGTCGATTTATTACCATTCCCGCTGAAATGCACTATTGCAAAACATTACGAGCATCGTAATAGAGTATCGGTTTATCACAAACCAGATGCTATTAACATCTGTGTACGAGCAATATATGTATAGTAGGTATATGTTATAAATAGAATACAAAATATGTTTTTTTCAAGTGATTCTTTTCCGGAATAACATAATATGAAGGAAAATTTGAAGAAAGGGATGATACTTATATAACAGTTACCTTATATTTTTATAAATATGTATTATAAATAATGGTTGATTTAAATTGACATAGCTTTTTTATTTATGAATCGATTGAAATAAGAAAGTACTAAATGTTAAGTAAAGCTTACCAAAAGATATTAGGTGAACCGCACTCAAATCGGTTAAGACGTTTCTGAGATTAGCACGCACAACAGCACTGACAAACAGGCAAAAATTCTAAAAAACATTGTTTTTGGTTCTATTGCATTAATAAAGACCTCCAATAATAGTTTTTCTTTAATATCTTCCATGTAGAGACAGCAATCAGTTTTATTATATGTATTGAAGAAGATATATAAATTAGTGTATGTATATTAAAGTATATGTGTAATAGTATAATTTAGTGTGAGATGCAACTGTTCTTTTTAATAATCTTAATAAAATAAACTTAGTCGCTGCAAAATTATGGTTATTTATTTCTAATACAGTAACTATAACATTTAACAACTATAATATTGTAATACGTTTTAACTAGGCGTTAACCAATTCACAAACAGTCCGACCACAGTTTGTATCGTTACATGAACTATCAAAATAAATCGGAAACAAAAAAAAAACGAAGAGATGCGTCATCGTAATTAATAGAGCCGGTTCTATTCTAAAAAAGTTGGAAATAAAAATAACGCGTTCGACTCCGCCGCCGCGAAACGGGCGGACGTTAGACGAAAACATCGTGAATCACTTGCTCACTGGAACTACCTCCTGGTTCCGTTTAGAGCTAATATTTGCATGGGTTATGTATAGACTATAATATCAACTCTGTCCACGTGTATTCAACAAAATTGTTGAAAACAGTTCTCTACATGAGGCAAAAGCTTTATGTTGGCTCGACACTCGTTCCAAAGTTTTAAAAGTTTATATTGATCGTATCTTTTTTAAGTACCTACAAACAAAACAATTAAATATACTCAACGTTTAATGTTAATAATAAAATAAGATAATAAATTTTATAAAGTTTTAACTTTTTATGCATATATTTAATCATATTATAACGTTAAAATCGAAAAAAATAGAGTAATTTCTAATAAGCTATATATATAATATCGGACTACTATTAAAAAGCGTAAATTTGTATGTGTGTATGTTTGTTATGTCTTGGCTGGACGTTTTAAGATGAAATTTAGTTTACAGGTAGACTATGACTTGGAGTAACATAGGTTAATAGTCTACTGTTAGTCATCTAGAGACACATCCAAGCGTAGCGAGAAAACGTCATTAGTTTTAGTCATATAATTAAAACTGAAAACTATATATAAGATTTTTAACCAAACTTAAATGTTTAACTTAATATAGTCATATTATATACCTTTTCATCGTCACTAGCTTCCCCCACATCTAGGTGCTTGGCGTCGGCGCCGCCCGAGCCGTTGGTGTCGGGCGCGCCGGCCGCCGCGCTCCACGGAGACGCAATGGTGCCGGCTGCGAGCGCGCCGCTCGCTGGAACAAACACAAATACACATGTAGATCACTATCGTCTTTTTGTCATACATTTTATCCCTTCGAACAGTGTAGACAGTGCACGCCAATAAGGTAATTGAACGGTCAGTATTTTAAGACCTCAATTAAAGTTATCAGGACTTCTGACAGTAAACACATTTTAATCGAAATTAAAAATAGCTTATAGCACTCGGCGGTAATGCCTTACATTTTAGTAAAAGAATTTTCAGAATCGTTCAGTAGTCGAAGATTACTCCCAACATCCAAACTTACAAAAGTTTAGCTCTATATAATATTAGTGTACATTATTTACAAATAAAAACAAACCAAAATATACTTCATTCAAATAAATTTTTACAAGCACTTTTAAATCGTCGTATTTGATTTTTTTTTCATTTAATTATCAGTATGTAAGTTCGTCCGCTACCCCCGGGTTCCACAAGAACAAGACAGTTCCGCCGAAAAGAGCCAGCGAGAAACTTTACAGTAATATTATAATGCCGACGAGATCGTTCTATTATTTGTTTATCCAGAACTTGTGTATAATTGTATAAAAGTTAGATTTGAAGACATCTGTATTACAAATATGTATATGCTGCATTGTAGCTTATTCATTTATGAAGATTTAGAAGATTAGATTTTAACACACTACAACCGATAAGAGCAGAGCAACTATATATTAATGAACTATGCCAGTTAGGCCACAGACAACATTTAGTAATTAAATGAGACTTTATAAATGATAGAAATAGACATGCACCAACATTCAACATATAGAATACAAACAGCATGAACGAATTAACCACAAACAGCTATTTCGCTTTTACAGACTTTATTTTGAAGAATGTGAACACGAGCGTATTTTAAAAAGAGTCATTTTGTCTCTGGAAAACTTTAAGTGCTTACTATATATACTATATAGTAATATGTATATCTAAGCCATAGTATAGAGGTACCTATTTCAATTGTATATGTAGTGAGTAGTCTAATACTTAATAGGCTAGGCTAGGATCTAGAATGTGATGAAGATTATGGTCCATAAACACATGTTGCATTATGTTATATATAATTTCTTTATTTCTTATATTTTTTATATAATAAGGTATAAAATATTGCTAAAATAATCACTGAAATCTAATATAGCAATTAAATATCTTTTAGAATTTTAGTCATATTTTTAAAAATAAATTTACAAGTCGCATTAGGTACTGAAGCATAGTATAGAAAATATTAATTACGTACATACATACATACATACATACACACGTCCTACGCCAACATACATCAAACCTCACTGTAAACAATATAGAAACGTATCAAAAGGTAAAATAAGAGTAATTTAGTAGCATCATATGAATGGTCTTTGCTTCTGACGTCATACAGTGTTTGCTTACATATTCAGATGCGCGCCTTGTAAACTTCCAATCGCATTGTGGCTTTGCACTAATACATTAATGTAAGCAAAAACAAGATTTACAGCTGTGTTTCGTATATATAGCAACGGTTATATGTCATGAGCTATTAATAAGATATTCTGAGTATGAATGGTGTGACCAAGTTTTTCTTATGTCACTTTCAACTACTATTAGTTATTATTTTTTTCCTTATTAAATAGGTTAAGGTCAGTACTTAATTAACAATAAGATAATTTTATTAGTAAGAATTTATGTTCAAATAAGAATTTCTTACTCCATAGCTTCCATAGTAGGTATAAATAAAAGAAATATTCATCTTTCTTTAAAAATAAATATTATCTTCACAAACATGTGAATAAGAAAAACCCGAACGTTCAGATTCGAAATTCATAATAGGTAAGCTTTGTTCGGGATGCGAGAGCGGAGGTCGTAGGCATTCTCGAAATTTTCATATTTACCGTTAGAAATATGCAGGTACGAACGTTAACAATATAAATATAATATCAAAAAGGAGAATTTTGTTATGAAGATCGGCTCGGAGGAGAGTAAAAGTATGCGCCGCCCGCCTTCCAGCGTGTCCCCGTGCCGTTGCTACTCAATAAATATACTTTATCTACTTACTTTTCTAAAGAAATATTTCTTAATCTGTCTTAGCTTAAGTCAGGAATTCTTAGGTATTTTATTTTTGAACATTTTTGAACCTACTTTTGTATTTAAATAACATTCCGATTTTAGCTCACAAAAACACTTAAGTCATCGAATTTACATACATATACATTATGTGTATAATGTTCACAAACTATATATTAAGTGTTTATGGTCAAACGCGCAAACCGTAATGAGCATTTATAATAGGTACATACTAAATTATGTATAACTTTAATCAAATAGCCAATAGCATAAAGAAAACTGAATAAAGTGGTTATCAGTATTTAATGGAAAACATAAAAGTAAATCTAACGTAATGATACATTAGGTACTATATAACATAATCATAACTCTAAAAAGGAGAGGAAAATTCAGATATTTCCTGTAAAAACATGCTATAGCATAAAGTTTTCATAAGAAAATTGAATTAATTAATTTCCCTCTATTTCATAATAGTAAAAACCCGCGATTCTATCCGAGGTAAATTTAAGTAAAGAGATATAAGAGTTTTTCAAAGCATAACTAATATAGGCTAAGAAAATTATTGAACTTTGAATAGAAAATACTTTTCGCGGGTAGATACTCTTTGTCTTCCGAGGATATACGAGTATGTATGTGATCCATCCATCCAATTGGCATAGCAGTGCAATTATTGTTTTCCTTTTACAATATCTATGTAACTATTTAACTACAGAATGCAAACTATATGTATTCTAAATTTCATCATGATCGGTTTAGCGATTTGGGTATTTATGAAAAATATTTGGCAACATTCGATAGACACACGTACTCGTATGTATATACAAACTAAATTAATATTAGCAACATCCAAGCAATTAATCTATACACATATTAAACGAGAATCTTCAATTAGGACAATTCATATTAATTCGAGGCGACATTAAAGCAGTGGCGGTCGAGGGCTGACAAAGGGCGGTGAACGTGCAATAATTAAAATAATAAAGCATCGTCGGGGCCCGGGCCCTTTGTGATATGACAAGTGTCCGCAATAAGGGCCTGGCATGTAGGGACCGGAGATCGACGTTCGTTTCGTTATGAATTTGAAATATTTCAATGTCTATCAGTGGCTATGAAAGTGTTAAGTAACCGTTTGGATTCCTCGTCAAATATGCGATATACTCCATTTTCGTTCCAAGAAGAACATCTATCTTGATTTAATTCATGGAAATTGTTATATTTAGGTACCTTAATGATAACAATTATATATAATACAATATATTCATATGGCCACCATATAAAATACTAGAATTATGTTTATATAAAATGTAAAATATCCATGATCAATTTTAAAAGTCAATTATAAAAACGTAAATACGGCTATTACACATTACTCATACAAGGCAAAGGCGTAATGGAAGAAAATAACACATTATGTCAGAAACCTTTGTGACTTAATGTTTGCAGTTATCGTGTATTATGTACGTGGTTGGGACACAATTACTATGAATAATATAATAGAGCCCACGCATCGTTCCGAACCGTGGATTATATATTAATAACTTATACCAATATGTAGCTGCTACATAGTTAATTAAAAATGTTTAAGTCATATACAATATTTTCTATGATTATATTTTATTTATTGCTGTTTTATTATTTTCATTTTGGAGAGAGGCTCTTTTATACCCCCGTACATCGACTATAACTCATTAAATATTAGTATATTTAAAATGAAAACATTCAAGAAAGCGCTTGGTGAAGACCTGTGGGAAGTAAAAAGCGGGTCGTTACAATATGATAAACAAAGTCACGGAATATTTAAAAAGGTTTATATATATTTTAAACGTATATATTATTAATTAAGCCGTTGAAATGACAAATTATAAAGAAAATGTATAAATTGGTAACTTTTTTTATAATAAAGTTTAAGGTAAAAAATTACGTGTTGTCCTTAACTGAAACAAGGCTAGAAGTAGCACGCGATCCCTGAAGCAGGAATGCATTTAATACCGGCGGCGGAATAATTCCAGTAATTTAGTGGCGTTTACACCGTATCGCGTGTACCTACAGAGTAATAGAAGAAAGCTTTTTCACAGCTCCCCGTTTTCGTTGTAAAAGTACTAAGCTTTCTATGTATTGTCAAAACCTAATTTCGCTTGAACATTTTATATTTTGTTTACAGTTTAACCCATTTTGTAAATTAAATATAATTAAATTGAAAGTTAAATAATAAACTAAAGTTCTTGTTTCGTTTTAATAATAACATCAGACTGGATATTTTTAAATTTTCGGTGTCGAAATTGCTTTTTCCTTCAAGTATAAATGGATATATAAAAATATAATAATAATTACAGTAATCATATCAAGATTACAACATAATAAGTTATTTGAGAAAAAATGAGAGCACAACAAAGGTCACCAGAAACAGATATCTATACATATAATAAAATTATAACTAAGCCGAATCTGTACATTAAATATTTTTTGGAAAATCTTATTGAAATAGACATTATTATCAATACAGAGGCCGAATCTATAGTAGATCCACTGGAGGGATTTTGATGAAATTTAGTATGGTGATGATTAGCTGGTTATCCGGGTCAACATATAGGATACTTTTTACCGCGGGAAAATATCTCATTTTTGAGAAAAAATACAAAAACTGCAAAGTAAGAGTACTATACTAATATGTAAAACCTAAATATGTATGAATTTGGTTTTCGGTCGTCTGAACGCGAGCGGACCCGCTGGCAATGCTAGTCTACATATACAAAGAGCAACTAGATTAAGTAATAAAAAATAACTGTATAACTTATAAATAAAATTATAAATATAATACATATCTCAATTTCTTCATATCGATTGTAAAATAAATAAACTCGAAATACTATTGAAATTTATTCAGCGCTGAAACACGATTTTAAAATATAAAGCAACATTAAATTGATAAAAACAACATAATTCGACCGAATGTGAGAGTACCTAATAACACAAATCACACAAAAGATCGGGCGTTCAACTAGCAAACATCATCTATCAGCAAATTGTTGAAGTGAGCAATGATATAAAGAGAGAGAAAATAGAGAAATAATTTCCGTATCGGGCGTGGGGTGGGCGGCCACCTGTGCGCGGCAACGGCGAGGGTTGCGCGCCAAAGTATGTTAATTAATTTTCGGTTGACCGTCCACCGCTCGAATCACCCGCTCGTGCGGTTTGCGTACATTTTCATATAACAAAGGGCCGGTTAGCGTTCTCAATAACTCCACTTTTTAATGAGCGACATACCGATTTTTGGTTTATGCACGATATTATGTAATTATGGAAAGTTCGTTATAAACGTGAAACGATCACGACTGATGATATCCCATTTAATCACATCACATTTGAACAAAATAAAGACAATTTAGTACGAACACATACATATAGGTATATGAAAATATTTAAGGGTTAATAAAAATTAAATCAATGACGCTTAATTCGATTCACGGTCCTCAATCTATTCATTATTCAATAGCTTCAACCCGTCTGTCCATTTCGTAATATGGGGTAACCCGATTTTAAACTACACGCGAACATATCGTATATGCGGCGGTGAAAATCGATATTGACAGAGGACGTGTTGTGTTTATTGGTAAACGCGTACGGCCGGATTCACAAAGATGTTTATCTGCGGGTGTAAATGTTTACTAACGGTCTGAGACGTGCGCTCGTGCGGTGCTCGAGGCTGAGCCACGTGGTTGCACAGTGTGCAGCACGCACGTAATCGCCTCCACCATAGAATGTAGCAACGTGCCTCCGCATCGCTATTGGAGACGCTACGTCAGCAGCTACCAATACAATACCGTTGCAGACAAAACGCTCGGTTTGCATTCACATATACCTTTTAAATACAGATTTGTGACGCAAACAATCGAATATTTCCATAAACCATAATAGTTATTTCTAACAGCGTGCATAAAAACGTTTCTAAATCATTCTAGATTAAAGTCGAGGGCGCTTATATAATGAGCTAATAAATTAATGAGTCGTTTAAGAAACATGATCATCACTTTCGGCTTCGTTTTAGTGTTGGCGCTTTTTTGTTTCCAATCCCAAGTAAGCGCGTCGACAAAGATAATCATGGGAGCGCACCACTGAGTCACACATAGACCACTGCCAAGTGAACATTATGCCAAGAATAAAGTCGTATCCATCTGGAGTGGCCACGCAAGTTACAACTTTAAATACAGTCAAATGAAGATCATATCTAAGCGTTAATAGCTAAACATAGAATTTAATGAATCATCAGTCGATTTGCCAGCTGCGAATGAAGACTCAGATTGCAGCGTTCTCGACGTATCGCAGCTCGTCTTACAAAATGAAACGTAATAAAAACAATAATACATTCGTATATTTTCCTCGTAATTTAAAGTACTTTGAAAGTATCTTTCATTTTATAAGTACGTTTTGTAGAGTTGTCATGTTCTAATCCTGTTAATTTCCACATTTACCTACCTACTGTATAATAGAAAATAACAGCTTTTTGGCAACACATATTTCAAATATATTAATTATTAAACAACAATAAATGGATATAAAAATGTATTATTAATTCAATGTAGGGAAAAACTTACGTATTAATTATATTTATGCAGAAACTGATTACATAGTTATTTATTTATTTATTTATTTATTTATTTATTTATTGGTAATCTTACAGCGTTATAAAATTGGTGATATACAGTTAGAGCACAAAATTATTAATAAATATGGCCAAGATTAGATTACTCTATTACATATAATAGTGTATGTATTAGACAACAGAGTACAGAGTAATAAAGGAAGAAAAAGTCTGAATAAATTAAATTGATCATACTACTGACATGCACATCAAACATAATGTGTTTACATAGTTGAATGGGGCGCGATTTGAATTAACGAACGGAAAACTCCAGACGTAGTTTATAGCCTCAGTTTCAATGATTTGAATGATGCTACAAAACTCAGTCTAGTATTTATAAAAAAACCTAAAATGGATAGTAAAAAAAAATAATAGAAGAAACTGTTTTTTTTTAATTACACATCCTTTTAGTAGGCTAAAACTGAGAAAGGGATAATAGATTTATACAAGCAGGCAGTAGGCCGTACAATATTATTAAAAATAAAAATTACACCTGACTAATATGATAACGCGTTCAATTCGCAGAGCATGCGACGTGATCGATATCGTATGCCGCAAATAAAAACTTACACAACTGCTATCGGCTAGACTTAACTAACTTTAAATGTAAACAAAACAGGATAATTTAGGAAAACAAGTAAAAGTTAACAAATAATGATAAATATTCATATTTCATACAATACGCGAAGTGGCCGAATATTGTATTACTCAACGCTTGAATTATCATACTAATAATCGTAGGTAACATCTTGTATCTTGTTGGTATAGAAATACGTAAAACGCTTGTAACAAATTAATTGTGCCACCATCCAGTAAAGACGATATTAAACTGGAAGCAATATCTAATATAGATGGCATGGTAACAAAAGATACTTATGAAATTAAGGCGATAAATCAGCGGCGAGCGGGCCGGGCCATGAATGAGCGCAGGAACAACGGCTTATATGTAAATAATGTCGTATGCCGACGCCCGCGGCCGCTTGGCGGAATATAAAGTTATATTGTAGGACATAATATGTGATAAGTGATGGATGTTATAATTGGATCGGTAATCATGATACTTGAATATTAATGATATTACCGATACGAACGTGTTTTCCATGAATTTGACTATACATATAAAATGAAAGAATGTCGTTAAAATGTGTATAGAATCCTAATTATCTACGAAAAAGTCACTAATTTGTTTTTAGGCATAAATTATAAGTTTTATGACCTCATATTTTATTTCAAACGATCGCGATTCTCTTAATTACAATTAAGAACAATTATATTCTGTAAAAAGTGAAAAATATTGTTATACTTCTAATGAAAAGGCATTAGACAAAATTTTCGCAAAACCTACATGCATACTATGGCGCAAGCAGTAGGCGTCAGTGCGAGACGTTAACTAAAGATAACAGCCGACGATAGGTGCGAGCCCACAAGCCATAATGGCTGCCTTTATTACACTACCAGATTACATACATTTACATATAACAAAGATAGCGAAAGGGCATTACAAAATTAGTAAACGGAAAATGCTTTGACGTCAATATAATATGCAAAACTACTGTCTAGTCTAGAAATTATTTTGTATTTCCTAAATTGAAGAAATAACTTTAAGGCTGAAAATTAAATGAGGATCTAAGGCGATTAACATACTATATAAAGAGCTGACGTAACCGATACGATAGGTGAGCAGACACACTACATTGGCTATGTAGGTCTAATGCATCTACGAGTGCATCTACAAATTGTAATTAGACTTTGCAAGTAGACATGCGCAGGTTAATTATAATAAATATTATATATAATTAAAAATTGTATAGAATTTTTTATAAACTAATATAATCAACGTAAGTTATTAATGTTAAAAACTTAATTATATTCCTTAATAATGATTAGACCATATAGGTTATATATATTATTTATCTACCGGCCTATGAATATGCATAATACATTACATTTAATAGTTTTGAGTCTAAAGAGTTTTTACAACATCGTATAAACACAATAAATGGTCTTTCTATTATTATTGTAATTTGTAACCAATTGTAATTCTTTATTATTCATTGCATAAATATATATGGAAGAATTCCAAAAACTCGACCCATTGAATATTTGAGCTTTATTATTCTCGATCCGTCCGGACTCGGTTACGTGACCTGAACTCTTTTCTACTGGTTCAATATCACACGACTACGTCAAAAACAATGAATTCATGACCAACTTCCAGCTCAGTGCGTGAGCGGGGAGTCCACTGCGACCGCCATCTGAATACAGAGTAACAGTAAGGCTGGAACTTCGAAGAAAATAAATTATTTATATCCTATTGATGAATATAAGTGTTCAAGTTAAATCACTGTAAATGATGAAGTGTCACCTAACATTATTGAACGAAAATGTAGGATGTAAATGATGCTACATTTGTTACAGTCAAAACATTTTGTCAAGATTCTTATAACATTTTTTTAAACTTATATAAATCCACAATATTATTATAAATGTGAAAATGTTTGTTTGTTTGTTTGTCTTTCTTTCACGTCGAAACGTAGTGACGGATTGGCGTGATTTTTTGTGTGAAGATAGTTGGAGTGCTGGAGAGTGCCATAGGCTACTTTTTACCGCGGGAGATTATCTCTATCCTACGGGAAAACACGTTATAATTACAACCAAAAAAAATATTTATTATCAGAATTACTTGAAACTAGGTTATAATGCTCTTCAATACAAATAAAGAAATACTTGTTTCAGCATTTTTCGAAATTCATCCCATAAGAGGGTAAAATAGGGGATAAAAGTTTGTATGAAATCTACTTTTTTAGTTTTTTTTGTAGTTTTAGCGCGAGCGAAGCCGCGGGTTCTGCTAGTAATTTTATAAAATGAACATACTTAATGTTATAAATTAAATGGTTACCGCTATTATCGTATTTCATCTCTACAAGACATCTTTACACATATTGATTATCTTTGTAGTAATTGACTTTCATAATGAAATTTATAAAGCGTAACCCACGAGTATCAACATTAAGTAATGTATGTACTCGTATTATCAATAGAGAGTTGATACCTAATAAAACTATTATTATAGTCTAAGGCGGGGTAAACTAATTTAAACGAGACAGTGTTTCAATATATACAGGCCGTTTATGTAATAGAGGGAATCTGAGCTTTAGTGGGATCAAGGTGCGCTGATAATCGAATTAATTTCACTGCACTGAAGCCGGCGTTGCCGACAGAGGGTTTAACTTAGTTTATGACTATGCTAGCTACGCTCTCAGAGCAACAAGTTTGTTGCGAACGTCTTAAGTGCTTTGAAATCGGTTAAGCCATATAGAGCTGTTCGAGTGTAGAACGCTGTAGTTGCATTGAGCTGCCGAACAACGGATAACGTTTAGGTTTATACATACGTGCATATTATATAGGCCACCTTTGAGCTCAGATTAAGACTATATTCTTTGACTATGACCTTATTGAGACAAATATATTATTTTTTTATTTTATAATAACGGTTACTATTACTGAGTTGTAAAAAAAATACTTAAATTCGTTTTTTTTTGTTTTAAGTGATATAGACGTATCATATTATGATATCATTAAAATCTCTACAAATATTTTTATTGGCGGTAAAATTTGTACTTAAAAAGTATATAAGTAATGTTTATATTTGACATGGCTAAAGGTAGCTTTTTTAATTAATTCTTATCAATTCCAACTTCAAATCAATGATATATGATCAATTATTATGGATAATTTAGTGCAAAAAGTGTCATTTCCACAAATTATACCATAAATACTTATGATGTAATTTGTTGAAATTACACTTTTACGCTCATCTACTTGATATCAGAAACACCCACGGAAACACGTCATAAAGGGTTATAAAATAAAGCTATCGCAATTAGCGCCAACGGTCGAGGGCCAGCTGCGGAGACAATTGTCAATTCGCGGGGTTCAACGACCAACGGTTCACTATTTATAATGTGCTACGAATAGGCAAGTATTGTTTTTTAATGTTTGTAGCTAAACATTGTTTCAGGTTGCATTATATGAAATTATATTATACTAGCATTGCCCGCGGCTCCGCCCGCGTTCAGATGGCCAAATACCAAATTCTTAGGTTTTATATATTAGTATACTCTTACATTGCAGTTTTTGTATTTTTTCTCAGAAATGAGACATTTTCCGGCGGTATAAAGTATTCTATATGTTGACCCGGATAACCAGCTATCATCACACCAAATTTTATCAAAATCCCTCCAGTGGTTTTTCTGTGATGCGGTAACAGACAGACAGACAAAAATTCTAAAAAATATAGATTCGTCCTCTGTATCGATAATAATGTCTATTTCAATAAGATTTTCCAAAAAATATTTAATGTACAGATTCGACTCAGAATGTTATTATATGTACAGATATATGAGAATTTTATTATATATATTGATATATATTAGAATTGTGGACATTATCCAGACTTTCAACCGGGTTTAGATTTTGTTTGTTTTTTGATTTCAAGTAGAGTATCTATTTGAAATCAAACGTGTGTGTATACAACTGTCTAAATATTTGTCCTTATATTTGTATTGAGTGTATTTTCATAGATAACTCAGGATCAATTAGTGCTGGTCAGGAATTACTTTTCAATTAAGAATTTGATTTGTTTCTTTTTTTATAAATAATTCATAATGTTGCAGAATATCAATATACCTTAATGTGTAAATGTGTATTTAATTTCGTTTAAAAAATAAGTAATTGATTCATAAACTTACATATCTAAGCAGGTATTCAAATTCATGAAAATCATTTAATTCTAAGTATAGATAAGAATGCTAATAAATATTTGATTTCTTATTAACATACATAATTTTAAGATCAACGGTCTCAGAATATGTATATGTTAACTTGATTTTAATGTTTTTTGTGCGAATTTTTTTCTATAATTTCCTTGCAAATAAAATGCTTATTTCGTTTGGTTTAATGGGCACTTATTTTTATAATATCTTTTAAGCACTAATTAACGTAATAGGATTACTAAAGCATAACAGTAAACGAATATCAAGCGACTCTATATCTTTAACATGAATTATTATAGTATTACCTTTTAGCACATATTAATAAATATACACAAGATTTTTTGTCTTTGTATGGGCTTGCACCGATTTCGAAAATATTTGATTAGGTATGTATTTAATAGGTAGGCTTTAATTACTTAGCCAAAGCACACCGACTTCGAAAATATTTGATTAGGTATGTATAGTAAATGAAAACTACCAATCAGTTATTTTTTACTTTTTAGTGCTTTTGTTTGAAGTCGGTTTTTATTTTTTTGTTAAAAAGTTTTTATTTTTCCCTTTTTAGTGTACACAGTAGTAGCGAAGTAAGAATTCTGACGTGTTAGGCTTGTCAAATCAAACAAAATAAGCCCAAACTCAAAGTATCTACTATTAGCCGTTGAAGAGTTCCACCTATCCACCTTCTGGCCTTACCATCAGATCAGGTCAATAATACCGAACCACTGTACTATCAACGGAAATAGAAACACTTGCAAATTTAAAGTTAATATGACAATTAGAAGTAGGTTAAATTCATCATTAGCTGTTTTTCCACCCTTAGGGGTGGTTTTTTTTTGAAATTTAAATGGGACCAATCTGGAAGTATACCCTTTCAAACAACACAAAAATTGTCCAAATCGGTTAATAAACGACGGAGTTCTGAGGTAACAAACATAAAAAAAAAAACATTCAGTCGAATTGAGAACCTCCTCCTTTTTGAAGTCGGTTGAAAATAGGTTACGGATTTTATTATAGTAGATACAAAAGAAAAAACTAACTAATGCTTAAAAATACAAAAGAATTGAGTGTTATTCTTAATATGTCTAATTTTTATAAATAAATATTAAGACTTGTATGGCAAAAAGAGTAGCATGGGGTCATAACATTAAAATCACGCTACTATTTTTGACTTTGAAATTTTTTTGACGGGCTCCGTCTATATAATTATTTAGTCTGAGCCTGAAACAAGATTATGAGCAGCACTTCATGTTCGATATTAATTGCAAATATTGATCCTGCTTACAAAGCAATAAGTATATAACAAAGCAGCATTTAGCATTAGGTTTTGGCGTGTTGCCGACAATAGCAAAGAATATGTGCGATTAATTCTCACAGTAATTATGTAGTTGTAACGTGTAATATTATTTCTCGTCGGTAATTGGATCGCAATGCGAGAACCTATGCGGAAGCACGGGAGCCGTCTCTACTTACATTCTGTGTCTTATTCTGAGAACGCCATGGGAATACTATGTATGAAAGCGAACTCTTGCGCAGGAATCTCATTAAATGTGACTTATGTTTAATTATAATTGACACTAAATACTAATAAACAGTTATTTGGTGAGTTCCCGTTTCAAATTATTTGTATAGAATATTTTCTACATACGATCTTATATCTCTATATAGTTTTCATTACTTAAAGTGAACAAATAAATAAAAAAGACCAAAAATAAATACCATGGTATTTAAAACACAACACAGAAAGCATTTCCATTGAAACGCCGCAGTTAAGTGAAAAAGTGGAAACAAAGGGCGGCGCGGCGCTATTTAGTATGCATTTGGAAAGGAGTGGAGGCGAGAGCAATAAGTTTGAGTCTCCGATTTGCATAGATTGTGGCGACGCGCAACGCGACGGTGACGCGCTAACAATACAAGTAAAGTTAGATACGGTGTAGGTAAATATCTTGAAACCTTTGTAACCAGCTATAAATTGTGGTTTGTAATATAAAATATAAGAAAGCCGATAAAAATAATATTAAGTACCACTTATACGTTTGTTAGATGAAGCATTAGCGAATTGGCACTGTGCGTTTCAAATTGTAGAGATTTACTCAGTACTGTCCTCATTACGTGGGAGGAGCGATTTAATAACACCTGCACGATGGAGTGACTGTGTA
Source organism: Brenthis ino (assembly GCA_921882275.1). Taxonomy (NCBI): domain Eukaryota; kingdom Metazoa; phylum Arthropoda; class Insecta; order Lepidoptera; family Nymphalidae; genus Brenthis; species Brenthis ino. The sequence continues at coordinate 28,063,812 of OV170222.1, read as the reverse complement.
ACACGAGTGGAAATGGGGCATTAAGGATATCATGTTATTTTAACATAATAGTTGGGTCTGTTTGTTGCGCTACCAACTATCGAATTTGATTTATAATGTGTTTTGATTATACGAGTATTACTGATAACAAAGTAGTTCTTAATGTTATTACTTTTCTTAATTTTTATTTATACTATTCAGTTATTATTTTTTATTTGATAATTATAATTTTTCTTTATGGGTAATAGTAGTATATCTGTTAATTATTAAGATTGTAATTATAGTGATCATATCTGCATATACTAATATTATAAACAGGTAAAGTTTGTGAGTTTGTGAGGTTGTAGGGGGTAATCTCTGGATCTACTGAACCGATTTTGATAAAATTTGGTAAGAATATAGTTTGAGACCCTGGGAAGGATATAGGATTTTTTCCCGAAAATCATCCCTTAAGGGGATGAAAATGGGGATGAGAGTTTATACCTGGGAATCAACCCAGGAATTAATCACGCTAGTATAGATATTTATATAGACGGTATACTATATTTACTACAAGTGCAAATACACAAAACCTAAGAATATGGTATCTTTCCACATCATTTCAAAATAGTTATCTTTTATAAATCATATCCATTAACATTCAAAATATGAACATCACAAGAGCTGTAAACAATAATTTAACAAAATATAAAGTATTGCACGTAACACTAATTAAAGAGCAATCCTAGAGCGAACCCATTTGAGCGGCGTTAGCTCACAATAAGCTTAGTGAAGGAGGCTGCTTGTTTAAATTGCTCTCATTTACCGCAGCGACGGCGTAAGCGCGTACAAAATGTTGCCACCGACGATTAACAGAATTCCTCGTCCGCAATAGCATATAAACGCTAAAAAACAAGGATCTTGCCACATACATGCAGTCTTGATTCTCCATATACGACCGCGCCTAGCCTGACGCATCTAACCTATTGAGGCAATGATCTTTTTATGTTTAATAAGTTTTTTAATTACTTGCTTTTATTGTTTATCCTTATTTAGTGTTAATGCCCATTGCAAAACACAGCATGTGTATAAATATTATTTGTTTTCAATTAAACAGTTCATATCGCAATATTCAATTAAAGGAAAAAATGTGGCACATTTTATACCACATTGTAGTTTCTTTTGCTCTACTCCTCTCATGTGTTCTGTATCAAGAATATTTTTGAAATATGTATATAGAAATCTATACATATAAAAACAAACATCCTCTTACCCCAAACGCATATACCGTCTCCGTTCCGTCGTGGGTAAAAATAAAATTGCAACTGAGCCGAATCTGTACATCAAATATTTTTTGGAAAATCTTATTGAAATTGTCATTATTATCGATATAGGAGCCAAATCAATAGTTTTTAAATTTTTTGTTTGTCTGTCTGTTACCGCATTACGGAAAAACCTCTGGAGGGATTTTCATGAAATTTAGTATGGTGATAGCTGGTTATCCGGTTCAACATATAAGACACTTTTACCGCGGGAAAATATCTCATTTCTGAGAAAAAATACAAAAACTGCATTGTAAGAGTACTATACTAATATGTAATACCTAAGAATTTGGTTTTTGGTAATCTGAACGCGGGCGGAGCCGCGGGCAACGCTAGTATATCTATATATGTACTCTGAAATATAATATCTTAACGTAGTTAATATAAAATATCTTTTATATGTATATAACGAGTACGTTAGAATCATCACATTAATGAATACGAGGAAAAGCAAGGCCAATTTTATATACTAAAGATATCGATATAAACCTATTATGTCCACTTAAGTTGTTACAATGTAAATAAAAAAAAACTTTATATTACTCTAAGTATCTATATTCTATATAAATTGTTTTATAGCAATTTAAGTATACTTACGCAATCGCAATGCAACAGGCAAAGTGTAGGTAATTAGAAAATGAGCGGTTGTCGCGATCACGGTTGCGAAATCAGCGTTACTATGCGGGCTGTTGTGGCATTCGCAAGGAATTGTCATGTTTGCATAACTAGCTAATCCATTATTATCACTGCTATTTTTTTGAAATTTGAAATTGTGCAGTATGATCACGCTTGTTGAATTTCACATATGTGTGTACCTATGTATGTATATACATATATTATTGTATATTACTTCCGGGTGGTTTCAAGTCTAGCACTAGGCATTTAGATTTTGTAGTAATTAGTATGTAAATTATTATTATTATTATTATTTAATCTTTATATATAATTAATTATTATACGTATATAATTATTTAATAATTCGAAATTCGACCATAATCATTATTGAATATTTGAGGAAAACGTCTATGAATAGCATTTACCTATCTAGATAAAAATAAACTGTTTCCGAAAAATGTTTATTGATAACAATAAAGCTCACCAATAGCTACTAAACAAAGCAGAAAAAACATAGTCGGTTGACATACGGATGAGTAGAAGTACTGAACTGTGTTTGCCTTTACCTATTTATTTATAGACTAGCGACTCAACCTCGTTTCGCTCAGGTTCGATTTGTATGGGGGATCAACCTAGGGAGGTTGGTTTCCCATACAAATTTTCATCCCCATTTTCAACCCATCCCCTAAAAGTATCCTATGTCCTTCCCAGGATCTCAAACTATCTTCTTACCAAATTTCATCTAAATCCGGTTCAGTAGATCTAAAGATTACCCCCTACGTCACAAACTCACAATTCACAAACTTTCACAACATCACAAACTCACAATTCACAAACTTTACTTCTTTATGATATTAGTAGGTATAGATTATAGGGTCTCATTTAGGTTTTATATAATAATACTACAATAACTAGTACTTAAAATGTTTGAATTTAAGTAAAAAAAAACAAACCATTATGCGTACCTACTATAAATTACAATATTGATGCCATTCTTTTCAATATAACGTAAACAGTTGTACGTATTCATACATACTCGCCGTAGTAAATATCGTATGACTGGTCCGTAGTTTCTTTGTTTGTTGTTACATGTTTATATCAGAAATAATAAAAAACATACTAATTTGAATGTGTTCCTTAAAGTTCAGTATGTATCAGCTATTAAACGATAATCACAATTATTTCATCTTATTTGTATATCGAATAACATCGATAAATATATAATTAGTCAACATTTCAATGTCTTGTAATCACAGGATATCTGATGGTTATTATCGGAGGCAACTACCTAATGACCAAACCGTATGTGGTAGAGCTATTCGAGTTTATCAGTTCTTACTTGTAATAGATATAAGGTGTTCCTATAATGGTATCTATAATTAACTTCATAAAACTCTTTACTTTAGTTATAACTTATACGTAAATTTAATAACTGCCTCGGTGTTGTAGTGGCTAGCATGTACGGCTGCACACTCGGAGGTCCTGGGTTCGAGTCCCGAGTCGGGCCAAGTTCAGTTATTGAGTCTCTATATAGTAAGTCTCAGTAAAAGCCCGGAGTTGGGAAGTTGGTGGTGTTTCACCCCCGTGCCTCGGAGAGCACGTAAAGCCGTCGGCCCTGCGCCTTAACTCTCACTGGTCGTGTCGTCCCACCGGAGTATGAGAGTGACAGGAATAGAGAGTGCACTTGAGTCTGCGCGTACACTTGTGCACTATAATATCTCCCGCGCAGTTGGCTAGTCTCAATGAGATTGGCCGCCGTGGCTGGAATCGGCTAGGAGAACATCATCATCATAAGTAAATTTATACTTATTTTGCTCTTTTGCTTAAGTAGAGCATTTATTACGAGGCAAAAGTTATCTTATTACCAATACGCGATAATCGAGATAAATACGGAAAACGTAGCATTAAAATCACATCATTGTTTTAATTTAATAACCGGTGAATTTGGTATCGTTGACAATTGAATAAAAGTTTTATTTAAAATATATACACAAAAGCAAGTCACGTTTAACGGCGGGATGGCGTCACTTTGTGGTAACATTGACGTAAACATTATGTATACATGCAGCGTTTTTAAGATGTTACTTACTATCTAGCCATAGTGTTTGCTAAACCTAGTCTTTGATTAACTGCTGTATTATTTGTAAAAAATATTTGCAACGGTCTAATTGGACACGTTTAATCTCCTGAAAAACAAACAAGGTAAATTTTCTATATAATAAAATTCTGAGTCGAATCAAGACATTAAATATTATTTGGAACATCTTATTAAAATAGTCGTTATTATCGATACACAGGCCGATTTATAGTTTTTAGAATTTTTGTCAGTCTGTCTGCCTGTCTGTGTGGGAACGCATCACGAGAAAACCATTGGACAGATTTTGATGAAATTTGGTATGATGATAGCTGGTCATCCGGGAGAACAGATAGAATACTTTTTACTGTGGGAAAATATCTCATCTCTAGGAAATCTATACTAAACGTAACTACGGACAAACCCGAACGGAGCGAGGGTGAGTCGCTAGTTGATAATATATTCGTTGTAAACAGTGAACTACATCAACTGTTTACTTACCAAGAAATAATTATTGAAACAAACATACAGGGCGGCCATAATAAAAAATATATAGACTGGTTTACTCGACTAACAAAAAATTTAAATGCCTTCGACAATAGCAGGTGTTGAGTGCTACTACTTCGTGTAAGTATTTACAGATATAAAATACACTGCCAATTGTAAGTGATTAATAATGGCAAATTGAAAGTAGAAAATTATTAATATTAAAAAGAAATCAAGTTTCTCAGTTTTCCGGCCGATCGCGCGTAAGAGCAAATCAGCGGCGTGTAACAGTAGTTCGGTCACGGGCAGTGTGCCAACTGCCAACTGCCACACTTCCGCACGATGTCGCCCGACCACTTGTCATTCGGCTAATAATAATTGAGGGTTCTCAAACGAACCGTGGTAGCCTATGGGTGCCTCTCAGTTTACGGTCATAGTAAAAAAATATTATCAAATAGAGAAAGAACAAAATATATTTGTTGTCTTTATTCCTTTCATAAATATCTAATACTATGCTATATCTTATCTATACTAATATTAAAAAGCGGCAGAGTTTGTTTTTTTCTTTGTTTGTTTGAACGCGCTAATCTCAGGAACTACTAATCCGATTTGAAAAATTCTTTTTGCATTGGGTAGCCCGTTGATTAAGGAAGGCTATATTATATCATCATGAAACTACCCTAGGGAGCGGAGCAGTGCTCATAAATGTCAACAAATCGAGCAGACCATACATTATTGTAAAGGGAAGGGAAAGAAGAGTTTGTTTTTTGTACTATGAACGCGGGCAAAGCCACGGGTTCTGCTAGATAAATTATAGGCAATGCATCGAATATCAGCATTATCTACGTAGCAGCTTGTCAATTAAACAAATATTATATAGAGTTTATGATCTCAGGCACCTAATAATTTATAAAGTAACCATGTTCCTAATTCTTTATAGTAGGTAATAATATTTACAAATGACTTAAAATTGATGTGTAAAATATTCAGAGAAATATAAAAATTCACTTGATATTTAAAAGCACATTACTGTAATTACAATAACTTTCGTTTTATCTATAACGTAGAGAACATGTAACAGTAAATGGAGTCATTGGGGAGCATCATCGAGACAAGTAGGCCAAATCGATCACGCGACGATGGTGTTTTTGTCGGCCAAAGGATCGTTAAAAGTACTTATTTGATCTTTAACCTCAACAAATAAATACCCACTAGTATGAACATTAGTTGAAAGTTGTTTATTTGAACAATGTAAATCCTACTAATATTATAAATGCGAAGGTTTGTGAGGATGTACGGGTGCCTGGATGTCTGGATGTATAAATAAATATATGGATGTTTGTTACTCTTTCACGCAAAAACTACAGAATGCATTTTAATGAAACTTTACAATAATGTAGCTCATATATTAGCTTAACATATAGGCTACTTTTTTTCCTAGAAAAAGGTACGGTTCCTATGAGATAGATTTGTTTTTGTTTTTCTAGACGCGAACCCGAGCAAAGCGACGGTGAGCCGCTAGTATTCTATATGAGTAATCTTAAAACAATTATACTGCAGTTAAAATGCACTAAAATCAACGTCCGTATAAAATAAAACGAAGAAATTTTTACCTGTATAATTAATTTAAGGCAATTTTTTGCAAGAGTTCTTTGCATGAGTGTAATAGCCAATTAAATACTTCTCATTACCAAAACACTCCAACAGATAATAAAAATAAACATTTGTTACGGTAGCCTTCACGTTTTTAGGTTTTCTAATATTTATATCAGATTTGCCAAATGAATTTTCCTCATACTAGGTAGTACTTACTAATATTAAAAATTCATAAATTATACAATGACTAGCGGCTCACTCTCGATTCGCTCGGGTTCTTCCCTGGGTTGATTACCTGTACAAACTTTCATCCCTATTTTCACCCCCTAAAGGGATGATTTTCGGAATAAAAATATCCTATGCCCTTCCCAGGGTCTCAAACTATCTTCTTGCCAAATTTCGAGAAATTTTGAGTTTATTCGTTACAAACATACAAAAATACAAATCTTTGTTGTTTATAATAGAATTACCTACATAAGAATAGTTTTAGATTCTGAAGACGGGACACAAGTTTTTTTATTATATAAAAAAGGCTATATAGATAATATTATGTCAGTGAATTTAAAGTGGCTATTACATACGAGTATATTGCAATATTTACACTTTCTATTTTTATTTCTCTTTCTAAAAATTACTGAAAACGATCACTAAAATTAATAGACTATCGTTTCATATTGTTATGAAACAACTTGCAGAAAATAATAAAGTATTGACAGAGAGAGCATCTTCGTTGAAGTATGTTTTTGGTCTTAATAAAATTTGTCTGTCAGTTACTTGGGTTGTTTATTATTATTAAAAGTATTATACCGACTTTATGAAACCACAAATTATTTTATCAAGTACTTTGCTTAGTGTATGCCAAAAGTAATTAATGCATGTACGCGCGTTTTGCTCCACTTTATGAAGTGTTAATACCGGATGCAGTAACTTGGACGTGATACAAGATATTTCTGCGAATGTTTCATCACAAAACTTATTGCTAACACTTGCTCTCCGCTCCGTACTCCAAATGAAGATAATTCGAAATTTATTGTCAGATGAAAACCAAATTATCGTACAGACTAATCATTGAACTCGTTGTGCAAATGAGTTTATTATTTAATTATATGTCACACATCGTCGCACCGATCTTTGGAAAATAAACATTAAACCCTCCACGACCGCGGACACGCCGGCGTTACAGTTAACAATAGATTTCTTAGAAATTTACCTGGAGTTGTTAATCGACACACTGGATAATCAAAGTTTCGACACTTGTCGTACAGCGTGTGATACATTAAAGCGTATTAAGCTAAGAGTACATGACGTAAGTACAAAGGGTGCAGGCGTCCGAGTTGTCAAACGAGAAGTTTTTATCGGGCGGCCTGTCGCCGTTGAATAGAAATGAGCCTTGAATAATGCATGTGTGCCTCTCTTTCCCCTTCACTCCTCCCTGCCGCCTTCCCTATACGAAACAGATTTGCCGCGCTACATAATCGACAACAGGTTCGTATGATACCGTTGTCACTAACTTCTAAAGCGTATTAAAATAAGTTAATGCCTAATAGTAACACATTAGTTTTGTCATGTTTATAACTAAATTTAATGATATGATAACGGAATCTATACTTAAACGATTTCTTAAAACAGGTAGTGTGTTGTAAAAAGCCCAATGATTTCATTTTATTCACCATGATTATGTAACACCCACCGCTGCCTTTTCTTAGGGAACACCATATGGAAATTTTGATTAGTTTTATTTTTGCACATCCCTTGGTACAGCCAGTAACCATTTTTCGCACTATAAAAACATAGAAGGTAAATTAATTACCTACTTGATATAAAAAGACAGTATCAATCACAGTATCATTAAATAATCATTGGTAATTATTACTAATTTCCTAACAAAAACTACACTTTTGTAAAGTCGTATTAAGAGAATATTACACAATAATGCTACACTATGCAAAATGAATTGTTTAACATTTAATACAAATAAGATAAAAATTATTTATTGATTCAGAGTTATATAATACTAGCATTGCCCGCGGCTCCGCCCGCGTTCAGATGACCAAAAACCAAATTCTTAGGTTTTACATATTAGTATACTTTTACAGTGCAGTTTTTGTATTTTTTCTCAGAAAGGATAAAGAAGAATAAAAAATCCCTCCAGTGGTTTTTCTGTGATGCGGTAACAGACAGACAAAAATTCTAAGAACTATAGATTTGGCCTCTGTAGATGTAGATGATAATGTTTATTTCAATAAGATTTTCCAAAAAATATCTAATGTACTGATTCGGCTTGATTACAATTTTATTATATGTATAGATAGTCTATAAGTTTGAACTTATTTTTCCTAAACTAAACTGTGTGTCATTCTCATTACAATCAAAAAATATTGGGAATTATTTGTGAAAGTTATTAATTTTATTATGTTATACAAACTATTACAAATGAAAATAATATAATTAGTAATATAAATTATAAACAGGAGGACATTCTTAGAACAAACCTTTATCGCTTAACATTACATCTTGAAATTCATGACCCACATCAAAAGACAAGTCGATGAAATGAAATTAAACAAACCTAACGTCAGGGTTGATGTGGGGAGGACTGTGGAAACTTACATATTCTAAAGTTTTATTTTCTAGTTTATACTTCCACCTACTTTAATGATATTTTTACGATTACAAATTACATGAGAAGTTACATATATATATATATATATATATATATATATATATATATATATATATGTAAAATTACAGTACATATAAAAGGAACTTGGATTTTGTATTGAATATGTCAATGTAAATAAAACTTGTATATAAAATGTTTTGTATATAAAACTTGAAATCACATTTAATTTTTTGCGTTTTTTACTATGTTATTTTATGTATATTTAAAACTAGCGACTCACACTCGCTTCGCTCAGGTTCAGTCCTAGGTCCATTTTGACGCTTAGTATGGAATAGATTTTTTTTCAATCGTTATTCGTGAATTTTTCCGATGTTTTAATAGTTACATTGCTATTCGGGGTGAAGGTTAATCCAAAAAAACAAATATCATAAAAATCGGTCCAGCAGTTCTCGAGTTATAAGTGTTGTAATAAAATCTACTTTGTTTTATATATATAGATAATAAGAAATTGCGTGCGAAAATCCATCCTGTGATCTCGTATCAGAGAATATGAGCGATATACTAAACTTACTGCCTCAGAGTTGATTTATACACACACGTGGCGTTCAGCAAGTCGTAACGGGACATTAACTGAGTGCAATCAAAGTAGGCATAGAAGTGCAGGGCGGCCATTTGCGGACTCTATTTAGAATTTACAGGCTTCAACGAATGTTTAAAAGCGTACATATATTAAAGTAGACAAACATTTACGACATTTTAAATGATATATCTGACTAACGAACCAAAATAAGCATCCATTTTTCCATACTTAATATTATAAATGTGAAAATGTGTTTATTTGTCCTTCTTTCACGTCGAAACAGAGTGACGGATTGGCGTGATTTTTTGTGTGAACATAGTTGGAGGGCTGGAGGGTGACGTAGGCTTCTTTTTACCGCGGGAGATTATCTTTTTCTCACGGGAAAACACATTATAATACAATCCAAAAAAATATTTATGATCAGAATTCATTGAAACTTGGTATCAATGCTCTTCAATACAATTAAATACGTGCTTTAGCATTTTTTGAAATTCATCCCATAAGGGGGGTAAAATAGGGAATGAAATTTTGTATGAAACCTACTTTTTTAGAGTTTTTTTGTAATTTTAGTTCGAACGAAGCCGCGGGTTCTGCTAGTAGTATTTTAAATATTACCTATATAGTAGATGGCATATACAAATGGTGCACGAGTGGTACGGATGTGATAATATGAGATTTATTATCTCTATTATTATTGATAAATAAAAATACCAACATATACCTACTCAAAAATACTTTTGAATATATATAGTACATTGGTGAATATTATGTATACTTGTTATTGATATACATATCAGTGAGTGTGTTACTTTTAATATAATTTTGTGTGTTAACGTTTGATACGTATGTTGTAAGTGTGCTTTAATGTTTATGAAATAATAAAATTATTAAGTAAGTAGAGGAATTCTCTTCACACAGACTTTTGTTAAAATACATGCCGTAGTATGCATAGTATTAATCTATACATATAATAAAATTGTAACAGTCGAATCTATACATTAAATATTTTTTGGGAAATCTTATTGAAATAGACATTATTATCGATAGGTACTGAGGCCGAATCTATAGTTTTTATAATTTTTGTCTATCTGTTACCGCATTACGGAAAAACCACTGGAGGGATTTTGATGAAATTTAGTATGATGATAGCTGGTTATCCGGGTCAACATATTAGATACTCGCGTAAATCTAAGAAAGTATTTTATTAGATACTTTTTACCGCGGGAAAATATCTCATTTCTGAGAAAAAATACAAAAACTGCATTGTAAGAGTATACTAATATGTGAAACCTAAGAATTTAGTTTTTGGTCATCTGAACGCGGGCGGAGCCGCGGGCAATGCTAGTACTCATAAGTAAGTATATTAATACTCATAGTAAGCTAGAAGTCAGGGATTCCCAAAGTGGTCGATATCGGTTACCCAGGGGTCGACATAATCGAAAACTGATTTTGCGGGTCGAGATCTAAAAATTAACACAAGTTCTTATTTGAAACTTTCAAGATACTGGATAAGTTGTGTTACGTGTAGCAACTTGTAATAAGAATAAATAATATTTTAGTAGGAAGTATCAGTGTTGTGCTTTAATTGTGTGTGTTTTAAAAAACTCGAAACTAAAAGTCGATAGGCGTGCACAAGTTCGTACAAGATATTTTTTTTAAATTGGTGGATAATTTGTATCAATAGGAAAAAACTAGAGATAGGATTTTTAAAATATTTTGGCTATGGGGCTCTGAAGTATCAGTTCATTTTGGACAATTTAGAAATTTGGTCCAGTTTGGGAATCTCTGATATATGTAGATTACTTAAGTTCTCTATATTATATCCGATAATTTTACATAATTATTACTAATAATATGAATTAAATAATCCTCCACAAACAGGAATGTAGCAAAAGATGCATCAAAACAAAAAAACATTGAAACCAGAGTTCCCTTATAAAACTGGTTTGTCTTAATAATATGTATTATAAAACAAAATCTTTATTTTATATCCTTATTTATACTTAATTATAAATATTGCTAAAATAATGCAAAAATTATTCCGTATCTAGAGCGTTTCATTACATTTGCAATCATTAAATATGCAACTGTTGGATTTTTATAATTCACCAAAAATTTTCGAACTGTATATGCTCTTGAAACTTAAGTGAATAAGAAGTATTATTGCAATATGATCATTTTACGATGATTAAAAATATGATCAAATACATTAAATATTTAATATAGGAAACGGTTTAACAAGTAAAAGAAACTAGAATAATTTATTTATGATAGCAATTAATATTTTAGAGAATACCTTTACGGCGTCAAATAAATAATTTGATTATATTATCATGAACTACCAAACAAAACTAAAATTATGTTAAAAAATAGAAGAGCAAGATGAATTAAGCATTTGAAAGTTGATCGTGGGTTTAGTTTCAAGATAGGGCAATGCATAGACACATCATAAAGGTCTCGTCAGAAGAGAACGTGTACGCTACAATGCCACGGTGAGAAAGCTTGCGGCGCACAATTCGAGCGTTTGCGACATCAGGATAGGCGTCGTTGCTAGGATCTTAAAAGGTCAAAGTTAAATATCAAGTACTAATAGCCTTTATTGACTTGGTACTATATTGATGGGTTATCTTGTTATATTTTATAAGTACAATAATATTTGGTCTACGATTACGATTAGTTTACCTGATATGACAACAAAGAATTGATATTATATTCTAGGAATATAAGCGATAATAGCTTATGCTACTAGGTTTTTTATTACGTAGTTTCTTATTGCGATATGATAAGATAACAAATATTGTAAAGAAAAAAGGAACCAGAGTTGTATTATAGTACCAAATTAAATATACGTGATTTTCTAGACGTCATATTATTGACTGTTAGATATTGTGAAAATCTCCTCAAAAACAACTTGGCACTCCTCGTGTATGTAAATGTTTATTCAATTTAAATTTTTGAAAATACCCAACATAATAACTAATATTAAATCAGTAGTCGACAACAATTCAATCTTTTGTTAGTAGATAATAGTGGCTGGCGACAATCAACAAAAACTAGTATTAAAAATAAATAGAAAAGTTACAAAATGAGCCGTTAAATTACCAGCAACAGATAATAAAGGAAAGTTTGAAAAGGAGATGAAACTATTTATAGAGCTGGATAGTGAACAACTGTGAACGCAGCTCTGTACACAAAACAGGTAAATTTAGCAGGATCTGCTTAGACAATACGAAGCATTTCTTAGTCTCGACGATAAAAAGTAAACAACATCTCGATTGCAACAATAAAGTCTTAATGAGCAGTGGTTTAGGACTTACTGTTTAACTAGTGTGACAAACTACATAGGTACGTATTATCATGTCATAAGCTGTGACATAGTACGCGTGTTCTGTATGGTATTCTTACATTTCCATCAACGAATCATACAAAACTATTCAAATTGGCATATTTTATATTATATTTTGATCGTTATGTAAATATATAATATGTATACCGCTAGAAAAATACCACCTTCATAATATATCATATAAACTACTCCATATTAGTAGCCTACCAATTTCTAGCCTACCAATTCGTTATAGCGTTAGTGTTAACAATAAATAAAATTGAACCACATTAGAGCGATACAGTGGAGTAATACACTAAACAAATAAATGTGACAGAAGCTCTTCTAGATGTGAGTGTAAAGTAATAGTGCGAATAGAACATAATAAGCTTGGCCCACGCGCGGATGAATCATGCGCCCGCGCCTGCGCACCGCCACACCGCCCGTCGGTACACACAACGAGAACAGCAAAAACATTACCTACTTTTGAATAAGTTCCCTTTCTCTTTCTACACCTCCGAGTACTAAGCGCTTCGGGGCCATTCATTATACCAGCAGAACCAATCATGCTTATAAATTATTGCTAAGTTCAATAAATAAAACTACATTTGGTACAAATTGCTTTTTTTTGCAATATTCAAAACATCTGACTGCAAAACTTTAGATATAATATAGCTCTACGTGCCCTAACAAGTTCATGTTCTAAAATATCACTGGTTTTCGTCGAAGCGTAAAAGACCTTTGTTTATATGAGAACACGCCAAATGGCACATAAACGTTTAAAAAGCAGTAAATTCGCGACGGCAAGTAAAACGTCCTTTCACCTGAAACGCTTTTGAAAAACACATATAAAATCCGGTTTTTATAACTCAATATATTAAATTATTTATTATTTAATTAAGAAATACACAAAATACATTTGGGTTTAAACACCTTACATAAATGACTTACATTTTAAATATTCTTTCTTAATAAAGCGGCAAGTTAAAGACCCAAACAAGTACGCATGGAACTACTAAAGTATAATATAGCTTACGAGCTTACTATTTATTCAATAATAGATTGTTACAATAGAGCGCTAAAACAGGTTTTGTCTGTTAATACTCGCTATAAAATAATGTTTACTTATTAATTTGAACATTAATATAATGTCACATAACGTCGACTCAATGCAGTCAAAGCGTGACGAAGTTGAACGAGTGACCATGAAGTGCGTAGAGCGGCCGGTCGCTTGCGCTCTACGTAAAAAAGGTGAGTCATGGACAGAGACATGACATACACAAAGCCATGTGATAGAACAGGACGCAAGATAAAACAAAACCGGTTTAAGATTTCGAGTTTCAATCCGATATGCTCCTGTCTCAGGCGACTTTGCTTGAGCAGAGCAGCTCTACTGATCGAAAAACGGAGGAGAATTAGATTTGGCCTTTTATTTTTCGCGTTGAACACTCCAATAAATGAGTATCTACTTATTATCTCCGCCCGACCGTAAAGCTTGCTCGGGTGTATCTTTCATTGCTTATAATATAGCTATTACAGTAATTAGTCACATCCCGCTCGCGTACTTTCACTTGAGTCTTTGAATGATAAAGTAATAATTTAGCTAAATGCTAAATATCTTATCTACTGAAAGGGTTACCTACAGAGCACTTTCTTTATCTAGAGTCTGTGGAGCAGTGATGTCACCACTACTTTAGTTCCCTTATCTTGTCGCTGATAATAAACCAAGTTAGGAATGTTTTGTTATATTTGTATGCTAGCACATGCTGCACTTGCCAGAACGTTATTTGTAAATATGACGTCTATTATGTGAAACGTCAATTAGTCGCCCAACGGACGATAATTTATCGAACATTGTTAATTAAATGTAAGTAGGCGTACGAACAGAAACGTGTGTCGCGTGTACAGATTAGCAAGGCGAGTTGCAATCGCTGAAGAAAGTCTACAAAGATTACAGGAATTTTCCGATTCGGTGGAAATGATCGCGTCGCGGTGAATCATTATGTGTTTTTGTAACTCGCCGCTTGTAGAGAAAATGCTGGTCGAGTTGATACTAAAGAACAGAAGTGGTAATTTAAATGGCTATTTTAAAATTTGTTCGTGATCCTTTAATGCAGACCGCTAGCCACATTAGTAATGCAAATTTTGTTTTATATACAGTATACTTGTAGCGTTAAAGTATAAAACTTTGGGTAAATAATTCAGAAAATTTATATACATTTAAAGTGTTAGTAACTAATCCGACCAGTTAGAAACTGCAAGCTTTAACTTGATTTGATTTAATTGATCACTATAGAAGAGCCATTATTTAAGATGATGAAAGTTAATAATTGGAAGAAAAAACGTCATGCCTAGTTGCCAACAGCGGATGTAAATCTGAATACCGTCGTGTTGTATTGATTATTCGTCATGGCCGGCTGATTTCGCCCGCCGTCTCGAATCTCGTGGTCATTATTTAATCTTATTATTATGCGCACATCATTTTATTGATACCTCAATCATATTGTTACAAATTATTTCATTGGAAAAGGTTTAATTTTGAGTTACTTCACTGTTCATTTCATGTTCAACATGCTTTCACAACCACCTATTAATATTTATACACAATATAATGTTTACTCAAATATACCTTTGTAATAATGTGCATACAAACTTTCATAATAAACTTGATGTAAAATAAAAAACATATTTAGAAAAAAAACCATATTATTTCTCAAAATTTCAGAGAAACATTTAATTTCACAAAATAAGCTCACACGGAACCTTATACCGTAGAAGTGAAGTAAATTCCCTTAATCACGATAGACGTGCTGGAATAGAAATAAAGACAGAGCAGGGCATAATTTTATTGTGAACCAACTATCGTTAAGGCTACTGTTACGACTTACAACAGCGCGGGATAACCGGTTATACCACTTCTGTTTAAACCACTCCGAGTAAGCTTTAAAACCATAGTCGGAAGGGCCGCTATAACTTTGTAGATCATATTGCTTTCTCTCCTTCTCGATCGCCTTTTAAATTGTTATTAATTTCTTATCAGATGATAACACTATTTAATATTAAAACAGATAATATTTTCTTAACACTCAAACGTTATTGAAAAGATAATGTATGTATTTTGATAAGTATCTTCATTCAACCACGGTTTCCATTTTTTCTTCAAGAATGAGTTCCTTTAAAATAGAAATAATTTATATGATTTGGTTTAATTCTTATTATACCTATCGTTAACTTAAACTTAGTTACTTTATAACATAGCTTTCTACATACAACATAACAACAACCACCTATAACAATTTTTGTATATTTAATTAATACCCTTACAATACCGAACATTCAAAATAGATAATAGTATTTAGTGGGTCTATAAGAATAAGATAGCTTTAATTTTACGCTAAAATTATTTTATGAATCAACGTAATATTAAATATCGCGTTTAAAGTGATACAGAAATTTAATGTACACTCGTAAATATTGCCGCTGGGTTCCGTGCCAAGACGTTAAGCTTCCTGCAATACGAATTTGCTGTCATATTTCCAAAAACAATTGACGGTGAATTATTATTGTTTTTTTTTACTAAACGTTATGATATATTTACATAATATAAAAATATTTACAACAATAATAAATACTGTTTTGTTTTTAATTGTTTAAATGAATTAGTAGTTGTGTCTTGTTTCTTTTGATAATTAAATTTTAATTAGCAGATTATATAGAAGCGCAAAATATCATGTAGACGTATAAGTTGTAATTGATTATTCAATCATTGGCAAAGCGCAATGAATCTTTTTATATGCACGCTCAAATTATCGCAACTGCGAGTGCCAACAGAATTGTGATTGATGCCCGATCATTCTGACAGGAACGTGAACAGTTCGACAGAGGAGAGTATCATGAAATGTTTATGCTAATAAAATTGGCTCAAAACATCTGAAAATCGACTTCCTGTCCAATTGAAATAATCAAAAGCGCATCGGCCACTGAAAATTAGTGTGGCGTGTCGAAAATTGCAGCGAATTTAGAAGCGATCGTCGAAATTTAGCGCTCGAGGGTGCGCACCTGCAGGCGCCTGTTCATTCATGAGAGCCGAGAGGTCGAGACTCGAGAACAATCCGCGTCAGATAATAACAGTTGGCTTTTCTTAGAATCGGTACGGAGGCTTTGACGGCGACGTACCCTTATCTCTGTCTCGCTCACTCCTGGGCGGGAGAGCGAGAGCGCGTGGGCGGGGCGAGCGGTGTTATGTCACGATGGCGATAGAGGCGAGTCGCGGCTTGCACTCGCTGCATCCGCACTTCCCGACTCTTTATTATTAACGTCCGTAAAGGCAAAGGTTAGTGCGAGATGAACAACAGCCGCGCTTTAACATACTCTTTTCTTTCATGTTTCGTCAACTATTTTTCACTTGTTGTATTTGTTTTTTGTATTAGATTTATTAAACGCGTAAAAGTAACAGTTCACCTAGTTTATAAATATTAGGTTTATACGCACAGGCTAGGTATGCGTAGTTCTGAAGTAGATGGAATTCGCACGATAGGAGTGCTTATGGTGCCAAGCCGTCAATTTTATTACGTGAGGCATTGGTGAGGCGACGTTTATAAATCATACTTTTATGGTTATTTCGCGATAAAGCCGACATTTCTAGCGTTGTCGAGAGCAACTCTGGCACCTAAAGCAAGTTACAGGCATATTTGGATTTAACACACGAAAACTGTAACAGTTTTATACCCAGATATAATAAATAAGTACTATTTAAACATTTACTTTAAATTATAAGTTTTTCTAAAATTTTATGTATTAAAATATCTTGATAATTAATAAAATATAAATTGTAACATATTTTATACCTGTTTTTGTTGTTTAAACTAACTTTACACATAAATCTTTGTTATTATAATATTTAGCACAGGTACATACTTTCACAGAAGTATTCAAAATTAATTTGCTAAGCAGTAGTTAGAAGTATCGCGGTGGTAGGTTTGGTATACATATAATTGGCTAATCGGTTACAATAAACATCCCAAAGGCCAATTAGTCTCATGCGATGATATTGAATTACTGACGATTAGTCTGAGTTTGAGAATTAATGTGAAAGAATAACTTATACTTCAAACATTTATTTTGATTTCTACTTTGAATGAAATAAAACTAAATTAAACCAGGAGTATACCCTAACTTATTGTTGACACAGTTTTACTAGATTTTATGCTATTAGATTTTTCTGTGCGAAATTTACTTGTTGAATCAATTTAAATTTTATATGATGCTTCATAATTTAATTTGCAAAATGAAATATTTCTATGAAAATTAATATAGTCTTTCAATGTTGCACAACCAGTAACTAAAATTGTAGCAGCAAACGGGCTCTTATTAGACGATTAGGCCAACAGTGTAAAGAATCTTCGACGTTAGTATATAATTGGCCAATCAATTGGTTTTCTATAAACAACCCGGCAACCATTAAAATTCATGCAATGGCACGAAATTGCTGACAATTTATCTTTAACCTTTGCAAGAGGAAATAAACTCTATTCTAACCTTAAAATATTAACATTCGTTTGTTGCTTTAGTATATTTGAAAGAATGCTTTCTATTTATAAGTTAGCATATAATATATAGTATTAGAAAAGTTACTTTGTATTTCTTCGTTGTAAATATAATGTTGCAAGTCATTTCATAGTAAAAAATTTACTTGCTGTTCTTACAACATTAAAAATGTAAGTGACAAAAAACAAGTTATTTCTTTCTAGAACTGCCTTACTTACCCCTCTGGTAAGCGGTACATACATAATAACATATACCTACATACATAATATGAAACAACAAGAGCTATTAAAAAACTTAAATTGTAACTTTCATGGTTTTTTTCCATCGAGCCCACGTTTGCGTTTTTGAATCATTAATTAATTAATTAATCAATTAAACTTGAAATTAATAAATTAAAAGTCTCTATGAACAAGAAGAAACCGTTTCTCGGTAGGTAAACTACAATATATTTGTTACAGTAAAATATCACGTCTGAAAGTGTGTTCAATAAACTATTATTAGCTGATTTGTCTTTTACCATCGAATTCAAAATATTTTATTCAGCATTAAATTATTACAATTATTACTGAACGTCATTAGTCTACTACCATCTTTATACATATGTATGTATATTTTATATACCTACGTAGCATATTACTAAAGTTTTAATATATAAGACGAAGTTACGAACAAACACTAAGTACATAACAAAATACTATAAATGTTGTTTTAAAAATAAAATCCTCTTTGAAATCATCCAACTCATATTAAACAGGTTGCCACTTTTATATGGAAACTATTACCGTCTAACCTCTAAGTGTAACCCGATAAGTGCCTACAACAACACGATGAGTTAAACTAAATAGCGAGTTAATTTACACAAGAAAGATCTACACTAGTATTATTTTGACTTTCTGTTTGAAGATAAAAATTAAAGAGAAAAAAGAATCTGTAGTTCTTACTGAGAAAACGTAATAAAGTAATAGATCCTTAATAAGTTTTCTCAGTAAGAACATTTATTTTACGTTATTTGAGTTAAGATCGATCGTACAGTATTGATCTGATTTCGAAATAAGTGAAAGTTGTATTACAATTTATTTTTCGAAAAACCGACATTGGCGCTCATTACAAAAGTTTTCCAGCTTTTAGTATCTCCGTCTATTTGTGACGAAATATAAGTGTCCTTTTCGGAGAGACGAAAAGAATGTAGTTGGTTTTACCAAGGACTTCTTATGTTCTCATTCTCAGCACTTAATAATATAGTGAATAAAAACACTGAAGAACCTATATGATTGAGGGAACACATATTATCAGAGTGGCGAACCTTAGCTAAATACTCTCTCGTGTTGAGGGGAATCCCGTGACTAGCTTTTAGATATTAAATGGGCTGAATTATATATTGCTAATATACATATATTAGGTACTACTAGCAGAACCCGCGGTTTCGGTTGGCGCTAAAACTGCAAAAATAATCTCTATAGCATTATGCAAAAGGCATTTTTTAAATGGGCTCAGTAGTTTCTAATCTTAAATCACTTAAACATATTATAAATATCAGTTTTACAATAACGTATGTAAGTCTGCCCGATTTGTTGACATTTAGGATCACTGCTCCGCTCCCTTGGGTAGTAGAATGATGATATATAGGTGGTTAATTCGTTCATAATATAGTTCATGTATATAGGCTATATATAGCCTTTCTATATAAACGGGCTCTATAATGCAAAATGAATTTTATAAATCAGATTAGTAGTTCCTGAGATTAGCGCGTTCAAACAAACAAATAAATACCTCTTTATAATATTAAGTATAGATTATTAAACGATGCGTCTCATGTGATCTACATATTATACACTTAATTACATTTATCATTGTATTATATAACATAGTTTTATCTTTATGTAATCTTGAACTTGATTGGTATTATCAAATGTGAGTTCATATTGAACTGAAAAGTGAAATTTGGTACAACTACAGTAATTATTTTATAAAAAATGTGTGTTAATTTAGAATAACTATATTGATCAATTTAACGATTAGTAATTATTATTATTATTAGCTATTACAGAGTGTTATATCATTTTTAGTTTCACTAATCACATCTTATATTTTCCAACTATTTAAAGTAATTTGGTATCTAATCCAAATGATCGGGAGACGATTAGTGAGCATAGCTATGTGTTTGTTCGTCTTTCTGTCCAACATTATAGAACTTATCTTCCTTTTGAATATAATAGGCAAAAATTTACATAAAACAAATAAAACGTGCTTTACAAAATATTCTTCTTTTTTGGCATCAAAACTAAATGTCTAATCTTACAATATAAAAAACTGACCAAGTGTGCGACAAATATTATTCATCAATATGATGATGATGTTCTCCTGACCGATTCCGGCCACGGCGGCCCATCTCATTGAGACTAGCCAACTGCGCAGGAGATATTTATTATATAGTGCACAAGTGTACGCGCAGACACAAGTGTACTCTCTATTCCTGACACTCTCAGACGGTGGGACGGATCATTCATCAATATACGCTCTATTTTAATGGTGAAATGTGACATTTGTGTGCAGAACTCAATATTCTAGTCGACTTATATTTGACATAATTTTGAAAAGATTTTAATATAGGCTGTTTGATGGTTTTACATTTATGTATATGGATATTATTTATGCTGCGGAATATCTTCCAAAGTTAAGTTAATACTTATGTGGCACAAGTCCCTTTTGGATATTCTGTGGGATCCAAGAAAAAAAATAGTACTAGTGATTCTTACCCCTGGAACTGAACCTCACTGCTCTGGAGTCTGGATTTTATTTATGCGGCAGAATATTTACTAAAGTTAAGGTATATATACTCATGTAGCATACAATCCCTTATAGATATTTTTTGGGAATCTGAGAAACTCACTGCTCTTACAATAATAAACCTTTTTAGTAAGTTCTAGATTAGTTCGCAACAAAGATACGTACATATGTATATATCTTGACCCTTTATTACATTTGCAAAATATAGCGAGTTTGTTGAAATTTCTTTTACAGAGAATTACTTTAGTTACTAATAAAAATCCGAGAATAGCTCCTAGTTCGCCCTTCTTTTAAGAAGCGTCAGGGAAAAGCATTTAAATGATCTTTTGTAGAGGTAAAATTTATTATTCTATTTATTACTTATTCACATATTATATTGAGTTGTTCCGCGTAATGTTAATTTACGTGATATCCGTAAAATAACATACATACATAACATTGTAATGTTAAAATTCATAATGTAGGAGCCTTAGATTAAAGGCGAATCAATATTTAGTGTTTTAAATAAAGTTAGTCTCTAACAGTTCCAATACGTAGTTTTGTACTGAAATAAAAATATACACATTTATATATGAAGTTTCTAAGAATTCAAAAATATAAAATAAACATTTAAAATTTTTACTTACATATTTTTAGGTAATTAATTAAATACAAAAGTATATGTAATAATATATTTAAATTTAATCGTTTATTCAAACATTCTAAGTTATTATCGAAGCGTGATTTTAAGAAATATAATAATTGCAGAGCTAAATTTTGGTTACAAAAGACGTGATGTCACGATATGATATCTTGGATTTCGCGGAAAAGATAAGTTGCGATAAGCATTGGACAGGAATTATAATTAAGACAGATAATAGCCGTAATAGATGAGTAAGCGTTGCGGGACTAATTAGGTATAGTTTTGGAAACTTTTAAACGACAACAAATTAAAAGTTTATAGACTAAAATTCATAATATGTAAGGCTATTACAGGCAAAACGAGTTTTGAATGTTGAATGTTTGCATTTCTTGTTATTTTTTTAATTTCATATTAAGTTATATTATACTAGCATTACCCGCTGCTCCGCCCGCGTTCAGATGACCAAAACTACTCTTACATTTTTTATATTTTTTCTCATAAATGACATATTTCCGTTTTCGAGTAATTGGTGAACATACATAAAAAAAAAGAAAAAAAAAGATTCCGACGAATTGAGAACCTCCTCCTTTTTGGAAGTCGATTAAAAATAGAGATTTCTATACTAAATCATGGTAAGAAAGTGTAAAAATTATGGCATATTTTATTTTAACCAGCGGCCCTTGGCTTTGGTCGAGACATTCCGCGCGTTAAAAATATGAAATATTAATACGCATAGTGAATTTTATGTTGGTCAAAAGGGCGACATTAATAATAATTAGCCATTAGTTTTGTTCAAATTTGATATTTCTTAATTGTTAATTACTTACCGAGAAATCTTTTTTATTTAAATGTAAAACTAATTTATTTTTCTTTTCAAAGAGAGTTTACTTTCCTATATTATTAATTGCGCACTAAAATTATATTTAATTAATGTTATTTACGTAAATGCAAAGATCATGGCGTTATTTTTATATTGGTACTAAATGATTATGTACACAGAAAAAAATATATTTAATATTTTATAGGAATTAGTTTAATTTACAATAATGATATGAAAAAAAAAAATAAAAACCGACTTCAAAACACTAAAAAGTAAAAAATAACTAACGAAAGGGAGTTTTCATTTACTATGATACATATACATAATCAGATATTTTCGAAGTCGGCGCCAGCCGACAATCCTTTAAGATATGAATATCTAATAGGTAAATATGACAAGGCATAAACTTTAATTATAGTTTAAAATATTACATCAATTTGTGATGTAAACTTTGCTTTGATTTGCATTGGTCGATTATTTTTTCTTTAAATGTAAATGGGACCAAACTGGAAGTACCTATACAAAAAAAAGATTTTTTCAAATTGGTTTTCAATTCAAATAAATGACGGAGTACTGAGGTAACAAACATAAATTAATACAACCGAATTGTGAACCTCCTCCTTTTTTGAAGTCGGTTGAAAAGGAAAGTTTTCATAATACCTTATAGTTCTATTTATGAGATAAAGGCTACCAGCAATCAAATCAGAGAGATAATTCTTATCAATACATAACGATAACATCCTAATACTCATCGACAAATATAAATACGGTTAAAATGGTCAATACAGTGAAAACCGTATAGATTCATTTCATTTCTTAGTAAAGATGAAATTATTATGCTGTATAGTTCGTTTTTAAATCCTACATGTTTGCTTACCGATATTCGCGTAGTATCCTGCTGGATGCATCATGAGTGTAACAATCACCGTAGTAAATTTTCCATTTGTCACTTACCTATAATGAACAAAACATAAAATAAGAATTGTAAGCAAATTAAAAAAAAAAGCTTTTGCAAGATAAATGCCCTTGAAATACTTTTCATAATGAAGTTACTCTCGTTATATCATAAATAATTAATTTATTTTTTTGACTTTCTTGTGTACATAGGTATATACATATATGTACGTATATTAAGTATAAAAAAGCAATTATAAAAATTTTAAAAATCCGATAGTTAAAATAATAAGTCATTTATAAAATATAGACAGGTGTTTACAATTGTTATCAGTAATGTCAACATCGAAATAGCAATCAGAGAAAGCAAAGCGACATATCATTTCGGCATTGAATTATTCGCTCACATTGTCCGATATACTGGAATATTCGGCACGGGGGCCAACATTCAAGCAAGGGTTGCATATTCGGCATGCAGAGGCGAGCACACGTGGCTTCCATGGCTGCCTGCTTTGGAATCTGACCAAATGCCCATCGGTGCCCGATTGGCTAAATAGCTACGGCTTATTTATGAGCAGACTGTTTATTGAACAATGCATGTGAGAGGCTCTGGGAAAGGAATTTATCGATATGGATATAGATAGTAGACCCTTAAAAAATCTAAAAAGTCCTTATTCTTAAAATAAATTAATTAGGCTGAATAAAAATACGCTAAATACATTACGCCTATACTCAGTGTCTATAAAGCGATGTAGTGATAATTCTCATTTCTCATAAATAGCAGTTTACTCCGTGACAAACGACCGTTGCGCCGCTTAGTTTGGAAATCGTGTATAATGCTATTGTTAATTATATAAACAATTCACCGCGACGTTAAACATACGATTTATTGTCAGTAAACTAGAACGGTGATACATCTCGCCAGATTTGTACGTCACACGTCATAAAGTTATGAATGGCCCAAAATATAAACTTAAGATAAATAGTCGTTATTTTGACAGTAGATGTCGCTTGTGGACAAAAGCAAAACTTTCGAATCTTTAAAGAAAACAATTTAAAAGTTAATCATATTAAAAGTTTAATAAGCCTCACTATTGAATAAGTGTCTAAAAAAACTAATTACATACACTGTGTATGTAATTAGTTTTTTTAATTATTTAAATAGAAATAAATGATAGTACAACATGGCTAATTTTGAGTAGATATAGTACCTACTTATTTATTTATTTTTTTAATTTGTGCCCTGATTAAATATTAACTTTTTACATCTTGTGTCAAACTATTAATTTACTCTACATTATCACATAAAGGACGTTATATCTCTATATATTCTGTATACCTATAAGATCAGAGATATTAATTTTAGCTTGCCATGGCGCAATATCCAAGTAACAAAGCTCTCACTTGCACGTAAAATAGAGAATATATTACTTAGCTAGCTGCCATTAAAAACCTTTAATAAAGTCTAAAATATTAAGACCTGATTAACGCATACTTTGGAAAACATTAAACTTAGAAAATGTCATAACGATTGCCGATAGGTACACTTAATTTCATTAAGCTATGTACCAGACATTTTAATTAATGTTTCAGCGACCCTGTATAATATTTTAAACGACATTTAACTGATTTTTCGATTTGAAAAATCGACGCTCGTTCACTCTAAATACTCAGGAGTAAAATAGCGATCAAGTTAGAGATATGAGGAATCTGACATCTGATCTACTGTAGCTACTTTTCGGTTTTCGGTTGGAAAAGGCAAGGCGCTTTATCCGACATTATGCTTTTAACTTATCGCTATATCAAATCTAGAGCGGCGATTAAGAAACAATGGAACATTAATAAAAATGCTACTTGTACTGGTGCAAAGCATGAAAATGTTCCGTTTCTTTGAAATTTGTCGCTTACAGTATGGCGTTACAGGAGTAATTTTTTATTTTATGTTTCTATGACATTATAAGTTTAACAATTACGTAGAATTAATTGTATTGTAGAATTAAAGACGACATCTAAGCTATTCTGGAAAGTGTAATATACACTCACATGTCATACACACAGATATTATAATATAAACTTATACATTCTTCTAGTATAATAAAATTGTAACTAAGCCGAATCTGTACATTAGATATTTTTTGGAAAATCTTATTGAAATAAACATTATTATCGATACAGAGGCCGAATCTATAGTTTTTAGAATTTTTGTCTGTCTGTCTGTTACCGTATCACAGAAAAACCACTGGAGGGATTTTGATGAAATTTGGTATGGTGATAGCTGGTTATCCGGGTCAACATATAGGATACTTTTTACCGCGGGAAAATATCTCATTTTTGTGAAAAAAATACAAAAACTGCCATGTAAGAGTATACTAATATGTAAAACCTAGGAATTTTTTTTGGTCATCTGAACGCGAGCGCAGCCGCGGGCAATGCTAGTATTTTAATAATGTTAATTGAGAAATATTTTAAAGTAGGTATACTATATAAAGTATTAAACCCTAAAATATGTATGAATAGATCAAAGTTTGAAATACCTGTACGGAAACTATGTTTTTCTATTTTCTAACATTTAAAGTAATCTAAGTGCAATTAATTTGCCAATAAGTACTTTTAATTAAATTATTTACATTCTAAATATATTAGTCAATTAAAAATAATAACGCTTAAAACATTTTTCCCCGTCCCTTATTTTTTAAATTCGTTTAATCATCTCTAAATAGAATTAATTAATCAATGTTCATTAGTCGAGTCACGAGGCCGATCTTTCAGTGATGCGGTGCTAGATGAAAAAGCGAGCCGAGGTCCAATGGAAGGTATGCGTGGAATGGCAGGGGCATCCGGGCGGCAGCGATTGTTACCAGTTATCACTGAATGTTTTCCACCGGGGTATTTTGTGTCGCTACAAAAAACCACATAAAGGGCGGGCGCGGCTCGTTTGAGACGCCGCCCCTGTGGGAAAATCGTCGCCAGAAAACTGCGAGCAAATAAATTATAAACTCTCTCACGTGGAACGCGATCCGGCATTTTATTTGTACAAAGCTCATAAACAGCGCTGCAGTTGTGCACGTTTAACTTGCGCTTTGGAGGAATCTCATCTCTAATGCTTGAATAATCTTGAAATTAGAGCAGAAACTTTAGATAAATCCAATATTATTTGAAAAATATTGGACTTTCGCACGAGCTGATATATCAATCAGTTTACGTAGCTGTCCATGATGTGACTACACCAGGGAATCATTAGCGAAAATATAGTGTCTCGGAATAGAACTGACAGCGGAACGATTGCACTGCCCGTGATGGATGACGGCAGTCGGCGGGTTATTACTGCCGGCTTAATATCCACAACCGGAGAAAATTAAAGGATAATGAAAAAAGGGGGGTAATCGCGTGTGGTAATCGTTTTCTTTATTAGACAATAAGTCACTATATGTGTACATATACAATACAGTACTTGAACATTTTTCTTGTAAATTTAATTTACACATTTATTATATTAAAAATATTGGATAGCTTATGGCCTGCGACGACACTTCGCAAGGAATTAGCTTATGCCAGTATAAACCACTAAGTATCGAATATATTTAAAAATGTTTCATATACATATTTATTACTTTTAACGATGATAAGGTATCGTCTTAACTAATTGTTATTATAAGCACGTTATAATATTAATGTAAAATAAAAGCCTTTAAGGTGAAAATCATAAAAATTGTTAAGAAAATATTAAACTAAAAATACAAATAAATATGAAATATACTTAATTAATATATCATAAGGCAATTGGCGCGTACTTTAGCATCGTTTCAAGTTGCATCATAAAACGAGCGGACAACTCGACTAGAGATCTGCGTAGCCGCTCGTTCGTGTCGCTCACATTGAAAACTTGCAGAAAATGCAATGGCGATAAGAAAAAATTCAGTCCGCCCGAGCACATATAAGTATGGTGCATTGACGGTGACATTCCATGGGGAATAGTTGGCATATCGAGACTTAAAGTAACCATTTACCGATTGCAGATAGGTACGCCAGGGCCGGCCGAGTAATCTGGTCAGATCGCTTCACTCGCATACTGGTTGCTACATATTATACTTAACCTAAATAACCAAGAAATTCTTATACATATAAAAATTTACTTATATAAAAATAAATGAAATAAAAAAAAGGTTTTATGTTATTATTTTAATATCCTGTGTAAAAGATTTAGCTTATAACATTTTTCAAGGAATAGAAATAGTCATCACAGTAACTGAGTTACGGCAAACCGTTAGTCTCGTGGAATAACAAAAAAGCGGTCCGACGGTGACGCCACTATTTATGTCCTTGTCTTTCAAAGGATTTTCTCTATAGTTAGAGTGGGATAATAGTTAGTTTTAATATGCAACTCCTATTATGAGCCGCGTTTAATTTATCGTGCGACAGCCGCGCTGCTTCGTAGTAACCGAGAGCGTTTCAACATTAATCTTGAGAGACTAAGAATGGTGCCTAAATCTTATCCGAACTTTGTGTTGATATTTACAATTCTTGTTAAATTTATATTAAAAATAAAGGTAAAGAAATATAGATACTACATATTACCTTTATGCTACTTTAAAAGATGACATACCTATATAGAATATAGATAAGTCTATAATTTTTAAAAGGTAGAAGAAGCGAACGGATCGGCTATGCTTTAAGTCTAGCAAAATTTGCTTTCTTCTGTCAGTTTGTTGGTACTCTTCTACAAGTCGTATTTTATAACCGATCTGGACAAAACTTGTATATACAAGTTTTACGACTCTATCGATTTTTTTGTCGGGGATTTTTGATTGAAGGGGTACTTCCTCCAAAAAGGGGCAAAAAAGGGGGCTAGTGGGTTATCTCCGCCTTATGAGATCTGATTTCGATGGGGTTTTTTTTATTTGAATGGTGGTTATTAAAGATCTCATGAACATCTTCGGCGTGATGAGCAGAATAGCTGCTCCATCCAGTAAATTGCCCACTTTTAGATTTCTACCAGTGGAATTAGCTCTTTAACTACTTATCATGTTTTTAAAAACGAAAAACATGGTAAATATCCCATTTTAAATAACTTAAGTGGTATAAGATTTGTTGCAAAAAAGTTTGTACTCGCGAGGTCTACTGTTCGCAGAATTACTGGCTATATTAGACATATTGCCAACCATTTTTATTATTGTAATCAATATAGATTTATTGTGATGGAAGTAGTGTGGTCTTTTGCAATTTAATACAGGTAACCAATCTTGTATCTTCATAATTAAAGCGATGCACTAATTGTTATTAAATACCAACTTGGCTTGGTATTTGACATTATACAGTATATGTATATATATTATTAAATATATATACTAAATAATGATTATTAAATATAAACAAAATCATAAAGTGCACATTTTATAGTGAAATTGGAAATTCGATTAATATAAAAAATCATATTATTATTGAAGATAGTATATATTATGTCTCTTTATTTATTGACCGATGAAACCAAAGTAGGAGGTTCTCAATTCGGCACGTATATTTCACCTACTGAATTTTTTAAATACTTTCTTTTTATTTTGCTACTTCGTACTACGTCTACACTAAAAATAGAAAAAAAAATATAAAAAAAATAAAAAACGACTTTTTAACTTAAACTTGATTTTTATAACTTTTTAAAAAGTATTTATTATTATCGATTTTGAATTCGTAACTACTCGTACGTACTTAAACTATGTTTTTTAGTTTTTGTGTTATGGCAAGTTTTTAGTAAGCTTTTTTTAAAGTTTAATATTATGAAGGTAATATCTAGAGATAACTATGAAAAGTGACAGCTTTTATATACTTAGTACTTAGTTAATTAAACTTAGGCTTAAATCTAACTATTAATGTATAAAAATATTAATTTTTATTAGATTCCAAATAAAATTATTAAATTTATGCATTTTATCATGTATATAAGTATACACTATAAAGTAATAATTAATTACATTTAATTTTATTAACAGATCTGTTATTTCTACATTTAGCCGACGGCTTTTCACCAAAGCTCATCATATTGCGTTGGTACTGAATTTGATTAACATTTTACCTATTATAAAATAGCTCCATTGTATATATAAAATAACGTCCTACTGTTTATAGTGTTTAATAAATATATTTATATCTGTCATAAATCATTTGTGAAAAATTAGCATTTTAAATATGTAAGTAGATTACAGCTAAGGCAAAAAATTTCAAACGATATAAAATATAAAAAAAGCACATGCAAATCATATTTATAACAAAAACCTAAGATAAAATTTTCCATAATAAAATAGTATCGAACGAAACAAATAAACAACGTTTAATAGATAATATACAAAGGAAGTTAGTTGAAAACGAGCATCGTTGAAGACAAAAGGTTAGGTTCTCTCACAAGCCGTCGGACAATCAAAGCGAGTCGGACCCAATTGTGAAATAAAACGCACAAATAACAAGTTTAATTAAATCGCCAAGAACGGTACAGAGGGGGAACAATTCCAACTACAACGATAGTTTAACAAGTGAACTCAAAGTAAGCTTCATATCGAATACTCAGCTACCTGCAATACGCGAGCTCAACCGGGAAATTATTGCAAAACTCCTTTAATTTTGCTTTTGTATGACTGTGTTTCTGCACCGAAATAAATTACTCGTTCTGTTCTAATGAAAACTATTCCAATATGGCGTATTGCTACTACTACCTTTTTTTTATTAGAAATGAATTAATTATTATGTAATTCATTATATTTACATATATGTATGTATATAATTTTCCCTAAAAATTGTATTAGTATCAATTTATTGGAAATTTCACAAGAAATTAAGTATTTAATTAAAGCTGTTAATACGAGAGCAATTTCCTTATGCTATATCCTATACCTACAAGACAGTCTTACAAGTCAATATATATACTACCTACTAACGATAATTTATTTTCTCGACTCTTGCCTGCAATTACACGCATGAGTACCTATCTGATCTTTTTTGGCTCGAACGCAAACCGTTACTAGAATATTATTTTTATTAACTACGTAAGTATTCATGAGCTTCAAACCAATAACAAATGAAACAAATTTTGTGCCATCATAATCTTAATTTGTCATTTCTCTGGAGTAATATTAAGATAAATAAGAGGTAAGGAGTGGGTCCTTTTGCTCGGATCATAAACATGCTAAAAGGTTAGATCGAGCGTCTTTTATACAACTGAATATACACCGTTTGCGAGATAATTTTAAGGTTGATTTTCCATAGAAGTGAGTAGGGTTCCACGCGATACTTATCCACAAATAGGAGTCCGAGAATAGAGCGAGGCTACTGGATACTCGTCGCAATCATATCTCCAGCTAGTGCTGCAAAATTTTTAACACGTAGCTTAATAAATAAATGTTGTCTTTTAGTTTATTTTATTTATGTTTTGTATTAACTGTCTTTACAAAGAAATATTTGAAACCTTTCAATAAAACTTTATAATGGTACAAATTAAGAATGATGAAAAAATATTTATAAAAGAAGCGCTCATATTAGTTCAACATTAAAAAAGTAGAATAGAAATAAATATTCGTGATAATTTATGTTTTACTTCAATGAAAAGCATAACAATAACCTAAGCTATTATTAGGCACCTCGTAATGCGTGACATATAATGGCTTTGATTCGTGGTCGGGAAGTTTGTTCGGGGATTAGGGAGTTGCAGGTCAATAAGAGCAGGTAGCGTAACACACGATCGCTTCACTGTTTCAATATTCCTCGTATTTCTCTATTTAGCTTTCTATTATAATGTCTGCTTGTCTACAACATGTATAGTACTAAGTTTGTTATAAAAACAAATATCGCTCGTTGACGACAAACTTATATTTTACTAAAAAAAATATTAACGGATGACGTTTGTTTTCTACTTTTTATGATTTGTTAATTGAATTGTTTGTACATATTCATATAATAAATTAAGTACGCTATATGGCCTGTCTACACGATGTTTTAATGACAGTATATCACGAATCTACATGTAAGTGTCTACTTTAGGATTAGAATTATTGTCATATTCGATAGAGCTAAAACTTTATATTTATATACTACGATTGCATAATATAGAATAAATACAAATAATTTCAATATATCGGCGAGAAGAACGTGATAAATCGTGCTAGATCGGCTATTAGGTGCGACGCCGCGTGAGGGCCCGGAGTGTCAGCAGTTTACACGTCTTATTGCTTGTCGCTCCGTCGCGACGCAATAAAAACATCAAGCGTGTTCACCAAAATAGCTCTTGGCACCAACTTGGCAGATGAGAACGACTGATACGAAAGCACAAAGTCACAATGTGATGATCTGACTCTGTGTTTCGCACTTTACTATAGCTAGAAATCGGGGTTACTTTAGTTTTACTAGTATCCGGAAATCACGGATGAAGAATTAACTTAAAAAATATATGTACATAGCTGTCTTAAGTTATCGAAAGTTTTATTATATAATATTTACTATTTAAATTTTATTCTTAGAATAGAATAAACATTAAAGTTTCTCCCCTATCCTTCGGGAACCCTTTATGTTCAAAGTTTATGATATTAAAAAAAAATAAGTAGTAATCAGTAATCGCCATTTCAACTTTCCGTTAAAATCCAATAATTAAAAAAGTACCTATCAATTAAGGGGGTTTAAACTTTAAAGTAAATATTAAGCAAACTTATAGCGCGCATTTTAAACTGTACTGTTCAAACACTCGGACTAAAGATTCCTTGGTCTGAGTCCATAAAATTTTATCCCTTTAAAAAAAACCGCACATATTATTTTCTCTTAAAATAATTATGTTTATAAAGTAGGTGATTATTTTTATTATCTTCGTGCATCGCACGAATGTGCGTAACGTTTAATTTTAGTTTTAACTGGAATTTAATATCCTACTAGGCCTTTTCCTATAATTAAACAGTATTTGACGATAAAGTAGGAAAGTTATTTAATTATCTTAAATTTTACCCGAATATTTAATGAATTATAAATGTGAATTTTTTTTTAATAACACTATCACTTTTCCTAATATATTAGTAATAATTATTTCAAAAGCAAAAATTGATTAATAAAATAATTAAACTGGAAAATATTGTTATAATAAGAATAATATTTTAAAATTATCAAAAAAAAACGAATGACGTAAGACATAACTACAATTTAAAGTATTTATAGCAAAATTAAAAAGGATTTTATTAATGTTCATTCACAGTTAAATCACGCAAAGTCCGCCAATATACGCGGCATGACTTAGGAATTTACGAAAATATTTAAGGAATTTGTTTGTTTATCTTTGGTAAAGTGCGATAAATACTTACGCCTTGGATAAAATTTCGAATAATAACAGTCCATATCACTGTTTAAAAAATCACTGCATCAATATCAATTTTCACTTTAATTTGTTTACCGTTCACTCGCGCATTACATGTAAAACGTTTGACATTTCATAAATTAAGCTGACAAGTGTCATCCCCGCGCGCGGAATACGTCAAATCGCATACAGCCACCAACGCGACTGAAGTGTATCACGGGCGACCGATACCATACCGCGTCTTTCGAAAATTGCGCCATCTCAGTAAGCACACTCGGGCAAATTTAACAACACAAAAACACCTTGAGCACACCTCATGCCCTACTAGCTTTCATAAACTTCCAAAACCTATCACTAGATAATGTTTACATCGCGAAATGCCGACACCCGAACGACCGGAAGTCAAAGCGAAGCAAACGCGACAACTATGTAAAATATTGCAGGATCGCGATCGCATTGTTGACATTCCCGAATAAAAATCACCAAAATCTCGAGTAAATTGTATGAAAATCACTGTAATAATTTTTTTACTCACCTATTTCGAGCTTCAAAGATGTAGTGAAGGGGCGAATTTTGATAAAATGTCAATTTAAGAGTGAATTTAAAGAATATACTCTTATTGGTATGCGAAGAATGGCACAAAGAATCCCGACAACGCACGCGACGAATGCGCACCTCGTTTGCGCATATGCTGACACAACTTCATGGATGTTACCCCTCTTGCCCCGCGCGCGCCCGGTTTTATATGCCTGTGTGCGTGTCTAGAGTGGTCAAACGTGAAATTTTGTGCATGTATACACGCACACATACAAAGTTATATACCTGCGTAGCTCCCGTTGGCCGCCATCTTTGTTACGACAGAAAGCGAGCGTTCTTTTATTTTGATCTGTCAACACTCTTAGCGCCATCCAGTGGGAAGATTACCAAGTTATAACTCGTCCCTAGATGTCACCCTATTTAGTTATTGTCTTTAAAAAATTACATCAATACACATTCTCTTTGTCTTTGTTTTATTTTGTTTTTGATAGATAACTATTAATTCTATTTGATATTATTATCATAAATATAAAACTCTAATAATGATAAATATGATGATAATCAAAATTGAATTATCTCTTTATTTCGTTACATTATTTATATTTATAACAACACTAGTACACTCAGTTTCTCAAAACTACAACGAGTAACGACCAAATATAAGAAAATTGCAATTTTCCAGTCTCTACTTTTAACGGAACAGGAGGGATAAGCATTTTCTAAATAAGAATGTAACTATAACTATCAAATTTAACTTGCTCTAATTCAATATGTTCAAATACAAGCATTAGACCATATTACCATATTGATGTAATTTAGGTTGAAATATTTTTTAAATCACCACTATCCTTTTTTTCTAAAATTTATTCTTACGAGTATAATAGTCGTCAGAAAAGCAAAGTTACAGATTAGAATCTTTAAATACTTATTATGTTAATTAGTATGTACAGGTAAGAATTTATTTTCAAATTAAATGATTAGGACAATAATCTTTTCAAAATACCTTCTAAAAAGGACTATAAAAGGAGAAATATTTATATTAAAACAGAAAATAATGTACAGCAATCATTTATTTCGTCAACAAACTTTAATAATATATGTAGGTAGGTACTCAATATTCTTAAAATTATGTAATGAATATAATAATAATTCTTAAATTATATTTAATAAGATTGTATGTGAAAAGCTTAAATTATATATATTAATATAATACAAGAATAAAAGTAATAAAACTTAAATTACGTAGTCGTTTATAAAGGTAAGGTACTCTAAAAAAACTTTGGTAAGTAAGGTACTGAAAAGTTTCATTCGATATGTTTGATTTAGATAAAAAAGTCAAGAATTTTATAAATTATTTTACAATAGGTACTTATTATTAACTAAGTGAATACAATATAATAAAAAAACATTTTCACTGATAACATGTCGGTATGTAGGTAAATAGGTAGGTAGGTCTATGAAAATTGAAAACTACAATATATGAACAAATTTTAAATACATACCTATAATTACATACTATACAATATAATAATAATTGTTAAATTTTTATAAACTTTAATACTTAAGTCTTTATGATACATAATTGTATTTATTAATAAAAATTAAATAACCATAATATTATTTTTAAATACGTTATGAATCGATCAATTCGTGCTGTGTAAAAATATAAATAACAAAGTATTTTTAAACATTATCGTTAAGCACTTCACTATTGAACAACTCCAAAAGGATCTCATCAAAAGTGACAAAATCCACATAGAAACCAATAAATATTTATTTGTTTTGGCTTTTGTCGCTTTTGATGAAATAGGTACTATTGGAGTTTTTCAAAAGGTTTAATACTTTTTAAAATACTTATCTTATTTCTATAAACTTGTACTCTATTTATTTTATCCAAGCTGTCTAATCCCAAGAACTAGCACAATAAAGCAATCAAATATGTAAATATAACCAAATATCTGAATCAGAATTTTTTTTTTGTGATGTAGAGTCAAATTCAGTGTAGTCACTGCGTGTAGCGTCTGTACCGTCGCGAAATTGATTTTTATATAGAGCCATCATATTCTCAACTCAATTTCTTATTTAAGTATATTTTAATGATGCCTTAATGTGTAAACGGTTTTGTTTCTAAGATTTTTTGCACTTTTGATAACTTTGAATACACGACAGTTCCCTTGTACACAAACTCTCCCTATATATTCTTATCTCAGATACACCAAGTAGAAATAAAAATCATTCCAAAATAATTTAATTACACCTTACTCCATAACGACATATTATGAAACTTCTGAGCTCTGACTATTAAATATGATCTACATTTATTGACCACTCCATCTAGTATCCATATACATATGTACTACGTAATAACTTCATGTTGTAGGTAGGTACCTATTTCTTTTGAGTTGCTTACGGAATGAAAATAATTAAATATACTATGATTCACTGCTGGAAAACATTGTTGTTTAAATAGATTTTTACAAGAGTAGAATTCAATTATTATGTAAGACAAGTAAAGTTATGATCGATAATATTGAAATAAGTAGCAGTTATGATCAATAATATTACAATATTTTCATCATAAATCGAATTGACAGTGTTAATTTTTTTATACCGATGTATGTTTCGAATTAAATTGTACCGATTTTTTCTGTGTTATGTAAATGCTTATAAAAATATACATACGTATATTGAAGTATCCATAGACCATAGAGGTTAAAATTATTAGAACTTTTAGTGTAAGTGAAGTAGTTCCACGATTCAAATGGCACGACATTATAGATACAAGCTGAGAAAACCGCTGACTTTAGTACCGATGGGAAATAGTAGAATAGAGAGATATCGATTTTCATGACCATCAGTCGCTTAAACTTTTTTTTAAAAACATCTTATATTATAGTTATCTAATCTTATAATAAATAAGAATATTATAAGTATCATCTAGAAATTTCTTTCGAAACCCAAGATAGAAAAATACTGATATCAATCTCAATATTTTTACATAAGTAATATAGTTATTTGTATATAATATTATATAATGAGTACTTTTTTCAATATTTTGAATAAAACCAACATTTGAATATGTGCGTGTTAGTTTCTGAATTTCGATTCTATGAAGCAATAAAATATACATACTTAGGTAGGTTAGTAGGTACCTACTTGAAATTGTAATTGTAGATAACTATAAATTATTTTTATTTGTAAAATAATAATTCATTAATTATGCTATTTAGCTTGACTGCCAACAAATTGCGGTCTACACTAGCGTACCTATAATGCTAAAATTATCTACAATTTCATATTTCGAGCAATGTTCAATGACCGTTAAATAATAAATATAATATTTAACACAAAAAAAAGTAATTTCGTCTTATATCAATTATATAATACTAACACGTTTAATATTATTTTTTGAAAGCTTTAGAGCTTAAAAAAACTTATTTAATTTAAAATCTTACGATGCACACTGATAACTGCTGGGTAGTTGATTTTCATTTCTTTAATATTTGTTATACTATTAGACTCTCTACATAAATCATATTGTATCGTTAGTGATTTCAAGTACTTATAGGTAAAAATATTCATAAAAGCCGTCAGCCGTATGTATCTGTTTGACACTGCCCAATACAGACAGACAGACAGACGACCCTAAGAACTTAAAATATTACTATAAAGTGCATACGACAAATAAATTAAAAATATGTTACATTTTTTTGGGAGCTTTGGTGATCTTCGTGTCTTTCGTGACCTTTTTGTATGATATTTTGATCTAAATTATAGTAGGTACCTTTTTTAAAATATCCCGAAAATTGTAAAGATTAAAAGGCAACTGCTTTGACTTTTTACAGAGTAGGTTACCACAGTTGTGCATTTAGTATAATCATTAGTTCATTAATCCTTTAGGACTCCATGAAACAAATGCTAATCGAGCTACTACGTAGGTTAATTTATATTTAATTTAGAATATACTATGTTATGTATAATTTTAAAGTCAAAAGTGCCTAGTATTATATATTATGGTACTTTATTTCATTTCGTAAAACAAAAGCCAATAATTGACTCTTATAATACCTAACTTTTTAAAGTTTTTATATTATATTCATATCAATCGTAGAACAAAGCAACACTAAAATCTCATGATTTCACACCGACTAAGTACCTATTTATGATTAAAAAAGTGATTTTACTGTACCGATTCATGGCATACGTCGTGGTTGTGATGGTGAATAGGAGATCTTTTAACATTTATATCTTTTATTAAGAATATACCTTAGTATACTTTTGAGATGGTCCCATATATATAATGATTGTATTAGTTAGTAAAAGATATGTCTCCCGACCCCTTAATTAGTCAGTTCAGAAATTACACTTAATGTTGCTATTTTGGTAGACTTAGTAAGTAGTAGCACGTTAGTGTTTTGTTTTACGAGTGATACGAATTTATTATCACTTAAGTAAGGTAATTATGGTATATTCTATTACAACTAAGTAGGTAACAACTATACTTAGTTGGTCTTTTGATGGCTGGGGCATACTACCTGCAATTCGTGTATGGGAAGGTCTCGTACGACAACAGCGTGGAAAGCCATATTTGCTGTTGCAAGGATATATTCGCAAACTGAGAACCACGTAAATGCTGTAATAAATTTTAAATCTGATGAAATTTGCTTGCAAATAGAAAACATATGTTATTTATACGTTTATCCCATATCAAAAGTGTTTTCAGTGTGAATTTCTTGTATTCGTTTTAATAGGCTATTAAAATTTAAATAAGTAATATCAACTTGTGTTTAAAAAGTATCTTAAAACAACTTGACTTACCAAGTGGCCGACAAAGTAGTCGATGTCTTAGAAAAAAATATATAAGGCCCAATGTAGCCGCAGTCGCAACATAAAACAGTATCCATACAAGCTTATTAGTACGGACTGGCTCTACGATGTCATTTGCTATACAGCCTACTCTAGCTCGACATAACATATGTAGTAATGATGCTACCATAAATATAATGAAAATTTTTTCGTGTATAACTGAAAAAAAATATAATTAAACAATTTAGTTAAGTGTGTTAGAACCAGTTAGAAGAATATTCATCAATTTAAATCAATTTCAAAATATTATTTGATATTAAAAGATACTTTTTATATAGCTTACAATAATTCTCTCTATTTGACACATAAGTAACGCCTGTAAGCGCAAGGAGCTCAATTAAATTTAACCAGTAACAAGCTTCTCCTAATTTTGCCGCAAAATCTCGCATCTGAAAAAAAATGGTTGTCATGTAATATATTTTGATAAAAAATAATAATATTATATATTATTATAATATAATATACCTTTTCATCTACGATGTACGAAGTGCGCTCTCTATGATAGTTGTAATATAATGAACCTATTAACAGTCTTGGTCCTAGATGGTATGCAATGCATATTCTCCATATATATCTTTGCGGGCTGATTCCCGTAATTGCACTTATTGATGGTACTACATTGTAAACCTAAGAATTAGATTAACTATAATTAAGACAGTTCCTTAAATATTAACTTTAAATATTTGCCTGCAGTACTTACCCTACAATGTGTTTCATGTATATCATCTGCTTGAAATATAGACGCTGATACGTAACAAAATACTAAAGCACCTAGTGGAAGCCAAAGAGCAGTAAGACATATTTTTCTTAGAGAACATGACCATAGGAGTCCCTATAGAAATAAATATATAATTATTGTGAAAAGTGAGGTCTTCAAATGAATACGTAACAGAATACTAACCTTATATTGTAAAATTTGAACAGTTCTATTCGTAATACTCAATTCATTAGTACTTGCAACGACGTGATCGCTCGAATTCTTCGATGTCTCTACTTGTGAATCATTTCCCATTTTCCTTCTCACTCTTCGTGAACCATTAATCTCATAATTAATCAAGACTTTTCACCCAATAATAATTGTTTTATTTAATTTCATTATCACCAAAAATATAAAACCTTAACTTCCTACCTTATTACTTTATAATCACAAATTTATTTAATTGAATGTAAGTAAATAATACTAAATAAATTTGTGCAGTTCATTGTTTGTGCTTAAAATATACGGTTTTATATGAGATACAAAGATAAAACAAGTGAAATCACTCGAGGGGTGGATTGAATGAAGTTATTTGGACTTGCGCATTTCAAGCTTAAAGCTTTTCTTTATAGTAAGTAATACGCTTGAAATATCTATAAGATAAAACATATAGAAGTAACAAAATGAAATATGTAGAATCTATACTTTTCTTCAAACAAAATAAGAGAATTAGAGATTTTTAAGGATATTATTAAAAATCAATAATACAAAAATGCTTAATACAAAAAAATATGTATGTGACTGTTGCCTAAATTAATATAAAAAGAATTAAATCGAAATTTAATTGAATTGAATTTTATCGTAAGCTTAAAAATATCGTAATATTAAGCGTGATACATAATAAGTAGCCACTATGCTTAAGAGTCGTGTAAAGGTGAAAAAATAAGTGAACAGGCCAGGCCAATTAAAAGCTTGAGCCGCTACTCGAGAAAAAACTGCACATGAATATTTGACTTTCAACATTTTGTAATATGTGTCTATTCTTTATGGGATTTATTGTACATATATATAAGATTTTATGGATAAACATACTAATACGAATTTTGCAAGTTTTAAATACTATTGTAGAGTTGTCGATTAATTTAATTAACGTAATATATTTTATGTAATTCTTTATTGGCTTATGAATAATATTATGCTTTTTAATTGTGATGTTTTTAACTGATTTAAGATTTTCTGATATTATTAAAATGTTAAAAATAGAAATAATATGTTATATCTTGCTGTTATGCATATTTTATTCTTATTTAAATATTGCATATGGCAACTTGTAAAAAGTCAGTATGAGAAGTATTGACATTTATATATTTTTCAGTCTGTCATGCGTCGACATAGTGATCGGTTTGTCAGTGTTTGGATTTTATCAGAATACTAACAACTCCTCTGTTTTGAAATAAATGTTACTATATTTTAGTTTAAGTTAAGTTCAGTAAAAGTTCACCATGTCGTTACTTAGACTCTTATGGTTATTCAGTATGTGCACAGTGTATTTTGTGGAGATTCAGGCTTCTAGTCATTGGATGGTTACCGAAAGTGGTTTAATACAACCAAGGGTATGATAGTGATTTCCGTCTTGATATTATGTATTATAAAATATTATTGCCATTATCGTTTTTGTCCTGTTATTAAAGATATGAAAATTTGCATTAGATAAATCTATGTTTATTTTCCAGCTCGATTCGCCGTTCGACATGGCTCGCCCTTACGATCTTTTAGCTTTTTTAAATCAAGAAAAGAGATGGGATGGAATTTTTGATCTTTTTAATGATCTTACTAAGAGACAAACAAGCATTGATAAGCTTTGGGCAGATGTTACGCGATACACAAATGTTGGACGTCAAATCGCCCAGGATGAAGACTGTGCGAAAGCCGGTAACTTAAACGTAATCGATTGGTATGCAGGTCTGCTTGAAGATGGATCTAAGAAAATTCATCCAGATGAATTTCAACTTCCAAATCCATATTATGGTCCAAATATTGATATTCCTGATTGTAAGAGGATATCTTCTTTGACATTTAGTATGTTTGCTTTTGAACATTTAGAGGTAAGTGGATTTATTTAATTAGCTTAAATATATTAATTGTAGAATATATTAATGATAGTGTTTAAATTAAATACTTGCATATCTTGTTGCTACCATAAATTCATGTTATAAAGAGGAAAGGTTTTTTTGTTTGTTTGTACTAAATAAGCTCCGAAACTACTGGATCGATTTAGATGAAATTTGGTAAGAAAATAGTTTGAGACCCTGGGTAGGATATAGTACTTTTATCCCAGAAATTATCTCTTAAGGGGGTGAAAAATGCAGATGAAAGTTTGTATGGGGAATCAAGCTTGAGACAAACCCGATTGAAGCGAGGGTGAGTCGCTAGGCGTAATATTAAAATAGACTTTAAATGGATATCCAGTAATCCCATCCGTTTTTGCCCTTTGTGATATAATTTTATTATTAACCTGTTTACTTGAAAGTAGGTAGGTAACATCAACAACATAGATTTTTAATAAATTGTGAAATTCCTTAAATCAACTTCATGTATATACATAAAGAAAGAATATACTGCCATTTATAACATTTGTCCAAAGCGTAATTCAAGTTTCAATAAATAACAATACATGAACTGTTACTTTTATTGAACTAGTGGCAAAATATAACTGTCGCAGTGCTTAAAGTTTTTCTGCATTAAGATAAGGATAATGAATACTTTAACAAGCGTGCCTTCATTTGTTACTAGCAATTTACCCTTGCTTGCTTATGTGCACCTATTAGTACCTTATAGTAGCATATGTGTTACTCCAGGTCATAGTCTATCTAAGAAGGTAGTGGTAGCACAGTACTAACATGCTTGCTTGGAAAAACACGTAAAGTGAGTTCGAATCCTTGGTCTCTCACAACTGATATTCATGATATTCGTGTACGAATCATTTTCAACATAATTACAATTTGCCTTATTGTGAAAGAACAAACGAAGGAAGACAATTTAGTAAGTTTTAGAAAAACATGTTAAGGTTGGCAACCTTCACTTGGCCGATAGGTGAACTATGGTCTGCCCCCTCTCAGCAGCAACACTGCTGCTAAAAAGGGATGAAAACATAGAGTTAAAGATTTAATGTTATTTATGTAATATTAACTTTAATTAACTGCCTCGGTGGTGTAGTGGCCAGCATGTATGG
The DNA here is from genome assembly GCA_921882275.1 of Brenthis ino. NCBI lineage: Eukaryota > Metazoa > Arthropoda > Insecta > Lepidoptera > Nymphalidae > Brenthis > Brenthis ino. The sequence goes on along the minus strand of OV170222.1, from coordinate 28,021,915 downwards.
CTGTACACTCGGAGGTTCTGGGTTCGAGTCCCGGGTCGGGCCAAGTTTAGTTATTGAGTCTCTCTGTAAAGTAAGTCAGTAACAGCCCATAGTTGGGAAGTTGGCGGTGTTTCACCCCCGTGCCTCGGAGAGCACGAAAAGCCGTCGGTCCTGCGCCTTAACTCTCACCAGTCGTGTCGAGCAATCGTCCCACCAGAGTATGAGAGTGACAGGAATAGAGAGTGCACTTGTGTCTGCGCGTACACTTGTGCACTATAATATCTCCTGCGCAGTTGGCTAGTCTCAATGAGATTGGCCGCCGTGACCGGAATCGGTCAGGAGAACATCATTAACTTTAATATAGATTGTTGTAAATATGAATAAAAAGTAAAGAAAAATAAAATATTAAAAGAAGTAAAGTAAAGAAGAATAAAAAGTAAAGATAAATAAAAATAATATTTTTATATGTATGTATGATTTAATTATTTCAGAGTATGATCCAAAGAGAAAATCTATCAGCCAACCCTGAATTTGTTTTACCAGAGCTGATATCCCCAATTATGACTATAGATCAGTATGGGCACTGGCTTGCCGGCATGCTACGAAGAAACAGTTCATCTTGGTTACATTATAATATGGCTTCTTTGTATTGGAGGGTTAGAGGCAGTGCGCCAAAGGCTATAGAATGTTCGCGGCGAGCCTTGCATTATGCACCGAGGTAAATAAATTTTGCTATGTTAATTTGTTCGATACTGTGTTTCACAATTGAAGTTTTACCTCTACAATTTTAAACTTTGTCTTTAAGTGTTTATTGTCTCTTAAATTCTAATTAATTTTAAAGCAAAATTTTGACAATTATTCGACAAACACACACAGCATTTTATAGTTACTTCAAAACGTTCCAGACTATGAACAATTTATTGCAAATTATAAATTAATAGAGAATTGAAAAAAATGTTAAGACATATGTTTGTATAATCAAAATTTGCAGTTGCACAATGTCATAACAATATTCATATATTTATTAATAATTTTACCCTTTAAAGATAGATATATTTATTATAACTCACCAAATTTCTGTATAAGCTGTATAGTTAATTAAAACATAACAGAGGTAACATTTGTTAACTTTTCAGAGAGTACAAAGATGTTGCTCTGGGTAGTCTTGGAGTGGTGTTGCACCGCAGTAGCAAAACAAATGATGCTATAATTGTACTTAATGCTGCTGTAGAACATGATAGAACCAATTATGTTAGTCATTTTTCGATTGCAAATGCATATACTGTGATTGGAGATTTTAATATGTCCCTAAAATATTATGATCAAACTCTAAAATTGAATCCAAGGATGGAGCTAGCCCAAAAGTATAAATATGGTGTTTTGTGTCATGCCAACCTAGTTCTTAGGATTAAGCTAATAAGAGAGTGAGTATTTCTGATTGTGTTTCACACAAATACGATTCTGTAAAACATTTTTTTATAAAATTCTATATGCTTTAGGACACTAAAGAAGCTTCGCGAGGAATTAAATGAGTATAATCTTAAAGAAGTTGCCTGGCCTCGGATACAAGCAGAGTTCTTAAGGACTATTAAAAGTTCAGAAGAATTTGGTAAATGTCTCAGAAAATAAGTTATTTAAATACAACAATGATCTGTTATATTCAAAAAAAAATGTAACTGAAATGAAATAAAATAAAATTTAAATGTTAGTGTATGATCACATAATGAGTTTTAAACTATTTCAAGGTTTTTAAGATTTTACTACAGCACAAAAATATCTAATATTAAAAGTAATTAATCCTGCCACCAGAAATATGTTCATTCATACCCATATATTATTTATGTCCATATAAGTACATATATGTGGATTTTATTTATATTTCTGTAATATAAATAAAAAAAAACAAATAACATAATCATATCAAATTAATTTCAGAATATAAAAATGTGGACAAGAATAATGAGAAGATGGCCTCTATAACTGGTTTAGATATAAAAGAATTACGAGTGCAAGTGGAAAAGAATTCCCTAATAAAATATTTCATTGATGGCTTTCCAATGCACAATGACGAAAAGCTTTCAAAACCGGGCATTGATGTAATAGATGTTATATATGGATTAGAACGACTCATACGACATGTGAATAAAAAAGGCAATATTCCAGATGTAACGTACCAAGAAGAGAAACCTGACAATGATCCTAAGTTCTTTGATTTAAGAGATCGAAATAAACCAATTGGCTCGATCCCAGGTTAGTTTTGCTTGTGCTTTATATTAGGGCCCATGCAGACTACGTTTTTCAATGGTCATGAACGTAAGTCGTATGAACATAATATATTGCGTTGATAAACTTAAAATGTCTATTTTATCCTCCGTTTTATAAATTCATCGAACATGAATGTCGTATTGTGAATTGAACTGGGACGACCGAGCTTTGCTCGCCATAGGCACTCGTCCAGTAGGTTCTCATCCATTGGCGACAATACAAGTACCATAAAAATAACGAAATATGAAGAAGGCATTTAAAATATGTATGTTATGTATGTGATTTTTTTTAATATTAATTTGTAATTTTACTTTTTAATTATTTTAAAAATCATTGCCATTACTATTTATTTCCTTATGTTTATTTTCTTAAATATGTGACAAAAAAAAAATTAAAATTGTGATTTCTTATAAGTACCGTAATATAATGTCATATGCATTTAGTAAAAAGCTGTTATTTTGACATTACAAACAGACACTTCAATTTTATTTATGTGTATAGATTATTATGTGCTTTAAGATTAAATATCACAAAATAGAATTTTGTCTAATGAACTAATATATGTCTATTCATGATCTAATCTAAATATAATATAGTACAGTAGTATTTTTAGTATTAATTTGACTTTAAACCTAATCTATTTTTAGTTATTACAATAAAAGAAAAACTACGCGATGGTAAAAATGCAGCAAGAGCCAATGATAAGAAACATCAGCAACCAGCGAGTGTTGCAGACGATGAGTTGACTGAATATGAGACTGGTATATTTATGTAAGTCAAATTATTATTCATTTATTTATTCAAATATGTTAATTTTATGTAATATTAATATTCCGAGAGCTTGCGACGAATTTTGCGAAGGTCCTTTTGGCAAGTTGAAATTGTGAAAAACAATAGAATAAAATAAATATTTAAGGGGGCTCCCATACAACAAACGTGATTTTTTTGCTGTTTTATAGAAACCCTTCATGCGCGAGTCCTAAATTAAAAGATTAAACAATAATAGAGTTGCCAAAAATATATTTATAAAAACAGCAACAAAATCACGTTTATTGTATGGGAACCCCCTTAAATATTTATTTTATTCTGTTTTTTTTGTATTGGTTATTATAGCAGCAACAGAAATACATCATCTGTGAAAATTTCAACTGTTTAATTATCACGGTTCATGAGATACAGCCTGGTCACAGACGGATAGACAGACGGACGGATAGCGGAGTCTTAGTAATAGGGTCCCGTTTTACCCTTTGGTGTCGGAACCCTAATAAACTACTCGTAAAATACTCTGTTGTGAACGCAGAACCCGAACCATACTCGAAACGTGCGGTTTCTCGATAACCGATCACAGCGCGAGGACCTTGGTCCCCTATCAGCTTATGGCATACCTCGATAAGCTATCTTTCTCGCACCTATGGCTACGCATAAGACTTTTTTGTAGTACTCATTTTTAAACTTTATTTACGTGTGAGAATGGTTTAAAACCGGTAAATTCGTCTGGCGATTTGCAAGTATTATAGAAAATCACTCAATAAATACGTGATTAAAATTTCAGATAGCCAAAAGTATATTTGTTGGGAATTTTAATAAAGCATTTTTGGAGAGGTCTGGCAATACTTTATAACCGACAAAAACGTCTGGGGTTCTTTTTTTTGAATTATGTGAAAACTAAATTAAAAGATTAAATAAAAATCAAGTTGCCAAAAATATGTATTTTTTGGATATTTTTTTTTGCAAATATTATATATTGCACAGTAACGAAATAACCGCTAAAGCTATACCAGACTCGCGGGACTGGACTCGCCAATTCACGAAATTATATTTTCTCACAATTTCAACTTGCCAAAAGGACCTTCCCAAAATTCGTCACGAGCTCTCGGGCTATAACAATAATAATTACCTTCTTCCTGACTAGCCATTTACTTGAGAAATATTTTTTAACTGCTTTGTTGATTGGGATGTATATCTGGAGGTTCTAGATTCGAGTCCTAGGTAGTGTCAAGTATAGAGTAATCTTGAGAGGTTAACGGTGTTACATCACTGTGTCTCGGAGAGCATATGTCGCATCAATCTCGCGCCTGGTCTCTCTCTCTCTTCTTTCTCTTCCTATTCTTTCTCTTCCTCTTCTCTCTCTCCCTCTCCTCTCCCCCCACCCCTCTCTGCTCTCTCTGCTCTCTCTCCTCTCTGCTCTTTCTCCTCTGTCTTTCCCCTGACTCTCCTCTCAACTCTCACGCGAGTGTCGAGTAGTTGTCTCACTGGAGTTTGAGAGTGACTGGAATAGAGAATGCACTTGTTAGCACACGCACTGCAAAACAGTTAAACTCAATGAGATTGATTACTGTGGCTGAAAATATTCATGAACGTATTAATTATTCTGGTATGTATATGTAACGGTAGATAGATATTATGACATTTGCCAAGATTGTAGTGTGTTTCGTCTTCTATACATATAATAAAATTGTAAGTAAGCCGAATCTGTACATTAGATATTTTTTTGGAAAATCTTATTGAAATAAACATTATTATTGATACAGAGGCCAAATCTATAGAATTTTTATAATTTTTGTCTGTCTGTTACCGCATCATAGAAAACCCACTGGAGGGATTTTGATGAAATTTGGTATGGTGATAGCCGGTTATCCGGATCAACATATAGCATACTTTTTACCACGGGAAAATATCTCATTTTTGAGAAAAAATACAAAAACTGCAATGTAAGAGTATACTTATAAGTAAAACCTAAGAATTTGGTTTTTGGTCATCTGAACGCGGGCGGAGCCGCGGGCAATGCTAGTAATACTATAAATGAATGCAGATGTGGGTGTAGTCTACATTACTTATTTCCTTACTTCTATATTTCCATGAGAGGAAATCGTCTTAATACTTAAAAAACAGTAGTTAAGTAAGATAGGCCACGGCATGATTTTGGCCCGACACAGGATTCAAATCTTGGACCTTATAATCTATGGCTTATTTTCACGGCATGTTATATAATCAATTATTAATTATAATGACATATAATATCTTTTAATAGTTATTTAAGCCAAATTATGTTTTGTTACCAGGTATCCACCAACAATGACGGTGAATAGAAATGTTGAAGATTTTGATAAGGAAGTGGAATGGCCGTCTAACAAACTTTGCAAAGAAACTGCACCAAACTTCCCTGAAAATGTAGAGGCTATATTTCCTATTTTTATGCCTTTTGAGAATAAGGGTGTTAGGTGAGTATATTTTTAATCTGTCTGTCATGTTTTTGTAAAGGTAACTAAAAATTGTAAATTTTATATAAAAAATGACTTTAGTTTGGAAGTTGAAATGATTCATTCAGTTTTTCAACAATGATCTATAAGTTAGGTCAGTGAACACCTATAAGATTTTGCTAATGGTGATGATGATGTTCTCCTAGCCGATTCCGGCCACGGCGGCCAATCTCAATGAGATTAGCCAACTGCGCAGGAGATATTATAGTGCTCAAGTGTACGCGCAGACACAACGTGCACTCTCTATTCCTATCACTCTCATACTCCGGTGGGACGACACAAGACACGACCGGTGAGAGTTAAGGCGCAGGACCGGCGGCTTTACGTGCTCTCCGAGGCACGGGGGTGAAACACCGCCAACTTCCCAACTCCGGGCTGTTACTGAGACTTACTATACAGGAAGATTCAATAACTAAACTTGGCCTGACCCGGGACTCGAACCCAGGACCTCCGGGTGTACAGCCGTACATGCTAGCCACTACACCACCGAGGCAGTCATGCTAATGGTAATACCAAAATAATGACATTTTAACTAAAAATATACATTTACAGACATTCATTAATCAATTCACAATTGGCAAATGAATTTATGGAAAATAAATCACAAAATCCTCCCTCTTTCAAGTCGGTCAACACTCATCTCGAATACCAAAGAACGCTATACTTGGCTTGGCTGAAAGAGATCTTTTGTAGAGAGAGATATGCCGCCCTTTGCTCACGTTGGTCTGTGTATTTGTTTATATTAAAAACTTTTCAATATAATACAAACTAGAGTTCGCCGAGTGGTCGAACTTCGACCGTGATTATTATTGATTTTTCTTAAAAAGGGATACAAAGTTTTTGCTTTACGTGCTAATACATAATTCTCAATTTGACCACAGACTTTAACAATAAACAAAAGAGTATATATGCGTATGTGTGTCAAATACATGATAGTGTGTGTAATGTTTTTTTATTGATTTAATGTATTTTTATATATTCTCTATATAAACTATAAGTGTGGGAAATTTCATACTCCTCTGTCCGCGCAATTTCCGTAAAAAGGGGTACAAAGTTTTTGCTTCACCTATTAATATATAGATAAACTAATGTATTTAAACAATTAAACATCGAATTTCTTTCAGAATGAAGTACCTGCTGACTGAGAAGCTAGGCGTGCCATTGTCTGAAGAGTTCGAGCTGCCGTGGCACCCGCCCACGTGCCCGCACGACCGCGAGGCTGCCTTCACGCAGAAGAAGTCCAAGTTAGTCTAATATTGCTACTATGAAGGACTGCAAAATCCCTTTTTAGTCCCATTGCTGGGCACGACCCTTCTTTCCATATAAGGACCAGGCCGTAATCCACCATGCTGGCCAAGTGCGGGTTGGCGGATTTCAAATGTCTTTCGAAATTTACTAGGTCCGCTCAGACATGCAGGTTTCCTCACGATGTTTTTCTTCATCGTAAGACAAGTAGTAATCATGTTAGAATGAATCACACATGAGATTATCAGAAGTGTAAGACTGGAATTTGAACTCGCTTTATTCGGTTGTCCAAGCGAGTGCGTTACCACTGGGCTACCACTGCACAGTGTCGGCACTGCACTAGACTAGTGTTAAATCCGAATCTAATCTCATAATCCCATCTCATTAATAACATTATAAATGCGACAGTTTAAATGGATGTTTGTTACTCAATCATGCCAGAACGGCTGAACGAATCTAGATGAAATTTGGCACAGAGATAGATTATAGTCTGGAAAAGCACATAGGCTACATTTTATCTCGGAAAAATTTACGGTTCCTGTGGGATAAATTTGAATTTGTTTTGTACTAGAAACTTACCCGAGAGAAGCGAGGGTGAGTAGCTAGTGAATAAGAAAATCTAAATCTGTATGTATGTTTGTTACTCTTTCATGTTGAAATGCCTGGACGAATTTTGATGAAATTTAGGACGCAGATATGTTATGACCTGGAACAATACATAGGCTAAAGAGTAGCTAGAGTAGCGAAATAAATACATAGTTAACGTTTGTTGTCTTACACGTATTTTTGCATCGTTGATCTTTAAAGGCTGTGTGCTTTGTTTTTTTTCTTCATATAATAATAATTGAATTATTAACTTTAATATGACGGTGCAGAGTTAAAGTTTCTAAAAAAGAATAATATTATATAATTAATTCCAATTTTAAAAGTTTACACAACAAATCATTAAGCTCATTTTAATTTTCAGATATCCCTCAAACTCAAATATACATCTATGTATAAATTATCATCAGTTTTTATCCACAGGCAACAGTTATCTACAGATGTAGTAGACACAGGCTATTTGCGTTTAAAGTTATTGGAGTACGTGAGTGACGGCAACGTAGAGGCGGCGCGACACATGCAAGATGCTGAAATTGGTCAAAGGATATACGCTGCTATGAAAAAGGTTAAATATTTAAATTATTATTTACATGATACTAGCTAGTTTCCTGCGGCTCCGCCCGAATAGTACATTAATCACCAATGTATCATATACTAAAACCTTCTCCGAAACACGCTGCATCTTATGGTATGAGTATTATTCCGATCGGTTCAGTAGTTGTCGCAGTATAACCGAACAAAATAATCGGCTCTCCATTTATTAGTATAGATTAATTACAGGTTTGCTTGTTGTGTAATTATTCTATTTTGATCCATCGTAAGTTAAAAATTATTCCCGCTTTATATATAAGCGCGTGTAAAGGAAAGGTTATATTTTTTTCAGCTGATGGAAATGAAACTCAGAGTATTACTTGTAAAACTTCTGACAGTTTCTTTTTTATATTTTGAAGATATGACTATCTGAAACTAACTTACTAATAGATGAAATTAAAATATTTATTAAATAATATATTTATTAAATATAATAAAAGTATTTTTCACTTCAAAAGTGAATACTTTTACATTAGTTTTTTGAAAAATATAAAAAAATTAGTCATCTTCATACACAATGAAGCATAAACTCAATAACGCTGAGTGAATGATTTTTTTACCTGACTAATATATTTTGGACGTTATATATACTATTGTATCAGCTTTCTTTCATTGTTCTACAGAAACTAGCACCAAAATGGATGCTCCTAACACTATCGTCCCTATACTGGAGGGTCCGCAATAACAATGTCAACGCTCTTCACTGCCTCCTTACGGCCGGTCGGTGGGTGCCGCAAAAATATAGGGATGTTGTTTTAGTATCATTGGCTTCGGTTTATTTGGAAATGGGTCATTTTGATGAGGCTTTGGCAGTTGCTGAAGAGTCGTTTAGGATCAGTTTATATGAGGTATGTGGCTATATAAGTTTTTTTAAGATATTGCAAGTATTTTTATTAGAAAAGGGTTTGTGGGAATCCTTGAGTATTCCTTGAATACGTGCTCAACTTATTTTATCAGTTACCAAGCAAGCATACTAGAAATCTACATACCTCCACATTTTAGTATTATAGTGTTAATTATTTTCGAGTAAAATGACTATTGTAAACACCGCTAGATTACAATCTATCTAGCGAGATTGTAAACTGTCGAAAGATTTTGTTCCGGCATTTTACAATCTCGCGAGATAGATTACAGTCTAGCGGCACTTACAATTTTACGGTGACATATATGTATATTACAATTATATTTCCTGTATGTTTTAAACTTATACAGGATTAAAAACGTCTCAAATTCGCTTCGTTTGCGTGCTTACTTAGTTTACTAACAGTAGCCGTTGCCAAAGTCTATCACTAAATTTCATCTAAATCGCTCCAGCCGTTTCAATTTGAAGGAGTAGCAAACATACACACACACAAACTTTCAGATTTATAATAATAGACCAATGGACAATGGAAATTAACAGCCTTTTGAGAAACAGATTATATGTATAGTAGCAGATCCGGCAGACGTCCTGTCCAAATATGGTCTTCATCATATTTGGTATTCAACATAGTCTGCACATACAAACCTAGAACTCGACTGCAGCGCCACCTATCCGGGTCCAGTTGTGAATCTACTTCACCCACTCAAACACTAACAAAAAAAAATCATCAAAATCGGTCTAGCCATTTAGGAAGAGTTCAGTGATAATACACACGTAAAGAACAATTATATATAAAAAGATTTTTTTGTTCTTCTTCCGTCCCCGATCCCGTTATTTGAGGTTGGGTCTCACTTTACCTTTACTGGTCTTGGCCATTGGGCTTTCTTTTTCTTCTTTGCTTCTTACTCTTTCTCTTCTTAAAAAGATTGTTTAATAATTAAAAATTCATATCTTTTCAGCCTGCGACAAATTTCCTCCTCGCAGAACTGAACATGTTAAAGAAGCACAGAAATACTCACATGTTCCATCTAAAGCAAGTAGTGCGAGTGGAGGCGGGCTTTATGAACGGACTCGCGCGCAACTTGTTGAACGGCTGGGCCTGTATATTGAAACAAGTTAATGCTTTACGTGAAATGGGTGAGGTTTTTATTTTGTATGAGCTTTTATTTTCAGGATATTTTACCTATTTTTGCTATTATACTTCACAAGTTTCAAAACAGGTTTTACTTTTGATGTGTAACTAATCTTTAATTAATGAATTATTATTTATGTGAAACTAGCGACTCAAAACTTAACTTAACTTTGCTCGGGTTCGTCTCTAGCTTGCTTCCCAATACAAACTTTCATCCCCATTTTCACCCCCTTAAGAGATGATTTCCGAGATAAGAAGTATCCTCTGTCCTTTCCAGTTTAGTAGATCCAGAGAATACCCCCTACAACGTCACAAACTCACAAACTTTACCTGTTTATAATATTAGTATATGCAGATGAAGTTTCTAAATCTAATTTAAAATAATTTTTGCCATTGAATAGTCTATTTTTTGATTAACAATAAGTAAGTGTATATTTAAATACATATGTCTTAAATAGTTCGAAAAATTTGAAGTCCATCGAGCAAGACATGAGATGGATCTTAATATTTTTTGTTGTGCAACTATGAGTCGGAGTAATATAGATTTTCCATTCGTTAAGTTTCTTTATTTGAAGCACTTTTCGATAAAGTGGGGAGCAAGTTCAAATGGCTGTGGAGTAACGTGAGTGGAATAAGAATCTGGATTTTACTAGAAATTTATATGATTATACCTATATAAATAAGCCCCTTGTCATTATAAAAATAATAAAAAATCCAAAACTAATTAATTTTGTTAGCAGCTGTCAAAAATATTTCATAATATATACACTGATAAAAACAAATACAATACCGCCTTATTTTGTGAAGTCACTCAAAGAGAGCAATTATGTTTTACTATATTATTTATAAGTGATTATAAGTTAATCTTTTTTTTTTTAAATACATTTATGTAATAATTATTTCAGATTTTGGAGAAGGCGACATTTGCACGCACGTACAGCCTTTAGTAAACATGGTATGTGAGAAGGATGGAGAAAATTGTCAAATGGCGAACATACAATGCTTTAGCAGTCATGAACGAGGTTAGATTTTTTTTAAGTTGTTTTTTTTTGCAAATTTTGTCATATACTTCCAGTTTTTTTTCCAAATATACGATTCTAATAAAACAGTTTAATGAGATGGTCTTTATTTAGTACTAACTAATATCCGTGGTTCTGCTCTTTGCGTGGTGCCACAAGGGCAAGCAATTCAGCTTTTAAAAACTAAAAAAAAAACACATTTTTTTTGATCCTATAGTTACAAGTAAAAATAATAAAGGCGTGTCCATAGATTATGTTCCACGAGTATCCTCTGTCTAAAATGCCAGTAAAAATTACCTTATACAATATATTAAGCCATTTTGTCCATGTCTATGCTCGGTAAAATAATTTTTAATTGGATTTTACATACAAATTCTTTACAAATACATATTAAAATTGAGTTTTTTTTAAAAAAACCTGAGCTTTTAAGTTCACTGAATTTACAGACAGATTTTGAAAGTCGGTTATTATGTCAGACCAAAGAATTATATAGACAGAGGCCACCAACAAAAATATCAAAGCCAGAAATAGTAGCGTGATGGGTTTTTTATGCTATAATTGTTGATTTTGCCATACAGATCGTTCACGTTATTTAAAGAATAATGGAAATTTTATATATGTACATATGTATTAGTTAATTAATATACATATGTATGTACATTTTTGAGAATAAAAAAAGGATACTATATTTTTTTGTATTTTTAAGCGTTAGTTCTCTTCCACTTCAAAAAGAGATAGCATAATCTTAGCTCATTTTTTTTTCTTTATTATAATAAAATCCTTTAGCTTTTTAACTCATTTACATTGAAAATAAATTTACATTAAATTAATAAAACTCTCATTTGTATACCATTTTAGTTTAATTTGTATACCATTTTAGTTTAGTTCTGTGATATACTCTGTATATATTATTCCTGAGACATGTAAAGACAAAAAACTTTCATTAGTAAAGAAATCAAATCGTTTATTTCTAAACATTACTACGTTTCAGCAGACACAAGTGCTCTAGTCCGTCTTCTAGAAGAGAAGGACGGAGCTCATGTGGACAGCACAGAGTCGACTTTCTTTGACCGGTTCATAGAAAACACGCCCACAGACAAAGCGGATAGACTCGAGCACCACGCCAACTTTGATAATATGGTGCGGACCATAGAGACTGTGTTGAAGGGATGTGGATCCGGAGGCTGTCACAGTAAGTGTTTAGTTATTGAGTGATTGGTTCATATTTTGTTATAGATTTACATATATAATAAAATGGTTTGAGTTTGTATATTGGGTAATTGACCGATTTTAAAATAAGGTGGTGCTTAGTTGTAGTGTATGTTTTTGACACACCGACAGCTAAAACGCGATATGAGGTTAGCTGTAAACAACATGATGAAGTTAGCCGAAAGCGACATGATGAAGTTAGCTGCATTCCTTTTACAAACAGAGAGTTTTGATGTGCGGGATGAAATCTTTAGCTATTTTTGTTCTGTTACGCCAAAAAAGTATAATTTCTTACGTGCGTCCATAAGTACACACACACGTTTTTTAAATTTTTAATTTTATTAGCCTATTTCCTTCCATTCTTATTAATATAGTGATTATTATATTAAAAATGTGTTTGAAGATGGAGATAGTGAAAGAAGTATTTAATTATGGTCTGTCTGTCTTGATTAACTAAAACTAGTTGACAGTTTTATTTATACAATTGTTTATTATAATAAACTTATTTTTCTATCATATATTTTTTACAATTAATTATATTAGTTTTATATAAAATAAAGCCTTATTAATAGCCTGCAAACATGCACTTCAGAAAAAGAATAAATTATCATGTTTTATTTTCACCAATCCATCATAACAATAATGTTAGACCTGCTCACCAGGTCTCAAGCCCGAGGACCTGGCTATGAAGGAGGAAGACTGCAACTACCACCACCTGCAGCTGGGCTATTGGCTGCATATTGTTAGTTTTCGACAACTGCTCACTGACTCTAATGTTGAGTAAGTTATATAGTTAACTACTATTCTCACTTATATATACTTATATAAAGAAGAAAGATTTTTTGTTTGTTTGTTTCTTTCTACCGAATAAGCTCCGTAAGTACTGGACCGATTTAGATGAAATTTGGTAAGAAGATAGTTTGAGACTCTGGAAAGGACATAAGATAGTTTTTATCTCGGAAATCGTCCCAATCGGGGATCGGGGAATCAATCGCATTATATAAATGCGAAACTAGGGTCTTTATGATGGTATTCTACAATTGTGTATGAATAGATAATTTTATAAATGTATGGGACATCATAACTCTTTATTGTCTCATTTCAAAATATTTTTTTAAATTAAGCCAGGTTGAGTGCCTTTAGGTATTTTTGTTTTGATTAAGTTTCTTGCATTTACGGATCGACGTGTTGTTTACTTTTCCTTGTACATCAAGTGAAAGGTACAGGCAAAGAATAGGGAAGGTCACAAATTTTGTGTTTTGTTTTTCACCAGTAACGGTAGTGACGAATCTATGTAAATAGTAATTCTATTCCCAACCATTGGTTTTTAAAAATACTCAACTGATGTCGCTAAAAATACGTTTTTATCTGTGCCCAAATTGAAAAAGAACTGGGAATATCCATGACATATCTGTAAAGAAGGAGATTTGTTCAAAAATGTACATAGTAAAAAGTTATTGCATACTTTGATCTCAATTAAAATATTATACTTCTAAACTCTAAATAGCTTTTTTCCATAATCTATTCATTAGGGCACTCCTTGTTCTTTGCCTGTACACTTCAAGTGGTTATTTTGAATATAATTATAATATGTCAAATGTCAATTGCTGGCCTTTCTAAATTGAGCATTTTTGTTAAGTGATTCAATGCATTTGACTAAAACACAAAAAAAAATTTGAACGTTAGATTACGTGTACTATGTAATTTTAAATCATCACGTTACAATAACTTATTTTAGTTTAGTATTGTTTGTATATATACGGGCAATGTTGAATATTATTAAGAATTATTAAATAAAAAATAAAACACAACCGTATCAATAAAAAATGCAAATATTTCACAGACTCCCATCAGAAATAACATCTATGACGCCATCAAGCAAGAAGGTTCCAGAATGTCGTATAACAGAAGACCCGTTAGAAGACTTCTACGCAGAGAAGTTGTCTCGCGTTAGCACTGAAGGCTGGAAGCCGGTGTTGAGCCTCACGCACCAGTTCGCTGAAATTTTCGACTACTTTGATTATGCCACTTTGGGTGCTAAGATTGCTAAATATGTGGATACTGTAAGTTGGAATTGTTTTTTTGATTTTGTTTTAGGTTAATTTGTGTATGTAGAACCGTATTGTTTTGTTTATAACAATTAAGTGAGAAGGGATTGAGTTAAAAGTGTCAATTATTTTTTACTAATATTTATAATATTAAATACAATTAAAAGAATATCTATCATATATACAGAATATTTTGTTGTTTAAAAACATTGTTAAATTTCATTTCAAGTGATTAAGTAGTTTTGGAGATTCGTTTTGAGTTATTCAATGAGAACGTGCATAAAATACATCTCTTTTAATTAGGATACTTAGAATAAATTCGTTTATTAGGATACTTTACTTGTTCTTAAAGTTTTACAAATATCGCTATTCATTCATATATTTTATGATGCACATTAAAATTACCTTACGTTATATGCTCTTGTGCAATGGTGCTGTCAAGTCCTTGAGCTACTAACAGTACTTCTCAGTTCTCAGTTCGAAAAAAATTACCGTTCATTCTGTTTGGTGTGCGCGGTCGTCTGTATGTGGGAGATTGCTGCCAAATGACATTTCTATAAAAATACGTTACCTACGTGCTAAAAAATTAACAAAATTATGTCCCGCACATAAGTTTAGACTGAAGAATTATATAGACGGAACCCGTCAAAAAAATGTCATAATAAAAAATAATGGTGTGATTTTGCTGTTTATGCTTATGTTCTCGATATTGCCATACACACCGTTTACTTTCTTTAAAGAATAAGACTAAGACATGAGACTAGATGGTGCTGTGTGCGAATGTTCCACCATATTTATTTATTAGTTGTACTACGGACTCATCGTCGCTTCGCTCTAGTTCGTCCCTTGGTACGTTTTAATTTTGTGGAGCGGAACCCTAATTCCTTTGCCTATAATAATAATAATTCTTGCCTATGTTACTCCCTATAACATCGGCTATCTTCCAGTAAAAGTCAAAATCAGTCCAGCTGTTTCAGAGATTATGTGGAACAAACAGACAAAAATTTTAAAAATTGTATTTTTCTTATAAGTACCGTATATAATTCCATATGCATTTAATAAAACGCTGTTATTTTGACATTACAAACAGACACTTGAATGTTATTTATCTGTATAGACGAGTGTGAGTGTATAAGGTGTCGGTGTTGACAGCGCGCGTCGTCGTGGGCGGGCGCGCTGGCGGCGGGCTGGTGGTGCGGCGCGGGCGGGCGCGGCGCCTGCGCCACGCGCTGCCTGGCCGCCGCGCGCGCGCTCGCGCCGCCGCGCCACCAGCACTACGCCATGCGCGCGCTCGCCGCGCTGCTGCACATGTGAGTACACCTTCAAATGCATTCCAGCCCTTGTTAACGTGTCACAGCGGGCACTGGCCTTCAGTACGAGGGGGATCAGGCCATAGTCCACCACGCTGGCCAACTGCGGGTTGGCGGACTTCACATGTCTTTTGAAAACATGCTAGGTTCTCTCAGACATGCAGGTTTCCTCACGATATTTTTTTTCCACCGTAAGGCAAGTGGTAATCATATTAGAAATGATTCGCAAGTGAAAATATCAGAGGGATCGGCGAGACCCGGGATTTGGACCCGCTTCACTTGGTTTCCCAAGCGAGCGCGTTACCACTGGGCTACCACTGCCTTGAAATGAAATGAAAATAAACTTTATTCAATGAGACTTACTAGTTAGTGATTGCCTCTAACAAACAAGGTTACGTTATGAAGAAGGTTGTGCTTTATCATTTACTAAGGGCATCCCTTGTGACGTCATCACAAATACCAGGCGAGCATAAGTGTTAAGGAAGTGTATGCACTTTTTGATGTGACGCTACATATATAATGAGCACTCCTTGAGGTTCGTGGTCCCTTAGTACTCGTGACAAAATTATCAAGCAATCATAAGTGTTGAAGAGTGTATGTTGTAAGAAATTCGTGTGCACGCTGGGCAGGCCTTTCGTCGATGAGCTTCAACATGTGCAATGCACATTGCTCGACATCCATTGCCCGGTTTCTGAGGTATTTTTATCAGAAGTTTATCTACTTGTTAGCGTTATTGGTTCGAACTGGAACTTACGTAAACTAAACTCCGTTTAAACTTAACTTGTCTTAACTGACTAATCTGTGCCGTTTATTGGTTCCATAGCTATATGTGAAATTTCATTTTTTAACGTCAGTCAACTATTAGGTTAGAGAGTGTTAGAAATTAATTTTAAACCAAAGTATAAATAATTAACTAAATCAAAATATGTCCTGACTGATTTTGGCCACGGCGGCCAATCTTACTGAGACTAATCAACTAGAAGATAGAATAGTGTATAAGTATGCGCGAATACACAACGTCCATTATTTATAATATTTTAGACAAAGGGGTGTACCACCACCAAATTTCTAACGAATCTTCTATCTTGGCTCGACAGGAACTGGGATCTAACCCACAGCCACTACGGACGACCACTGATGGAGCCAGTAGACGAACTAGGCGGTCAAAACGAATCACACAATCACATAAAAAACACGCACGTATAATTAGAATTTAAATAAAATTAACATATTTTTTTTCAGGCAATCAAAACAAAAGGACGCAAAAGACGTGGCATATCTTTCGTTTTACATGTCGCCAAAGAGCAAAGTCGAAGCGTTCTTAGTTGCCGTCTCTCATACATATCTCGTAAGTTTTATAAGTTACATTTAACCTAATAATTTCAAAAAGAAAATATGTCTACTTAATTATTATATAAAATATATATTATAAGGTATAAAATTGAAAAAATCATTACTGGTTTATTATTATTATTGTAGTTAGCATACACAAAAACATATTATAATTCTTCTTGTCTGTGTATTTGAATTAATTATGGACTCATGAAAATTATACATAGTAATTACTTTTTAACTAAAAAGAATGACTTCAAAAGTCACCTCGAAAGTAGTTATTTTACCCCTAAGGATATTTTTTTATAATTTATATAGGCCATTATTAAACACCTATTCGTTTAAATAAACTATTAATGAAGATAAGCGAATATTAACGAAAAAACATAATTTTTTTAAACGAATAATTTAAATAATAAACAATATCAATGAAAACAGGGGGAATACGACCAAGCAATATGGATGTACCGGTATGCGCTTTCCTTCGATGACAAGTTCCTACCAGCCAAGGCCTGTCTGCACGCTACCATGTGTCTCATGTTCTATGGCGACGATAAAACAAAGACTAAAGAAGAATAAAAGGACTGAAAAAGGATAGAACTAAATAACAATACAGCTCTTGTAAATCAAAGTCGTATTTGGAAAATTAATCTGATATCTGTTTAAGTTATATCACAGTCTATTAATACATGCAGTCATATACATAATGTAAGTCATCTATACTAATATTATAAAGAGGTAAAATTTGTGAGTTTGTGACGATATAGGGGTAATCTCTGGATCTACTAAACCGATTTAGATGAAATTTGCCTAGAAGATAGTTTGAGACCCTAGGAAGGACATAGGACACTTTTTATTCCGTAAATCATGCCTTAAGGGGGTGAATATAGGGATGAACGTTTGTATGGAGAATCCAGCTAGGGATGAACCCGAGCGACGCGAGGGCGAATCGCTAGTTGAGGTATAAGGAGATACGGGTGAGGTGTTCTCGACTGTGATACTTATTTTTATATCACAGTCGTGAAATGGCTTAAGGATTGACGGAATAAGTAACATGCCACGAGATGGTCATACAGTGCTTTAAGTTCAGAACCAAGGCAATTGGTATATTTTGACAACCATTGCATTTGGTAGGATTTCCTTTATGATTGGCGATCAAATACTGTATGGATTATTATACTGTGTATTATGTGTATAAATTATTTATGTATATTACATGAAAATGATAAAATACTTATAGGTATTTTCATAACATACATAAATACATCGGTTTTTATCTAAAAGAACAATACTAAAAAATAGTAAATATTATTATGTAATGTATTTTTATGTTGTAAATAAAACAAACATCATGCATAAAACAAAACAAAAATAAATAGAAGTATCAGTACTTCTATTTTATATTTTTTCCAAAAGTAAAATCATTTGTTTTAGTGTCTTTATATAAGATGAGTTTATGTTTATTGAAAATATTGCTTTTTACATTGTAATCTTTTAAATACGGCTTTGATTAAAAATGTACTTCTGATACAAATTAAATTATGTATAATAATGTAATAAGTGATGGACAATCGACAAACATTAAATGTACACTTTGCAAGGTATAAATTATGTTTTTTCTCTATTCAATGTCATATAAAGGTATACCATTTCTATAGAATAAAAAGGAGCACAGTATGTACTATTACTATATATTCGTCTATTAGAGGCAAATTTTGAAACTCATTTTGAAAATTCGTCAGCAGTGTCATATAAAATTTTTAAAGAAAAAAATGGCACTCTCAAATGTTATAATCTTTATTATAGTATGATTTTTAATTGGGAAGTTTCTAAACCTGTCATATTTAAAGTCGACTTTTAATCTTTTGTCTATTCTTTTCGATATTGAAAGACATTACAAATATATAAAAATAACTCTTACCATAGAAACTCCATAAAAATATGTGTGAACATAGGATAAGTATATATCAATTCAGTGTATAGATTAAAAAGACATTTGAATCTTAACAAAATATTTACGAATTAATGTTATATTTAACCATACATTATATTCTTTATATATGTATCTTAGTCTCGTTTGGACTTCATATAACAATATCATCAATTTATAATGAAAAGATTCATAATATTTATAATAGATATAATTATCACAAATACCAAAGAGAAATCGCAGGCTATAGCTAGTCATCTATGGCGAAACTAATGTTAAGTGTAAGTGTATCTATCTGTCTGTATAAAACTATCCTGTTTTATATAATTACAATTATTTTATCTACGTACATATGTATGTATGCATGTATGTATGTGTAAGATTTTCCAGTATAGAAGTATAATATACTAATCCCTGCTATGCAGTTATTTCATCAATCTTATACACAATTTCTTGCAGCTGTCTTGTATACAATTATTGTATGCTACCTGTTATCCTTTAATAAAATAGGAGAAATTCAAAAGTGCAATGAAAATTACTTAAAGAAGTCATGAGATTTATTCGAATAAAGATAAAATAACCATATTCATTTTTGAAATAAATTAAACTATTTTTGTTTTCTTATGTAGACAATAGATGGCGTTGATTTGCAACTGTAAGATTATTTATTTTGTAAAATACAATACATATTATGTATGTTATAAAATACGTAATGCCAATCTATATATACGCAGTAAAAACTCGTTACCTAATTTTAAGTCTTTTTTCAACCTATCGGAAAATTACGAAAATTTGATGTTAGAATTTTAGGTTCTATTTTCCTTTTATTTTTTTTATAAATTAATGCATATAACGCCATCTATTGACATTTATATAAACTAACTTCTTATTACTGAAGAAAGCCCATGCTGTGTTTTATTACGCGTACAGGTCAGTGCATTATTATAAAGTGTTTATTTTGTTCATTCACTCATTTGATTTCTGTGTAGAAAACACACATTTTTAAAAAATATATATTCATCATCCCTGACCCAACCGAGCGTTTTTAGCTATTCCCATAACATTTACTGATTCATCAAATCATCTATAAAATATCGTGTATCTGCGTGTTAATCTTTCTTATTCTTCATACAACTACTGTATATAACTGCCCTTATATAGGATTACACGCAAATATCCTTTACTATATACAATTTTACTTTCAAACTGTGCATAGCATTACTATATTCTTAAATGTTAATTTGAATCCGTGTGAAAGATATTTTTGAATGTTTCATATTGGTTTAACTTTTGTAGTATTTTTTATATTTTGTACTAAATATTGTCTTTGATTTTATTGTTTAAATGTTATTTAAGTTCCGCCTCAAAAATTAGTCATTCCAATAATGAAAATATTTTTATTATTTAGATGTTACATTCGATTTTGGTTGTGCTGTGTGTCTTCATAGAAATATAACATATCTAAATTATAAAAAAAAAAAAACAATATTTATGGCATATGAATGTAAACACCGTAGTTAAATCTTACATTGACCTTTTTGTAAATGTAATCATTATCTGTGTACATTCTTCTTTAAAAAAAATGTGAAATGATCTATTTCAATAGGGAATATGCGGGTGATTTAAATAAAGGTCAAGTATATATTATTTTATAATCTTTTTTATAATTTCATCAATATTTTTTAATGTAATTTATTATTGATTAAAAAATAATTATAGAAAAGTGCAAAAATACTGGTTCACCGGTTCACTTGTTGATTGCGATGTTGTCATAAACTATGACGTCACGCCAAGTACGCCAAAATAGTGGGCGCTTTATTAAAAATCATTCTATACTGTATGGTACTTTTAATTTATTTTTCAAACTAAATTTTAGTTTTTTTGGAGCTGGACGGTTTCTTTCCAATTATATATGGATGAAAGCTATTGTATATAAAAAAAAACAAAAACACGCATATTCCCTGTTAATCTCTATCTATTCTTAGATCTGTTTATATCATGTTATTTTTTTAAATATTCTAATTTGATAAAAACTAAAATTATTATTTAATTCTCTTATATTGGTCAATTTCTATAACATCGCCCACTAATATCTTACAACAATAGATATCATTTCACATTGATTTAAAGTTTAATAAATAAATCAGTGTTTTAAATAATAATAATAGCAATAGTTGTCCGATCATAACTTATGTCACTTTAATATTTTATGACTTAAATTATCTGTATTATGGTTTTTTAATTATGTGTGCTATATTTGTTGCATTGCTAGAAAAAGTTCCTTTATATATGAACAGATATAAGCTTTTTTACGTTTTGCTTATATCTATATTTAAAAATTACTATGAATGAGGATGAAGAATCTTAAGATCAATTAAATGAAATGATTGCTTGAGCAAGATCTACTTTGAACATTCCAATAGCAGAAATATTTGCTGGGCGTTTGATTTAAAAACTAACGATTAAGATATTAAGATTACACTATTTTGAAATTTAATTGTTTGCTTGCCCTCTGAATTAATGATTATATATCAAACGAATATAATTACAATATTTTTTTTGTTTTGCAAATTCGCACAACTTGATATTGATCAAACTTGTTTTTTTTTATTATTGACCACAAGGTCCCTGAAAATATACGATTTTAAATGTTGTATCGTTGTTTTATTTTCGTACGTTTGTTTTTAAATATAATTATTTAATGCTGACAACACTTTGTCTATTTTGTAGACGTTATCTAGACTTCTAACACTTTCCTACATTTTATATTGATCTAGAATTTTTTTTTGGATACCCGCATCATATGAAATTGAAATCCTTATAACTAATTTCTCTGTCCGTGGTTCACATCCTTTTTTCCCAAACGTATTAGATGAATAAAGTTGAAATTTGGAACATATACATACAAATTACTTTTATGTAAGTAAAAAAATTCTTGGCTTATCACATCTCAAACTATTGGGCGAAATCTTTAATAAAGAAAAATAATAATTGCTAATAAGTATCCATAATGTTTAGGAAAAACAACGCCTTTAAATACTCCACATAAAGTGTGGACCTCGTAAGTGATTAAACATATATAGATAAAATAGTTTTACAAAAAGTAGGTCATTTGCTAAAATTTATTAACTAAGCAAGAAAAAGTACTTTTAAAGTAACAAAAAAAATGAAGTATTTAATACAATTTTGCAGGAATTTGAATAATACCGTTGGACTAAATATGTACGTTCTTACTTCTTGAGGCTTATTTAGAGATTAAGAATATTTTTAAGCAAAATGGTTGAACATGAACAGTAACATAATATACATAAGCTTCTGATCCATGACCGAATTAACGAAAATATCGACACGAAATATAGTCATCGACCAAGTCTATAGAAACCTTACAAGTCATATTTGTAGGAGCTGACAGTGTCGTGTCGCTCCATGTAAATTAAAAGCTAGTGTATGAAATATAATATTATTAAATGTTTGAATTTGCTATATATTTATATAGTAACTAGTTGACCCGATAGACGTTTTGTTCCGATTTTATTTATTTATGATCTTTGAGGTCATACAATTATTTATACTAAAATTGTATAGAAAAAAACTAAATCTCGATTTTCCCGGCAACTTTTCTAATTGTTTTTCCATAAAACCTTATTCGGACCACTTAGATAATTTTGAAATAATACCTAAACAGGTCCAGCCGTTCTCAAGTGACGCGTTTATCAACGAATAGCGTTTCGTTTTTATTATAAAGATCATGTTAAAGAAATAGGGTTTAACTTTTAGTTATAAAGTGGACTTAAAGAGAGAGCTCTACAGACAGTAGTAGTATAGTTAAAAATGTTAAATTATTATGATTAGGTTAGATAAGTTGGCAGTTTTAAGAATTGAAGTGCTTAAAACGGAACATGTTATTCAAAAATTCCATCCTGTAGAAGCTTACTTGCGTCCACAGCAAACACAAAATTAAAAAAAAACTGTATGAGTACGGAACTCTTCCCAATTTTTTTAAGCTAAAATCGAGCCATAACTATATACTATGCAGTATACAGGATGGACATTAAAATGCCATCTAGTGAACATGTACAAAAAAATCTACAACACAACGCTATCGCATGTCGTAGCTTCTCTTTCGTGTTAGTTCCAGATAAACTCACGCTGCTTAATAATAGTCACAATTGAATTTAAGTTACCGTGACGATTATTAAGATTAAGTTATAAATACTAAACCTATAAAAATACAATAATGACAATGATACGCACAACACACAACTACCTACGATACATAGAAAATGTTTACAATGACAAAATGGTAGGATATGGCTATTGGGATATCGGCGACAATTTCACACAATACACATGTTAGATACATACATACATGTTTTATGACAATCTAGTTCTTATACTTACGGAGTAGAGGACTTAGATTTTGAATAATTTAAATAAAAGCCAATAAAAACATATGATGTTACTTCCAGCCATGCTGCTAGGTCTTCTCTTGTTGAAGATTATGAAGCACCCATAATAACTATTGGAACACGCACAAGAGTATAATACGTTTACTAGTCCTGTGCAGTGACCAATAGTTGTTTTGGGCTTCGTCTCGTCGTCAGTGTCTCCGTTTCAGAACTTTATCTAACTGAAAAAAAAACTTTGCATTAGGTACAAAATCATTAAAACATGGACTCTACATATGACAAAATTATTAAATATTCTAAACAAGTTTTAAATAGTTACATAATATGCGTTTACAAATTATAATTAAACAATTATTAAATATTTTAGACATCAAACGATCTGCTTTTTAAAGGCAATATAGCTAATACTTAATGGCCTTAGTAATGGCGATTTACGCTCAAATTCACACGTGGTACATAAATGCAAATGACTTGATGTCCTAAATAAAAATATAAAAATATACAAAAAAAAAACATACCTTATAATGTTATACTTATAGTGTAATAGTTTATAACATATTTACATTATCATATATACAGCTTCCGTATTGTTATTCAGTAAATTCTTTTGCAAACTTTAATACAAAGTACCTATATATACAAAGTAAAATAATTACCTATATAAAAATACTAGCGACTCACCGTCGCGTCGCTCGGGTTCGTCCCTAGGTAAGATTTAACGGTTAGTATGGAATAGGTAGACTATTATTACATAATATATAGGCTATAGCTTTCCTCAATAAACGGGATATCTAACACAAAAAAGTGCAAAGTGCGAAAAAAAAACACTGTCTCTTTATAATATTAGTATAGATGACAAGCATTATACAAAAATATAGTTTTATTAATAAGTCAGAGGATAAATCCATTTATTTTTGTATAATTTACATAAAAAAATCTCATTAACTATGCTCTACATTTTTATTATCCTTTGTAATATATGTGTGTATGTTTTAAACAAAGTATAAATATCATATTAATATTTTTAGTTGAACTCTTCAAATAATTTCTGACATAGGAATCAGTGTCCATGTTTATATAATATAATAATTCATATATCTGAGCGATACGAAAACTAACACACAACAGCAAATAGTACAATTTTTATATACATATAGTAATAGTATACAGGACAAGACATACACTAATAATTGACAGAGTCGTAATAAGACATTCATTTGTTAGAATTAAAAGTAAGTAAAGTACCTTAATATGTAGGACATTTGAATTTTGTTAATTCGTCGTTTCGCCAAATATCGCTTCGACTTATTATTATAAAAGCGAAGTTTCGAAAATATTGGTATAAAAAAAAGAACAATTACAAAAAATATATTACATATCTGAGTTATATTCCCATAAAATACTCGTATTAATAAATTTAAATTAATTCTAAAAACTAATGAACAATAATTACAATAGGTTGAGAAAAACACCTTGTTAAAGTATACCTTTTACTCATAAGAAAATATTATTAAAGTAATCCCCGTTAGAATATTATATCTTTTTTTATAATCTGAAAATGCGCTAAAGGGTTGGTCTTTACGATTTTTTAATACAGAGATTATCGATCGTAAAATAATTTAGGTATTGTTATCCCAGAATACTTAGTTGTTTATGAGTTTTTATACCTATTGCCTGGGCTGGAACAAGTGTGGGGGCCCATAACTATATATCAAAGTAGAAGTTTTTTGGCTGACCTTTTTATTCAAATTTCGAAATCTTGTACAAAAGTCTACTGTGGGCTAACTTCGGGGTTGCCCCGGTTGCATTTCCATAAAATTGACCCTGCCTATTGCTTGAAGGACTGAATGATGCATCATGCAAGAGTCTGAGCAAAGCGACATGGGATATTTCATTTTTAGTTTTTTAGATTTAACAAATGTAGAGACTAAATCATCGACAAAGGTTGTTCAATGTTATAGGAAATTTGGATATTATTTAAAGTGATTATTAGGTATATTTTCACAACTTGATATTTAGTAAAAATTTAAATACTTGTAGAGTTTTAAGGTACAAAAGGTACCTAATAACCATATAGTAGTATTTGGAAATAACTAGCAAAATAAATTAATTTTCTAACACAGATCTGTTCGTGTTTAGATATACATATGTAAAGAAACATGTTTTAAGCTACCACAATTTTTTCAGTGTCCCTTTGGATATAGTAATTATTAAAGAAAATTAGTACAGTGATAACAGAATAGATACAAATACATAATATACAACTTACATAATATTAATATATCAATGTAAAACACTATCTACTAGTACTACTACACTATCTACTTTTCAGTAGAAAACGAAGATATTTTAGCGATTTAACACTACGATTTATAAACACCTTAGACGTATAGTTTAATTAACGAGAAATCCGTTATATTCTGATAATCTTCTGTAATTCTTTTCTTACTGAAATATTGCAATGAATTTTCAAATAAAGTCAGTAATATTTAAAGTTAGTGATTAAATCACTATTGTTAGTTGTTCCAAAAATCGTCGTGTCTTCAAACGTTGGTAATGAAAGGTCCGCAATAGCCGCTGTCACACGCACAAGAGTATAATATACTAATCTTGTGCAGTGGCCAGCAGCTGCTTTGGACTTCATTGGCCTTCTTCCACCATGTTGCTTACCACAAACTAAATTATCCTTACAAGATCATAAGATAAATAAAAATAGTAAGAAGCTAAGGCTTTTGAGGTTAAAAATATAAATGTCGCTGAGATCAATTAAAAAAATAAGAGGTTTTTTTTTGTATAAGCACTAAAGGTATTCGATAGCAAATTGAGAAAGATAAATCGTATTTTTTTTACTAAACAGTTGAGTCAGTCATCGTATTGTTACTAATTCGTGTCCGCTGTTGAAATCGATACATATAATATTAATATTATAAATAAGGGCTGAACGGATGGTAGGGTAAAAAAGCGCGGTGTCGGATGGCGGGAAGCCCTGCATCACTAGGAAACCATACTACCGGCTTAAGCCGATGCACCGTAATGCGAACATTGTTTATTGCTAATTAACTATCGATACGTCGTTATATATTATATATAAATTATTTTCTTGAATTAAACACAAAAAGAAATACTTTATATGTACTGGCTGATATTTTATTACGTAGCAATATTTTTTTATTTAAACTTTATTATTATCGTTTTAAAATACGTTCACTAAATAGTTTTCTTCCAATAAATGATTAAATTTTTTAATATATTTTTTTCTATAATTTGTAAAAAATATTTAATTTTATTTTTTTACCTTATACACGTATTTATTTACGTATATTATGCCGTAAAATTTATTTCGTAGTTGATGTAGGAAGATTTTAAATTAAAAAAAGAACCTTACAAATAGATACTGAATAAAGAACGATACGATATTATATTTAAATATATAAAAAAAATACTCACTTGTGAAAAAAACAACACAAAAAAAATATAAGAAAAACAAAACTGCTCGAAATGTAGAGTTGTCACTAGTCTATTATAGTTTATAGTTTAAGTAAAACAAGGAACGTCTGTACCGGGGTAGAGCCGGGGTGGGAATGACTAACCGAGGCAGCACTCCTCAGCTACCTTATAACTAACTAAACGGACATGTGTCCATCACCCTTAATTTGTTTTAAGGCATGCGCGAACAGCGGGGAGGATTAAAGGCGATTTTACATTATATAACCTTAATCTTTTTTTTTTACTCGCTTACAGTATATGTATATTTATTTTATATTATTATTAAATCATTACATTACATCATTCATCATTATATTACAAGGGTATAAATGTAACATAAAATGAATTTGCGATATGAATACATATTTACGTGTATTATAGATATTGTAATTAAACTTAATGATTCCTTAGAAATTAGGAAATCTTTGCATTTTATTATAAAATAAAAAAAAATACTCTCATTTTCAAATATATTAAATAAAAATATAACTTTCAGCTGATATAGGTAACAAAAAACAAATTTGACTTGAATTGTTTTTATAAATTACGTGTAAATTGGCCAATTTAATCTTTAAAGATATTTTTTAAATCCAAAAAATAAGAATATATATTTATATAGTAAAAAATAATTTAAAAAATGAAATAGATAAATATTTATAAAATAGCAGAACAGGCTGGAATGTAGAAGTCTGAAGCCGTAGTAAGGAGGTCGGCGCCGCCCCTTACAGGATTACGTACCAAGATTTAAACCTGCTATCCGTGCCGTTACGTTCAAATCCTGCTGATAATAGTATTTGCGACAAGGTTAATTATAATTCTATTAATATTACGCAATTAAAACAATTGCCGAAAACTTATTATTTAGTATAATTATGATTTATCTAAGTTACAATTAATCGTTTGCTAAGAAATGAATTTATATTTTTTTTTAATTAAATTTTAAGATTAAGAAGAAGTATTTTTGTTTAATTCTTTTTACAAATAATATTATTTATGTTTTTTTTTCAAAATATATTCTAAGTTGTGCGGCGCTTACAAGCTCATAAGTCAGCGTGATATATATATTAGCTATATATAATGTATAATGTAAATAATAAAAATTGGTAATTAGTGAGTCGAAAGTGCGCTAGGGGGTCACAATCGATAATTATAATTAATTAATGTGGTCATAATAGTGAATACTAGTTTATGTACGTGGTTAAGCCGGCGTGGTAGTCATGTCGATAAAAAGAAGCTTATTTGAAATTCAAGATTATACGTGATATTTTTAGAATTTTATTTATTTTTCAACGAATTATTATAGCGTTAAAAAGTAAAAAAAAGTATTCGCTTTCGCATAAGCGTTTCTTTCTATATTATAACTAGCGACCCACCCTCGCTCCGCTTGGGTTCGCTCCTCGTTACGTTTTAACGTTTAGTATAAATTTCTCAGAGATGAAATATTTTCCCGCGGTAAATAGTATCCTATATGTTGACCCGGATAACCAGCTATCATCATACCACATTTCATCAAAATCTGTCCAGTGGTTTTCTCGTGATGTATTTCCAGAGAGACCGACAGACAGGCAAAAAATAATTTAATTTTAGATTTAAAAAAAATATGTTATTCTACAGATTTGGCTTAGTTTGAATTTTATTATATTACTAGCGCTGCCCGCGGCACCGCCCACGTCCAAATGACGAAAAACCAAATTCTTAGGTTTTACATATTAGTATACATCTCTTACATTACAATTTTTATATTTTTTCTCAGAAATGAGACATTTTCCCGCAGGAAAAAGTATCCCATTTGTTGAAGGGATAACCAGCTATCACCATACCAAATTTCATCAAAATCCCTCCAGTGGTTTTTCCGTAATGCGATAACAGATAGACAAAAATTTTAAAAACTATAGATTCGGCAGCTGTATCGATAATAATGTCTATTTCAATAAGATTTTCCAAAAAATATTTAATGTACAGATTCGGCTTAGTTACAATTTTATTATATGTATAGATGTACATATATATATATATAGATATAATAGCCAAGGCTATTTTTATGTTTATTAATTGGTATGAAACAAGCATTGTTGGCACATATTTTGAACATTTTAACCGCAACCAATTACAATTTTATGAACCAGCCCTTTTGAAAACAATTATGCTCTCAGTGTTAAATGTTAATTAAATAAAAGATTTAAAATATTTTAATTAATTAAAATAGTTTATCAATGTTAACAATATAAAGCTAAAAGTTGACAATATAAAGCTATCTCTATATCTAGTTTACGATAGGATTGGTACCTCGTTTATTGCCACTTTTAAGCAATTATTTTATTATATAAAGTTTTATTATTAGCTAATTAACATAACAGAGACTTTATTTATTGCTAACTAACGAATCCGTTAAATGTTGACCTGCTAGAGATCATGTTTGTTGGAAAGTTAAAAAAATAATTATCTGGATTTCAATAACACCACCTACCTACCGGGTCCAACTATAGAATAAATAAATATATCTGCTCCGGACCGAAAAAAAAACGTAGATAATAAATAATAATTTGGAAGGGTCCTCCAACGCGACGTATTTTTTTTACATACTTAGGTACTTTAAGATTGAGTTTTTTTTATAATTTTTTACTTTTTAAAAGGAACTTAGGTTTTTGTGTCGGGGATTTTTTAACTTTTTAATTTAATATTTTTGGTTACAGTGTACACATACATTTCATATTCTCGTTTATTGAAATTGTAAAAAATTTACTGTACTTGGATTTTGACGTCAATACCTCTATTCGCATCATAAAAATGGATATAAGGAAGGAAGGTATATGTTGACGACACGCTTGTCTCAATGAGTAGTGACCATACTTGCTGTGTTAGCGGTCGCGGGTTCGACTCCCGCTGGGGGCATTCATTTGTGTGATGAGCATGAATATTTGTATTCTAATCATGGGTGTTTATATTTATAATATGTATTTAAAGTTATATATGTGTAGTATATCAACTATCTGATATCTATAACACAAGCCTCGTAGCTTACCATGGACCTAGATGGTGCTGTGTGTTAATGTTCCAACAGATTTATTATTATTATTTATATGCATCTAGCTTTTCTAAATTTAGTGAAATAAACTAAAACGAAAATAGCCTAACAGTTGTATCGATAAATAAGTTATGGATTAAAACGATGCAAATCTAGAGAGTAATATGTTAATATAATGCATAACAAGATTAGATCCCCGCTCTACGGCTTATAGGGTTGTTATAAAAATAGAACGTGATCGATTTTATTTTTCTAGAGAGATTTTATTTTTCTAGATCATTAGAATATTAACCATGCTTTGTCTATTCTAATATCATAAAGAGGAAAAAATAATATTTTGTTTGTTTGTTTGTATCGAATAGGCTCCGAAACTATTGAACCGATTTAAATGAAATTTGGTAAGAAGATAGTTTGAGACCCTGAAAAGGACATAGGATAGTTTTTATTCCGAAAATCATCCCTTAAGGGGGTGAAAATGGGGGTGGAAGTTTGTATGTGGGGAAGCAACCTTTTTTTTGGAAATTGAGGAACCCGAGCAAAGCGATCCTTATTAATTATTATAAACAATACATTAGTTATAAACAGATTTTCGTATTTCATTAACAGGATTTTCATTTACATATACTCAGTATAAAATTATTATTTAATATGCAATTAGTCCGTTTTTTCCATATATTCGTAGTTTTTAAATAAAACAAAATTATCCAAGGTAAGAAAATATATGAAAAGTATAAAAATATTATTGTAAATAATATTCTCATTAATATCAGAATGCACTACATAATTAAATGTCATGGAAAACTAGGATATCATAAACCCACACTAATTTATATACATATGTTAATAAACATGAAATGCTGTTTATTGGTAAGCGACTTGAGAATGAACTGCTTCAGAAATGTATTATTTTAAATGTTTCGTAATAGTCCGAATATGGTAAAAAGTTTTAGGAAAATTCGGAAATATAAATCTCGTAAGGGCAATTAGTTATTTTTTGTTAATATGGCTGTTCATTCATGGAAGCGGGGTAAATCTCATTAATGATACGTGTAAGTATATAACTCGCGACTACCAGTTTAGCCTACCATTTAGCGTCCTGCATTGTCTCCGACAGTATGTCTGTTGTTGTGTTTGTACCTCAAGAATCTCTGGCCTAATTATATGATTCATTTTAGTACTGAAATACGTTACTGGAAAGATATAAAAGTCAATGGCTTGAGGTAAGTATAGGTATATAATGATGATGATGATGTTCTCCCGACCGATTCCGGCCACGGCGGCCAATCTCATTGAGACTAGCCAACTGCGCAGGAGATATTATAGTGCACAAGTGTACGCGCAGACACAAGTGCACTCTCTATTCCTGTCACTCTCATACTCCGGTGGGACGACTGCTCGACACGACCAGTGAGAGTTAAGGCGCAGGACCGACGGCTTTACGTGCTCTCTGAGGCACGGGGGTGAAACACCGCCAACTTCCCAACTCCGGGCTGTTACTGAGGCTTACTTATACAGAAAGACTCAATAACTAAACTTGGCCCGACCCGGGACTCGAACCCAGGACCTCCGGGTGTGCAGCCGTACATGCTAGCCACTACATCACAGAGGCAGTTGATTATATAGTAGGTATATAATATTTAAGGTATATATAGGTTACTAGCGATTTACCTTCGCTTCGCTCGAGTTCGTCTCTAGGTATGTTATAGTTAGTATACCTAGATTTCTTAGAGATGAGATATTTTCCCGCACGAAAAAGTCTTAAATGTTGACCCGGTAAACCAGCTATCGTAATACCAAATTTCATCAAAATCCGTTCAGTGGTTTTCTCGTGATGCGTTCCCAGACAGACAGACAAAAATTCTAAAAACTATAGATTCGGCCCCGATATTGATAATAATGACTATTTCAAAATATATTTAATGTATAGATTCTTATCAGTTAGAATTTTATTATATGTATGGATGACAAGTAGTGTACGATATGAGCAATAATTGAAATGTACGTGGGAAGAAAAATTGCACTTCGAATGTTTCTAAAGAATCGTGGGATGTAGTTAGGATCTAAGAAAGCGAAGGTAGATTGCTTGTTTATACTACAAATGTGAAATAGGTCTCGTAATATTTCTTTACTGAAAAATATGGTTATTTTTAAGTTAGATAATTCATAATAACGCAAGGTTTCACTGAGATTATTATGAACTAGCGACTCACCCTCGCTTCGCTCGGGTTCGTCCCTAGCTTGCTTCGCAATACTAACTTTAATCCCCATTTTCACCCCCTTAAGGGATGATTGCCGGGATAAAAAGTGTCCTATGTCTTTCCCAGGTCTCAAACTATCATCTTACGAAAATTCATCTAAATTGGTTCAGTAGATCCAGAGATTACACCCTACAACGTCACAAATTTACAATCTCACAAACTTTACCTCTTTATATTATTATTATAGATTATATTCCCTTTCAATTTTAAAGCATCACATTAACAAAAAAGACTATTTCAATGATTTAGAATGTTAATCAAGTATTAGATTTAATTATAACTAGTGTTCGTTCAGTGGTTGAAATAAGACCATAAAGAAAACATATATTTATAGAATTTACCTATCTACATATATTAAAGAACTGTTTCCAATATTTTTATAAATAACACTCAAGCTCGTCTGATAGCTACTAAATAGAAAAAGAAAATCGGTTGACAAACCAGTAAAGAAAAAGGCACTGAACTGTGTCTATGCCTATTTATATGTAAACGTAAAAACAGCTTATTTTAATTTTATTAGCGGGACGGGTGCTGTCAACAGTAATACAAAGATATGTTTTTTTTATTTTACAAATTTAAAAAAACGCATTGAATTAGCATTATTTCAGGCTTACGCAAACAAAAAGTTAACATATAATAATTTTGTTAAGATCAATATAATATTTTATTAATTTTTTTATAAAAAGCATATACCCTAACGGGGACGGGGTGTAGCACAGGTAATAGATTAGATACCCGAGCCCGAAGCCCCGCGGAAGTTGTGTCCGGCCATCCGACACCGTCTGCCCAAGCGTAATGATATCTATGGCTCGTTGGCTAGTGTTAACATATCAAATAGCATTTTGGGACAAAATCCGATATTTATTCTGTTACTTTGTATTTTTTAGTTATTTTGAAGTATTTTATGTTTATGTAAGTAAAGTTAAAATTCTGCGTTATAATATAAGTTTATTTAATTTATGCCAACCCGCACTTGGTCATCGTGGTGGACTATGGCCTGATCCCTCTCGTACTGAAGGGAGGCCCGTGCCCAGCTGTGGGACGTTAAAAAGGGCTGAAAACAATTTAATTTATTACCAGTGTGGAAAAGGCACAGTTCTGAGCAGAATAAATCAAAGACATTGTGCATTATACTATACTAGGTACGTTTTAACGGTTTGTGTGGAATAGATATACTATATATAGATAGATATAGAAATATAGGCACGTACTTTAGAAAAACTTGGAACCATACCCTATTTAATCTTGATTAGTCATAAATGCCAATTTTTTTTTACCATAATTATAGGATATCATGATTTTTTGTTCTTAACTTGAGAAATAATTTGTTATCAATACAAAATTTCAACCCCTATTTCACTCCTATCAAGTTACATTTTTGCCAAAAAAAGTATACTGTCGTTTTCCAAGCTCCAATCTCTCTCTATACCAAACTTTATCAAAATTGGTTCAACGATTTAGGATAGGATTTAGGATATAAAATCGAAATATTTTGAATATTCAAGTGTTAATAGTAATATTTGGACTAATTTAAAAACTTATATTTTTAATCTTTTAAGCCAATTGCAATTTTACTTGAATGTTTATGTTAATTTCAAAGTGCACAATATGTAAAGTTGTATTGTTATGACTGAATAATCATCATCCAGACCAAAGCGCTTGACCTAAAGGTCTGAAGTTTTGACTTTTGACAGCACATTCCCATAATGATATACGTAATCACTAAAAATTACCATTAAAAGTAATAACCGATGGCAAAGTTTGTAGAAACAATATTTTTCTTGTGTTAAATTTAAAAATGCCGATCGAACACAAGGGAAGTGTGTAATTTTTATGAAAGTTATGATTATAAATAAATAATTATATTAATATGTACCTATAGTATTTTTATATTATATAAATAAAATTGATTTTGTATCTAAAATCTGTATTTATAGAAAAATATGTTTTAAATATTAGTGAGTATAGTAAAATATTACCTCCACGACTGCGGACACGCCGGCGTTACAGTTAACAATAGATTTCTTAATTAATTTCTTAGAAATTTACCTGGAGGTGATATTATAGCAATAAAAAAAACAAAGAGTTGTATATAATATTTGACGTGATCATGGTTACACTATTTTAGAGTAAACATGTGGGAAACTAGTCTCTATTTTCAATTAAGGAAAAGGAACTTTTTATATTAGCCTTAAGCACCACTACACCACTAGGCTTATAAGAATTACACTCTATTTTAAATCTCTAGATGTTAAAGAAAAAATAAATAATTATATTTAAATTAATTTATCGTACATTTTTGATAACAAGAGTTCAGTTACAATGATTCAAAAGACATAAGTGTTAAATAGTATTATTCCTTTTTATACATTAAATTTTATAAAACAAAATTTTTAATACATTACGTTTGTGAGAAATGACAAGCAAGCATTATCTAAATATAAAATATATTTAGATAAATGTACCACATATTATGTATATTTTCAAAATATAGTAA
Organism: Brenthis ino; assembly: GCA_921882275.1. Lineage (NCBI taxonomy): Eukaryota > Metazoa > Arthropoda > Insecta > Lepidoptera > Nymphalidae > Brenthis > Brenthis ino. The sequence continues at coordinate 27,987,455 of OV170222.1, read as the reverse complement.
TTTATATTATTATATTTTGTAATTAGAAGGCGGCAACAATTAATTACGATGGGAGAGAGTTCCCGCCGCACGCCCAGCTCTATAAATAAATCGACCTTCAGATTAAAAATAGACGGATCCCTCCCGAGCGAGGTCGAGAAACTGGGTCAGTAGGTGCCTCCTCTCCCTCGCACCAGCTGAAACGTATAGGTCAGACAAAGATGGCATGACGCCTGCAAAACCCGTGACGTCGCGAAGTTCGTTCATTGAATTTTATAGATACAAGCAAATCGCTTGGTGCATTCAGTACTTTTGATTTTTTATCTATGGTTCCCAAATGTCAGAGATCTGTCAATAGATGATATTGGTAAAATAAATCTACAATGCTCTAACTTGAGGTTTTCGCGCGTTTTTCGTTGTCATACCTTTTCTTTATGATTATAAAAAGCTATTTTTTTGAACTTACGAAATCCAGATTAGACTAGTGTTGATACTAATTATAAAAAAATGATTAATCAAAATACATATGATAATAAAGTACTGCATATACCATATAATGTGCTTAGTTCGATCTAGGTACCTTTTGTGATGACGTCAAAGGAGGGTGTGGCTTGGTCCCATGACGTCACAGGAGAGTTCTGACGTCAAACACCCCTCCCCTCCTCTCTGGTCATACCCCTGGCATACGAATGGATCTCACAGTTTTATGGATATTGTTTCTTTGTAGTCTTCCGGATTAAACACAAATGCAAAATAAACTCAGCTATAAGTTTAAGCGAAATTTATGAATTATTCTATTATATGTTTACCTTTTTTGTTATTTTAAGGTAATTTTATAGTGATTATTCAATGGAAAAGCTCTTAAAAGTATTAAAACGGTAGAAAATTATATATTGTAGTTTCAACTATTTTTCCTTTTTTTATCCGACAACATTTTCTTCTTTTGCAAGAATTTATTGAACTGCATAATTCATATATATTCATAAAATCCATATATTTGCTTATGGATCAAGGATCTGTCATGAGTTTAAAATATACGGTAATTTGAGGGTATTGATTAATAATTAACAGGAGTATAGAAATAGGTTTGGGCTTATGTATGTTATGGTTGACAGTGTAACGTATTACAAAACCATATGTTTCAATTGTTTTTTACAATGGGAATGAGATCTCAAATCTTATCTTATTATTCCACTCAAATTTATTTTACGGGTACAGAAATACATAATATACTTATAATTTAGTGATAAAACTAGATATTTATGTTATTTTAAACAAACTGTTCAAGTGGCGCTGTCATAGCTTTGATTACGCTTGGCTTACATGTCACGCGGCTATCACGTTTAACACTTCCGTACTATATATACTAAACTTTAACAGTTAGCAAATCAGTGAAATGTCGAATATAGCTATTATTAATAAGTTAGTGTATTTCTGTAGATTTTAACGTATTAAATATACTTCAAAATTTATTGTATTCGTATGTATGTATTCAGCATTTTTAACGTCCCACTGCTGGGCACGGGCCTCCCTTCAATACGAGGGGGATCAGGCCATAGTCCACCACGCTGGCCAAGTGCGGGTTGGCGGATTTTACATGTCTGTCGAAAACTTGCTAGGTTCTCTCAGACATGCAGGTTTCCTCTCAATGTTTTCCTTCATCGTAACGTAAGCGGTAATCATGTTAGAAATGATTCGCACAAGAAAATATCAGAGGTGCGAGACCCGGGATTTGAACCCGCTTCACTCAGTTTCCCAAGCGAGCGCGTTACCACTGGGCTACCACTGCCTTACTATTTAACTAAACAATTAGTTTAGTTTAACTAGTACTATTAAACTTAAATTTATTATTTTGCTTTATTTAATGCTTCCTTTGTTACATGAAATTTAAGATAAAACTAAGAGACAATTTTCTTTTATATACGAGCGCTGCTAAATTACCAAATATAATATTTTCTCATAGATTTTTAAATAAAGAAAGTCTACGTGATGAAAAGTTCGCGTTGTGTAAGCCTGTCCTTATCAAGCTCAGGGTGCGCCTTGTGAGAGTTAATAGTCGCAAGGTCAACGCTTGTTCTACTGTATTACTTTTGTATGTTAAAAATAAATATTATTTTTCTCTTTTTTTAGTTTTCATGTTATTTTTAATGAGCATACATGAAAATTCTGATATAATTGGACGTATTGTGGATATAATTTGAACTATTTCCTAGGTATAAAAATCGTTATTTTTGACAACTTTGATAATGATAGGATAGATAACTTTTTAAATGTAAAATATAATTTAGTTAATATGAATCTGTTACTAAATTAATTCTACGAATGGTATTACTTATCTATAACAAATATACATTAAATTTGAATATTATTGAAAAATAGTGACTAGGTTACTTTTATAAATAACATAAGGATTAAGTAAAAAATTATTCTACACTATGCGAGCTTCGAAAGCTAAGTTAGGCAGACTTTGCGTGGGCGAGTCTACGGAGCTACGAGGCAGACGCGTAGGCGTGCCGTAGCGTAGTAGCCACGTGACGACTAAGGATTGTCAATTACTTAAGTTCTTTTAAACTTAAAATTCAACTAAAGTAATTTTTTGATTTTCTTCTTATTTCTAAAACTTACTGCACATGTATCTCGATCGTCCAACAAAACATCATCCATGCCAATAACGCCTTTGAGGCATGAAGTGTGTGTTTTAAAAAATGAGAAACTTTTTTAACTTTGGCTGATAACAGCCTCTGTGCCACGACGGCCGTTTGTCGACTGGTTCTACATCCGACGAATTTCCCTTCAGGAGTAAGGCTTGAATGGATCTGCGCGGCGATTGGCGGAGGCGCGTGACGTCACCGCGGGCTCGCCGCTGTGTGTGTGTGCATGAATGGGCGGCCGCGCCCGCGCCGTGCCCCCTGACGTCACATTATGCAACGAGATAACTTTTCGAGTATTTATAGGGTAGTGTCTTAGATATAGAATTAATGCGGAGCTTATATCTGCACAATGGACTTTTGACGGAGCTTTTCGTTAGATAAAAGCATTGTTTTTTTAAATAGAGACAAAAGGATGTGAATATTTGTAAGATTCTGTTATAAGTGTTTTTGTTAAAAGCTCAAGCTTTGTTCTTTAATGGTACAAATAATAGCTTTATTTGTAAGATTTTCTACAAGTTAATAATGTATAATAATTTAAAGCATAGAAATTAGAAATGAAATGAGCGAAATAATAGAAATAAGACGTTTATTGAACAATAATAATTTTTGTATGTTGTAATAAAATATTTTGTTAAGAACAATGTTTTTGCTATATGTAAAGATAACTCTTCAATTAAAAAAAAAACATTTTCGGTTAGCTATATTCAAAATTTAAACGTAATCATTATTTAAAAATCCATATTGTCTATAATTTACAAAAGCTCTATATGCTAAACCTGTAAGAGGTCTAAAATTATCCCGCGTGACCTTCGAACTTTACCTATGCAGGCTCCTGAAATAGCCTGCATCGGTCGTTGACCGTTCCTCCCTCCAGCATCCCCCTGCCTCGCGCCCCGGTGACCCGGTCAGCAACAAGTGTATCGACTCTACCCGTTTGACATTTAGCCGACGCTATCGCCGCAGATGTTCGCACCTATGATGATGGGATGCCTGCGATAGTTCCTTCAATTAACTGATATATATTTTTTATAGATTGTTTGTAATTTTAAATATGCATATAAACAATGGAGTTTTTAACAAAAAAATCATAATAAAATTAATGTACACAATTAAAAGGGAAGGAAATATGTATTTATATAATACAGGGATTGCTTTCAAAAATAAAATAATTAAGCTCTACACATATTTTTTTATAAAATGTACGAAAGCTTTAAGCTTTTTTATAGAAAACCTAAGAAAATGCGTGTTCATGTTATATAGTTAAATGAGTTATATAAAACTTATCCATAGTACCATAATTTTATTTAAATAACAACAAGCTGCGCTTTTTAAAGGTGTTTTTCCTCGAATTCTCAAAATTCTCTTTAGTCCATTGAATTGCATAAATAAATTTATTATTTATTAATTATACTTGCTTTTACTTTAATATTTTACTGTAAATCGTAATTAACAATCAGTTCGTTTCTTTGTTATATGGCTCTTTGACATTTCGCTGTTACCTCCGCAATATTTATTCAGCCATGATAATATAATTGAATGACATACTATAATATTTATAGGAAGAAGAAAATTTATATAGAAAATTGTTATAATTAATATCAGCTTAAATTTATTATTAAATTTAAAACAACTTATTTTAATTAATTACTATATACAGCTTCAGTTTTGAAGTAAATATCAAAATAACCAATATAAAGTTTATTTTACTTTATTTAATGATTTGTCGCTAACTTAAAAGTGAATAAAATAAATACATCCAGATTTTTTTATCAAATAATCTAATATATACTTTTTAAATATAATAATTAATATTGTAATCTACCAAATTAAGTATATTTAAGTTGAAAAAGCTTTTATCAGGCGTAATACGGCACATTCATTCTATAGGGCGTGAATTAGTTCCGGGCTTTCCATTCAAGCGGGGCGGTGCGTCGCAGCCAAGGACGCGGCCTTCCAACGTTGTATGGTGTGGCGGACGTTAGAACTGCAAAAAGAATTATCGTTATAATTTGTAATTGTACGGATTTTTGTTAAAATATCATAGTTAAATATATATTATTTTAAATGAATTATTTTAAGACACCAGTGCGCAAAGCATTATTATTAGTTATTCTCATATTATAATTTTTTTGTGATATTTTTTTTTTAGGTGTAGGTACGGTATTCTTAAGACTAGATAAATATTGAAATGATTTTTAATTATTACGTTTTGACATGTTTATTAAGTATAATGCATCGAAATTTTTAAGATCTTAATAGAAAATTTATGCAAATAGATAATTTGGCAAAAACAAATAATTATTATAGACTAAATGAGTCTGCAACTTAAAACTATATTATTGTAAAAAAAAAATCTTCAAAAATTTAAATACACCTCTTAAAGCATTCCTCTGAGGTAAGTAACGTTTTGTAGTTACATCAAAATCTTAAGATACTTACTAACCCAATTTGTTAAAAAAATCATTTAATCCAATAATCAATAGTTCTATCGTTTGTAAAGCGGATAGAAAATTAACTTGACAATAAAACAGCTACATTCATTCGATGGGGCGTGAATGCGCTTCGGGCACTTCCCAGTTAGCCAAGGCACTGGCGCACGTCACAGCAAGGACGCGACCTTACACAGTTACAGGAAATTATAACACAAGTATGGTATAATTTACTTGAAAACTTCATAAACATATTATAACAAAAAAATTAGTATCAAATAATTATTCTCAAAAAAAAATATATTTTACATTTTTCTTTTCATTAATTATTACTCTGAATCTCCGAGACAGTTTCTAATTCTTACAGTTATTACATTAAGCACGAAAGTATGCTTACAGGATTGTTTTTCTGTTATGGAAAAACACTTTAATGTTATTTTTTGCATAGATATAATAATATTTTTAACGAAAAAACGACTGTAAAAAAAAAAGATAGTTTCAAGAGCCTAAATGTGGCGAACTTTAAATATAAATTTTGTTTGGAATTGAAACATAAAAATACTTTAAGTCACCCATCATCGGAAGGTTAGGGGAATCAAAACTGTTATATCAGTATCAAAAACTAACTTTTAAGAAGACCAAGTTTTTGAAATAACTTGATACTCATTTCATTTCTGGTTATAGTGCTCTGCTTTTAACTTTAATTTTAGCGTTATCAAGGTCTTCTAACGCGTATATTTTAGGAATACGTTAAGATATAATTTTTAAATAATAGGAATATATTACATGGGATTTGTATAGCTTACAGTCTATTAGAATCATAAATGCTCTAGTCTACAAGTAATTTATATGCAAAAATCACATCGATTATAAAAATGAAAGGCCTTTTAATTTACAATACTAATAAGGTTTTCTTGTTTATTAATACTTCAGTATTCATATCTTATTTCTCTCAAAATGTATGTTTTAACTAGCGACTTATACTTGCTTCGTTCAGGTGCCTTACAGATGCCTATGAGCTATTTCAGGTTTTAGTCGGTGTACCAAGTTTCATTCAAATTCGTCCAGCGTGAACAAGTAACTAACATACAAACACACATAACCTTTCGCTTTAATTATAGAAGACCGATTAATTTTAATTGTATCTTTTTATATTTTATTGTATTGTGCATGTAGCAAGATTTCATTCACTTCAAGGCATTGTCGTGCGTCATAGTCAAGGACGCGCCCTTCCACCTCTCATTAGGCATATTAGTTTATTTGTTTCATGTCAACTCACTTTTAAATTACTCTATTATTAGCTCACGGTACGATAATAACGCGTTTTCGTTGTTTTTAGCACCTTGAAGTTCTATTTTAAACTTTGACGCAAACTAAAATATCTTTGTTAGAGGAAAAATAATTTTATTGGTTGTAAAGATTACTGTACAAATATGGTTAATGATAAAAAATTATGGATTAACAGAAGTCTGAAATACGCAATTATTTCTAACATTAAATATGTAACACATCTATTAAATATTATACAGAAATAATAAAAACCTCTATATACATTTATTCTAAAACAACATTAATTCTAGTTTTAATATCAATATTGTCTAAGTAACATTTTTAACGTGATATATTTTATCAACCATACGTTATGTATGAATTGATTCATGCATCCGAGGCAGGTACTGAGTTCGACTAACAAGACTGAGCAAGAATGAACGCGCGTCGCCCTGCGTGTTTCGATTCATGAATGCAACCCTGCCTGACCTACTTTTTGACTCTATAACCAGCTGACTCAAAACCAAAACGACGTAACCGGCTTAAATTCGCCATAGAATACCCCATCTTGTAATAAAAGATATTAACGCTATTATTGAAGGTTTCTTATATCTGGGATATGCACTTATCGTTTCTGGGTTAAGGTATGACGTCAGCGAGTGCGGAGGGGGTCTGCAGCCATGGAATTAGGTCAGTTTCATTCTGAAACAGGTTCGATGCCGGGGTGAGGGGGAGGGGAACCTTCGAACGGGAATTAGTTGGAACTAATTATTAAAGCGATTATAGGCTCTGCTGTTTTTAAAAGTTAAGTTAAACATCAGAAATATGAAAAATACAATCAAAATTATGTGTTTTTTCATAAAGAGATGTTGAATTATGTTAATAATATATCCATACTTATATTAAAAATGTGAAAGTGTGTTTGTTTGTTTGTCCTTCTTTCACGTAGAAACGGAGCGACGGATTGGCGTGATTTTTTGTGTGGAGATAGTTGGAGGGCTAGAGAGTGACATAGGCTAATTCTTACCGCGGGAGATTATCTGATTCCCGCGGGAAACGCTTACGCTTACAATCTAAAAAATATTTATGATCAGAATTACTCGAAACTTCTTAATATTAATGCTCTTCAATAAAATTAAATAAATACCTGTTTTAGCATTTTCCGAAATTCATTCTATAAGGGGTTGAAATAGGTGATGCAAATTTGTACGAAACTACCTTTTTAGAGATTTTTTGTAGTTTTAGCGCGAGCGAAGCCGCGGGTTCTGCTAGTAATTTATAAATTAATTGAGTAGGTACAGGTCATAGACAGAGGTAGGGAGATGTAAGGTAAGATCTTTTATCGAATAGACATACAATACGTGACGAGGAGTGAGCCTGGGCTCGATCGAGTATCTGTTTTTCAGTTGAGGGTCTTAGATTCGAGTCTTGTTCACAGATATTTGCTGCGGCTAGGTATGTTCGTGTTATGTTTAAATGGTTTATATGTGTACTGACGCCTGTCACTTGGTAACCTGGTGGGGACTCTTAAGGGTGTAGTGTTTTAGTTAGTACCTAGTTATCAAACCATTTTCCTCAAACTATAGAACTTTTATTCCCTAAACCCAAATTTTTTTCCTATCATGGTCTATGTTATTTCCAACCAATAAATTTACCTACTAATAAAAGTCCTGTTAAAGTCATCTAAAAATTAAGCCATTCTTTTGTTCTTTCTCCCACAAAAACTATTTTTCTTTGTCCAGATAAATAGATTTAAAATACATTCGTACTTGTCATATTTACCTATTATATATTTATATCTTAAAGCATTGTCGGCTGGCACTGACTTCGAAAATATGTGATTATATCTATAGTAAATAAAAGTTTGTATTTTAATGCCTGGAAGTTGGTTTTAATTTTTTTAAGTTTTTATTTTTTCATTTTAGTATAAACGTAATAGTAGCAAATGCGTAAGTAGAAAGTATTGTAATAAAATTTTCGATTACGCCAAATAAGTTAAGTTTGATGGCGACCAAAATTAAAATATACATATACATATGTAAACTGATCATCAATTGTGAATTCTTAATATTTTATATAGTACCTAAAACTAAAAATATTTATTCGTTTATAATATAATTCTGATCTATTAAATTTTTATATGAAAACTAATAAACTAAAAAAAGGTTTTTTATGAGTAACACAAAAAAAATCGGACTCTAAATCCAAGTCTTACATATTGGGCTTGTCAAATGAAACCAAACAAACCTGTTGTAGAGTTCCACTATCCACCTTCTGGCTTTACCATCAGATCAGGTCACAGATGCCAAATTATTGTACAACTATCGAGTCACCCTCGCTTCGCTCGGGTTTGTCCCTAGCTTGATTCCTAATACAAACTTTCATTCCCATTTTCATCCCCTTAAGGGATGATTTTCGGGATAAATAGTATCCTATGTCCTTTCTAGGGTCTCAAACTATCTTTTTACCAAATTTCATTTAAATCGGTTTAGTAGAGCCAGGGATTACTCCCTAACTGATTGTATTCAGCCCTTTTTAACGTCCCACTGCTGGGCACGGGCCTCCCTTCAATGCGAGGGGGATCAGGCCATAGTCCACCACGCTGGCCAAGTGCGGGTTGGCGGACTTCACATGTCTTTCGAAAATTTGCTAGGTTTTCTCAGACATGCAGGTTTCCTCACGATGTTTTCCTTCACCGTAAGGCAAGTGGTAATCATGTTAGAAATGATTCGCACATGAAAATATCAGAGGTGCGAGAACTGGGATTTGAACCCGCTTCACTCGGTTTCCCAAGCGAGCTCGTTACCACTGGGCTACCACTGCCTAACTACCTAACTGATTGTGAGTCACAAATTCACAATTTCACAAATTCACAAACTTTACCTCTATAATATTAATATAGATCATCGGAAATCAGGGTTCAAAATGATAATTATCATTGATAATTATCTTTGATAAATATAATTGAAAATATTTAATTTATAACTCTTCAAATTGTCTATCAGCTAATTGAACTCTCTCAATCAACTCAAAAAAATTCAATCAGCAAACTGAGTTAACGCAGTTTAGGAGGATGGGGATGATATTCCACTCATTAATTTCACTTGATTGTTAAAAGTGTATAATTTATTCTAACGTAAATTATGATAGGCAAATAGTCAAATACCAATACCTACACAAGGATTGCTAAGTTTATATCTGTTTGATAATTATCGGATAATTATCTTGATAATTATCGCGATAATTATCAAAAGATATATTTATCTTGATAATTTCATACCCTGTCGGAAATACAAATACTTGCTCAGTTTTAAGTCAATATGCCAATGAGAAGTAAGTAAAAATACTAATTAGATCTGTTTATGTACTTGAAATTTTATAGCTTTTTCTAATTTTCTCGAATGGAACCTCGGTTACCTTAATAAATTACAATTTAAACTAACAAAGTCGATCAAGCCATCTCCAAGAAATCGGTGGATATATATGAAAAAAAAGTACATACAAACAAACATAGCATCTGCTTTGTCGCCGGCTCTATTTCGCAAAATTACCATTAGTAGCTTTTTCATTGACGTACATACTGACATTTATTCTATGAAAAAAAATCGATTTAAAAGTGTTTTTTTAAACCCCTATTTGAATAAAGTAAGTATATTTTGATTTAATTTGGATTTATTTTAGGTATATTTTCAAAAATACCTGAAAAATATATATTACAACTGTATAACTAAACAGTTAACAAAGTTAGTGGGAACTATTACCGTCATAATTAAAACCGAACATCGAATTCATTTTTAGATAGCCCCCACATTAAATGCATCCTAAAATAGGTGACCCGGATAGAGGCGTTGCCCTGTACACGCAGCCTAGGATTGTGACGTCATAGACCCCTCTGGACTCTCCCCTACTCTTTGCACCATAAAATTGCATATCCTGTATAGTATATCTATATATAAAATAAAATACATTATTTTAGGAGAATTACTGAAACCTTATATAATGCGAAGTTTACTTTTATAATTCAAGAGTCAAATTAAGTAAAGCATATAATTTTCTTTGTTAATTATTGACCGATTACAAAAAAATAAACAAGCCGTGTCGATGATTATAAGTTCCATTAAAGCAAATCCGATTGGTTGTACCATATACCTAATTAAATTAATGATTAATAGTAATATACTATTAATATTTCCTTGCGTTGGCTGTCGCCTGTCACCGACTCCATTAATATTAGATTAGGAAAGTTATTGGGCTATAAAAGATGATGCTAGTCATTTTTACAATGATGGCACTAGAATTTCTTACTTCTTTAATTGAAAAAATAAGTTTTTGATAAAAAAAAACATTAAATATATAAAAAAACTAGCGTGGTTCTTTATATTGACATAACTTTTTTAATTATGAACCGATTGAAATAAAACAAATACTAAATTTAACATTGAAGCTTTACACAATACATTAGTGAATTAGTGAAAATCGCACCCAAATCGTTAAGCCGTTTCTGAGATTAGCGCAAACGCACAGGCAAGCAGACAAATCGACAAACAGACAGATAAAGTCCTCTTACAGTAGTTTTTCTAAAATATCTTACATACAGACTTTTTTTTATGAATATTAACTCTATGTAATCTTTACAAATATCAAATATTCGCGTAAATCAGGAAATATATAAAACAAAGTCGGGTTTGTAATAACACTTGTAACTCGAGACCTAGACGCGAAATAAATAATTAGGTATATCGCTATCAATTTTTATTTATTTTAAACTGGGATAAACATGACTATATATTTTTTAACTTTTCATTTTCGTAACAAAAGCTTGCGAAACTTCTTTATTTCATTCTACAATATTTTGAAAAAATCTGCCATCTTATATCATTACACAGAAATATTTTGAAACAAACCTACCTTCTGGTTTTATTTCTTCAGAAGAAGAACCATAGCATTGTAGTACCAGAAACGTTACATAGATGTCGCGCCTGTCACAAGTATAATAATTTATTAATAGATGGCGCTAGTTACTAGGTAGCTGTGGGCTAAAATTATTGCCTCAGATTGAAGAAATATTTTTAATATACTAATTTTACAATAAGTCGGTTTTCATACCAAACTTTCTTTGAAAAACAAAGAAGAGTAAATATTGTACCTATCGTTTCTTTTTAACATAGATTTTTTTAATAATATTAATTTTAATGTCTTTTTAATTATTTATAGATATTTTATAAAATCTTAAAAGTCTGGCGTGCTGGGTCGCAGGTTTGACTTTCGCAGTGTTGATAGCTATTATTATATATATATTAGATACATAAATCTTAATGCTGGTTTGATTAAGATAGAAGCGTTGGGAAGCGTCACGCAATATCTATAAATCATAGTTTATTTATCTTTTAAATATAAATATGAATACGAACTATACGAACTATAAGTACATAAACACAATAAGAATTGATTTACTGTATACATATTATGTAGTTGTTGAAGTATAGACCAATGTATATTTATAGTATTTGACTTATAATAAATAAATACTTTCCATTACATATTTTTTTTAATGTCGTAATTAACTGTCTGTCTAGTTTTTTTAGTGGCTAACATGTGCAAGGACAGCTTAAGGGTCTTGGGGTCGAGTCCTGGATCGTTTCAAGTGTAATTATTGGATTTTTCTGTCAAGGAATTCTCAGTAACCATTCAGGCTGTATATCCTTGGTTTATGGGTAAATAAAGCCGTCGATCTTGGGTCTGCCCTCGCCACTCGCATCGACTTATCCCACAAGACTTTGTGAAAGAAATAGATAACGCTCATATGTACTTGAACACTATAATATCTCCTGCACATTATACCTTGTTAAATTGGCAGTTGTGGCTGAAACTCGTTCAGGAGGACATTTGATTACATTCAGCGGATATAAAATGGCGTAGGTTAAAAAATTATATCACCTGGTGATTGTAAAGCTTGTTTGAAGAATTGTTTTTTTTTGTAATTAATTTACATATGCATTATAATTAATATGCATAATATGCTAAACGATTCGATAAAAAAATCCATTGCATTCTCGAAAGTTTTTTCATTGAATAATTCAGAGTGATAGAACTATGTAGGTAAAATATGAACATGTTCGAGGAAGCGGATAAGAGTTAGTGTATATTCGTACAATTTATACATATAATAAAATTATAACTGAGTCGAATCTGTACGTTCAATATTTTTAGAAAAATCTTATTGAAATAGTCATTATTATCGATACAGACACGAAAGTTATAGTGTTGCTGTCTGTTTGTCTGTTTGTACGGGCTAATCTCCGAAAATGTTGGGTCGGTATAAGTGAAATTTTGCACGGTGGTACTTTATATCCCCGGTCAACATTTTACATACTTTTCATTCCGGAAAATTAAAATGTTCCCGTGGGTTATTTAAAAACTATAGTAACATATAGACCTTAGTACACAAAAACTACTCATTGGATTTTAATAAAACTTTACAATAATATATAGTTCATATATCAGTATAACAAATAGGCTATTTTTTACCCCGGAAAAAAGTACGGTTCCCGTTGGATAGATTTGTTTTTGGTTGTCTAGAGGCGAACCCGAGCGAAGCTAGGGTGATCCGGCTAGTATTATATAAATACGCCGACCCAACTATATCCAGAGATACAAGTTAAACAACATCGTGGACTAATTAGATTATAGACAAATATGTCTATTTTTATTTAAATGACAGACAGTAACAAATTAAAGAAAAATGAAATAAAATACGGGATTACCATAGCGTATCAAGTACTTTCTATGGAATATTTATTGCAAAAAAATCATCTTTAGTGCTTAATACTTTATTTTAATCATTCTAATAAAATTTACATACTCTGTACTTAATGTTAAGATATACGAGGAAAATTTGTTATTCGATACATTTCGCTTACCCGAAAGCATTGTAAATACAAGAAAAGAAATGAATGGCTTTCGTTCAAAGTCAATCGGCTTCTCGCACTTGTCTTTCCTACTCGCATTTATTACATTCGATACCCCAATATTTCAGTAACATATGTGATTGTCAGAATTCATTCCAGTTCGACTACAGGCTTATTCTTTTCTTTATGCTCCTTTGCTCAAAGTAATCGTTGCTATGACAAATGGATTCGGAATTATGTTTGGATTTACCTTAAATCGTGTTGGATTTTTGTCTCCTTTCAAAGATATTTCTCTGGAGATTTTAAGGCTCTTATTTGTGAACGTTTGAACGAGATACGGCTGTGAGTTTGAATTACAGTATCGCGTGGGTTTTAACAAAACAAGCTCGCTGCTACTCGCACAGAAATATGAACTCGTTTGTTACACCCAATTTGGATTCTAATAAATTTCCTTGTGTAAATAACGGCGGGGTGTTAAATTATAATATAATTTACTCGTAATAGAATGCCCGGGGATTTTTGCTTAAGAATTTATTTTGTAGAGAATGATATTTTTGAAGTAAGTTAGTTAATTATAGTTTGATACACGCACGTTATACGATTATTTTAATCTGTGTAAGACGCGTCGCCAGAAATAGCGACAGTAAAAGAAAGAATGAGGTCGTCATGGGCCAGTTTGTATCTGCTACCTACCGGTAGAGATTGCGCGAGTCAAATAGCAATAATAAATGTATCATAAAAATTATGGACTGCAAAAGATTATCAGCTTTATTAAATTGATTTAATTTTCAAATGGCTTATCCTCTTTTAGAAAGAAGATTGAAAGAATAATGAATAATATATTTAAGATAAACTTCGTTAAGATCCCGACCACATGGCGCACATCCATTTTTTTGGTCCTACGAAAATCTTTATATAAATATTTTTTACTTCCGCACCATTCTCGGTTGGTGGTGTTATTTCTGAAAGTAGCTAAATACTTCATACCTTGAATACCACTGATAACCTCAGACTACGCATTTGAATGTTTTGTAATTCATCCTTAAAATTTGCTTTGCAATGACCATTATAATTCTTTGTGCCAATCGCTAAAAATAGCAGGCTTAGACTTAAGAGAGGATTGCTTCTTACGTGGATATTTTAGCAGAACCCAGAACCAGACAGAACCTCAACCACTGTGGTATACAGCGCTGGATTTACGCTAGGGGCACTCGGGGCTAGTGCTCAGGGCGGGGAAATTCGGGGGGCGGGGAAAAAAACTCTTCGCCTTATCGAAAGAGCTTTTTTTTTTTTTTTTTTTCCAAGAAATGAAAAATATTTTTAATATTCTTTTTGAATTTTTCAAATAAATAGAATTAAAAAACTTCACCGAAACTACCCATTTTATGCAAAATTTCGATAAAAGGGCGGCCTTTTTTTTTTTACTATGCCCAGGGGCGGCGCTAAGGTTAAATCCGGCACTGGTGGTATACAAAGAACTGGTGGTAGACTAAGTTAAGTGAATTAAGAGTGATTACATAATATTACAAATTCGATATTAGAAATATTAATGTAAATTTGTTAGTATACTGAAACAAAACAAGAATGGCACCTATATATGTAACGTAAAAAAACAAGGGAAGAAGGAAGACTGTAAGTTTCAGGTGTACATAGCATTGGTTCTTTAAAAATAATGTTGATGTTAGCCTTTTAGTATGTTAATTAAAAGCCTATATTAGACGAGTTACATAATTCGTAAGTCGTAAATATTGTAATGAGAGTTTTATCATTGTAGCTACTCTCTTCCTCTAACATTAGCAAAATGAAGTAGAAAATGTACAAAAAATAGAGGTAGTGGAGCTTACTAAATACTGTAAACGATAATTAATTTACAGAATATACGTTGAATATGTTTCAGATACTAGATATTTTGAGTTCGATCACTTCACACACAAACACAAGCATCAAATTTGTTATCCATAACTTTCTATTTCTCCGAGAACTTATTTTTGCGAACATTAAATTATGTATTACGAAAACGTAAAAAAATATTTTAGAGTGTAAATATGTTAGTAAAAACAATAAAATATTCAGCGGTACGGAAATCTCAATGCACGAGTCAAAATCATATATATGAAATATCATTACAGCCATCAAATTACAACATAAAGCCAAAGATTGGTTTTTTTTGTAGTTTTAGCGCGAGCAAAGCTGCGGGTTCTTCTAGTATTATTTATAAAAGCGAGTGCGAAATCCTGTTTGTCTGTTGTTGTTGTAGTTCTTCCATTCTTTAACAAGACCAAGCATTTTCTTTTCCAATTCTACTACCAGTCTTCAAAAGTAGATATCATTTGAATTGGTTCATGGATTATTTATTTATATATTCGTTTAATATAATATTATATTTCGTTTACTATGGTGCAAATAATTATAATATAAGCTTAATAAATACGGGTACTTTTATTTTATATTTACATAAGTCTATGTACGAGTATGTAAATATGCCATGAAATTACCTTGGAACTGGGTAACTTTTGCATTAACAACCTCAATTATCAACGTCTATGAAAATTTGGCCTCATCTTCATCAAAACACTATGTTAATTACAGCTTTATTTGAACAGTTACGACAAATAATACCTAAGCGAGTATGCATTTATACGTAATTTATAATTTTAATGGCCCGGGGCTCGACTGTTTCAATTTAGAATCCAAATAGATCCAAATGTAGAGTGAAACGTATTTTCATTTGTTCTGTAGCCAACAATCCCTGTGCTTTCTAGATATGATTATTTCGTAATTATACTGCGCAGGTTTTGTACTTAACGATAAAGCGTATATAGTTTGACATTGAAGATATCAATCGTTAGTTTATAATCTACATAAACATGCCAATCAAAAATCGGTGTTCACAGATGGGATAAAAATTCGGTTACCAAAGTATGTATGTTAAGGAAAATTTTAATAATAGTTTTCAAAGGTGACTTTTTTTGTGAATATTTCATTTTTAGTCCAAAGCAAGTTTGGAAAAATTGATAGTTTCGGCAATGCTCTGTATGTGATGGCCAAAGGCTATTAAATTACCTAACATATTAATCGATTTTAGTGCTTTCAAACTGACGCTAACAAAATATAATTTATTTTCCGGATGGGGTAACATGAAGGATTT
Organism: Brenthis ino; assembly: GCA_921882275.1. Lineage (NCBI taxonomy): Eukaryota > Metazoa > Arthropoda > Insecta > Lepidoptera > Nymphalidae > Brenthis > Brenthis ino. The sequence goes on along the minus strand of OV170222.1, from coordinate 27,971,071 downwards.
GGAGTACGAACATTTTTCTATATATATTATGCAGTAACAATATAAAAAAGATCAGTTGTGCTGGAACGAATTTTCAGTTTGCTAAATTTCATAGAATTTTGATGAATGGATATTGTTTGAATAAAAAAACAGTTTAAACTAAACTCCGGTAGTATTGGCAATATTTATAATCTATACGGATAAATAAAATTGAAGTACCTGTTTGTAATGGCAAAGTAACGGCTTTTTACTAAATGCATATTTAATATAAACGGTACTTATAAGAAACTGCCTCGGTGGTGTAGCGGCTAGCATGTAAGGCTGCACACTCGGAGGTCCTAGGTTGGAGTCCCGGGTCGGACCAAGTTTAGTTATTGAGTCTTTATGTATAGTAAGTCTCGTAAGGAGACCACGTAAAGCCGTCGGTCCTGCGCCTTAACTCTCACTGGTCGTGTCGAGCAGTCGTCCCACCGGAGTATGAGAGTGACAGGAATAGAGAGCGCACTTGTGTCTGCGCGTACACTTGTGCACTATAATATCTCCTGCGCAGTTGGCTAGTCTCAATGATATTGGCCGCCGTGGCCGGAGTCGGCTAGGAGAACATCATCATCATCACTTATAAGAAAATAGAATTATTATTTTTTTGTCTGTTTGTCTGTCTGTTTGTTTGTTCCGGCTAATCTTCAAAATGGCTGGATTGATTTTAATGGTGCTTTCACTGGCAGATAGCTGATGTTATAAGGAGTAGCTTAGGCTATTTTTATTTAAAAAAAATTGTCTGTCTGTCTGTCTGTCTGTCTGTCTGTCTGTCTGTCTGTGACCGCTTCACGGAAAAACCACTGGAGGAATTTTGATGTAGTATGATGATAGCTGGTTATTCGGGTCAGTCAACATATGGGATACTTTTTACTGCGGCAAAATATCTCATTTCTGAGAAATCTATACTAAACTTTAAAAAAATAGTAAAGACGAAACCCAAGCGGAGCGCGGGTGAGTCGCTAGTCAAAGATAAAATGTAATAATTTATTACTCAATCATTATTATTTGGGCACATATATCATTCGAATTTTTTGCGTCGGATGAAATAAAAAATGCTACAGTATCAAGCTTCCTTATTACATTTTATTTTACAACTTCCTTATTTTTTCGATTTCTCGCTTCTTAAGGATCTACATACTTAAACAGAGTTTCAATTCACATCAAATATTAATAAAAAGTGTTTTGTTAAGCACACTATTTACAAGGCCATGAAAATATCTAACTATCACGGGATCCTGGCTCCAACAAGAAAGCAGTCCAACAGTAGGTCACTATTATAATAAAAAATCCACGAAAATTTTAAATGCGTGTACTTTAACGACGGGACCGATGTAACTACGAGCAAAATGGAGAAAGTTAGAGAAGAAGAAAAGACAAAGACTAGTTAAATATAAGGCTTAAAAATTTATTTTTACTGAAATGAATCTATTTAAAGTTATAAATAAACTCATTTATTTTAAAATTCCTACAAGGAACTCTAATTTCTATAACGGTTCAGCGAGCAGGAACTAATAAATAGTTGGATAAGACAAGACCGACTCAGCGGAAACATTGATTTCATTTATTTAACCATTCAGTCGGATCAGTATCGTAAATGTGCATTAAATAACGCAATCTTTTATTTTAGAACAATCTGTTAATATAAGTTTTACATCAACAAAAATAGAATTTAGTGATCGCTTCTTAAAGTTAAAATTAGATAGCAAAGTTCTGTTGTAGTATTTTTAAAGATTACGGTCTAAGATTTCATGTAAAAATTTATAAGATTATTATTAGTAGTTGTAGTCAAAGTTTGATAGTTTTTTTAACTTTTGAACAAAATCAAATAAGTGTATTGCGCGTTTTATTCTAAAGTTTATTAGTTTTTTTATCTGAATTCTCAAAATTTCAGGTGTTATTTTTTCTAGATCTGTATAGATAATTTATTGTGGATACCATAGGATATTGTACCATAGGATATATAATAGTAAGTACTACGTAATTATATCAAATAGCAAAAGTACAAATTGCTCAATTATTTTTGTATTATAGTTTGGTATAATGTAGATATAAAATGATGAACTTATGATGTCTAATAAAATTTCTATTTTCTATGATAATTGAACGTATTTTGTAATATATAACATGGTAGTATCTATGAGTATAATATATAATTTGTATATACTTTATATATACTTTATATATAAGAGTTTTAAACTTGTATGTATTCAGCCCTTTTTAACGTCCCACTGCCAGTCAAGTACGGGTTGGCGGACTTCACATATCTTTCAAAAACTTGTTAGGTTCTTTCAGACATGCAGGTTTCATCCAATATTTTTCCTTCACCGTAAGACAAAGACAAGTGGTAATCATGTTGGAAATGATTCGCACATGAAAATATCAGAAGTGTGAAACCTTGGATTTGAACCCGCTTCATTCGATTTCTCAAACGAGCGCATTATCACTGAGCTACCACTTTTAAACTTATTTCTCGTAATTGAATAAAAAGGAGAAGCGAGGATTTTATATAAAATTTTATGGTCCACGAAACGTAGAATGTTATTGAGGGTATATACGAGTACTTATACGGATCTCATTTTACTTGTTATTCGATTGTTGATTCAAGCTTTCTTGGGTATAGTTACAGAACCCTTAATTAAAAAGCTATTATCTAAATTGTTTTGGCTTTCCATTGTTACCGAGCTAAAATATACTCGTACATATATCTAATTGTATGCGATGATTGTAAGTCACTACGAATATGATTACCACAAAATACTCTCATAGTATCGTAGAAGTATCTGATTTCTTTAAGGAAGTGAAAGATATGAATAAAAATAAATATTGTTACGCTAAGCTTACAAAAGGTAATTCTGAGTTCATTTTTGATAGTAATTACATATTTTATCAGAATGAACAGAACGTTAAATATGTATCTTTAAAAAGTCGTTTCGCATTTTATGCTTTCATTTTAAGAACCTAAACAGCTTTCTGTTCATTTTATGGTTTCGTTTTGAAGTTAGATGACGTTGCTTCAATTTATTTATTTGTCGGCTTTTAGAGCTGTTTTAATAGGGTTAGTTAATATTTCAAATTGTATTTTAAAAAAGTGTGGGAAATTTAGGTCAATATCTTCACTATCAGCCAGCGTTTTAAACAGCCTGAATGTTGGCTGTATATTGTCATATTGTGTGTATGATTAATGCAAACTATGATAAATGAAAATCAAACCGGCAAGTTACGGCGTAGCACTTCGTGGGAAGTTACGCGGTGTGACAGCACTCAATTTAGTCGTGACATTTGTTACATAATATTTAAGCTCCATATATAATTTTCGATATTTATATCGGGATATTTCGGTATTTGATATTTATATCTTAAAATATTGTAGGCTGGCACCGACTTCGCAAATATCTGATTAGGTATCTATTCGAAATGAAAACCTCCGTTTAGTTATTTTTTACATTTTAGTGCCTGGAACTTGGTTTTTATTTTTTGTTAAAAAGTTTTTATTAAAATCTATCCGTGCTTGAAAGTCTCATTGAAGTTGGTAGCTATTTTTATTTTATCCTATACTCAGCAGGAATATTTTTTCTTTTACTAAATCCTCTATCCGCCAATAAAAATTCCGTTAAAGTCGATTCAGTCACAAATAATTCGTTATTTGTGACTGAATGGACTTTAACGGAATTTTCTAAATATAAAAAAAATGTGAATTGTAAATGAAAATTTACTCAGGTAGTTTAAAGGTTTGAAGCCTTTTCAGATAATTTCGTATTTGTTTTGCTACGAATATCTAGACAGTAGATTGTAGACAAAGAGCTGTCCATTATTCTGTGTGGTAAAAACTTAATAGTACTGATTCGTCACAATCCGAGAGCTAGTGGTTATTGTGAAATGGTGTGATTACTGGCGCTATTTCGTTCACAAATCGTTGAACAAACCTATTATTTCCTGTATTTTTCAATTTCGTTGCAGTTTCATTGTTACGCTGTCCTTCTAAAGCATTATTGGATCTACGTGCTACCAATCCATCTATATTGTATTTTCTAAGTAAAAAAATATCACTTTTATTTTCTAAATTTTCAATTCCATTTAATTTTCCTTTTAGACCATTATGATGATACGTTTGGCTCAGTTTGTAGTGACCTTCCTTACTGTGCCAGCGGTCGCGGGTTCAAGTCCAGCTGGGGGCATTCATTTGTGCAGGCATGTTTGCACTCCAGTCATAGGTGTTTATTTTTATAAGATATATGTATTTTACGTTATATATGTGTAGTGTATCAACTATCTGGTATCCATAATACAAGCCTCGAACATGGAACTAGATGGTGCTGTGTGTTGAAGTCCTAACATATTTATTTATATATAGATTATACTTTGAAATTTTACTTTTCATATATAAAATAAACTTTAAAACTGTGTATTTATTATATTTAATATCTGAGTAATGAAAATATAAACGTCTGTTTTTAATTATTCTCAATGATTAAATGAACAGAAACGGTTGAAATATCAAACAACACACACGAAAGCGTGGAACGCGTGGAGATTGATTCACACTGTAATTAGAGTCGCTATACCTCGCCTTGATTTTTCAGTCCCAGTTCAATCCAATTTCATCACGGGAGAGCCTTCAGTTGATGATTGATTGTTTTATTTTTTGGTTGATTTCTGTCCCTTAATAATGTATGTCCCTACTATTAGAAAAGAAAATGTAGTGAAATTACAAATGTACTTAATTATAACAAAATGGCATACGGATTCTTTTAGAGGATCAGAGATGTTTTGCTTTACACTAATTTTTAATTTTTTGACTTCATGGGATAATCCTACTAATATTAGGAAAGCTAATACAAATAAAAAGTAAGCTTTCACATCTATAATATTATAAACAGAACAGCTGAACGGATCTGGATGAAATTTGGCACAGAGCTAGAGATTATATTCTGGAATAGCATATAGGTTACTTTTTATCTCGGAAAAATGTACGGTTCCCGTGGGTCTGTACTTTATGAGTAGTTCTATTATACTAACGTTATATATGTGAAAATTTGTAAGTGAGCGTCGATCGAAAAGTATTTTACTTGTACTTTTTTGATCGATGTGAGTGGGTTTATTACTTTTTCTAAAACATGGCAGGAGAGGAAGCATATACTCGTATCCATGACGTACACACAGGCTACTACGAACAGCGTAAGCCGCGACAAAAACTTGTATAGATATTATAACATCTTGACTTAACTGTTATTTAGTTTCATCTATAGAATAAATGAATAAGTAAGTATTGTTATGTTAGTTTAAATGGAGCATTGCCAATGCATTAAAAATATTAATGATATACGTAATAAGTATTCTCCTGTAAACCATGTTTATAATATTGTGTTTTGTACTTGAACTGTACATATTTTTCTTGCGAGTTATTAAAGGGATCTACATGTTATTTACATTTATGTATATCATGGTCATGGTCATATTAACTTAAAAAATCTTTTTGGCTTTTTCCACTATCATCATTTGTGAGAAGTTACACTTTATTTTTATACTTTGCTCGTGTTTTAATTAGTTATCACTCCCGTACTTGTGTTATATAAAGACCTTATATTATGTTAAAAGTTATTCAGGCTTTCTGGAGATTATTAGCCCACAAACAAGATTTTTTAAAGATTATTAGTCATAGAGACTGTAAATAACAATAATGTGTAAATAATAATATGCGATCACTTTGTACAATTAGTATATTGAAAATCTTAACTTATTTATAGGTTACAAAGTTTGATAACGATATAATCTTTTAAAAATTATGTGTAAATTTACTAAAATTATTTTATAAGTAGTACCAAGATAACTGCAAGGCCAATACAATTATTTTCCCGAAGAATTCAAATACGTAAGAATAGTGTAAATTGTGCCAAACGATCATCTAAACCTATAATACCTATACAAGTTTTAGTTTTAATGTTTTACACTGTAATATATCATCGATAGACTGGTAATATAATAATATAGGGGTAATAATAAAATAATGAATAACATCTAAAAAAATCTTCCAAATAAGAAACTTACAAATTACTATAAAAAATGCCAAATAATAAATGAACAAATATTCTATTGTTGGACGTACAATAGAGTTTTTAAAATATATATATATATATATATATATATATATATATATATATATATATATATATATATATCAGTGGTTCAAATCTGGCCCTATACTCAATTCACAAACTCTTCTCTTGTCTTTTTTCAGCATAGTGTAAATATTTGGTTCAAGGATAGAAAATATTGGTAGAAAATAGCTAAATATGTTAGAATAAAAAAATCATATTACTTGCTTAAACAAATTAAGATGCGGCATTTTTATGTGTAATAAATATTATCTATACATATAATAAAAGTGTAACTGGTTACATGGAAGATATTTAAGAGAAAATATTATTGGGGGTCTTGGTCTTAATGCAATAGAACCCAAAACAATGATTTTTAGAATTTTTGTTTGTATGTCTGTGCGCGTTAATCTCATAATTTATTGATTTGGGTGTGGTTTTCATTAATATATTGCAGTAAGCTGCACTTAAGATTTAGTGTTTGTTTAGTTGTATTTGTTTTATTTCAATCGGTTTATAAAAATATAAAAGTGCAATATTTAAAACTGAATAAGTCCTTGATTTACATATCATGACTGCGATACTATTACAAAATAACAAACATAAGAATGGGGTACTACGCCACCCTTGTCTACCCCTCAAAAGATATTTATATATATATATAGATTTTCTTATATATTTTCTATATATATATTTATATATAGATTTTCTTTTGATTTATACTTTGACTTTGAAGAAATAGTGTCTATAGTTCTCCATAAAAACGTCTGACTCGTAAATTTGAAGCACTGTAGTAGTAAAGTCATGTTGCTGTACGTGACTACGTATACCTGTCACGACCATGTGTTTTCATGTAACTTAAAAAGGATGGCACATGGATTCAACGTTTTCCACTTTTAGAAGATTTTATGTACTTTTTTATTTATATTTACGATTTCTCTTTAAATAATGTAATTCAAAGAGAAAATAAACAACAGAAAAAATATTTTCTTTGAAAATATAATATTTATGTTAGTAATATTTTACTAACGTAAATATTATATTTTCAAAGAACATATAACAATATGTTATTTTTATTTTCTATTTACATATTTGTACCTATTGCTTTCCCAGCTAATATTACAATAAATAATGAAGCCTCACAATTCCTCTTATTTACAACTTATAATATGTTAAGAGTATATATACTCTTACGTGCAAAAAAAGCGGACAAGCCTTAGGATTTATTTTTAATATACATATGTATTGGCCAGTTTAGATTTGGGTTTCATAAATTATTCAGTGAATACGGTAAATTGATATACATACGCCGGAAGAGAATACAATGGAAATATTGCCTTTTTATATATATTTTTTTTTAATTTGTAAAATAAATAAATAACGCTTTTACTTATTTACAATTATAAAATAGATATTTTATAGATAGGCATTGAATGTTAAGCATGATGACCTTATAAAATAAGAAAAGCTTTCACAATTTCAAGTAACACGAGTATTATATACGTCCTAAGTAAACACTTTTCTTGGTAACAGTTAGCACTCAAGGGACAATTTCGGAGTTCAGCTCAATTTGTTGAATTTGAAGTTTCGTTTACATTTCGGTAGAGCTTGCGGAAATAGTGTTATTTCAATTTAAACCTTTTTATAAAATTTATTTTATTGTTTATTATATTATAGTTCAAAGTATTTGATGAGCTTTTTTTCTACGGTGTACCTGAAAATTTTACTTATTAGTATCATTCTTCTCTTTTCACGCGTATTGTGTCAATATCTGGTTACTCTAATGTATGTGATGTTTATATTTATAATATGTTTGTATTTAAAGTTATATATGTGTAGTGTACCAACTATCTGGTATCCATAATACAAGCCTCGTAGCTTACCATGGAATTAGATGGTGCTGTGTGTTAATGTCCCAACATATTTATTTATTCTATATATTTATTTAAAATCCCATTTTACCATAAGTAATTAAAACATAAGTAGTAGCCTGTAACCTGAAATGTACGAGTATGTATGTATAGTGTTTACGCGGTATCTCAATTTCATATGGAGCTTACATACTGTGTTATTTCGGTGTTGGTGTCAAAACGACACTGCTCTAAAAATGTCTATGCGAGGGGGAGTGGATGGGGGGTGGTAGTCGAGGGGGGTGCGGTCGGGGGGTCGCGGGGGGTCTGCGCCCACGCACTACCCGCCGCACCTTGCCGCCCGCCGACCGCCAGTCAGCAACTGTGGCTCGTGTTGGCTGAACCATCTATAGGGCCATCTTCTTTTTCTTTGCCGTAGGTGAGTCCGAGAAATTTTTACTAACTAAAACCAACGCGATATCGCTGTGAGTATCAGTGAAGTGATATATCAACGTCCTTTATAATGGATCGCCGTGATGCATCGCCGTGTGTGTGATACCATTAGTTCGTGAATTTTCCCAGGAGGAAAGTTAGTAGCGCTCCGGAGTGTCCTACAACTAAATGCATTCCAGATTAAGTGTCGATCTACATAGAATTGATACGCGTGACGTCATAGACAATTATAGAGCCAATATAAGCCTAAGCTGGAACCGGATGTTCCATTACTTGGCTTTAAAATTTTATGAAACTTGATTTTACTAAAATATTTATTATATTCTCATGAAAATTGGTTTTATAATCTTAAAGCTTTCAAATATTTTTTAACACTTGAATAAATTTTATTTCACAATTCTTCTTAACTTTTTGGAAATACTATTTGAAGACTTTGTTTTTCACATAATAACTATCTATGGCTTATATAAAATTATTTCATGAAAACTTTAATAATATTTTTATTGATATATAATAATAATTACGTGATCATAAATCATAATTTTATATGTACATAAATTTATATACGTCATATAAGTTAATTGTACGAACTTCATTCAAATTTCTCATTTATTTTAATCCAGATTATTTCAATATTTCTAATATACTTTTCACCTGGAATATATTTAATAATACCATTTATATAATAATATCGAAATAATATTATATTGTTACTATTTTAAATCTGTACAGTAAAAGCATATCCTATTACACGTGTGCAAAGCTTCACGCCTGAAACGTCTGTAACCGAAGTAGAGCGATTGCGACCAAATTTGGCTGCGCGAGAGTGCGCGAGCCTATTTCAGTCCTCCGAGCGCCGACGAACGCGCCCGAACACATGCGAACCTACACCCACTAATTACGGACATGTTTACGTAAAAACACACTTTACACCATCCATTTATAACTTATAGCTACACCCTGACCTAAATTTAGTTTTGACTGCACAGGCTTGCGCACTTGTGTAATGCAATATTAATATTGATCATTTAAAATTAGATGCGTGGAAAGACTGCATTTTTTAAGTATATCGAATATCAGTATTCAATTTCGTTGTATTTGGCGATCGTCCAAATAGTTTCGTGTAATAGAGTGGTATTCAATAATTTTGGGAACGAGAACGGGTTTTAGCATAGAAATATATTTAGCGCTACAAGGTGTGTTAATGTTGTTAAACCAGCAATCGTTCTTAATATCAAGATTTAAACATGTAATTTCAAGCTTTCAAGCTCTTTATTTCATAAGATTTAATGATTTGATATAACACTTTTGATAAACTATAAGACTTAACTTTAGAAAAGTTTTTTTTAGTTCTGTGTTAATCCTTTCCAATAGTTTTTTTGTTTAGGCTGTACATTGCCTGTTTTTTAGTCATGGCACTGTTATAATTAATAATAATAATGATTAAATAACAATAAACTAAATTTATTGTATTTGAAATTCCAAATATAAATATCGATTAAGTTTTTTTTGGATATTAGGAAATTAATTAATAATAAAATAAATATTAACATTAATAGAAAATTAACTTTGCAGGACACCCCAAACAGCACATACACAATGGCGGATGATGAAGTGAGGTAAGGAAAAATGAACTTAGCTATAATTTACGAATTTGTGTAACTATAATAAATCTTTCCTCTCAAGCATATTTTGATAATGCTGATAGTCCTACGTAAGTACATATGACATGTCATTAAACGTTTTATGAAACGTGATTTCACCATAATATATAAAAAAAACTATTGATTTAAAAAGTGGTAAATAATTTCTAAAAATCTTTCATTTATGAATATGTCAGGACATTAACACACAACACCATCTAGTTCCATGGTAAACTACGAGGCTTGTGTTATGGATACCAAATAGTTGATACATTATACATATATAACTTTAAATACATATTATAAATATGTACTACCCATGACTGGGGTATAAACATTCGTGCTCATCACACAAATGAATGCCCCCAGCAGGACTCGAACCCGCGACCGCTGGCGCAGCAAGTATGGTCACTACAAATTGAGCCAAACGTGTCGTTCATTCGTTTTCATCAGATGTCACCGTCTAAGCTATAATAACAAGTGATTGTAGTCAAATTATTAGATTTTACACTGTTTCATACCTAATTCTAACATATTTTGTTATTTCTGTTTCATTGCTCGTCTTCGTCTAAACATCTGGACATCTTCAACGTGCACGATGGAAACACTCAACAGTATTGAATTTTTTCTCTCCTTGAGACACAGGTATGGAACTAATATTAATAACAAACTTATTAATTCACTTACATTACAAACACATTTAGGGTTTACAACATATTATGCTCGAGAGAAAAACAAGGAGTGAAAAAAACACAATTATTATTTATTATAGAAATATCAATAAAATTAGTTACAAATAAATTTTGTACCATAAGACTTCAAAAGGGATTATAAAAATAATTCCGTGTTGTTAAAGTCACTTTTTAGGATTGTTTTATTTGTCTAACAAAAGCCGACGTTTGGCGACTGTTTGGCGGAAGATTTATAAAATTTACATAATTCGGTAATGAATTTTTACAGAGCCTTTACTTTGTATTGACAATCGTAAGTTTACAGTCGATGATCTTCGTATTAATGCTTACAGAAAAAACTGAAATATGTACACAAATAATATTTAAACGTATATGTCGTAAATAACAGCTAATATTGCATTTATTTTACGCTGAACTGTACAACCAATTTAATTAAGAACACTGCTATTGTAATTGCACTTTATCTCACATTAATAAAATTACTTATTTTAAAACATAACATATTTTATGATAATTAAATAATGCAAACACAGCTTTACAATATATGAATATAACTTATGTAATTCTGCTATACTTATTAGCAAATTAAATAAACACTGCACAATATTAAATATTAGTGATCATATTTAATGATAATAAAAGACTTAACACATTTTTGATTATGGCTGAAATGCCTTAACTGCTAGTATTTTTTTAATAGCCGGCTCATTTTTAATCTTTTTTTTTGTTTATCTTTTACAGAAAAAGCGTCTCGAGGAGGTAAAGTAGAGAAGATAGAAGACATTAACACTACACCTTAAATACAATACATTAAATTAATGAACAAAACACTGTTAATTTTAACTTCAATTGAATTAAAATACTTGTCTTTTGTTGATATTGTGTTGGATATTAAAAATGTTGTTTTTTTTTAATTTAAGTCTAAATTTGATATTTTCTGATTATTATTGTAATTGCTCTTAAGCTTAATACGTTCATTATATTATGGCACATACTTTCACTATTCTATACAATGTATTCAGGCGAAGAAGGCCAAACAGGCCGAAATCGACCGCAAGCGCGCTGAGGTGCGCAAGCGCATGGAGGAAGCCTCCAAGGCCAAGAAGGCGAAGAAAGGTTTCATGACCCCCGAGAGAAAGAAGAAACTTAGGGTAAGTGTTATTATGTGTAATATATCTTTTTCTTATTGGTCAATGTTTCAATATGAACATTTTGCTTTTTTAAAGAATTATTCTAAATATTAGATTTTAGGCTTTAATTGTGTTTGAAATTATGAGTTTTTAATAAAACGGCATCTGATAAGAGGTGATTACTACAGTTGCTCCTGCGTAAAAAAGCCGCCGAGGAACTTAAGAAAGAACAGGAACGTAAAGCAGCTGAGAGGAGGCGCATCATCGAGGAGAGGTGCGGTAAACCCAAGAACACTGACGATGCAAACGAAGGTAATTATTTAGTGTAAATTTTAGATTTAGTTTTATATTTGTTTACATTAGTCGAAATAGTTGTAGAACATTATATTGTAAAAATACAGAAACCCATTACACCAGAATGTATGTAAACATCGGCCCCTAAAATATCATACACTCACTACATTCAGATTTACAGGTTACTATTAATGCAACATAATTCTGCAACCCATGTAAATTTTATATTCGGATTGTAGATGTTCTTAAGAGGGTTTGCAAAGACTACCACACCCGCATTGCCACGCTCGAAGATGAAAAATTCGATCTGGAATACATCGTTAAAAGGAAAGATATGGAGGTAGCGACACGAACTACGGCGGCCCTATACTTTGACAAACTTACAAAACTTACAAAACTTCTTTTTTTTAACGTTGTGATGTCGAAGTGCGTGTTTTATACATTTGTTTGAGTAACTGAATCCGCCCATTCATTAGAATGGTCTCTATTCTCTATCGCGTCTTCCTCTTCTAAACTGTAGTTGTTGAACTTACATGCCAATACTTACATACCTATTTAATGTTTTAAATTTCTTTCTGAGACTCACACTCTTACTTACTTTTTACATTGTTTATGCGCGAGTGTTGACGATGACAGTTAGCGGTAGGGACACGGTAAGCTTATCGAGATAGTGGGAGTAATGTTGGTTGATTTTATAGCGGCTCTCACGAGCATCATTACCGGTTACCATCAGCGTATCGCGAAGCTCGAAGAAGAGAAGTACGATCACGAGATGGAAGTGGCCCGCAAAGCGCTCGAGGTGTGACCTGGTTTGGGCGAAGCAATTTATATTACGCTCTGCGTTTGAGTAGTTGATGCCAACAATGTGACTAGTAAATGATAATATTTTGTTTTCACAGCAGACTCATTATACCATTTAGGGAGCTGAAAATAAATTTAATATCTAAATACCTTAACTAATGTGGATAACAAATAAATTTAATTCGCTATATAACATCGTTCCGATATCTCAACGTGCGTTAGTATTGCGACTATTGTAGATATTTTCATCGAGTTTTAGTTAACAATGACATAAACGATTGCAAATAGTCCACCTTTATGATCATGTAGCTTCGCTTACGCTTCAATACCTTACGAATCCACACTACCCACCAAGTCTGAGGCGGACTGCGCTACGTTCAAAATTTTTTATACTTTAAAATGTGATTGTTTTTCTTTAGCGGAACTGCAGACGATATGTCAAATGTACTGGCACAGAATATACAACCTAGAAGGGGATAAATATGAACTAGAACGAGCTATCTCAATTAGGAAAATGGAGGTAAAATGCATATTAGGATTGGGAATGCGTATGACGTGATATGAGTTGATTCTGATTTAGTTGTTACGACATGACATGATAGTTGTACGGCTCACAGACACATGCACACGTCGCTTCGTCGACAAACGCAGGCCACTCACACAGATGCCCATGCTCATTATGCCGGCTAAATAATCTATCTTTCCTTTTTCTATAGCAATGCTCAAGACAATAATACAGGAGTATTATGACCGCATGTATGTGTGTGAGGGCCAGAAGTGGGATTTGGAACATGAAGTCAGGAAAAGAGATTATGAGGTATTGACCAATACATTATGACCATTGTGAATATCACAGTCATCGATTCTGTAACAAACGTGCGCGTGTGACAGTTCGTGTTGACACTTTGATATAATGCTTTGTAAGTTTTCGGTTGTTTGCTGTTGGATTGTAAATAACGGTCGAGGCGCGGGTTAGTGGTGTACTCGTAGAGCAGGTGTGCCTGTGCGTAGTAGAGGGTTGTCGCGCGGACTTCGCCGGGGCTATCAGCCGCGGTAAGCGTGCGGTGCAAAATCGATCTACCGCGTTCGAAGGTGGCGTCGTCCGACATGGAGCTTACACGATTAACTACACTAACGCCAGTAAAGCCATCGGCGTAACAAACACTGCAATCATATGCCACTGATGGATTCGAATTGCATGCTTGCTTAATATTCATTGAAACATTAACGATTTCATATCCTCGTTTCATGTAAATGTCTCTCATACCGTTGGTGTATAGGCTTTATCGGTTATGGCGACAAGCTTATGCGAGTACCTTCTACTAGTAGAGTTGCGCGGTCACAGCGTAGACTCGTAAGCTTCGGCTACCGCATGACATAGACTATTAATCATTAGCGAAAAGCTTTAAAATCCCAATTAATAAATCCCTTATAGTATGGCACTTTAATATATTCGATAACGATGGATCGAGTACCTACCAACCGTCGCTGCATTTGACCGTGTGACGCTTCATGTGTGGCGAGCTTAGTGGCCTTACTGAATTTTCTCTTTTTATGATACCAATTAGTAGAGAATCGATATATTTAATTGGAACGATGGACGGGTTCCTTTATTGGCACACGCAAGTGCATAGTGTAAGTCAAACTTCTTGTTCCAAATCTCCAACAATTCATGTATGTGCCGTTATACTCCACGCGAACTGTTTGCGAGTTAAGTGATATGTGACTTCTTACCATTTGTGACATACGAATATTAATTGCTCATCGAGTGTTCAAATTGAAAGTGCCATGCTGTGGTCGATGAAATCCTTCCCTATCCTGTCGAGTCCAAGATAGTGGCGCCCTCACTCGGATACATGCTCTCCATTGAAATGGCGTAGTGGAATGAGTATTCTTTCACTTAGTCAAAAACACCACATATTACATAGCCATATACAACATGTTCAGTTCGATCGATTTTGCACCGTCACTCTGCAATATACACAGCGACGAAGTTCTCAGTAGTATGTGTGGTGAATTGATCATTGTATAACGAAGAAATAAGTATCAATTCGCGCTCAATATATTACAACTTCGATTGTCGATATTTATTAAGCAAACAAAAACACAAAAATGATCAACAAACGACATAAAATGAAAACTTGATCTCAAACTAAAATTAAATACTTTTTCATAATTTTGAATAAAACAAAGAAATTTATAATACAACTGATGTGATTCGTAACAACTTCTATATTCTTCTATTATTTCCTGATTATGTTTCTATTTCAAGATGTGTTGAGAGATCTTTTCGTTTAAGACATCGAAGAGGTAGAATATTAGCGCTATGTGTTTGCACTTGTAAGATATTCTGCACACTTCCGTATGTGTAGGCAACTAGGTGCTGCAAATGACCAGCAACCAACACGGGGCACAGAGATAGATTTGCACGGACAAAAATACACATTAATGGTTACAGATGTAAGATACCTTTTAGAGGAAGAGCAATATAGTCATGTAACTCAACCTGGATTCAGCAGCGATTGAAGATGTTTCTTAAGGACAAACAGTTACCAAAACTGTTCTACAGCTCGCAAATAACCCTGCCTAATCTACGCTCAGCTCTCTATCTATCTTATTCTGTGCTTCGTTTGTATTAATCTCTTTCAAAGCAATGGTTAATGGATAACTAATTGCTTACTTTAAAGCTTACTTAATCGATATTTTAAAGCTTTCAGTGTTTTACTTTCTTATTATTGCATGTATATAATTTTATAGCTTTTACTTTAAGATTTTTAACTTCACTATAATAATAATTCTAGTGGAAACTCCTTTATCTGGTAAAATTTTATATTAATAAAAAATCTTATCCTATATCCTTACATACTTATTTGTACTGTAATTTTTCGTTTCAAACTTGCATAGAGCTTTAGAAATGTGATGTTCTTGGACACAACATAAATATTCTATTCTCACACCATTTATTTTATCAGATCGCTGACCTGAACTCTCAAGTCAATGACCTCAGAGGCAAATTGTAAGTATTGTGCATATTTTCATAAAAAATCAGTTAAAATATTAGTTAAATCAAAATCAAATGTAATTAACTATAAGGATGAATAGATACAGTAAATCTATTCAAGGGGAGCGATATTGAGTTTCTCATTACGGCTATGCGGAATAGTATAACTGAATAAAGCATTATGAATAAATAATATTAAATTTATGTTAACATACATAATTTGATAGATTAGAGAAATAAACAAGTCATATATGGAAATGAATTCAATAAACAGTTTGCGAGGAAATTTAGTTATGTACATCAAATTGGGGGTACCACTAGGTGAGTTTTTGGTCGTTACTTTATTAGTAATTATATTATTTTCAGCGTCAAACCAACACTCAAGAAGGTGTCCAAATATGAGAACAAATTCGCCAAGCTCCAAAAGAAGGCAGCCGAATTCAACTTCCGTAACCAATTGAAGGTCGTCAAAAAGAAGGAATTCACCCTTGAAGAAGAAGACAAAGAGGTAAGCGTCTATATACTCGTAATACACAATACAAAATTACTTATTTATTAATTAAACTTACAAAATATTTATTTAATATGAATTAATTGGTATTCTTTCTAATGATAAATTCGTAATTCAATAAGCTTTTTTCAAAATTTAATATATTAAAATCAATAAAATATGAAAATCTAACATCATCAAAATTAACTGTTCTAAATATTCTATTACAATACTATTGTAATAATTATTAATGTCTGTTCTAATAATTTCATTCACCATCCTAGAAACAAAACATCTATGTTTGTATGTTAATTTGTTATTGTACCTTTTCTTTATTACATAAAAAATGTCTAAATAGTGGAAAATGTTGACTAACATATCTAAAGAACCAGAAGAATCATTCCAATTTACCTATTTAAAGGTAAACGGCATTAGATAATAGTGTAACAGCTTAGTACAGTTGTACATCGTGTCCCTACAGGCCAAGAAAGCAGAGAAAGCTGATTGGGCTATCGGAAAGAAGTGATTTAGTTTCACGCATGAATTCTGTTCAAACATTTATTTCCATCACATCGATCCCTGACGAATTATTTACTTTAATTATAAATTAATTTTATAAATAAACTTTATGTATTGTTAGTTTGTCTAAATTTTTATATTTAATATATCCAAACCCCAAAGAGAAATAAGGTGAGAAATGTTTGGAGCGCGCGTACATAAGCTTTCCTTGCTCGCCTGTGAAAACTGTCAATAACATTTGTTTTATGAAAATCCCACTAGAGCTTAAGCCAAAGTTATGAATTTTAAAGAAGTTTATTTTAATATCAAGCGATTACCTCCAGCTTTGCAAATCTTGATTTATTGAAATGCCAGGGTTGATTCAGGTTTTCTTTTTTTCAGTACAAATATACTTCCCATTATTAACATCTCATACTACAAAATCCATTATAACTCACTATTTACAAAATTTTAATTTTATGATTATTTCCAAATATTAAGATGTTAAGTTTAAGCTTTTAATGCGGCACTGAACCTTCAGCTTTCTAATATGTTGTTTATTTCTTACATTAAATGCGATATTTACAGGGTGGTGCTGGTGCTAAGGTAAATAATTAGACCCATTAGTGACAAGCACTTATACTTAGTCAAGTAGAATGCGAAAGACTTAGATCTGTAGCTCATTTTAGGAAGATATTTTTCGAAATTTACTCTCTTTTTGTGATCTTTGACAGCAATTACAACAAATAGTCAAATGATCTTTTTGGTATTGTTATAAATTTCTCTATTGAAATAAGAACGATGATTTTTACATGTGTTGTAGGATTTAAGTGTTTGGAAAATTCAATTAGGTTCTCCATCATTAACATCATACACTACAAATTCATCATTATTAACACACACATTTAATTTTATTAAATTTTCTAAAAACTTAGAATATAAGTACTGAAAACTTAGAATATAAGTAAGTAAGCTTTTAATGCAGCACTATAATTACAGCTTTCTAATATGATTTTTATTTCTTTCAATAAATACGATATTTACAGGGTGGTGCTGGTGCTAAGGTAAATAAGTCGACTAAGCGACAAAGCACTTTTTTTGGAATCATGTAGAATGCATACGAATTAGAACCGTAGCTCACTTGTAGGATGTAATTTTTGGTGAATTTCTCTCTTCTTGGAATCTTTGATCATATATAAAACTAATGGACAAATGATCTTTGTACATATATTATAATAAACTTTTCTACAGAAAGAAGATTTATGAATTTATTGGGTTGAATTTAAAAATTTGAGTGTTTGAAAATTCGGTTATGATCCGATACTTCATCGTTATTTGATTCCTTAGCTTATAAAATAACATTTTTTTTAACTATTCACTTTCTGTGTATACACATTATTATATCATAAGTGATGATAACTTAAAACAGAAAGTTTATAGTTTTATACAAGACGTTACCACAAGCACGTAATTCTATAACGTAGATCCCATCTTCTATATTACGCTTATAAAAATCCACTGCTTTTTGATTATGCTGCACCTAGTTGCTACTATCTTTTTAAGCATTTATTTAGGAAACAAATTCCTTCATATTCTATAAATTTTATCAATTTAAATATTGTCGTAAGTTAATCCACATTTATATAACATAGCAACTTCCGATGTTTTTCAAGATTATAGTTTACCAAACATTGAATTATATTTCATTTGGATTCGTTCACTATTTGAGTTGTTTTTGAGGATAACATTAAAAAAATAATCAAAAAATTGTGACACGTATCATAGCCACGTAATTCCAAATAATTAGCAAATATTACTTCCTACTTCGGCATTAAGTTTTCGCTTATTAGATGCTTGAAACAAACCGATATAAACAATTCATTCTAAAGAGACTTTACGTTTTTACCATTTATCACAAAGTCGTTTGTTTCGAGAATTTTGAGCACTCTAGCGTTTAGTTTGTACCACAGACAGCGAACTGGCTTTTACGAAATTGAATAAAGCGTTCCATTCATCTGCGCTGATTGCGTTACGCTGTAAAATTTTGTATATAAAGATTTGCTCATATAATCTAAATTTTCCCATTGCTTGGAAATAAGACAAATTGAATACCTTTTATGTATCGTATCGATTATATGGCATATTTAGATTGTATGACAATGTCTGAAGATCGCAATTTTTGCTTTGTCGGAATATGTACGGATTTCATCGATGGCGTCTTTTGAGTTTGATTTTAGCTTTACGCTGTCGAGGTTTCACAAATACTGAGGCCTATTTTAATGAATAACGATTGTTTTACAGAAAAAGCCCGACTGGTCCAAGGGCAAGCCAGGCGACCAGAAGGTAAAAGAAGAGGAAGTCGAGGCATGAAATGTTGTCACCCCAAAATAAACTATATGTGACCTTTTTATCCGACCAAAAATGCATTTCAAGCACGATACCCTCCTTACACCCTATTCCGGGTATCACAAAGTTAATTCCTCCATATATATTTTCTATGAACACTTCGAACATCAAAATCATTTAAATAATTATTTATTTATAAATAATGTTTTGTAAGTTAATAATACGTTTAATAAAATAATTTCTGTATTATATTACATTTGGTGCGATGTTATTTGTCCCTTTATTCCTTACCGTTTGCCATTTTACCTGTTATGCTACAAATATTATATATATATATATATATATATATATATATATATATATATATATATATATATATATATATATATATATAAATATATAAAATTCCAATTATAATTACTTTTAAGTATATCAGAATCTAACTGTTTACATTCTATTAAAATACTCGAACCATAGTCCGCAAGATTTGTGTGTAACCCCTGTGTTTTTGATTTATAATCTCATATTTCTTCAGTCCTTCAATAATTTGCTTATGAAATACCCTTTTATACCTTTGCATATTTTTATTTTACCTTCAGCAACGTAAATATTAAACGGAGTTCACTTAGCATACACAAACAGTCTACAACGTTGCGGTTTAAATACACTGCACTAAGTTTTGGAACATACACCATTTTTCTTCGCAAAAAAATAAAATAAAAACTCAAGACGTGTCAACTGTAAATATATTATTATATTCTCTAAAAAGTATTGTCGAATATCCAAAATCTTATTATTTACGCAACAATTTAACTAATATTTATTAAAAAATTAAATAATATATTTATATTATCAATTTATTATTATGATAAAATGTACGTAAGAACGAGATACTTATCAAGAACAAACACGAATAACCTTACGACTAAGGTAAGTAATGATAAACACAATATGACATCGCTAATTATTATCTTAAGGCTTATATCTTGCATTTAATGTTTTGTTACTGCATTAGCGATAGCAGATTAGATAGTATATTAATAGAGCAAGATCCCAGGGCCACCAGACGTCACGTATTTTCTGACGAACGAAATGTGGATGATTGAGTAGTGTTAGTACACATACTAAGATCGCCTACCTGCTAGCTTGGTTAGACGGTCAATTTCCAGGTATCAGATAATCAAGGTATATAAAAACATTACTTACCTCACGTAAATTCTTTAAAATTGATATGAATATAGCTTTATTGATAAGGTACTACTAATATCTATTCGCTCAGTGGTCAAAATTTGACCATAATCATTTCTTTATTAATAACACAAAAGCTCGTCAATAGCTGTTAAACAAAAACAGAAAATCGGTTGAAAAATAGAGGAGAAAAAGGTACTGAACTGTTTTGCCTTAATAGATTTTGTTAATGATAATATCCATAATAATTAGACCATAACGGAGTAGTTGTCTGAATGCCACTAACTAGTATCCCATGCATACCTACTAGTTAACCATATGTATACATATAAAAAAAGGGAAAATTCCGAAAAATATAAATGTTCAAAATTAAGGTAAATGGTACTTACAAGTTTTCGCGAAAATCTAAATTTGCCCATATCTTTTTATTGTGTTGACTATTTGGTACAAATTTAATATTGCTAGGTCCACCCTTTCCGGAGAATATCGGTGGTAACACACGGACAGACAGACGGACAAGACAGCGATCATATAAGGGCTCTTTTTTACCTTTTGAGGTACCTTAAAAATGAATTAATCTAGTAAAAAGAGAAAAAACTTTTCGTTTACAATGTGTAAATAACATTTTCCATCCGTAAGAGCTCGATATAAAAGATCTAAAGCCTCATTATTCTTTTTATTTCTTATGGATCATGCATGATATGATCATGATTGTAGGTTTTTTAACCTGTTATATCTTGGACAGGTAAGGATAGATATCAATAAAAATATCTGGATGGACTAGGATAGATATCTTTTATTATAGGTGGCATCAACTAGATTGGCTTTAAATAAATATAAATTGAACTATGATGAACTCTTAGCAGAGATAAGTGGCATGGCACAAAACTGTTCTTACATGATACATGCGTGATGAATTTTACTTACTAGTCCTTAATCTTAATTTTATTCACCCCCTTTTTAACGTCCCATTGCTGGGTACGAGCTTCCTTTTACTATAAGGGGGATCTGGCGATAGTCCACCATGCTGGTCAAGTGCGAGTTGGCGTACTTCACATGTCTTTCGAAAACTTGCTAGGTTCCCTCAGATATGCAGGTTTCCTATTCCTTTCTTTTATTTTTATTCATCATTTCTTTATTTCCTTTCATATAAAAGGTGCGAGAACCGGGATTTGAACCCGCTTCATTTTGTTTCCTAGGCGAGCGTGTTATCACTGGGCTATCACTGCCTTATACGTGTGCATAGTGTAATCTTACTTACTAAAAATTACTTTAAATTTGATTTCGTCATAACATTACTATAATTAGCATTTATATTAATATAATAGTTTCTGGCTAGTATTTTATTTATTGGTATAGAACGTAGTTGAAATGTAAAGTTCTATAAGACCGTTTTTGATAATATAAATTTCGCAGTTAAAGCATTGCAATCATTAAGTGCTGCGAAATAATGAACCATTAATCACTCGATATAGAGTACCTGTGTATTTATAAATATATTAAAATGCATAACGACATATTTGCATGGACTTCTATATATTTAATTGTATTTTATTATCATATTATTAAACCAATATATATATATATATATATATATATATATATATATATATATATATTACAGGAAGGTAGTACAAAAGCAAATTATTTGTGAATTTTTTGCACCTATCACAAAATAATATTTACTTTAAAATAATAGTAACGTTTTATGGCTCTAAAATATTAAGCCAGTAGTCAATACAAAAATTTAAAATAATGCTGATAGAATTAGGATAATACCGGAAACGGGGTGCAATAAAATATATCTATGTTAATAAAAAAATGATTTTGACTTAATAAGTGATAGCAGTAAAAGTTGATATATATCACTCTTGGAACAAATGAAATGGTTTCAAATCCTGTGCCTCATACGTTTGAAATTGTTATGTGCGAATATCATTTTCAAGATTATTGTCACTTGTAACACGGTACACTAGGAAGGGAAACATCTTGAGGGAAAATCTGCATATCTGAGAGAAAGTAACTAGTTTTAGAAATACATATAAAATTCATCAACCCGAATTTTATTCCAGTACAGGGCAGTGAGACGTTAAAAAGGCTAAATTATTATACTATTTTGTTTGACAATAAATTTGTATATCAATAACTGTTTTATATTAGGTTTTAACAAGTACTTTTATCTATATTTAAACCTGTTTTAAGGTGTTTATATCTAATAAACCTGTACCTATAAAAATATTTCACAAATGAGCTTAATGCTGCCACTGCACTACAGGGACATAGATAAACAGTAATAACCAATTAAGTAATTTACAACACACAATTCAATTTCATTTACCTTTAATTTAACTGGTGCTTTAATGCTTCATGACGAATATTTATAGATATGTTTTATACGCATTTCACGCTTATCTATTATTTGAATAGCTGGTTTCTACTAATCTCTATACCTACCTAGCTTAGCAAAAATTGTATATATTATAGTATTTAGTTTTATTAATTTTATTACTTTTTATTTTACAGGAGCCTGAAACACCAGCAACACCCGGTAAATATTTTACATATATCTAGTATAGTAATAATACTTTCTTAGATTTACGCGAATATTTGATATTTAGAATAAAACTGTCTATATCGGATTTTTCACGGATTGGACGGATTTTCACTAACGTTTTTTTTGTTCTCCATGTTGCGAATACTATACATGGTCACGGAACAAACAGTCTGTTTCTTCCGTTACTCTCGTGACCGCGGAAAAAATAATTTTTAGGTGGTACGGAACTCTGTGTCCGAGTCTCGCACTTGTCAGATTTTATTCAATTGCATATAGCATGTGGCATCTGGAACATAATTTTCAGTTACAAAATGTGTATAATTTGATTAACCTGCTTTACGGTAATATAAGCAAATAATTTTTTGCATAATATAAGTGTAATTTTCCATTTCTACTAATGAATTATACTTAAGTGGTAATAAATGCAGATTACATTGTAAATGTATACTTTTTTTTTCACAGCACCAGCGGCACCAGCAAAAGGTACGTTATTTTGTAACAATACGTAAATAATAGCATATAAAATATCGTTTATTTTTTTACGATATTTAAAAATATCGTTAACTGCCTCGGTGGTGTAGTGGCTAGCACGGCACCCGGAGGTCCTGGGTTCGAGTCCCGGGTCGGGCCAAGTTTCGTTATTGAGTCTTTCTGTGTAGTACGCCTCAATAACAGTCCGGAGTTGGTAAGTTGGTGGAGTTTCACCCCCATGCCTCGGAGAGCACGTAATGCCGTCGGTCCTGCGCCTTAACTCACACCGGTCGTGTCGAGTAGTCGTCCCACCGGAGTATGAGAGTGACAATAAAAAATAGAGAGTGCACTTGTGTCTACGCGTACACTTGTGCACTATAATGTCTCCTGCGCAGTTAGCCAGAATCGGTCAGGAGAACATCATCATCATGAAATATCGTGTTTTTTACCAACTAAATGAAAAATATATATCACAATTAGTAAATATTGCATAACACGCACAAATACACCCAAATTGAGTACCGTTTTTTTGATTTATAATTATTAAATTTCTAAATTAATCTCAATTTTTCTTGACATTTTGTGTAAAGACTAATCATATTATACTATTAAAAACTAAAATATTAATTTCTATTCCAGCTTAAGGATAAATTGTCACCAGGAGCATCTAAGGAAGCTTATTTTGTCACGGGTCATGCCATCAAGATCATATTCGCTTCACGATTCATGTTCGCGAATTTAAAGAACTTTATATCGTACAAATATAGTATCATTTATAACTGTTAATTTTTATAATTAAATATAAATCATTCGCCTATCGTTCTTAACTGATGTTTTAATAAAAAACTTTAATAAATATTTTTTGCAAATCTTCATTCTCCGTTTAATAATAATAATAATAATCGTTTATTTAGAAATTGAATAGTACTCCTTACAATAAACGTAAAACATATTAATAATCCAAAAGAAGTGCTAAGGAACTAATACCAGGAAAGCCTGTGTTACTAGCACCACAATCATCCTCTAGATTTACAAGATCTGTACATATTATAAAATAAAGTCACTGTCTGTCTGTCTGAACGCGATAAACTCAAAAACTACCAAACAGATTTTCATAGCTTTTTCATTAATTCGAGAAAGGTTTAAGTATAAATTAAGGTTTTGTGTAAATTAAGTGACATATGACGATGATTGTTAAAGATGTCGGAAAAAATCATGCCGACTGGGAGCTTTATTGGCGTGCGCCGCGTAAACTAATAAAGTTATATGAAAACAATGTATTACAGAATTAATTCTCTTAAAAGATCTTCCTATTAAACTGTAGCAACGCTGTTTCCATGTACCTAGATCAAAAGTCAGATCAAAGGAAAGCCACCAGTAAATAATAATATAATCTTATATAATGAAAAGATAAAGACTGAAAGAAAGATAAACCTTTCTTTTTTTTATTTGAAATTGAAACTTGTATAAACATATAATCTTTTACTTATCGAATTATGAAGTCATGATCATTAGCTTAGCAAGCAGACACGTTTTTTAGAACTGATACTCTAATAATAATAAAGAGGTAAAGTTTCTGACTTTGTGAGTTTGTGACGTTGTAGGGGGTAATATCTGGATCTACTGAACCGATTTAGATGAAATTTAGTAAGAAGTTAGTTTGAGACCTTGGGAAAGACATAGGATACGGGATTTTTATCCCGGAAATCATCCCTTAAGGGAGTGAAAATGGGATGAAAATTTGTATGGGGAATCAAGCTAGGGACGAACCCGAGCGAAGCGAGAGTGAGTCGCTAGTATGTACATATACATATGTATATTGTCTATACTAAATGCTTTCATATTCATACAAATATTTGATATAATTGAGATGTGTTATCAGATATATGTACTTACATACATATATCATTTAAAACAAAGTTAATAAATTCATTTCATAATAATTTCTTAGGTTTTCGCGAACATTTGACATTTTAAATAAAACTATCTTTACGGATTATTTTGCGGATTTATTGTGATTTTTGGTTCCCGACGTTTAGAATGCTTTACAGCCATTATAGTCACGAGAGAGACTAAGGTTTAAGATGTCTCAAAGGCATTATATAGTTGTTACAGACAGCCCACCCACAAAATAACAAAATGAATTCGAAAAATCAAGTACCTTACAATATTAATTAATTTTAATTTTAAACATTTTTATATAATTCAATTCATTTTTATTAAACTCATTTCAAGCAAATCTAAAGGTTACTTAAAAATAATTATACCTAACACTAGAAAGATATAGTACTGAGTAACTTTTCTATTTCTTGATCAAATCGAAACAGCTTTCAGTCTAATCAACGAGCGTATCACGATTATTGGAAAGGGCTTAAACGGTTTATTGGCCAAAGTCGAGCTAAACTGTTTATAAATTAGGATGAGTCAGCGTCCTTTACGCATACTTGCTCTACTATCTCTACATTTATTGCTTCGACCCGGCACCCAACATTTAAGGTAAATCGCCCTTGTACAATATTTCCCTTGGAACAATGTAATGTGAAAAGCCTTTCCATAAGTGGATAATTCCAGACTAAAATGTTCGGAGAACTCCTTTATAGTCATGCAGGGAATACGTAACGGCTTAAATTAATATGGTAAGTTCGCAATTGCCTTTGATTAGTACCAAATCTCTTGTAATTGAACATGTAGCTATTAATTTAATATCTGTTAAATAAAATAGGTTCTTATTTAAGTAAAAAGAATATTTTTATTATATAAAAGGAAGGTATTGAAACTTTTATGAAAGTTTTTTCTCGATGCACATTATTATCTGCAATCAATATCAGCAGTATAAGCGGATGAGTTGGACTGTAATTTTGTATGAGTATGCAGTGTAATGAGGGCACGACTCTTTTTAACCCCCAACGCAAAAAGAGTGGTGTTATAAGTTTGACGTCGATGCCCGTCTGTGTGTGTTTGTCTGTCTGTGGCATCGTAGCTTTCAAACGGATGGACCGATTTCGATGCGGTTTTTTCATTTGAAAGCCAGGTTCCTATCGGTGGTTCTTAGTTATTTTGGTTAATATCGGTCTAGCAGTGTAAGAGTATCAGCTCTTTTAGAAAATGTTGTAAGGCATTTTGGCGTATGATTACTCGATTAAGTGCTTCACGCGTGCCAGTATAATCGTTAAAACACAATTTGCGTTGGGGGTTTTTTAAATTTTTAATTTGTAATTATTATTTATTTTAAGTTTTCATTTAACTTGCAATGTTTGTTAGTTGGTATGTTTGTTTAGGTCAAATTTTGCAAGCTGAATTAAAACCACTTCCTCTTTTACATGTTGATTCAGTTCCGGTGACAATGACTTTGTATGATAATTATGACCTGATTCCCCATCTAGGATTGGCTCCAGAACGTAACTCCTGAACGGTTTAATAGCTCTTAGCTCAGAGAAGAAATTTTGCCTGTTCTAAAGTCCAACTGTTGTAAAATTGTCGGTACCAGTCGATACATAAAGCACACCGACTTCGAAAATATCTGATTATGTAATAGGTATCTATAGTAAATTAAAACTACCAATTTGTTATTTGTTACTTTTTAGTGTTTTTTTGAAGTTGGTTTTTATGTTTTTTTGTAAGTTTTAATATTACAATATCTTTAAAGTCAGTATGATTCAAATATTTAAATACATATAAAATTATACGACACTAAGATAAAATTAAATAATAGCAAAATATATAATAATTATTGTTATCTCAAATTCTTGGGTTTACCTAACTTATATTCCACCTTCATATACAATAAAGGTTTCATAATTTTATCATCATACGTATTCGTATAATCATAAAATCGTAAAACGTAGTCAAATGACTTTAAATATATCTTTTACAACTTTGTCTTTATTTTATTTACAACTTCAAAGTGTGATTTAATTTTAAAGGATTTTCGTTATTAATTAATGGTGGTAATGTAGACGGAAGTGGAGTTGACAGATCTTGATTTGTTACAAAATCTTCGGGGTCAAATGCTTTGTTTGATTTTAAATTATTCCTGAAACAATTTCAAAATATTTGTGTTAGCGCGGTATTTAAATTGAATCTTTAATTAAAAGGTGTCTCTATTCATTTATTTAAACAAAACTTTCGCGAACCCATTAAGAAACTTAATATTATCTTGCACCTGCACTCTTATAGAATATTCAAATGTACTTTAGTTCATATCTGAACTCTTTAAATCAATATACAATACAATTTTCTCATAAGTGATGCCTATGATATACCAGATACAATCAACTACCTGCCAGTAAAGTCCAGTCAATATCAGCTCAGTCTCTAGTAAAACCCTTGCCTATTATTTAAATAGATAAATATTTGTTATATGACTAAGTCATTCTAATAAAATATGAGTGACCATAATAATGGTCATGAAAAAAGAATATTTCTTTTTCTTCAAATGATTTAAAAATACAATAAAATGTTATTTAATCTATATAATACCTTTAAACAAGCAATTCTTGTATATTTATTTATTTATATATACCGGCAAACTCGGAAATGGCTCTAACGATTTCGCTGGAATTTGGTATGTGGGAGTTTTCGGGGGCGAAAAAACAATCTAGATTAGTCTTATGTCTGGGAGACATAAGACTAATCTAGATTTTTATCTTCTATTCTATCTAGATTACTTTAGAATTATTCCACGCAAAATATGGTCGCTAATTTCGCACGCTCGGGCATATGCATCGTGGTCAAGCGGCTAAGGGGCAAGATTGACAATCACAAGTGTCCGAGTTCAAATCTCAGTCGGGTACAAAGTATTTACTTTTGTTTTTTTTTTTGTATTTATTCAAGTTTTTAGTTTTTTTTTTCTCTAAAAAAATACGATATAAAGAAAGATAACCCCGAGCGAAGCTCGGCCGCCCGGATACTCTAGTTAATTCGTCATATTAATGTATTATTATTGCATATATCTTATATTGAATTATGATTAAAAAAACTCATACAATAAAAAAAACTTACCATAGTTTTTCTGATACAACCGACCGGATGAGAGGCATTTTTAAACAAGAAAAGCGGCTACTAAATCCAAAAGTATACGCCCCTTGTAGAGTAAAAACGAGCCAATCTAATGGCGTACAACGAGGTAAAAAGATATTAAAATTTTTCATAACTTGGTCAGTTGAATCGCAACTCGGTCCCCATAAGATGGTCTTCTCGTGTTTTTCAGTTATAACGTCTGATTGCCTCTGTAATAATACTTGTTAGTTAATATCAACTTTATATACATTTTAGCTTTATATACACTTTTAAAATCATTAATTTTATATTAGAATCTCTAGTCAAAAGTATTCTCTAAAATGTTACTTTTATAAAAAAAAAAATTAAAATATGTTGGGACATTAACACACAGCGCCATCTAGTTCCATGGTAAGCTCTGGCTTGTGTTCTGGATACCAGATAGTTGATACATTACACATATATATCTTTAAATACATTTATGTATACATACATACATATCATAAATATAAACACACATGACTGGAGTACAAATATTCGTGCTCATCACACACATGAATGCCCCCAGCGGGACTCGAACCCGCGACTGCTGGCACAGTAAGTAGGTTCACTACAAACTGAGCCCAACGTGTCGTCGTATTTAATAAACTATGTAATATTAAATGTATGTATATATGTATGTCAAAGGGCACAGTGACGTTTTTAATTAGTTTTACTTTTTTTAATACTTGTTAGGTAGCCATATTTCGAAATTTAACAGTCTGTCGT
This sequence comes from Brenthis ino, assembly GCA_921882275.1. NCBI lineage: Eukaryota > Metazoa > Arthropoda > Insecta > Lepidoptera > Nymphalidae > Brenthis > Brenthis ino. Next base: position 27,941,784 of record OV170222.1, on the reverse strand, counting down.
AGAAGTTAGAATTAAATTATATTACAAGTACTTTAAAATGGTAAATCTAATTCAATTCAATTATCTTGTTAATGGCTTCAAAATGTGCCAGTGGAGATGGTAAATCTAAATAAAAACCATCAATATTTTTTATTTTACGTGACATATATGATACACGATGGTGGATATTAACTAGTCATGTAGGTAGTAGGCGTTCAGATCTGAATCACGGTGCTGTAAATGGAATCGCACAAGGTAATATTAGTACCAAAACAACAGTTTGCATGATAAGTTTCAGTTGATTCATTATTAAAATAGACTAGTTTCAGAGCCGTACAGTTATATATACTGGTACTCCATATGGCACTTCTATTAAGCCTTTTTACGGCCCACCGCTGGGCACGGCCCCCCTTCAATACGAGAGGGAACAGATCATAGTCCATCACACTGGAAAAGTGCGGATTGGCGGACTTCACGTGTCTTTTGAAAGCTTGCTAAGTTCTCTCAGACATACAGGTTTCCTCACGATGTTTTCCTTTACCTTAAAGCAAGCAGTAATCATGTCGGAAATGATTCGCATATAAAAATATCTAAGCGAGATGATAATAACGATTTATCACTTATTAGCAGAATAATTACAATTGCGCAAGTTTGTTTAGATGAAATTTAGTATATGGATAGACTATGACCTGGAGTAACACACAGGCTAATATTAAACACTTAGGAACAGGCGACGATAACTTGCTTGTAATAATTTAATTTTAATATATAAAGAATTGTCCAAAAAGGGCGAGTAGCAAGATTCTACAAATTAGTTTGGCTTAGTTTGTAGTGTACCTACACCACCTTCAGTTTGTAGTCACCCAACTTTCTGGGCCAGCGGTTGCGGGTTTGAGTTCCGATGGGAGCATTTATTTGTGTGATGAACATGAACATATTTGTTCTCCGGTGATGGATGTTTGTATTTAAAATATGTCCATATTCGTATATGTATTTAAAGTTATATATGTGTAATGTATTAACTATCTGGTATCCATAACACAAGCCTCGTAGCTTACCATGGAACTAGATGGTGCTGTGTGGTAATGTCCCAACATATTTATTTATTATTTTTTAACACTTTAAAGACTTACCTCAAATCTTTTCACTTTATGCCACGGCTCAATGAATCTCAAGGTACCGTAGATTCCATCGTTAATGTAGACCATATTTACTATCTCACCTTTTTTGTCACCTGCTACAATGATTTAGTTATCTTAATCTTTATTTGCTTTTAATTACTGTTAAACAATGTTGTTATAATTAGATATTACTATATACATGGTGTTAAAGCTAAATCTAAATTGTAAATTAAATTTTATATCAATACTAATATTATAAATGTGAAAGTGTTTTGTTTGTTTGTTTGTTTGTTTGTTTGTTTGTTTGTTTGTTTGTTTGTTTGTTTGTCTTTCTTTCACGTCGAAACGGAGTGTCAGATTGGCGTGGATTTTGGAGGGAGGTAGTTAAAGAGCTAGAGAGTGACATAGGCTGCTTTTTATAGCGGGAGATCATCTCATTCCCACGGGAAAACACGTTATAATACAACTCAGAAAAATAATTATGAACAGAATTACTTGAAACTTGGTATTAATGCTCTTTAATATAATTAAATAAATATATATTTTAGCATTTTTCGAAATTTATCCCATAAGAGCGTAAAATAGGGGATGAAAGTTTGTATGAAACCTACCTTTTGAGAGTTTTTTCTGTAGTTTTAGCGTTTGAAGCCGCGAGCTCTGCTAGACATATTATAAAAGAATTTCTACATACTTTTCGCTATATGTGTATGTAGTACTTGCGAAATAGATTTAGCAATTTCCAAGACTTATAGAACTTATTAAAATTTGTTTTAATGGCCAACTAGATAGAATGAAAATTAATTAATTACTTATTGCCTACATGACTGGTCAACTATGGTTACATACGGTTATGGTGGTTAACCATACGATTATAAATGTATAAATAAATTTTCTTGTTAATCATAAATGTTTTTTTTTTCTAACTGGTCACATTTATTGCAGTGGTGATTTTTATGAGCTTATTATTACTTTAAAATGAGTCAGTAATTTCAGAGTAGTTTTACAATATAAATAAGAAACTAAAGAAACTTTTATTTCAATGTAATAGTTAACAAAAATCAAAATGATTTAAATGTGTCATAATTACCCGTCGTATGTTGCTGATACTACAGTACAAGTTCATGGACGAATCACAAATATATCTTCCAGGTTCTGCTATTATTTGTATGTTTGGTTCCGGAAATACTTCATCTAACGTACGGTTTATTATTTTGGAAACCTGTATGAAAAATAAAACAAATCAAGATATGTTCTAAATGTTACTATCGAATATGTAAGATGTTATACCTGCTCGCGTATTTGAGGCGGATACGATCACCGTTACCAGCGATAAATTATTTACATATATTAGTAGTAGTTACAATAAAGTTGGAAATAACGGCTGATAATTAAAAATCGGCAAATTGGATATACGCAAGGAAATAAGTATTCCCTTCACTTTAATATCAAAGTCTACTTTTTTCAGGAAAATGAAAAGGTTTCTTGCTAAGACTTTTTCATGTTATCGTATAGAAAGAAGTTCTGTGTAAATTCCATGATTATGCGTAACCTACTGCATGAATAATGTATTTCGATTGGCACCATTTAATCAAGTTAAGTTACTTTTTTCTTTAAATTTAACTTTACCACGGTATTTAAAAAAATAAGAAGTTACAGGATAAATAAATGTAATAAACGTATCCATACCTCATCAATTTTAGAAATATGATCACTCATAAACCCTCCTCCTATGTCTACAATGAACATTTTCCTGCCAGCTTTTGCTTCATGATCAAAAAGAGCTCTAGCTTGTCTTATTCCATTTTCGTGGCTGTCTATTGATGAGCAAGCGCTGCCTACGTGGAATGCAACCCCGACTACCTAAAGTTTTATATCGTATGTTTTAATTTAATTTTTTTATTACAATATTGTACTGTTAGACGTTATATAAACAAGCATTTGATTTGAGAATTTAAAATTAATTCAAATATTTAGAAAAATATATATAAAAAATGTTATAAAACAAAACTACCTTCAAACGAAGCGCAGCAGCTTCTTCAAGAAGGTCAATGGCCTCCGTTTCAAAATCACAACCGAACTTATCTCCTAATTTATATAAACAATCACTTTCTACTTTGATTCGGAGTAATAAGCTGAAAATAAAATGTAAAACAAAATTAAATTTTGAAATAATGTGTATAATAATGCAATTACAATATCTATCATTCTTTTGCTTGCAAGCTAGTTAAATAATATGTATCACTATGACATATTTAAGTCATCACACAAACGTTTAATTATGGTTTATTTACATATCGTCACAAACGTTTATTTACATATTATCAATTGTAACAACTTTCGTCATAATTTTTAATGTACCTATGTCGGTACAAAATCTTATAATATTACTAAAAACATGTTGTGTATAAGAATCGAACCCGTGATAGATCTTGTACTCCGAGAGATTGTTAGAAACGTAGCATTAGTTTCGATTACCTTGCATTTGGCCAATATTGTTTAATTTTCTTCAATTCATATGAAGTGTCGAATGTTGTATGACGAACTCCAACTTCTCGAGCATATGTCATCCATTCCGTAGTCTTGGTTGGTACGGCAAATATGATGCTCCTGTAATAAGTTTTTTATAAGTTTGTTAAGAAATTTAAATATTCAGTGAAACTCATAAACATAAATTGTGTTTCTAACCAAATATAATACACAATAAAAATGTAACTAATCGCTGCCTGAACATGGAAGACATTTGAGAAAAACTATTATTGAGGGTCTTTATTAGCGCAATAGAACCCAAGACAATGATTTTTAGAATTTTAATCTGTTAGTCTGTGCGTTTGTGCGCGTTAATATCACAAACGGATTAACCGATTTGGTTGTGGTTTCCACTAATGTATTGTGCTAAGCTTCACTTAACATTTAGTATTTGTCTTATTTAAATCGGTTCATAAATAAAAATATATATGAAAGAAATATCTTATGAACTGTTTTGTACAAAAGCAATATATGAGAGTGATTTCTGTTTATGTAAAATGGAAAATATTATAATTTCTTACTGTGGAGATACATTTAATTTCAGTATTTTGTTAATTTCCCCCGGAGAGGCGCAGTCGAAGCCTAGTCCTAACGCAGCTGCCAGTTTTATCATCTTGTCACTGTCATTTGATTTCATCGCTGAAATAATTTTATATTCATAGCGTATAGACCAGGCATAAAGCCTTTTCCCCCCCAACGTGCGTTCACCTTGTCGTGGTGGAGGGGCTCAGTAGCTAAGAAACGCACAGGGAGGTTGATTGATTTCATGGGTTAGTTTTTAAGGGTAAAAAACGATTTATCTCGATATCCGGCAAAACCACAAGTCCTATGGGAAAAAGTTGAATGGCAAAGTTGCAGGTAATAAAAAGATCTACAACTTTTGTATTAACACTTTTTTCACATAGCCTCTGGTTTCATCCTACTATTATTTTTTTTGGTTTTAAAAATTATCGACCCTGGTCTAGTAATAAGAAACTATTATAAAAGTAAAAGAAAGTTTAAAAGTATCATAATTAACTAATGAAAGAAACAGTATACGAAAACTCGAGATGAATATTGTTTTACAATTGCATGTAATAAACATTGTGTAAGCATTTAATGAAATTGAATTCGATGCTGTACATTTTATTTGTGCAACATATCGGATTTAATAGAAGCAAATACGATAGTTACTTTTTAAAAATAGCATGTATGTTTGTTTATTCACTTATAATACGAAAACGATTAAAAGGATCATTTAATAATTTAGGGCTTAAGACTTTTTTATATTTACGCGAATATTTGACATTTTAAATAAAAAAATATTTTCCGATTTTTCGCGGATTTATTTTGATTTTTGGTTTCCGATGTTTCGAATACTTTTTATTAAGTCTTTATATTTCAAGAGATAAGAACTAAGAAGAAACATATAACAAACGCATATTACCATAAAATATTTGCACTCTAGGCATCATTTTCTGAAAGTGCTCGATGCGGCGGAAAGCTTCGTCTAAGTCGAATATATAAAACGGTTCCTTTTGACGACCGCCTTTTATTAGTGCCTTAGCGACGTCTTCGGGGGTGTTACCATTTAAGACCAACACTTGGTCATTGATTGAGTTTACATTTGTCATTTTCTGCGAAATTATTTTCTCGTGTAGGCACAAAATTATCAAAACATACACATATACATACAATATATTCAATAACAAAAACACGAATAAATATGGAAATTAAAATACTTAATTAACACTTTATACCTATTATAAATAATATTTTTCTTTCGAATTTGAATTGCAATTGCTTTTTTTGCATATTTATGGCATAACTTCTTAATAATACAAGATTATTGAATTAACCAATAACACTTATATATACCTTCACATATTATGTTGCTACTTACTTCTAGTTTTGTATATTACTAGCCTCTTCAGGGTTTATTATGTTGCCTGTCTGAAGGCTTACTGAGTTTATTCTATATGAAGTCGGATAAACTTATGTATATTTGTACTTGTCAATGTTTGTAAGGTAATTAGTTAAAGTAAACATATATATAATTTGCAATAATTACATATTATTTATTCAAGATAAGATAATTCAGGTAAAACTTGAATAAGTTACGTATTTTAACCCGCGTGTACTCGGTGACTTTACTTCTTATTCCACATGAACAGAGGTGTGCAAGACCCGATTTTTTATGAAATTGTCTAAAAGAATTTAAACAATTTGCGAATTAAAAAAAATGTGTTAAAAATAGTAAATTATATTTATTCAAAAGCTAGGCTAAACTATATTCAAAAAATAAACAAAGACCTTTTTTTGAACATAAAAATAATAAAATGGCTTGATTTCATAGATTATTAATTTATACTTAGATTAAAATTTATTTTTGAAATTTACTACGTTACAGATACCGCGGGAAATCAGAAACTTCAAATAAATATGGTGTTTTAGATATTTTTACACAGTATTTTTCTCATTTCGGTTCTTTCTTTGACACAAGACAAATATATGTATCGCACTAAATATGTATTTTTCTGTTTGTCCCAGTAGTGGCCCAAGAAAAAATTCAAAATTCAAAATATTTTATTCAGCATTAAATTATTACATTTTTTTACTGAAAGTCATAAGTCATGAGTACATAAATTTAATTTTGTCGTTTTAGATGGTTGAACATAATTCTCTTATTAGTGCAATTCACGTTAGCGATTTTTTTAAATGTTTGTCTGTCTGTCTATTTCTTCCGATTAATTTCCGAAATGGTTGGACTAATTTTGATGGGACTTTCACTGGCAGTAACTTAGGCTAATTTATTTTTAGAAAAAAAATTAGGGTTCCGCTCAAAAAATTAAAGCGTACGTGGGATGCACCCGAGCGAGAGCGAGGGTAAGTCGCTGGTTTGAAGTAAAATGTAGTTCTTACATTAAAATAAAAAAGAGTAGCATGCATTTAGCCGTGCAAAGGTGGGGGTGTATATCAAAATCTAATTTGCAGAAATTGAGAACAACGAATTTATATTTTTCAAGCAATACCAATTAGCAAGTTTTCAATGACTGGGGTGTTTCATACCCTACTTCGTACAGGAAGTGTTCATTGATAAACCTATATAATATACTCGTAATTCTTAAAAAAAACTTCGAACTCGCATGTGTATGAGATAACATTTTTACTCGACTGCTTCGGAAAGAGGGTAATGAGTCTGTTCTGTGTAGGTTCAGTATCTACATACTTACAATTTTTTATAGGACTCTTTCCGATTTAAATCCATAAAATATTCTATAAAATGTGAAAAAGAATAACACTCATGTATTATTTTTTATCATTATTTTATTTGAAAAATGTATAAAATAGTCATAAAATAGACGCAAGTTTGTATGTGAAATGTACTGTTCATAAGACTAAAATGAATGTAGATAAAGGATTTGTGCATTTTTATGATATTTGTTTTTTAATTGTGTTAAAGTGCATTTACATCTATTCAACAACAGGCGATTTTGAGGGAAGCAACATGTTGAAAGAAACACTGTTGCCGTTGAACGAGTCTTGGAATAGAACGTCGACCGTTCTACAAAATACGAGCTGTTGAAGCTTGTTGCTTTTGTACCCACAGACGATGGGTTCATTCAACATATTGTTTCTACAAATCATATTTTTTTATTGTTTTGTAATTTTAAATGAGTTTCAAAAGAGGAGAAAACGCTCAATTTATAGGTATTTTTTCATACTCATATTACGATTTTCATGACTCCTTATTAAAAAGTGGCACTATATTATTTTTAAAAAAAGTCGGTCCTAAGATTGATTTTTTTACATAAAATGTAGTATGGAAACATTTTAAAATAATATTAACGTAAAAATACACACCACACTAATTCTGTATTTTATATTACAGTACCTACCTGGGCGACCAAGCTTCGCCTGGAGTTTTTAGCCAAAAGTACAATCTTCTTTTTAATTTGGCTTAAAAACAAAAAAAAAAACTATAATCTTGAATAAATACAAAAAAAACAAAACAAAAGTAAAAACCTTGTATCCCACCGGGATTCGAACCCCGACACCAGTGATTGTCAATCTCGCGCCTTTCTTTTTTTTCTCTTAAAAATAAACGGATTCCGATTGGTCTATTAGTATTGTAAAAGATTATATGCGTCGTTGTGTTAAATATCAACGTAAAAATATATTCGACACCGATAAAAGAACCTATGCAAATGACAACAACGGCTAATGTATCTTTCGATGAAGTATAATATTTAGATTTGATTAGACCCTTTGATACAGACAGACAATTATAATTATTCTTATATATTAACTTTACGATGCTAGCTCACAGAACACGCTGAAGCCTATCCTTTAATTTCAAAAATAGCTGAGGAAGTAGGAAGAAGTTTTGTTGATAATTTTATCCTAAGGTATGGAGCACGAACAGAAGTCGCTGCAGAACGAAGTAAAGAATTTTTAGTTGCAACATTTCAGGAGGCATGTAAAATGTAAATTGTTAAAAATAAAACAGCTCAGCTCGACTGCCTACAATCATCAATCGTTAGGCGCGTTGGAGGTAAAAATTAAAGATAAAAATATACTATGGGAGGCGTAGTGAAGGCTTCAGCAAAGCGAGGGCGGGGCTCTTGTTGATTATGATTACGTAGAATTTGCGGAGTTTGAAAGAGAATTTCTTTCTTAGGTCTTGACTTTACTGGATGTGTAGGAACAAATATAAACAATGGTTCCAAAAAATCGGGCAAATGCTAGTCTGACTCGTACACCGATGATTTCATGAAATTTTGTATTCGAATGAGACAATATTTTGCTATGTTTTGGCATACATATATTGGCACGTAAACTAAAAAAAACAGCAGCAGCAGGATGAATATCGATGATATTCACTTTATTTTAAGCCTAAACAAGTTTGTTTATAATGTCTTAGGAGGGGATAGTTCGCGTAATGGAGAATGTGTAACGTCATTACACCAAAAAATAATAATTAAAAAGACACGTCTGAAGCATGCACTACACATCCTATGACAGTTGTCAAAACATTTCCAGAGAGGGATCGAAATTACTAGAAGGTTCGAGGTTTAGGCAGCACAGTTAATCGTATATTGCCGTGTGTAACAAAACATTCTAATATTAGAATGTTCTTTGTTTATGCATATAAAAAGGCCGGCAGTGTGTCAAGAGATCAGTTGAATTTCGAAGCTAAGTGTAAACTGAGAAGAAGTACGAAAAAGTGAAAAGTGAAGAAAAGTGGAGTGAAGTTATAGTGAAAGTGTATCCAGTGAAAAATAAGAGTAACTGCATTTAAAAAAAAGAGGTGACTTGAACCAGTAATCGGATCGAATCGAATAAGTTATCATGGTATGTTATAATTATTACAATAAGTGAGATTATCGACACTTTATAATGCAAATAAACTATTGAAAATAACACTTGTAACCTTGCGACGAACCTTCAAAATGAGTAAAAAAAGGTACACCGTCACTACGGTTATTTTATCGAATTAATGGATATTGGATAGTCTATGGTAAGGATGAAATGTCTTGAATGAAAATTGTAAGTTACAATTAATGAAAATGATGCCATCTTACAAATAGCACATATCAATCCTAACTTATTTTTAAAAATAAAATAAAGTTTCCTTTGAGTGAAACTTAATATTTTCAGTCTTTTGTTCCATGTCCTATGCCTTTGTTTTACGATGTTAGAGTCGATATGTATAATTTGTAAGATTTCAACGTTTTCTACAATTCTAAGACGCAATGTTTGTTCGAGAGATTTTATCCTTCCCATAGAGCTTATAGATTAATTCGATAAAACAGTGACAGTGTCGTTTTTTGCATTTTTATTTGGTTCGATTCCCAGGTCAGGTAAGCCTTTAAAAAAAATTAAATGCAGTTATTATTATTTTTAAAAATGAAGAAATATTTCCTTTGAGTAAATCTTGATATTTAAGGTACTTCTCTTCCATATCGTATCGATTTGTTCCATCTGTATGTATGTACTAACTTCATATAAAATGAATGCTACATAATTATTTTATATATCTTTTACAACTTTGTCTTTATTCATTTATTACAACTTTAAAGTATGATTTAATTTTAAAGGATTTTCGTTATTAATTAATGGTGGTAATGTAGACGGAAGCGGCGTTGACAGATCTTGATTTGTTACAAAATCTTCGGGGTCAAATGCTTTGTTTGATTTTAAATTATTCCTGAAACAATTTAAAAATATTTGTTTTAGCACGGTATTTAAATTGAATCTTTAATTAAAAGTTGTCTTTATCCATTTAATTAAAGAAATTTTTCGCAAACAACCAATTAAAAAACTTAATATTATCTTGAACCTGCACTCTTATAAAATATTCAAATGTAATTTGGTTCATATCTGAACTCTTTAAATCAATATAAAATACAATGTTCTCATAAGTAATCCATATCTATAGATATAATAAAATTGTAACTAAGTTGAATCTGTACATTAAATATTTTTTGGAAAATCTAATTGAAATAGACATTATAATCGATACAGAGTCTGAATCTATAGTTTTTAGAATTTTTGCCTGTCTGTCTGTCTGTTACCGCATCACGAGAAAACCACTGGACAGATTTTGATGAAATTTGGTACGATGATAGCTGGTTATCCGGGTCAACATATAAGATACTTTTTACCGCGGGAAAATATCTCATTTCTGAGAAAAAATACAAAGACTGCATTGTAGGAGTATACTAATATGTAAAACCTAAGAATTTGGTTTTTGGTCATCTGAACGCGGGCGGGGCCGCGGGAAATGCTAGTTATGCCATATAAAGTCAACTACCTTCTAGTAAAGTCCAGTCAACATCAGCTCAGACTCTTAGTAAAACCTGAAATATTTACTTTAACTACCACTGAGCTCTTGCCTATTATTTATATACAATAATATTTATTAAATAACTTAAGTCATTCTCATAAAATATGTGTAACCATAATAATGTTAGTAAGAAAATGTTTATAATTTGTGCTTCTTGTTTTCTTCGAACGATTTAAAAATGCAACAAAATGTTAGCAAGTTAATTCGTCAATCGTCATATTAATGTATTATTATTGCTTAGTGTTATCTTACTAATATTATAAAAGTGAAAATTTAGATGTTTGGACGTTTGGATGGCTGTTTGTTACTTAATCACGGGAGAACGGCTGAACGGATCTGGATGAAATTTAGCACAGACATAGATATAGTAACGAATAGCATATAGCTTGGAAAAATGGTTTTTTTGTTTTTCCAGAGGCGAACTCGAGCGAAGCGAGGATAAGCTGATAGTATTGAAATATGAGAAAAGAAATAAATATAAAATAAATAATTAAAAAAATGCTTACCATAGTTTTTGTGACACAACCGACCGAATGAGAGGTATTTGTAAACAGGAAAATCGGGTACTGAATACAAAAGTATACGCCCCTTGTAGATCAAAAACGAGCCAATCTGCTGGCGTGCAACAAGGTAAAAAGATATTCAAATTTTTCATAAGTTGGTCAGTTGAGTCGCCACTCGGTCCCCATAAGGTGATCTTCTCGAGTTTTTCAGTTATAATGTTTGATTGCTTCTGTAATAATATTTACTTGTTAGTTAATGTTTACTTTATATACATTTTAGCGTACACTATTAAAGTCATTCATTTTAAATTTTACTTTATAATTTAATCACTTGTATATATATACCATATCTACCTATTAGATATTCATATCTTAAAATATTGTCGGCTGGCACCAACTTCAAAAATATCTTATTAGGTATCTACGAGTATTCTAAATGAAAACCCCCGTTTAGTTACTTTTTTACATTTTAGTGCCTGGAAGTCGGTTTTTTTTAGTTTTTATTTGCCCATTTTTAGTGTAAAGGGTTTTTAAAAAATAATTCAATTAAGCAATTTATTTAAGAAAATATTTTATTTGTTGATTTCAAAAAAAAAAAAAACGCTTGATCGATTTTGAAAAAAATTATATGGGACCACCTGGGAATTATACCCTTTGAAACAAAAAAAGAATTCCAAATCGGTTCAGGCGTCTTCGAGTCATCGGTGAACATACATAAAAAAAAGATACTGACGAATTGAGAACCTCCTCCTTTTTGGAAGTAGGTTAAAAAAAGGGCGAATAGCAAAATTCTACAAACTTTGGCTCAGTCTGTAGTGATCCTTCTTGCTGTGCCAGCGATTGAGTGTTCAAGTCCCGCTGGGGCATTCATTTGTGTGATGAGCATGAATGTTTGTACTCCAGTTATGGGTGTTTATATTTATTAAATGTATATAGGTATGTATTTTAGTTATATAGTATTTGTAGTGTATTAACTATCTGGTATCCATAACACAAGCCTCGTAGCTTAACATGGAATTAGCGCCATGTGTTAATGTCCCAACATATTTATGTATTTATTTATGATTTTTTGACACTTTAAAGACTTACCCCAAATATCTTCACTTTATGCCACGGCTCAATGAATCTCAAAGTACCGTAGATTCCATCGTTAATGTAGACCATATTTACTGTCTCACCTTTTTTCGTCACCTGCTATAATGATTTTGTTATCTCAATTTTTATGCTGTATATAATAGGGGTATTGAGATATATAACTGCCTCGGTGGTGTAGTGGCTAGCATGTACGGCTGCACACTCGGAGGTCCTGGGTTCGAGTCCCGGGTCGGGCCAAGTTTAGTTATTGAGTATTTCTGTATAGTAACCTCAGTAACAGCCCGGAGTTGGAAAGTTGGCGGTGTTTCACCCCCGTGCCTCGGAGAGCACGTAAAGCCGTCGGTCCTGCGCCTTAACTCTCACTGGTCGTGTCGAGCAGTCGTCCCACCGGAGTATGAGAGTGACAGGAATAGAGAGTGCACTTGTGTCTGCGCGTACACTTGTGCACTATAATATCTCCTGCGCAGTTGGCTAGTCTCAATGAGATTGGCCGCCGTGGCCGGAATCGGCCAGGAGAAATAAAATTAAAATTGTAAATTAAATATCAAATTTTGTATCATATTATAGACGCATTTCTACATACTTTTCGTTATATATGTAGTTCTTTCGAAATAGGTTTAGCAATTTCCTAGATTTATAGAACTCATTAAGATATATTCGTCATTTTTTTCTAATGGCTAAAAAGATTGAAAATTAATTAATTACTTATTGACTATGACTGGTCAACTATGGTTACTTATGGTTATGGCGGTTAACCATACGGTTATAAATGCTTAAATAAATTTTCTTGTTAATCATAAATGTTTTTTTCTAACTGGTCACATTTATTGCAGTGGTGATTTTTATGAGCTTTTTATTACTTTAAAATGAGTCAGTAATTTCAGAGTATTTCAACAATATAAATAAGAAACTGAAGAAACTTTTATTTCAATGTAATAGTTAACAAAAATCAAAATGATTTATATATGTAATAATTACCCTTCGTATGTTGTTGATACTACAGTACAAGTTCATGGACGAATCACAAATATATCTTCCAGGTTCTGCTATTATTTGTATGTCTGGTTCCGGAAATACTTCATCTAACGTACGGTTTATTATTTTGGAAACCTGTATGAAAAATAAAACAAATCAAGAAATGTTCAACTTAAAAAAGTAAACTTTCGCGTACTATCGTAGATGTAAGATGTAATACGCGCTTCGCGTGTTAGAGGCGGCTACGATCACAGTTACCAGCGATCAATTATTTTAGTAATATATCAGCAGTTGCCATCAACTTTGAAATGACGGATGAAAATTAATTAAAAATCTGGAATATAAGTACTCCCTTCATTTTAATATCAAAGGGTACTTTCTTTAGGAAAATGAAAATGTTTCCCGCTAAGAGTTTTTTATGTTATCGTGTAGAAAGAAGTTCTGTGTAAATTTCATGATTATGCGGAACCTACTGCATGAATAATATATTTCGATTGGCAGCATTTAATCAAGTTAAGTTACTTCTTTCTTTAGATTTAACTTTACTATGGTATTTTAAAAAGAACGGCGATAGTAAGAAGTTACAGGATAAATAAATGTAGTAAACATATCCATACCTTATCAATCCTAGAAATATGGTCACTCATAAACCCTCCTCCTATGTCTACAATGTACATTTTCCTGCCAGCTTTTGCTTCATGATCAAAAAGAGCTCTAGCTTGTCTTATTCCATTTTCGTGGCTGTCTATTGATGAGCAAGCGCTGCCTACGTGGAATGCAACCCCGACTACCTAAAATTTTATATCGTATATTTTAATTTAATTCTTTTATCACAATATTGTAACACGCGTTATATAAACAAGCATTTGATTTGAGAATTTAAGATTAATTCAAATATTTAGATAAAAAATATATATAAAAACATGTTATAAAACAAAACTACCTTCAAATGAAGCGCAGCAGCTTCTTCAAGAAGGTCAATGGCCTCCGTTTCAAAATCACAACCGAACTTATCTCCTAATTTATATAAACAATCACTTTCTACTTCGATTCGGAGTAATAAGCTGAAAATAAAATGTAAAAAATGCAAAATTAAATAATGAAATGAAATAATTTATATAATAATAATGAATGCAACTGTAGTAGGTATCTATCCTATCAGTTTTTTTGGCAAGTTAAATATTATGTATCACTTTGGCATAATATTTAACTCGTTATACAAATGTTTAATTAAAATGTATCAATTGTAACAACTTTCGTCATAATTTTTAATGTACCTATGTCGGTACAAAATCTTATAATATTACTAAAAACATGTTGTGTATAAGAATCGAACCCGTGATAGATCTTGTACTGCGAGAGATTGTTAGAAACGTAGCATTAGTTTCGATTACCTTGCATTTGGCCAATATTGTTTAATTTTCTTCAATTCGTATGAAGTGTCGAATGTTGTATGACGAACTCCAACTTCTCGAGCATATGTCATCCATTCCGTAGTCTTGGTTGGTATGGCAAATATGATGCTCCTGTAATAAGTTTCATTATAAGCTTGTTATTAAAAAACTTAAATATTCAATGAAGCCAATAAACATAGATTGTGTTTCTAACCAAATATAATATATATAATAATAAAAATATATATTATAAAAATAAAAAAAAGCCGACTTCATAAAAACCAACTAAAAAGATGTCTCTGACTGCTACTTTATTCCTTCGTGAACTTGTTTTCATCTTTTTAGTTAGCTTTTATGAAGTCGGGTTTTTTATTTTTATAATATATTTTTTTATTTAAGTATTTTTAAGTAGGAAAATTAGCGAGAACGGTTGTTAACCAACTTTAAATCATTCAATATCCTAAACTGTTTAAATTTAAAATGAAAAATGATGAAAGAAACCTAAAAATGATTTTTAATTACCTGTTCAACGGTAAAACTTGATATAATTCATCGATTTTCATATTTTTTCTTTTTGACATTATGGCTTCCAAAATCGGCCATTTTGATATGTCCAAATTTTTATGCTTTCTTTGACATTCATTTATCAAAATCAGCCCACGCGTTTGGTCTAAATAGTACCACAAAGGTACAAACCCACATACATACATAGGTTGATAAACATATTACCCTCCTTTGCGTCGCGCAGTCAGGTAAAAATGTAACTGATCGCTGTCTGTACATCGAAGATATTTATGAAACACTATTATTCTTTGGGTCTTTGTTAGCGCAATAGAAGTGACAGAACCCAAAAAAATAATTTTTCGAATTTTTATCTGTTTGTCTGTGCGTTTGTGCGCGTTACTATCAGAAACGGATTAACCGATTTGGGTGTGGTTTTCACTAACGTATTGTGCTAAGCTTCACTTAACATGTAGTATTAGTTTAATTTCAGTCGGTTCATAAATAAAAATATATATTAAAGAGATATCTTATGAACTGTTTTGTGCAAAAGCAACATATAAGAGTGATTTCTGTTTTATGTAAAATGCAAATTATTATAATTTCTTACTGTGGAGATACATTTAATTTCAGTATTTTGTTAATTTCCCCCGGAGAGGCGCAGTCGAAGCCAAGTCCTAGCGCAGCTGCCAGTTTTATCATCTTATCACTGTCATTTGATTTTATAGCTGAAATAATTTTATATTCATAGCGTAATAAGAATCTGTCATAAAAGTATAAGAAAATTAAAAAAAAATAATAATAATAGATAGAATAGAATATTGTTTTACAATTGCACGTAGGAAACATGTAATGAAATTATAAAAAAGATTCGAAGCTGTACATTTTATTTTGGCAATATATCGGATTTAATAGAGGTAAATACGATAACTTTACTTTTTAAAAATAGCATGTATGTTTGTTTATACACTTATAATATGAAAATGATTAAAACGCTAATTTAATAGTTTAGGGCTCAACACTTTCTAAGATTTACGCGAATATTTGACATTTGAAATAAAACTATCTTTTCGTTACTTTGTATTAAGTCGTTGTGTTTCAAGAGGTAAGAACTAAGAAGAAACATATAACAAAAAAATATTACCATAAAATATTTGCACTCTAGGCATCATTTTCTGAAAGTGTTCGATGCGGCGGAAAGCTTCGTCCAAGTCGAATATATAAAACGGTTCCTTTTGACGACCGCCTTTTATTAGTGCCTTAGCGACGTCTTCGGGGGTGTTACCATTTAAGACCAACACTTGACCATTGATTGAATTTACATTTGTCATTTTCTGCGAAATTATTTCCCCTTGTAGGCACAAAATAATGAAAAGAGTCTTATATACATATATTCAATAACAAAAAAAACACGAATAAATAAAGAAATTAAAATACTTAATTAACACTTTATACCTATTATAAATAATATCTTTCTTTCGAATTTGAATTACAATTGCTTTTTTTGCATATTTATGGCATAAAATTTTTAATAATACAAGATTATTGAATTACCCAATAACACATAATTATATGTATTATTACATTTACATATGTTGCTACTTACTTCTAGTTTTGTATATTACTTCGGCGTTTATTATGTCGCCTGTCTGAAGGCTCACTGAGTAAAAGTATAAAGTCGGATATACTTATATTAATATACTTATCAATGATTGTAAGGTAGACGAATATATAATTTGCAGTAATTGAATATTTAATGTTCAAGAAAAGATAATTTAGGTAAAACTTGAAAAAGTTACATATTTTAACCCCCGTGTACTCGGTGACTTTACTTCCTATTTCATATGAGGTGGGGTGTGAAAGACCCGAAAGTTTTATGAAATTTACCATAAGAATTTAAACAATTTGCGAATTGTTAAAAAGATTTTTTTTGTTAAAATCTATACGATGAGAGCGAAGAAAAAAAAACACCCTAATATATATATATATATATATATATATATATATATATATATATATATATATATATATATATATATATATTATGTAGCCCAGTGGTGACGCGCTCGCTTGGATAACCGAGTGAAGCGGGTTCAAATCCCGGGTCTCGCACCTCTGATATTTTCATGTGCGAATCATCTTCAACATGATTACCACTTGCCTTACGGTGAAGGAAAACATCGTGAGGAAACTTGCATGTCTGAGAGATCCTAGCAAGTTTTCGAAAGACATGTGAAGTCCGCCAACCCGCACTTGGCCAGCGTGGTGGACAATGGCCTGATCCCCCTCATATAGAAGGGAGGCCCGTGCTCAGCAGTGGGACGTTAAGAAGGGCTGAATACATATATATATATATATGTATATATATATATATGTATATATATATATATGTATATATATATATATGTATATATATATATATATATATATATATATATATATATATATATATATTTAAAAGCTAGGCTAAACTATATTAAAAAGATGAACAAAAACCTTTTCTTGAACATAAAAGTAATAAAATCTCTTGATTTGATGGATTAATAATTTATAGTTTGAAATTCATTTTTGAAATTTACTACGTCACATATACCGCAGGAAATCATAAGCAGGAATAAGTTAAAAAAAGGTGTTTTAGATATTTTTACATAGTTTTTTTTCTCGTTGCGTTTATTTCTATAACACAAGACAAATCTATGTATCGCACTAAATATTTATGTGTTTGTCCCAGTAGTGGCCCAAGAAGTGATATTATTTTATAATCTCTTCATTTTAATTTTGTCCTTTTTGATGGTTGAACATAATTTTCTTATTAGTGCAATCCATGTTAGCGATTTTTTTTTAATTTTTGTTTGCCTGTCTATTTATGTCTGTTAATCTCCGAAATGGCTGGACTGATTTTGATGGGACTTTCATTGGCAGATAGCTGATATTATAAGGAGTAACTTAGGCTAATATAATTTTAGAAAGAGTATTAGGGTTCAGCTCAAAAAAATTAAAACGAACGAACCTGGGAAGTAAAATGTAGTTTTTATATTAAATTAAAAATTAAATGAAATTAAAAAAGATTGGGGTGTATATCACTGAACCAAAATGAATTCATGCATACATTTTAGAGATAAAATGAAATGGAGGTAATAATATGTACAAGCATTATTTCTTGATATGCTTAACTGGTTAAAGTTGTTGGATATGGAAATTAGCTAGGAAAAAATTAAGAATATTCTTTTATTTGTATCGATGAAAATTGTATATACACAGTTTGTTGGTTTCGACTTTGATAGAAATATTTTAAGTATAAAACTAGATTTAAACAAAAAACTTTACATATCTCTTTAAAATAATTATCAAATAAGAAATGTTGAAATCCATGTAACATGAATCCATTCATTACGTTCATTATGAGTTACAAAACGATTGTGTAGTCAATTCAGCAGATATACAAGATGGAATTTTTATAGCTGGAATGAAACCGATTAAGACTTAGAATGTTACAGAGCGTGATGTTATATTAAATTAAAGAGTCTCAAAATTCTAAATATAATGTCTACTGGTGGGGAACAATTTTGTCTGGATTTTTTCCGATTTCTGATAATGTAAAGTACACCGATCAGATATTTGTCATGTTTAATTTCCGCAAGAATCATCAAAAAATATTTTTATTAACAATTTATACCTTAGCCTATTTTTAGAAATTCAAAAAAGCTAGAATGGAAAGACACAAGTAGTAACTTTGGTAACTATATCATAACTTATCAGGATAATGATATGCAAAATGAGACTGTTTTAAGTGTTCTAGTTTCAGATTTTGATAAATTACGTCAGCTACACATTAATTAGGCACTTTAAGGTAGATGGTTTTGTGTAAAATAATACATAATTAATTATAATCAGATGAAAGAGGGCAAATTTCTGTTTAAGATTCTTAACAAATCACCAAACATCAAAGAACAGACAAAAGACAAAGACATCAAAGAAATTAAATATAAACATTTTTTTTTAATTTTTTGTCACAAAAGCCTTTACGGAAGATAACATTTAAATATATATATCTCGCAACATTTTTATACGTTCGACAATATATAAATTTTAAAATATAAAATATATTTAAAATATAACACAAAAAAAGTCTTTCCAACTCCAGATTGCTATCGAGTTTTCCTGACAGAAAAATTAGTAACTATTATTATTACTATTATTACCATAACCGGTACTCCAATCTCGACCTGCAGTCATACACATTACATGCTGACCACTGAACCAACAAGGTTCATGATACAAAAGACATTATTAAATATATGTACCGTACAAAAAATCCTGTTACAAATAAGTTTGTCAAAAATATTTTACTACACTCTAAAACATATTTCAAAGAGGAAACTACTGGAAGCGAGATAAAAGTACATTGAAATTCAGAACCGTCTACAGTTCCTCGTCATTAGCACAAATTTGACAACCAA
The DNA here is from genome assembly GCA_921882275.1 of Brenthis ino. Lineage (NCBI taxonomy): Eukaryota > Metazoa > Arthropoda > Insecta > Lepidoptera > Nymphalidae > Brenthis > Brenthis ino. Next base: position 27,922,401 of record OV170222.1, on the reverse strand, counting down.
ATGACCACAGAGAACTTTCCGATATGTATGAGTTACAGCTGACGGTACAAGTCTGCTTGCACTAGGAATATTACTGTATATTTCAATATATACGACTCTTTTTCTATTGAAAATCCATTGGGACTTAACAAATAAGTTCATTCATCATTTCTTGTAGGAAAGAGGCAATGTATAGCGCCGAAATTCAAGGATGGAATTAATGAAGTTTTGAAGCTGTGCATGATGGAGGCTAAGATGGTGAAACCTAGATGAATCTAGTAAAGTAAGTAAGTAAGTAGTTCCAGATGACGTGTTGGTGTTATGATTTTTTGTTCTGAAGAGAAGTTTATGAACTCGTGAGTAATTGACTATGGATTTGAAAGTTTTAAGCGTATGTTAAGGGGATGACTTATCTATATGTTTTTGGTAAGTTTATCACCATAACTAGGTATTTTGCTAAGATGCTATATTTTACGTACATTGTATTTGTATTGATTTGCAGAGAAAAATTGGACACGTATTTACATGTGCTTTAAAATGAAATTTTTCTATTTATAACATTATTTTTGAAAAAATAGTTACATGTATCTGCTTATTAAAAGTTACTAAACTAGAAAGCACTTTTCATTCATACATACTAAACCTCACTTTATATGTAGAAATAAAAGCGCTAAAGCTACAAAAAAATCTCTATAAAAAGTAGGTTTCATATAGACTTTGATCCCCTATTTTACCCCCTTATAGTATGAATTTCGAAAGATGCTAAAACACGTATCTATTTAATTGTATTGAAGAGCATTAATTATCACGTAATTCTGATCATAAATATTTTTTTGGGTTGTACTACGAGTATAACAATACGTTTGAAAATACTTAAAAAATCACGCCAATCCGTCACTCCGTTTCGACGTGAAAGAAAGACAAACAAACACACAAACAAACACACTTTCACATTTATAATATTAGGTATGGAAAGTATAGTTCCTCTGACTAACAGAGACAAAATAATGTAACACTTTTAAATTATAATACAATAAAGAATAAAAACTCAAACGCATTTTTTTTAATCCTACGATTAACCATTCATGTTATTTTCGAGTAATATTCCATGAAATCTTGTTAAATTGTAAAAGCCGGCGGATTTATCGGATTACGACGCGAAATTGTAGAAATCCACCCAATCTTGAAAATGTAAATAAGAATCTAAAATAGCTAAGAAATAAGTAAAGCGAAATAATGAAATTACTCCTATTACGATAACTTTCTTTATAGTTATACTTTAGAATTTTAATGATATAGATTAGAATTAAAGTGCATTTAAGAAATAATTTCATCAATATTACCTATATATTGTTGTATAATTAATACTTAAGTCGTAGGACTTAAAAATTGCTAAATGTTTTGTGATAGAAAGCAAGGGAGGTTGTAGATAGTAAATTTTGTACTTTCTACAATTTTTTTGTTACTATGCTTTTTGCGCTTTTGAAGTAGGAAACTTCTTACCGACAGATTTAAATTTATCTTTTTTTTAAGTAGAGCTTATTTTTAACGAAGATCCAATGATTTACTTGTCTTTTTCAATTTCATTAACTAAACCTAGACATCTTCTTCTGCCTGGCTCTATTAATCCCGGCTATTGCCGGGGTCTGCCTTCCTGCTAAGCCTCCTCCACTTTGCATGGTCTTTAATATCATTCTGTGTAATTCCATTGGCTCTCATGTCCTGCTTCACGATATAACTAAACCTAGACATCTATGCAGTAGTAAATAGCAAGAAGCCTGAGCATATGTATACGCAAATTCAAGAGTATTCCTAGTATGTTACTTGGCTTCGCGCCCGGCTGCATTGCCGGACGCCAATGCAACAATCACGATAAGTTGAACACACATTAGGGGGGACTAAACCTATGCTAGACATTAAACTAACAAGCTATATAACATATAATGGGAAAAATCGCCGGCAATAACAAGTACAATCTTTCTTAGAGGATACAGAAAACTGGAAATAATAGATGTACAAAATTTCCACTGCAAGTAAAACTTTTAACACAATTCCCAGATATACACTGCGCGGGTCGAAGACAAACGATCCAAGTTATGAAACAGCAAAATCTTTCTTTATTGGGATTACGATTTATAGATATTGATTATTAGGATAAGCAGATATGTGAAATAAGTTCCTGATTTGTTACTAGTATTACAATAAAGATGATTTGTTACTAGTATTAAAATAAATAAACAATAAAATATATATTGTAATAATTTTATTACCCATTTAATTTCAAAATAAATATTAACTTATATATGTAAGATATAACTAACATTAAAATATTTTTATATACTTTATAAATATTATTCTAAAATGTATATTTATCTAAAATAGTTTCATTAGTGCTAGTATAAATGTGCCAACCAGAATAGCACCAATTTCTCAATGAAAGACCATGTAAATTAGCAGTCCGCATATAAGTGTTGCGTTTTGGCTCAACCAATGTCGCTATTGAACCATACATTTTATAACTGTTAGAAAACTTTTTTAAGTAATGTTTTGTTTTATATCAGACCCTTGATTTGTCTTTCTTTTCTCGTGGAATAAATATTGTAAAGTATAATTATGAAATGTGAACTTTATAAAGAATCTTCACTATTCCTACTCTTTTCCTACTATTACTTCTTCATCACACTTATACATATTTCCTACTCTTGGTTCTTCATCACACTTGTTGTCCAAGGTGCTAGCGTAGAATTAATGCTCCTATTCAGGCAATATATTTTCTTACCGTTTTTAAAATATATAAATATATATGTACATACGTGTAACTCACTATGTGTATGTACATTATTCGCCTCAAATTGGCGGATGTACTTTAAAGGCTAAAAAATTATTATTAATGTAAAGTTACAGTATTTTAATAGAACATAATAGCTATCCCGCTTACGGGTCTATATATCTTAATTCCACAGGTTTTCGTCTACAGGAAACTCTTGAAGTGAGGAATACGCGTCTTAAAATGTTGAACAGGTAAGTTTAAAAGTAAATGTTGAAAATGTGGAAAATATTCCGAGAGCTGGCGACAAATTTTGGGAAGGTTTTTTTTGGCAAGTTGAAATTGTGAAAAAATATAATTTTGTGAATTGGCGAGTCCAGTCCCGCGAGTCTGGACTCGCCAAAAGGACCTTCCCAAAATTTGTCACGAGCTCTCGGGCTAAAACAGATTGTGTCATTTTTTATTCGAAAAGCGAAATCAAACTCGACTTTTATTAAGTTTCTATTAATACTTTTTACCATCCAATGAATGGAATGTCACAGGAGACATATTGAAAGTGGTTTCGTCATATATGGACTCGTACGAGTATCTAGTACAAGTTTGCTACGAGTATGTCTATGAGAACGTATGTTTAGCAATTTGTGTAATAGTAACCTTATAAGGTGAAAATAAAATTAATAAAACAAAATGGTTGAGAATATATGGAAAAAGAATGAATATCAATGAATTGCGATCAAAATAAATTTAACCTACCAAAAAAGCAAGACGCTACGTAACGTTTCCTGTGTGAAAATGTATAGGGTGTACGCGCAGACACAAGTGCACTCTCTATTCCTGTCACTCTCATACTCCGGTGGGACGACTACTCGACACGACTGGTGACAGTTAAGGCACTGGACCGACGGCTTTACGTGCTCTCCACGGTACGGGAGTGAATCACCGTCAACTTCGCAACTCCGAGCTGTTACTCAGGCTTACTAAACAGAAAGACTCAATAATTAAACTTGGCCCGACACGGGACTCGAACCCCGGACCTCCAGATGTGCAGCCGTACATGTTAGCCACTACATCACCGAGGTAGTTACAAAAATGTATGTAAACGCCATCGTGCATCTCCTATTTAAAGTCAGTTCAAAAGATATTTATCATTTACTAGCGATTTACTCCACTCTTGCACCTCTGTACGTATAAACAGTATATGTGTACCAAGCTATCTAAGCCAGTCCGGGCGTCACAGCGTGAAGGAGTAATAACATACATACACACGTACAAAATTTTGCATTTATAAAAGTAGTCTGATTGATATTTTTTAACCGACTTCCAAAAACGAAGAGGTTCTCAATTCGTCGGAATCTTTTTTTTATGTATGTTCACCGATTACTCGAAGACGCCTAAACCGATTTGGAAATTTTTTTTTGTTTCAAAGGGTATACTTCCCAGGTGGTCCCATATAAATTTTATCGAAATCGGTCGAGCGGTTTTTTAAAAAATCAACAATAATTTTTTTTTAAATAAATTGCTTAATCGAATATGTTATTAAAAAACTTTCTTCTTACAAATTACCTGCTTATTACGTCTGCACTAAAAATGGAAAAATAAAAACTTTTTAACAAAAAATAAAAACCGACTTCCAGGCACTAAAATGTAAAAAATAACTAAACGGAGGTTTTCATTTAGAATAGATACCTAATCAGATATTTTCGAAGTCGGTGCCAGCCTACAATATTTTAAGATCATATCGAAATGTATTAGATTTGCTTTGCATCGGCTGGCACTGACTTCGAAAATATCTGTTTAAGTATCTATTCTAAATGAAAACCTCCGTTTAGTTATTTTTTACATTTTAGTGCCTGGAAGTCGGTTTTTATCTTTTGTTAAAAAGTTTTAAATTATATTTTTTATCAAATTGAGTCAATAAACATATTTAATTCTGCATTTTTATAAAATAGAGATAAATAAAGTTAACCGAGTGATTTAAAATAGCAAGGATCTTATTGTACTGGTATTCTCATAATTGCTCTAAATATTTGGAATATTTGTAACAATTATTGATATAGGGCATACATAATTGTTGATATATGTATTTACATATATACATACACTGTGATATATATTTAGTTATGTAAATTTTTGAAAGTATGGCCAACAGCTTTATAAACTGCGACGAAAAGCTGTGACGATTTGGTTTTACTTTTAGATGAAATATTAGTAACAGTATGTAAAGTTAGTACAAGTTAACTGAGCAAGTAGTTTAACTTTAAGTTAAGCTTTACAAGTTCCCAACTTAGCCGCAAGCTTTGAATGCATCATTACACTAAACTATATAATGCTTATATTGCTTTTGCATGGCTTGAACTGCGTGACTTAAATGTGAATTTTTACTTCTGCTGTAGGGAAATGGTCAATTGCCTAAGAATAAATAGGTCAAATGCGAATATTACTCGATTTCAAATGAGCATTGATGATAACTCGAATAATGTCACTCTGACACACATCTCATTATTAAAAATTTGATCCACATGACGTCCCGATATCAACGAATAAACGTATATTACCTACTCCTGATTCGAACTCGCGACCTCGGGCTTGGTCTGGTATTTTGAACACCCTACTTACTACTAAATAGTCAAATTATTATGAACTAAGTAAGTGTTTATTTTTTTTTACTATAACTTTACTAAACATATAAATCTTTAATAAAGGTCAAAGATATTATATTTCTGTAGTTGTTTTTGTAGTAACTTTATCGAACTATCTATTTTATTCTAAAGATTACTAAGTTTATAAATATTCAATCTCTTTTTAGCATTCTTATGAGGTGACAAAACACATTTCTTCTGACTTTTACATTTCTTCTAATCTGAGTGTACATCGCAAGCCAAGGTGTAAAATTTATACTATTTTTTGCCAGACAATTTTAAAATATGAATGTCAGTTAGATATGATGATGTTCTCCTGACCGATTCCGGCCACGGCGGCCAACCTTATTGAGACGAGCCTACTGTGCAAGAGATATTATAGTGCGCAAGTGTAAGCGCAGACACAAGTGCACTCTCTATTCCTGTCACTCTCATACTCTGATGGGACGACTACTCGACACGACCAGTGCGAGTTAAGGCGCAGGACCGACGGCTTTACGTGCTCTCCGAGGCAAGGGGGTGAAACACCGCCAACTTCCCAACTCCGGGCTGTTACTGAGGCTTAATATACAGAAAGACTCAATAACTAAACTTGGCCCGACCCGGGACTCGAACCCAGGACCTCCGGGTGTGCAGCCGTACATGCTAGTCACTACACCACCGAGGCAGTTCAGTTAGATACATTGTCTCATTTACATTTAGTCAACGTGACCAGTTATATAAGAAAATTACATAGCACATAATGTTTCCATTTTTAAAATATTTCTTCGTGCATTTACATTAACTAGAGTACATTTTTATTCAGAATTCTTAACCACTCGTGAACAGCTAGTTAGTAGTCATATAAAAAAAGGTTCGTTACTCGGGACGGCGATAAGTGGGTGGTTGGAAAAATGTAAGTTCTCTTAAAGGACCTAATAAATCTACGTAACGAGGGCAAGTGATCGCATTGGATCGTGTCAGAGTGAGAGATCGAGATGAAATCATATTACCCAATAAAGTTGTTTCCAACATGCTATTTGGCTCAATCTTGTTAACGATGCCACTTACATATATGGGACATGCTAGTTCTTATACTAGTCCTTGAAGATCTTATTGTTGCCACTTAGAAGTAGTTAGAGTAGTAGGTAAGTGTGACTGAAGTGATCCTGCGACGTCCCATTAAGGCGGAGAGGTTTTGTCGGGTTTTAGTGCGTCGTAATGGCATTTCTAGTCGGTGAGTCCCATATCTTAACTATACGTAACTACCTTTGTTTATATACAGGCGTATGTTTGTATATATCAAAACAAATCTATACAACGGGAACCGTAATTTTTTCCGCGATAAAAAATAGTCTATGTGCTATTCCAGACTATAATCTCTGTGCCAAATTTATCCAGATCCGTTCAGCCGTTCCAGCGTGATTGAGTAAACATCCAAACATCTAAACTTTCACATTTATAATATTAGTATTTGTCGACCTTTCAAAACATCAACTTTTACATATAGTACATATAGAAAAATAGTAAAAACACGATAAATGGATCTTAATTACATTGAAGAAGATGATGATGTTTTATTATAAATATAGCTACATTATAAATAATATATACCAAATAAAAGGCAAAATGAAAAATAAATTTAATTTGCTTCGCTCTATTTGACGTAATTTAATAATATACGAAGTGGAAAAGGCAACGAGTAAAAAAAGGCTCGTACGGGCAAGCGAGGCTTAAACCGTTTGTGGTATCTAAACGCAATAAATATTCAAACGGGAAAACGCACTGTGCGTGCTGAATTAAGTGAACGAAACAATGTTAGTGGGCAATCATCATAGAATAAAAAAATTGCGTTTACATTTAAACTAGCTTCTGCCTATGACTCTGCTCGCATAGTACATTTATGTATAAATTCTCCGCAAAGATTTATTGCGTAATAATTGATAGCCTAGAGCCTCAATACTCGTAAATCAAGTCGGACTGGTACCTAGACCTAGAGCTTAGCCTACTCAACACACACACAAAATAAAAATAAAACTATTTAAGTTATTTGATAATCTACCTAGGTGGTCTATTGGTTAGCATGGTTGCAAATTCGAGGGTTCTGGGTTCAAGTGCCGGATCGGGTCAAGTTTAGTTACTGAGTTTTTCTATCAAAGAAATCTGAGTTGATGGAGTATCACCTTCGTAACTCGGAGAGCCAGTGAACACAGTGAACACGTGTAATATTGTCATCACACCGGAAAACGAATAGTGAGTGTACTTGTATTTGCGCGGATACTTATGCACTACAATATTCCTTACGCACTCTGCTAGTCTCTCAGACTATTTTGAGATTGGCTGGCGGCTGCCGTTACCAAAATTGTTCAGGAGGACATTATACTAGTACAAGATATTGTGGAAACTGCTTAAAAGCTTTAATATAATTTATTCTGTTAATAATACTCAACTTTTGTTCGTAATTTTCAAGGCGTAAAATTTTCTAGTGCTCCCATTTGGGACATTACGTTTTTTTTTAAATTTATTTAAAAACTATTTTAAAAATTTTAGCACGATCGAATATTTCATATATTATTATTGTAACAATATTATTCAGAGCGTGAGAATCGAAAAAATAGTTCATATCACTTAGGGAATAGAGAATCTTTCTATAAATTAAAGCTTTTTACAATAGTCAGAATACGAAGAAAACGAATAATTAAAAATCAACATTTCCAAGCCTTTTAAAAATTGCTAAAACTCCTAAAAAAAGGGCAGCTGTAAGCAATATTTTCCCTTAAAAGGTTTTTCGAACAAATATTCTAAGTTCCTACATAAATTTTGGAGATTCTTTCTTTAGGTGGCATAATTATTTTTTATAAAATGATTATTTTTGCAAGACGGGTTTTAAATAGGCATTTTAATTTTTATTTTACTGATCACAAAAGCAGGGCAGAATAAATATGCATATGGAAATTTTATAATAATTTTATTGGAAGTAAAGTTTATTATATATTTATACGAGTATTTGATACTAGCGACTCAGCAATTTTCTAGCCTTAAGGGTTTGGCCTGTGTCAATCACTTTTGCCTTTTATAATATACAGTACCTGGGCTACCGAGCTTCGCTCGGAGTTTTTGGCCATGAAAGCATTTAAAAAAATAATAAAAATTTGAATAAATACAAAACAAAACAAAAGTAAAAACTTTGTATCCGATCGGGATACGAACCCAGCCACCTGTAATTATCAATCTTGCGACTAGCCGCTTGACCATGATGCTCATTTTGCTTGGAATTATTTGAAAGAAAACCGCATGAAAACTCGAAATTGTTATCCCAGACATAAGACTAATCTAGATCGATTTATCGTCCCCGAAACCCCTTGTATACTACCGGGATTCAGATTATATATATATATATATATATATATATATATATATATATATATATATATATATATATATATATATATATACAGATTTGCTCGTTTAAATATATTAGATATTAATTTATTTTTATTATATTATTAGATATTAATTATTTGTTTGAACAGTCGGTTTTGTTTAATTTTTATTATATTACTATTTGCTTGATAAAATAAACATTTGATTTAGCATTCATTCAAAGCTAATATAAAGAAATGTAATAAATACGCTAATTATGTTTAAAACATTATTTTGATGTATTTACGTGTTTCTTTTAAGTTTTAGATTGGGATTCATGTCAGCAAAGTTGACTCCTTTCTATTGCGTTACGGTCAATTTTATTATTCGTCTGTAATAGGTACTAAAGATTGCCTCTAAGGGTTAAATTCAATTTAATTACTATTGTAAATGGCTAGTGCATGCATATAGCATATTATTATAAAGTAACGAATGCGCCTGAATATTTTTACAAAACTGTATCTTTGAAATGCAATAAAAGTTAAAGGAAGAATTTTAACAAATTTTAGAGAGTTAACTCTTTTTCATACAGCTTTTCTTTATCCTATATATCTTTTTCTACAAGTAATTGTTATAAATAATTATATATTATTACAACGTCCACAATTTCACCGTCATGGTAAGCGGAGCGTGGATAAAAGTTATTCAATTTCCGTCCCTACAATGTAATCAAAGTCCTTGCCTGTCATAAAAATATGCTCAGCAATTTAAACGTTAAAGAAGCTGTAACAGACAGATAGAGTTACATTCATATTTATAATATTAGTTGGGATTTAAATGATAGATTAAAATTAAAACCAAATATTTCCATTTAAACTGCTTGAGCTATGAGGTTTAATACAAAGCACATTTGCTACCGAGCTTCACTCACAATTTTCATTTTTTTTTTACTAAAAACTTGAATAAATATTAAAAAAAAAACAAAAGTTAAAACTTTGTATGCGACCGAGATTCGAGCCTGGACACTTGTGAGTGTTGATATTGCACCTTGGCCGCTTGACCACGATGTTTATGACCACGCGTGCAAATTACCGACCATATTTGCGCGGAATAATGCAAAAGAAAACTGCATGAAAATTCGAAAACACGCGTTTTCTCAGACATAAGAATAATCTAGATCGATTTATCACCCCCGAAACCCCCGATTATCAAATTTCATGAAAATCGTTGGAGCCGTTTCCGAGATTCAGATTATATATATTATATATACAAGAATTGCTCGTTTAAGGAAGAAGTACTTATAAGATAAGGAAAATGTTTTGTTTTCGAAAACAAGTTAAATAGACGGACAGACGAAATCAGTGACAGAGGCTAGAGAAAAAAGAGCAGTTATAGTTCATGTCTCAGGAACTTGGTTAGCTGCCGCACGTAACTCCTTAGACAAAATTTTAGCAGGATGTTAAGTTGTTAACAAGCGACCGCTTTAAGCTCGTTTCAAATACATTGAGGTCAGTTCTTAATTTCTTTTAATGAAAATGAGCTCACAATTTCAGTATGAGTTTTATTTTGTAAAGAGTGTGTAAAGAATATTTATAAAAATACTTTATATTCATTCTTGGTATTCTAAAGAATATAAAATTGCTAATGACATTATGAACACTGAATCGTATTAGCGAGACGATATTTTGCCTATCATAGTAACTTTTGTATTTATAATATTACTTAGGTACAGGTGACCCTTATTTTTTACTTATATGTATATAGTCCAGCCTTTATACTGTTCTAGGTCATATGTCTGTCTGAATACTGAATTTCATTGAAATCCGTCCATCCATTTCTGCATGAAAGGATAACAAACATACACACAAACAAATATTTAACGTTAAGATAACAATATTCTCCTTGGACTAATCTTGTTTTTGAAAAATCGCAAGCATTTCAAAGCCAATATCCGAGGTTACTCCATACTGACATTGTGAGATTCGGGGATAGGGGAATAAGTCGTTGTCTATTGACTGGTCCCTGGAGAAAATTTCCTGCTTACGGCCATTCTTGTGTATGCTTAGAATTTTATGTTACTTCAAATATAGCTTTAACAATTTTAATAGAAAATAACGTGTTTTCATGCTCTTTTATTTACTCGAATATATTTTTATTTATGTATTTCTATGACCACTTTAAACGTTTTATAAATAATATTTAATTTTATTATGGTGGCCAAATAGTTTGGTATTTCTAAAACTGTTTCGATCTGCTTTTTCTTTAAAGAAAAACTTCTTTTTTACCGTTCTTCCGTGAAATTACATATTTTCAGTTTTTGTTATTTATTCCTTAAAAACATTTTTTTTAATACCGATTTTAAAAAAATATATATATAAAAAATGAAACTTCGATATTAATTTACAAATAAAATAAAATATACTATGATTAATGATATGCTAGCCTAGAGGTTTGTTGTAATGCCATGGAATAACTTGATGTTGATATTTTGTTTAGTGTATCTCTTAAGTTCTGTTATACAATATTTTTCCACTGTAATATTGTACCCTACATTCAAAAACTCCTTATTTTGTCAGTGCAATTGTCTTACTATTAAAAATAAATGTCACAAAAATGTCATATCTTTTAAGTAAAAGAAAATTAATCTGCGCAAGATGTTCATTGTTACTTTTAACCTCGAAGCTTCATCTCAGAATTCTCAGAGAAAAATAAACTCTCAAGTGATTCTTGGGTCACACTTTAGTCTGTTCTTGTCATGAAGACGACAGTTGTTTTATTTTACTTTGAATTTTTGATTTTTACAAATAGTTGTAGATCATTTAATAAAATTAAAAACCATAGTTAAACAAAACAAAAGTATTTTTGAATTATTAACGAGGTTTCATATATTATAGGTTCATTATAGAATAAATTAATGATTTTGGTCTTATAACTGAAGAAACCCTTGTAGAATGCATACTTGCCAGTCTGTATAAATAAATGGAAGAAGAAGAAAATAAGACGATTTATTTTACCTTTGATTTAAATCAAATAGATGAATATCTGATTTCAAACAAAGGTAAAATAAATTGAAAGTTGAAATTACAGAGTATATTGTGTTATAGCGAATAACACATCAAATAAAAACGCAAAATGTTCAAACAAATAAATAAATCTTGAAATGAGAAAAATATAAATATATTTAAGGCATTTTTGTTTTGAATGTTATATAAGAGCGGTAATACAATAAAGCGTCGAAGTTGTTGTTGTTACTATACAAAGTCCTTATGGTAAAATACGTACGATTTAGTGTTATTATGATGATTTTTAGTGCAAATCCCGCTCGGTCTATTCTTTGCCTAATTATGGGGAGAATTTATCAATATATATATATATATATATATATATATATATATATATATATACATATATATATATTGCATTTTTTAACTTAACTGTAAGAGTTAGAGAAAAATGTTACATGGCAACTTTGTAGTACGTTTACTTTTTTATATCATCAATAAGAAAAATTTTACAGACTCACGAATATTTATTTTTTCAAATGTTTGCTTTTATGAACTGAAATATTGATAATAATTAAACAAAAATTTTGGTGCAAATGCACATAAAATTTGCAACAAAATTGGATAGGTCAGATATTTTTTATTATCAATAGTTAATAGTAACAGACTTATTTAGTCATATTTTATGATTTTTCAACTATATTATAAAATATATTGATAAAGGACATGAAATATCATTAAGATATAAAAAACACTGATTGTGCTTTTTACGACATTGTAACATTTCTCTAACTCTTACAGGTTAGCTAAAAATGCAAAAAAAAACGTAAATTTGAACTTCAAAGCCATATAACAAATCAAATATTGAAGATAGAAATTCGACTCAATAGAACTTTTTGTAGTAAATTTAATAGTAAAAACGGTCCATTCATTCATTTTTTGAAAAATATTTTCGTCACAGTTTGCAGGACAAAAAAGTATTAAAAATCATATTTTCCATGTAATTTGTATGGGAAAACTTAAAATTTGATGGATAACTTCTTAGAATTCGAATTTTGAGCTCCGCTTTTAACAGGAGCTTTGTTGGGACATTTTCTAAGATATTTTGGGGTGAGAGCGAAGAAAAAAAAATATCGTCATTTTTTGGCACACCCTATATATATATATATATATATATATATATATATATATATATATATATATATATATATATGACTTACCTTCGTTTTGGGTGCGTCCCTAGATTACTTGTATTTATAATATCATACATACAAAGGCAGCGTCAGCTTTTAGTAAATTTCATTAATAAGAGCAGCTTTTGTGTTACTTTATATTCATATGAAATCATTAAAAAATATTCATACACATACAAACTTTTCCATATATTATATTAAGATGATACACATACGTCGTACGTAGAAATTGACACCACGACCTCCTGCTTAATAGCCAGAACCAGATCGACGCCATACATATTGATTGTAAACAAGTGATTTTCAATGGAAAAGAAAAACCGTACTGCAATTTCAATAATGAAGGTCACCAACTTTTATATTACTACTTCAGAACAAAGTTTGATATTTATCACAAGTTATATCAGTTATATCCAGAATGACCATTAACTATAAGATTTGTGGTCCTCTGAAAGTTTACCGACGAGAATCCATTAGAATTTTTATTTATTGGGGCCTTCTTTAGATACTTTATCAAGACTCTAGGTTTATGTCCGACCAAATAGATGTGCGAAGAGGTGATATATATTACTAAAATAAATGGGAGCTAGCTTTTTGAAGTATCATCTGGCTAGTGAACATGATATTCGGAATCGAAGACTTTAATGCTAATAAAAACAGTTTAACTAAAAATCGACAACATTTAACCTATAAGGGTAATCGCTCAATAATATTGTATCTTTGTTTTTATAAACACATGGCCAATGAAAATCATTCACAAAAAAATTAATACCCTCTCGACTGATATCGGCCACGGCCGGCCAATCTCATTAAGTAGTTTAGTAATATATCATAGTGCACAAGTAAGCGCGCAATCACACCTCGACACGACCAGTGAGACTTAAAGCGCAGGACCGACAGCTTAATCTTAGCGAGGCACGGGGGTGAAACACTGCAAACTTACCAACTCTGGGCTTTAAGAAGGACATTCTTAACAGAAAAACTCAATAACTAAACTTAGCTTGACCCGGGACTTAAACCCAGGACTTCCGGAAGTGGAGCCATACATGTTAGCTACTACACCACCAAAAAATGTCATATTACAACGAAATATCGCTTATAATTCTTCTTTAAAAAATATTATAATATTTTTTCTATACTAAACTGCACGTGGATGTAACTGTAAACAAAAGCTTGTAAGTTATATATTTTTTCAAAATAAATAGCTTTCACGATGCACTGTTGCGCCTTGCAGCGAACTTTGAAAACAAAGGATATTTAAAACAAAGCTTGAACATTTAGTAAATGTTTGTATGTTTGTAGGAGCTTTATAGTCAGGTTGTTACAAAGCATAGTTTTACTTTGTAGGACACGAAAACATCTAAAAGTTAACAATTTACTGATACTACTGTTTGCTTAGTGGACGGAATTCGACCATATTATTATTGAAAATGTAAGGAGAACAAATATGAGTAGAATTTATCTATCATATAAAAATCTGTTTCCATTTTTTTATTGATAACACGAAAGCTCGTTAATAGCTATTTATTAAAAAGAAAATCGGTTGACAAACAAAGGAGAAAAAGGTTCTTATCTGTCTTGTCTTTATATATATATATATATATATATATATATATATATATATATATATATATATATACAGATTTAGTTGTTATTTTTAAAGATAGCATTGATATTTGTAGCTATATAATATATATGTTCAAATCAATTTCAGTTCATCATCATTTTATTTTTTGATAAAATTTAAAAAACCTAAGTGAACATTTTTACTATTCAGACTTGTGTATCATTTTTATTTCAGTTGAATATCTGAGTGTTTTGGTTACGTTAAGATTTTCTAATAAAATATATTGTAGAATCATTTATAATATATATATATATATATATATATAATTTTTTGGAAATTAATTTAAAGTAACATTTTATTATTAAGTCTTTGGCTTAAGGTAGGATCCCGTTTATAAAGCTGTTTAAAAATATAAATAAATTAATATGTCGGGACATTTACACAAAGCACCATCTACTTCCATCGTAAGCTACAAGGCATGTGTTATGGATACCAGATATAATTTTAAGGACATATGTATATAATATTATAAATATAAACACTTATGACTGGAGTACAAACATTCGTGCTCAGCACTCAAATTAATGCCCCCAAGCGGGACTCGAACCGCGACCGCTGGCACAGCAAGAAGGCTCACTACAAACTGAGCCAAACGTGTCGTCTAAAGTGTCGTTTTAATATTTTAATTCTCAAGCTCAAGTATGTTACTGATAAGTGTTTCGGTAATACAAAAGGAAAGGTACAAACATAAAAGTTCGTGTTTAGCATTTACATTTTGGTTACATACAAAGTGTTATTGCTTACCAGGCGCGGGCACTTTTCAGAAATGTATGGTTATTTTCTCTCGTGTAGTTATAAATTTATATTCGCATTGAGGTTAAAATACATTATTTGTTTGAATTTAAATGCTCAATTTATCAAATATTCATTATCAAATATAATTTATCAAATATAATTTATTTAAATCTATTTAACGGTTGATACTGATTAAATTTTATTTTTAAGAATATATATTTTTATAGCTAGTGACGAGCTTTATCAATAAAAAGCTGCTGTTATTAATAGCTGTAATCAATAAAATAAAAAAAAACGTGTGTGTACTTATGAACGCACTTAAGAAGTTATACTTCTTTGGCATAACAGAACAAAAGTAGTTAAAGATTTCATCTCGTCACAACTCTCTGTTTGTAAAAGGAATGATAAATTTAAAAAATAAGGCATAAGGCATATTACAATCATATGTTTATAGAATATCATTTAAAAAAAATTATATAATATTATATATCATTTGTCAGACAATAACAATGGTTACCATGACAACAAACAGTTATCAGCTAACTTCATCATGTCGCTCTTTAGCTGTCGGTGTGCGCGCGCATCGTAACAACATTACTCTCATATTTTTTTCCAAACGTCCCAAAAGAAGTATATCTTAAAACATCATTATGGTCTGATTTCCACCACTGAGCGAACACTAGTTTCCTTAATTAGGCAATTAAAATGTTGTTATTATCTGGAAGTAAAACAGCTAAAAAATATTTTTGAATTTTTACCTTTTATCTCTTTTCGGCAACGTTTCATTTTGAGAGACATATTTTATTTAATGAGCGCCTATATTTTATTCTTTGGAGGAGATATAATATTTTTTACAACGTTAGTGATACATTTTTTTTATTATTATCTATATTGTGTAGGTAAAAAACAGAATACAAATATATTATTTATAAAATACTAGCATTGCCCACGGCTCCGCCCACGTTCAGATGACCAAGAACCAAATTCTTAGATTTTACATATTAGTATACTCTTACATTGCAGTTTTTGCATTTTTTCTCAGACATGAGATATTTTCCCGCGGTAAAAAGTATCCTATATGTTAACCCGGATAACCAGCTATCACCATACCAAACTTCATAAAAATCCCTCTAGTGGTATTTCTGTGATGCGGTAACATACAGACAGACAAAAATTCTAAAAACTATAGATTTGACCTCTGCATCAATATATGTATAATAAAATATAATGTTTATTTCAATAAGATTTTCCAAAAAATATTTAATATACAGATTCGGCTTAGTTACAATTTTATTATATCTATAGATAAGTAACTATCATTTTAACACTATCAATATATTTTTTTGTTATTGCGATTCTGGAGTGTATTGGAATATATTGTATAAATGTACCTAAGCGATCTAGTCTGTAATCGTGACTAGTTTCAATAAGCATTTTTTAGCCATTTATTATTGCCAGAACGAACTGAAATCACTTGGATTTGAAGTTATATGTGAATTCTGATTAGCCTGGTAAGATTTTTTCTTTTAAGTACCTTTTTAGTTGCCTAAAATTCTGCGTAAAATTTAAAATATTATGATTATACAACTTGCTAAGTTATATATAATTATTAAACCCTTTCTATACCATTCTGCAGGGCTCGGGTCTTCCCTCAATGAAACACGTCACCACGCCGCAGCCGATGTGCGGGTTGGTAAATTTTTCACGTTTTTCGAAAATTAATTTCTCACAAGCATTCGGGATTGCTAGCTATATTATCCTTCACCGTATGAATATATGGTTACAATATTGTAAGTCATTCGCACATAAAAGTTTTGGATTTGAACCAGCATTATTAGATTTTCATGAGAATTTTGTGAACTACTTCAAAGCAAATGTCATGTTGAATGTTCATATGTCACTTCATTACTGCGTGAAAGAAATAAATGAGCAAACTTGAGCTTGAGCTTGAGCTTTTCGTAATTATACTTAAAAAGTGAGGATGGTCGAGTTTTCATTTTAATACAAATCAAAAATTTACGTGCCATCAATTTAATTATTCTTCATTTCTTCAAATTCAAAAGAAATAGAGTTTTAATTAAATTGTTTGAATGCACAAAACCTGAAAGATTAAATCTTGAAATGTTGGGAACACTGGTACTAGGCCACGACCTTCTCAGGAAATGATCCGAAAAAAACTAATTAATTAAAGGAATTCCCTCCTATTCTGAGTTACTAAATGGCAGATAGATGATTGCTTGATAAATATCATTAAAACTGTCATTCTGTTTGCATTAAAATATTTTATCTTCGGTTAACGGAAACTTAGAACTATTTTTGTTTTCAAATATTTAAATTGAGTTAAATTATTTATTTAGCTTAAAGTCTTGTTTTTATTTTAGCTGTTCTGGGAATTAGCAACTAAATTTTAATGGCTGTTTTAGCTTTAAAATCGTGCATAAAACCCTCAATATGGGAAAGACCTAAATAATATAAATTTTATTTTTGATTTAAAAAAAAAACACTTCTAATTTTGGGTGCTATTTTGTTTTGATGGTTGATTATTATTTAATGTATGAGTTGCACCACAATGGTCCCACATAAGTTTCAAAAAAATCCCACATATAAATAAGATCGTAAAAATATTTATAAAATAATTTTGATACCTCTTTAATTAAAAGTTAATTATTAAGTATGAAAGCACAGATCAGCGTTGTCTTATTAGCATAAAAAGCAACAACTGCTCAAGAGAAATTCAAGTCGTCAAAAATTAAAAGACCAACATTTACTTTTAATTCTATTATTGGAGGCATTTAGCAGTTCTGTACATATAGAATTTCTTAAGTTTCTCAAATACAATTAAGATCTCATCTTAAAAGTCGAGCAATTTTACCTATCAGAAGACTGTGAAAAGTTCTTTGACAAAGTAACGGTGTTCAAAAGTTTTATCTTGATAAAGCCTACCCTTCAATAAAATATTCATTTATATGTATTTACTTTAAAAGTGGCTTTCTATGTAAAGATAATTATAACTTTCCTTTTGAATTATAAAACTAATAACATATACTACCTATCAGTGCCGAAGGGTCCATACAAGGCGTCTATAATATATATATATATATTTCAAAAATTGTATATGTTTTTTTGGAACGTTTCACCCTTCGCCACGCTAGCTGTGTGCTTTTCATTTTAAATATTAGATTATAAGCTTGCTTGAATATGGCTCTTAGATATTTCATGTAATTTCTTTTTTTCTATATCTTATTCCTTCCAAAGGTCTCTTTTTAACACATGAACTCTAAAATTGCAAATAATAACAATAAAAGTGGTAATGTAAAATCAATTAAACTTAATAAACATATTTTATTGGGTTATTTCACTGGTGCGTACCCATTTTTGCAACATTGGAAAATTAAAATGTAATCAAGTGGCAAACTTAAAGCTATTAAGAAAATCATAACTGTCTTTTGCAAAAAAATATTTAGGGACAGCGACAAAATTATTTAGAAAATACTAGCGTTTTCACCAATCACCAACATATCATATACTCAAACCTTCTCCGAAACACGCTGCATCTTATGGTAGGAATATTATTCCGATCGGTTCAGTAGTTATCGTAGTATAACCGAACAAAAAAATCGGCTCTCCATTTATTAGTATAGATATTATGTCTTCTTTTTATTAGAGTTCAAAACAGCAAGCGTAGAAACTACCTAAGAGCAATATGTCAAGATTTAGTAGTGTCGCATAAACCTTGCCATATTCACAGCGTAATGCTGATGTAGAAGGCTATGAATAATCGTAGCTTAAGGTTTAGTGATAGGCTTACTAGATAAGTATGCTTTAGTATACCATTAATATTTGCAATGTGAGAGTTTGTGAAAATATTTGGTTGCTTGTGACTCAATCACGTACGTATAAGCCATTCTGTAAAGATTTTAAAACGTTGATAAATGCATTTAGGTATACATGCAGTGGGACTAACCGGCTAGAAAATCCAGTACTATTCACTAAAACCTAAGGAAGGCATGGCAGACCACAAAAACCAAAGAGTTGCACCCGCGGTCCACTCCGCTATCAGAAAAATACCAATGTAGGGCACTACAGGGAGACTACGTAGTAGATTTTTAAAATAATAAATGCCTGTCTGCTGTTAATATTATTTTAAATAGTTTATATTTGATTTTTTTATTTTGCGTAAAAACCGAACTAAAAAGGAGAAAATATGTTCATGAAATAACATAGTAATATGCAGTCGGGAGACATACCCGTACGTACATGTTTCATCCTTATTGTGAGATATTATCTCAAAATTTTAGATAAAATTAATGTTAGGCGGTAAATTGTGCTGCTGAGTGTGTACAATGTACATATACGAAAACAAATTTAAGTATAAAGAATTTGTTAGGTCTTAAATTTAGTTTATAAAAATTTATTTGCTGACTGCTTTAAATATCTGTTCAATTCAAGCACGTATCCGATGCATATCTTTACGCGAAAATACACTTGGAGCGTGTATAACTTAGTATCAACTTGTATAATACAAACGAACTTTGAAGTCTGAATCGAGTGAATTTATACTTAAAACCTTTATTCCTCCAAGCTATTTTTTAATATTTTCAGCTTTAGTATATGTACTAGTTTTTGCCTGAGATTTTGCTCACATGATAGGCGGGGTCATAAAAGGTAGCCAGTGTCATAGAAATCTCTTTAGTAGTCTATGCTCAAAAACTAACGAAACAAACAGAGACATAAAGTTTCTTTCACTTTTTCACATTTATGATATGTATGCCGCTTTATTAAGCTAAATCCCAAAATCCCAAAATGATTTTAACAACGTAAAAAAATGTACTATTTTATCTTATATTAAATTCCATGTGAAAGAAATCACATCAATCACTTGCATGAAGTACGTCTACCTGAAATATTTATACAAACAATCCAACAATGTTTTGCAATAATAATAGATATTAGTAAGGACTATCGCATATTATTAAAATAGTATCTGGGCCAGCGAGCTTCGCTCGCAGTTTTTAATTAAAAGTACAATTTTCTTTAAAAAAAAACAAAAAACTTGAATAAACACAAAAAAAAACAAAAATAAATTATACCTTTGTTATCGACCGGGATTCGTACCCGGACACCTCAATCTTGCGCCTTGGCCACTTGACCATGATGCTTATGCCCGAGCGTGCGAAATTATCGACCATATTTTGCGTGGAATAATGCGAAAGAAAACCGCATGAATATTCAATAACACGCGTTTTCCCAGACATAACACTAATCTAGATCGATTTATCGCCCCCGAAACCCTCTGTATACTAAAATTCATGAAAATCGTTCATCATCAATCATTTCGTATATATACAAGAATTGCTCGTTTAAATATATTTAATAATATACCTAATAACAGTTTGAAATTCATATAAACATTATAATATAAACAACAACGAAAGTTTTGTTACTCCAGTTCAGTTCCGTTTTAATTAAAGAGAACAATTTCATTGAAAATAATTTAATCTAAAATATCCTTATTGAAGAATCCTTTAATAATTAAGGTAAATTCAGTATAATTTCATGTAATACGAGTTCTTTGATTTTAACTTTTACCAATTTATTGTTAATTTGTTCAATTTGTACATTTCAATTACAAAATATGTACACTAATATATAATTATTGAATGGCGACTTAATCTTGTTTCGCTCGGGTGCGTCCGTACGTTTATAATGGATGTAAATAGTTATTGCAAGTGTACCTTAAGAGATAGATATATGCTATTGCGGACTTTTGTATAGGCCTTTTTAAGAGCTACAATTTTCTAGTACATTGTTTTTAAGTACCTCTTAAGGTTTAGCCAGCGTTAGCCATGTAAACTAAGGACGACTCGACAGAATCGATTATATTTTTTTCCTGAGGAAATGAAAGATTTTCCTGTAGTAAAAGGCATCTCAAATTTGAAGCGAGTAATAAGTTATCACTTCACAAAATTTAGTTAAAATCGATTCAGCCCTTTTTGCGTGGAATGCACACACACAAATATAGACAAACAGACAACATTTTTAATAACTATTGTTTTGGGGTCCATATTCTGTACACAATACGTTACAGTTATTATTTTAAACGATATTTCATGTATAGATTTCACTAAGTTACTATTTTATTATATATACCTATTGTATGTACCTAATACATATTATATAAAAAAAAATCTAAAATTATTAAGATTTCTATGATTCTTACAGAGAGAAAGTCAAATTAAAAAAATAAAATACGTTAAAATATTCTACAAAATTATTCATAGTACTTTAGTAGAGGATTTCATAAGTTTATTTTATTACTAGCATTGCCCGCGGCTCCGCCCGCGTTCAGATGACCAAAAACCTAATTCTTAGGTTTTACATATTAGTATACTCTTACAATACAGTTTTTGTGTTTTTGTATTTTTTCTCAGAAATGAGATATTTTCCCGCGGTAAAAAGTAGCATATATGTTGACCCGGATAACCAGCTATCATCATACCAAATTTCATCAAAATCTGTCCAGTGGTTTTCTCGTCATGCGGTAACAGACAGACAGACAGACAGACAAAAATTCTAAAAACTATAGATTCGGACTCTGTATCGATAATAATGCCTATTTCAATAAGATTTCCTTAAAAGTATTTAATGTACAGATTTGACTTAGTTGGAATTTTATTATATGTATAGATAAAGAAAACTTACAAGTAATTAAATATCTACAGTTGTTTGACTAACAAAATAAAAGTTTTAAATTCGAACTTTGAGTTGTTCTTTATACTAAAATAATATTCATGTTGAGATAAGTCTTTCAATGAATAAGTAAAGATATTGTTGTACTTTCTCATCTTTGCTTGGCGTTAAAGTTGGATAAAGAAATCAAACCATAAAGGCGTGGGAAATTTATATAGATGTCAGAGGAGGATTTACTCGTAGTTACCTTCTTCGGATAGAGTTTAAAACCTTATTATAGTTTGAAGTCACTATGTTATTTAGTTTAGCTTTTATTGCTTTTAAAGTAAATGCAAATTTAGAGCAGAGGCTACGACTCGAACGGGGTCGAAACGCCATCGTTTAAATTGTATGAAATGGTTACGTTAGTTGATCATGGTGGATCATGAAGAGTTGTGTTTTGATATTATAGTTGGAAGTCAAATGATCGACGTCGAGAACCCACTGCTCAATTAATTATAATTATCGTTTCAAGCTTATATCATTGTGATTTTCGTCATTAAATTCTTTTGAGCATTAACTACTTTATTGAGTCCTGATAATGCCCACAAGATGAGTAACCACCAAAGATGATGTCGCTAGGGCATGAATAGCACGACATAGATATACAAGTCTTATTTGTTATTTTATATTTTTCCTGATACAAAGTACCTATGCTATTTCTGTAAGTCGATTAATTAGATCTAAAAGAAGAAAGACATGTGGGGTACAAAGGAATGCAGGAAACTGAGTAATTACCCTCCGGTGCTTTCACTTACCGAAAAACACGCTAACCTACATCAAACACTTAATGTTGATATTCTGAGAGACTGTTTACAAGACTAAATCGGTCCACATTACAAAGTTGTACGAACGAGGCTTTTCATCACTTCCAGGTAAATTTCTAAGAAATTAATTAAATTTCTGAGAAATCTATTGTTAACTGTAACGCCGGCGTGTCCGCGGTCGTTAAGGGAATAAAAATGTATGATAAGAATGGCATGGGACTGGACAGAGAGAACAGTAATATCTAATTACCATTTTCTGATTTCGCCTGATTCCATTCCATTTTTATGAGTGATTTACAAAGCCTAGATTAGACTGAACTCGATTGGAACAAGTAAATAACCAATTTCCGTCTCGGTATTGCTTAAGCATGTTAAGACGTCGGTATATTGTTATATAACTAGAATTTACATATATATCGTGTTATTAAGACGTATATTATTCACATGAAATATACCATGAATACAACTAAATAACAATGATTTATCAAAACAAATGATATTCACCCAAACGTACTATGCTAGCTATAACTGGATTCGCAAATCTACTGCTTATGCACAAACACGTTGTATACCTACTATATACATATATATATATATATATATATATATATATATATATATATATATATATATGTATTTATCTATCTACACTACTGTTATAAAGAGGAAAGATTTGTATTTTTGTATGTTTGTAACGAATAAACTCAAAAACTACGGGTTTGATTTAGATGAAATTTGGTAAGAAGATAGTTTGAGACTCTGGAAAGGATACAAAATATTTTTAACCCGGAAATCCTCCTTTAAGGGGATAAAAATGGAGATGAAAGTTTGTATGGGAAATCAACCTAGGGACGAACACGAGCGAATCGAGGATGAGTCGTTAGTTATTAATAAGAGAATATCAATATTGGTGTGTTTTTTCAAAATGCACCAACGTGGCAATAGATCGACTTGATGTTCATCGGAATAGATTTTATTCCAAAAAGTGTTTGGCAAGTGTTTGGCATTTGGCATATTTATCCATTGCAAATAGTGACCTAAAATCCTATGTAAAACAAGGGCAGATTACTAGCATTTAATTTAAAGATTTTTAATAAAAAATCTGAATTTTATCCTACTAAATTAATTATTTCTGGTAAAAACCTTTACACTTAGACAGTAATGTTTTAAGTTTGCTAAGTGGACCTTGAAGGCATTGGCATGGCATTGAAGGCAGGAATCTTAATCAAAATTGTTTACTAAGCTTACTCTATATATTTCCTTGTCATATTACGATATTTGGAATGTAATTCAAGACCGTATTGTTGGTTCAATTGAGTCATTTGTTACATCTGCTTAATTAATCGTTACAGATGTGACACAAGTGCTCTCATAATATATCGGTATTTTCATCGATAAGGATTCTGTGATTTGCTTCTAATAATGCATTTATTTAGTTTTTTTCGTAATATATTTATAATATATACATACCATTTTAATTAAAATGGTTTACAAAGGAGGATATTATTATTTAGGGTATTTTTTTAGTGTGTATTGTTACATGAATTGATTGTTAATAATTCTTTTTTTAATGGGTAGGTTAAGTCAACGGTTATGTATAAATTTGAGGTATATACGGAAAAAATACTTTTAAATCACTTTCGACGTTCAAGTAAAACAATTGTTAAGAGTATCACTCGTAGTTGAAATTCGATAGTCGACAATTACACAGCAAAATTTTCTATATATGTATTTTTTCAATTTAAGTTTAGTATTTAAGTGTACATATGTACTTATTTTCAGATTATAGAACATAATAAAATCCTCTTTAAATACAACAAACACAGAACGAAAAAGATTAAAATCACAAAAATCGTTAAGCCAAATGGATATGTGGTTTACGAGCGAATTTTCATCTACAACCAGTTTCACTCCAATGTCAGTCGAAAATAGTTATGAAAGATATTACTTTAAGTAGTATTGGAATCATGTATTTCAATCGTCATAATTTAAACAAAAAGTCTGACGTATAAGGAAATATTTTCATATTAAAATATTGTGTGTGTCTCTGCTACATTGCTACAAGAAATAACAAACTAAAAAATATTAACAAAAGTAAAAAACCCGACTGCGTAAGAAACAGACTAGAACGATGAGAACAAGCTGACGAAGAAATATAGTAATATGCCTTCGGAGACATATAATACCTGGTAGCAAGACTCGCAGCTAGTATAAAACATGTACGATAAAATGTCTCCGACTGCATACATACAGGTCCAAACACATAACCCTCTTTTGGGCTTGGCCTCAGTCGAGTAAAAACACGTAATGGTGCTTAGAACCTAAAGGGATGAAATTATGACAACCTATTCTTATTTATATTTGAAAATAGAGATGTGCAAGTTTTTAAAGGAATCAAACTTTTTTGTGCATTAAATATTAAAAGAAGCAGCTAGCCAGAAAGGTTGCTAGAATTATTTACATATTTCTTCCCATTGCAATTTTTCAGATTGTGTCGCGGTAGCCATTCAATCAATTATTAACTACTAGCAACTCAGGTTCGTCCCTAGTAAAAAACAAAAACAATTCTATCCCACAGGAACCGTAATTTTTTTCGGAATAAAAGTAACCTATGTGGTATTCCAGACTATATATAACCTATCTCTGTGCCAACTTTCATCCAGATTCGTTCAGCCGCTCTGGCGTGATTGAGTAACAAACGTCCATTCAAACTTTCGCGTTTATAATATTTATTGGATATTTTATAATGGGATTAAAAACACACAAAATAACAGCAAATGTAGGCATATTTGAACTAAACAAACAGATGAAAATCGTTTTGAAATGCTACGCAGAATTTGTGTACCATCATTTCATGGAAATTAGAGTCAACTAGCACTGCTAAGCTTAATTTCGTGCGTACAATCCGCCGTTCACGGCTTGCTTATTTATTGTGTTTAGATAACACCAGCGTATTACTCCTATGCGTATGTTTTTGTTTTTGGGAAGACCCAATAAAGTAAAGTAATATACCACCGACTAATAAACTCTAGACGAATCGTAATTAAATAAATAAAAATATGGACTATACGTTTCGGTCGAATTTAATAAAGAAAACGAAAACTATAAAAAATATATAAATGTAAGTCACACTCATGTTAAGTTCCGTACATTGTCGAGTTTTAAAGGATGTTACATAAATAGTAGTAAAAATACTCCTTTTATTTTCTATTCTGAGATAAGATAAGAGAAAAGCCTGTGGGCATTTTATTTAAAATCTCACTTGCTCGGGTTCACCTCTAGGAAAACATAAGCAAACCTACCCCATATATTTTCCGGCATAAAAAGTAGCCTATATGTTATTCCAGACAATAATCTATCTCTGTGCCAAATTTCATCCAGATCCGTTCAGCCGTTCTGGCGTGAAAGAGTAACAAACATCCATACATACTCACAAACTATCACATCAATAATATTAATACTAAATACGGATTTAATTATAGTCCTCATAATGAGACATTCCAATTTTCTAGTAGATTTGAAGAAAATAGGGTGTATCAGAAAAACATACATCATAACACATACATCATAACACATACATCATAACACATACAAACACAACGATATAAGAAAAATGGAGTATACCACGTTAGACTTTTGAGATACGAATCCCTAAAATTATTACGAGAATAATTTATTTACATTTTCAAGTTTCATATCTGATAATAAAGAAGTTGCTCATGAGTCCTTCAAAAGTTAATGAAGGTTAAAAGTGCTTGAGTTTATTTATTCGGGCCGATCTAAAAGTGAGTGATTTCGAGTTTTAATAAAATATTTCATAAAATATAAAGTTGTATAGTAGGTATGTATAAGTTTTAAAAATCTTTACAATCACCAAGTTAAAGGTCACCAGTTCGTTGCTTTCATACTAGATAGATATTTTAACTTGAATATTTATTTGAACATTCATTTTAGATAAGTTATTGCTGGTCGTTTCACAAATTACAGTGCTATCTATGACTCTTACGGGATTCGGAGTGTTTGTTTGTATTCTTTACTTTAATAAGAATTGTATTTAAGCAAGGTTCGCGGCTCGTTTAATAAAATAGACTTAGTTTTATAAAAAAAACAACAGGTTCGATATCCGTCTTGAACATTAATTATACCAAAAATAGGTAATTAAAATATCTGACGCCATTGACCACTTTTGTTAATTGTTACAGTTCAGGATTTCATCATACACGCCCATTACAAAAAATCATCTGTATATTAAAAGCGCTTTATAAGTAACTAGCGGCTCACCCTCGCTTCGCTCGGGTTCGCCTCTTTTTTTTTTTTTTTTTTTTTAACATTGGGAAATGCATTTACGCACGACATGTGGGACTCACCGGCGTAATACAGTCAGTACTACCCACTAAAACCCAACAAAACCTTCCCCCGTCTTAATGGGGCGTCGCAGGATCGCTTGCGCATTCAACTACGACGCCCCGACGGCAGGTCTGCCGAAGCAGACCACCACAACCATGGGGTTGCTCCACAGTCCACTCTGCTATCAGAGAAGTACCAGGAGCAACCCACATGGTACACCGCCCTCCGAAGAGGGCCACCTCCCACCGCCCACCGAAGTGGGCAACCTCCCTGTGCGTTTCTTAGCTTCGCGCCCGGTTGGATTGCCGGGCACTACTGAGCCCCCCACCACGACAAGGTGAACGCACGTTGGGGTGGCGGGTTCGCCTCTAGGACAACCCAACCCAACCCTATCCCATGGGAACCGTATATTTTTCCGGGATAAAAAGTCGCCTATGTATTATTCAAGATTATAATCTCTGTGCCAAATTTCATCCAGATCCGTTCAGCCGTTCTGGCGTGAAAGAGTAACAAACATCCATCCTCACAAACTTTCACATTTATAATATTAATACGGACATTGAAATACATAAATTCATCTCTATTAGTCAAAAATAACTCAGTGATTTATATCCGTATTGCACGCAGAGAGTATGATAAATGTGCTACCTATTACTGAGACAGTATGCGCTTATATAAACTTACTGAAAACGTACAAGTTTCAAAGTAATTTATAATTTATAAATATCAGTTATAAGACATCGTATCTATATTATATGTAAAATAACGTAAACCCATACTAATATTATAAATGTGAAAGTGTGTTTGTTTGTTTGTCCTTCTTTCACATCAAAACGGAGTTACGGATTGGTATGATTTTTTGTGTGGAGATAGTTGGAGGGCTGGAGAGTGACATAGATTACTTTTTACCGCGAGAGTTTACCTAATTCCCACGGGAAAACACTTTATAATACAATCCAAAAAAATATTTTTGATCAGAATTACTTGAAACTTGGTATTAATGCTCTTCAATAAAATTAAATAAATACGTGTTTTAGCATTTTTCAAAATTCATCTTAATAAGAGGGTAAAATATAGGATGAAAGTTTGTATGAAACTACCTTTTTTGCGATTTATTTGTTGTATTAGCGCGAGCGAAGCCGCGGGTTCTGCTAGTAATATAATAAAATAATGTAAATAGCTGGTTAATCTTATTCTACTTTTTATCAATAATTAATTATTTGGGTTGCTCAGTTTTAGTGCTTCGCTTGTATCTACAATTTTGACTAGACAAAATATGTAAAGTACGTATTTAACGTAAACAATTTTAATATTAATAGTACCTCATGAACGAATTAACCACTGGACTAGACATATAAGCGCACGTACCTTTATCGGTCTTCTCAGTAACCAGGAGATTTTAGGCTTGGTCGTTTGTTTTTTGGGCACAAATTCAGAATTGGGGACTTGGCCCCTAGCGGAGTGGGTGGTATTTCTGGATAAGGGACGTGATAGGGAGTCGAAATGTTAAATAAATTTTTTAATACAACAAAAGATTCAAAAGTTATTGAGACTTAAAGTTACAACATTTCCATACATTTTCATATATTTCTTTACCACCATTCGGAGTGGGTGGTATTTTTAGATAGGGGAGGTGACAGAGAGTCAAAATATATTAAAAATATTTGGAGGAAACGTACGACTAAAAAGTTATTGAGACTTAAAGTTATAACATATCTAACACATTTCCATACATTTCTTTACCTAAATAAGTGATTACAACAGATAAACATACCTTTAACGAATAGTACGCATCCTTTTTTATGTACATTACACATTTTCACAACAATTAATGCTTTATTGTATTTAATATTTTAATAATTTCACAACACAAACAAAATGATCTTACATTTTGACAAAAGCAAAACTGACACTTTGTTTTATATTACCGCTTAAATGACAACAGATTATATTTGATTATTTTTGCTTTTTCTGTTGGTAAAATATTAATATTAATAAATAAATAAATAAAAAGAAAAATATTATTTTCACTTTATAAATACATTTATAACTTTTTATTTGATTTATGTAAAATATATTGTTTTACAATTGTACATTTAGTAAAAAAAATCATTTTTTTATCTGTGAATATTTTTAATTATTTATTTATTATTCGTCATATCTGGGTTAGGTTAGGTTAGAACATTTAAGATTATTTATTTATTATTCCTCATATCTGGGTTAGGTTAGGTTAGAACATTTAAGATTATTTATTAATTATTCGTCATATCTTGGTTAGGTTAGGTTAGAACATTTAAGATTATTTATTTATTATTCCTCATATCTGGGTTAGGTTAGGTTAGAACATTTAAGATTATTTATTTATTATTCCTCATATCTGGGTTAGGTTAGGTTAGAACATTTAAGATTATTTATTAATTATTCGTCATATCTTGGTTAGGTTAGGTTAGAACAGTTGCCACAACGCACGAGCCGAGCGAGCGAAGCGAGCGTGCCGCGGTAGCGGCCGGCGAGTGCCATAAATGACTAGAAAACTAGAAAATTCGAATTTCACGCAAAGTACAAATAAAGACAATCATCTGGAGATCATTTTGACAATTGAAAGTGACGTTTTGACTCCAAGTGTCTAAATGGTAGTAATGTCAAAATAATGTATGGAAATGTTATAACTTTAAGTCTCAATAACTTTTGACTCTTTTGTTGTATTAAAAAAATTATTTAACATTTCGACTCCCTATCACGTCCCTTATCCAGAAATACCACCCACTCCGCTAGGGGCCAAGTCCCCAATTCTAAACGGCCGCCGTTTTTTGCGTCAGTCTCAAGCACTTATTTGTCACCAAAACATCTCCCAAAAATGACTAAATGTTCTGTTAAATGATGTAAAAACTATAACGGCGGAAGCAGCAGTATTTCTTTTCACTTGTAAATACATTATTTTATTACATTTATTGTTATTTATCACACAATTTAATTAAATGTAAAATAAAATGTCATATTATCCAACTATGTTAAATATAGTCGATATTTCTATGTATTGTTGACATCTGACAACCATCATAAAATCCCTGGATTATACCATTCAGAACAAATGACTAAACTGTCGAGTGAGTCCATTTGACATCGACTAGTGCTTGACAATGTCGAAAAATATATCGATATTTGACGAAATTACTAAACGAATTGTGTTATTTGTACAGTACAATAACATAAAATACTTTTACCACAGTATCCTACAATCTGATGACAATAAATTTATAAAAATATTTTCTAAATCAAATAAAAATAAAAATGCAAAAATTATAATTAGTATGTGTACTTAATTTTTTATTTTATTTTATTCCACATTTATATACTTTGGAATATTATTCCATTGTAATAATAATAAAGATCATTTTATTTCAACACATAAATTACACAAAATCAAACAATAATGTTTTAGCACTAAACTTCTGGGTTGGCGATTTGTAATAAAACACTTTACCACTTGCACTAATTATTTTACTTTCACGATCCAACACTCACTTTAATTTGCAATCTCTTTTTCTTTTTCCTAATTTCACAAATGTTTATTAAGAACTGAGCAATAGTAGGACAGTGTCACATTTTTATAACTACCCGAGACAATCAATTGCCAATTAAAATAGTTCAATAACAGAATCAACAAAATCACTTTATTTAATTAAATTAGCTTAATATTTTTTTTAATCTTTACAAAATAATATTTATTATATAAATATTAATTAAATAAAATAATATTTATTAATGGAATATATACCCGATATTCATTTGTTCATTAACATTATTATAGGCCAACAGAATGTTGCCATCAATGCCATCGTATTTATATAAATCAAATTAAAAAATAATTATTATTTGACACATTATTATTGCCTCTTTTATTCATTTATTTTAATTTATTAAAATTAAAAGAAGAAGAATAAATTAAAAGATGTAAAATATGATGACTATGCTAACCAATGTCTAAAATGTCATTCATTGGTTCATCGATATATGTATTTTATCGATTACGTTCAAGCACTAGAAATATTGTATTGTGTATCAGTGTTTATAATAATGTAATAAAATCTTTGTTTGCGTTATGCGTCACTTGGTTGAACTAGTTTTCATACATTTGTATTTTATGTCAGGTCCAGTCTCTAATTCGTTCATGTAGTACCTATATGATAACCCTCGTCTCAATCTATATTAATATTATAAAGAGGTAAAGTTTGTGATTTTGTGTAGGGGTAATTTCTGGATCTACTGAACCGATTTAGATGAAATTTGGTAAAAAGATAGTTTGACACCCTGGGAAGGACATAGGATACTTTTTATGCCGGAAATCATCCCTTTAGGGTATAAAAATGGGGTTGAACGTTTGTAGTGGGAAGCAAGCTAGGGACGAATCCTAGCGAAGCGAGGGTGAGTCGATAGTTTTATATATTTTTAACATCTAAAGAAATGAAAAAGATATTAAATAAGAAAAATGTTAATTGCATATTATAATGTTTACATATTATATTCATTATTATTATTTACTACGACTGTAACCGAGATTGGAAAACTGGAATAAGACTAATTAGTTTACAAGTTGCAATTTTTCTTTTAGAACACGGCTTTTTGCCTTTAAAAATCGGTCAAGTGCATTATTGTACCATGTGATATTACACTACAATAAATTACCAATATTTAGTGTCTTAATACTCCTATGAAGGTTTATTATATTTTTATTCTATTAGCATTGCCCGCGGCTCCGCCCGGATTACGGTTACGGTTGACTCGGATAACTAGCTATCACCATACCAAATTTCATCAAAATCCCTCCAGTGGTTTTTCTGTGATGCGGTAACAGACGGACAGACAGACAAAAATCTAAAAACTATAGATTCGGCCTCTGTATCGATAATAATTAATATTTCAATAAGATTTTCCAAAAAATATTTAAAGTTCAGATTCGGCTTAGTTACAATTTTATTATATGCATAGATTATTCCACAAACGCATACTTATCTTAAAATAATAATTGAAATAAGAAACCCAAAAAAGAAATATATTATCTTAAAGAATACATAAAATTTACATTCTATTTAAAAAACACATTAAATACATATGTTTTATATTTATTAAGATAACTCAACCCAGACGTGTGTGACAATTGGCACGTAGTTAGTTACTTTATGACAAAGTCACTTTACACAGGCGTTCGTACTTGAGCATGATTGCGGGTTCTTTATATGCATGAAGCAAATATAATTTTTATGAGTTAAAACTGAAATAGTTTTTGTAATAAGTAGTAATTACAAAAATTATTTCACTTTTAGTTACACGTTTTAGTTCATATCATAAAAACTACTGAACTGATTTTGACGAAATTTTACTATTCCCTAAGTTGTAATAAATGTAAGGAAATAAAAAAAGAATAATCACGATCCGATCACTAGTTTCGGGAAAATACGTGGACAAACATACATACACACATACATAGATACAATTTTGTGTATTTGCTTGGAATTAATAGATTATTTTAAGTCAATATATTGCAATTCCAATAACATTACAAAGTACATACATACCTACGTATCGAATTGATATCCTCCTTTTTTGAAGTCGGTTATAAGATATATAGTCGATTTGGTTAAAATGGACATAAAGTATAAAATGGTTTTGTCATTAATAATAAATAAATTATAAATTGTAATAAAAATATAATATTCTAAGGAAACATTCATCGACTACGGAAATTAAACAAGTGGCCTGCCTTTACAGGATTACTTCTAAATCGCCTAAATTCCACGATTGACTTCTAGTTATGGGATATATTTATACAATCTAGGAGAAAATACTTATTTATCCCCTTTGAAAATACACTAAAGTATGATGAACCTTTCATCTTCCTTTGTAACATTACAAAAATACACACGAACATACACAGACTTATATTACAAAGGTAGAAAAAAGTTTTGTTCAGATTTACGAATATATCTCTGTTCCATATCTTACAGATAATAAATAATTTCAATGCTTTTATAAAACTATATAAATCGTTGATATTTTTCTTGAAAAATACGAACATAAGTTATAAAAAGGCGTAAAGGAAAATAGGAAAGAAAGTACATATTTTCTTTTTTTGTTAATAGACAACATAGAGAAAAAAATTGTTGCTAAATTATTATTACTCTATTATAAAATATTCCGTTCCAGTAATAAACCTTATTGTAAACGTAAACAATAAATAAAATAATACTTTCTGAGATTTACGCTAATATTTGACATTTTAAATATAACTATCTTTTCGGATTATTTCGCGGATTCATTTAGATTCTTGGTTACCGATGTTCCGAATGATTTACAGCAGTCATGGTCATGGGAGAGACTAAGGTTTTAGACGTCTCAAAGGCGCTATATACTTACTTGTAACAGACAGTGCCTACCCGCTATTTTACAAAAATGATGATTATATTGTACTGCTTTATTCAAATTTAGTAATAAAATATATACAAAAATTGCCTTTCCAATTATTATTATTCGTAGCATATTAAAATGTAAATTTAATTTTTAAATCAAAATATTTCTAATTTTCATCTTACACTTCTCAGTATACTCGGTTGCCACAAAGTGCCTAATTTGGCTCGGCTATGGCTTACATTGAAACCCGCTCAAAGGCTCGAGTTTTAACAAAATGGCCTTCATTCAGATAAGTATTTCAAAGCCGCTTGTTTAAAGCTCTCTAATCGAATCCAAGTTTTTCATTAAATTTCACCAAACCTCCTTTCAATCTATACTAATATTATAAAGAGACAAGAGTTTATTTGTTTGCTTTTGTGTTCATTCGTTTGTTTGTCTCAACGCGCCAATATTAGGAACTACTAATTTTGCATTAGATAGCGCGTTTTTTTAGGAATGCTATAGGCTATATATATATATATATATATATATATATATAATATCCAAGCGAAGCGAAGGTGAGTTGCTAGTATTAAATATTCTTGATAACCTACACTCGTATTTTATAGAATATAAAATAAATTACCTTAATAGAAGAAGCTTAAGTTTCATTACGCCATGCTCGTAAGGCTTTATTACGTTATAGAGGGATTTTATGGGTATTAGGTGTGGTCCTGATCGCTGTTTATTGCTGTAATGTTACTTTAAAAAATCTACATTAATTATGACTATATGCTTATATGTTTAATATGCACTTAATACTTCATAACATGAGTACCTACATCATTTATTCTAAAATTTATTTAACAAGAAAAAATAGTAAAAACGATTAGTATTATATTTTCCTTATAATTTCTTTATATTATAAATATAAAAATTAATACTTGAAATCCTTTTTTTTAAGCAATATTCACGCCACTGAAGCTGTATATATATATGTATGTATGTGTAATGTGGCGCGTTGAATTTTTAACACCACTATATTTGTTTATACACGAGTATTATTGTGTCGAATTTTTCACGACTTTAACATTATTATGTTTAAAACAATTTTCAGATCTCTTAAAAAAGTACTCGAAATAATTCGCAATTGTATTTCGTCCTTTTAAGACATCCTCCTGCTGGGCATGGGCTTCCCTTCAACACTACTGGGCCGAGGCCGTAGCACCACGCTGGCCAACTTGGCCTTGGTGAACTTTATTTTTTTTATATATATATTTTCGGACATTAACACACAGCACCATCTAGTTCCATGGTAAGCTACGAGGCTTGTGTTATGGATACCAGATAGTTGATACACTACATGTTTATAACTTTAAATATGACTGGAGTAAAAACATTCATGCTCATCACACAAATGAATGCCCCCAGCGGGACTCGAATCCGCGACCGTTGGCACAGCAAGCAGGGTCACTACAAACAGAGCCAAACGTGTCGTCAAATGACTTTTATATGACTTGCTTAGATTCAAACGTACAAGTTTCTTGACGATATTTTCTTTCACCGTATTGACAATATAAGGCAGTACACTGAAAGTTTCTATCTAAAAGAAAGTTAAAAGCTAAGTTATATTGAAATAGTGATAGAAGTACTCGTAATTAGAGGAGGTCACGAGAGTCCTTCCGGTTAGCGCTATGAACTAAAGAAATAAATTGAAGCAGTTGCGCTGTTTTTTTATGAAAATAGTTTCCCTCTGCTAATTAGTTAGTTTTTAATGCAAAAATGAAATATAAAAGAAATACAAGGAATTCAAATTTCTTGAATTAAAATCGAGTTTATTTCCATTAAAATAATCAATAATTTACATAATAATTATTTATGCAGCAGTAGTCAGTAAGTAAATTAGGGAGATAACATTTTACTTGTGCGTTTTAAATGTAGACTAGATAATAATACAGGAACGTATAGAATAAAAAAAATCATTTCAATTTTTTTTAAATCTTAATTTGAATGTTTGCAATGATATAATTAACCACGTAGGAAGTACCTTTGCAATTTATCAATTTTGACCTCATAATATATCATTAGCTGTTTTATTAGTTGTTTGTTAAGTTTAAAATTAATATTTTAGCATCATTATGTATTTCATGTTCATTTAATTTTGTACTGTATTTGTGTTTGTTTTGTGTGTTGATTTATATCTATGATAATATTATTATTTTTATTATAATTAGTGCTTATGATCTCAAGCGTTCGCTGCTCACGCAGCCACATGAACAAATGCCCCTGAAAATCAGCATTTCATAAAGGTTGGCATTTTAATTGTTAATAGAAACAGCATTAAAAATGGACAAAATCTGTGTACTGTTGCACGAAGCAGTCAAATAAATTTATATGTTGGCGGAAAAGAGATAATGGGAACGTAATGGGAACTGCTTCCTTGCACGCTACACTGTAATGCTATTTTGGAGAAAAAATAACGCAGTTTTGGGCTGAATTTATGGGTTTAATTAAGCTGAAAAACCTTTCGTTACGATATCACATTGAATTTTACTAACCTAACTAAGTTAAAACAGATACCATGTGTACAAAGGATGACTTATCTCTTTAACAGATCTGTACCAGAAACCCTCAAGCGTGTAAAATATAAAAATAATAAGGAGGTGCGGTGTAGGTACAAATTACAAACATCAAGTATAATATAAATATACACATATACAAACATACATACATACGTACATAGATACATACATACTTATCATATCTTAGATAAGAGGGAAAAATTAAAGTTTTATTAACATGGTCTCAAATTCTGATATTTCGTGAAAAACAGCTATTAACAGTAAAAGCGAATTAGTTTCATATATTCTTCGCATGCAACGTTCATATATTTATCATTAAGCTAAGGCTAGGGATGTGACAGGGCGATCCCGGCCGCTGACCCGTCCCATACTAACAAGATTGCGAGCGTCGTTACGTAAATTTATTGAGTCCTTTGGATGGACATTTACACACATTTTGATGAGATCCCAAGTTGGAGATAAAATGCTGTCTTACTTAGTTATCTTATTTATAATGGTTATAAATAAAGCAGTAATTTAATTATAAATTCTACGATATAACTTGATACATCACTGTGTGTTGTTAATTTTGGGATAGGGATGTCCCTAAACGTGTCAGTCCTTTCAACCGCTAACCCTTCGTACCATAACAAGATCGCAAGATTCGTTACTCGAATATATTAGAACCTTTCTACTGTTAGGTATAATATCTTGAAGTTAACCACGCAATAGAATAAAAGTAGTAAAAAGATAATGTCAAAAAATCAGAAGAAAACATTTTTATTTCACCATGGAAGGTACTATATAGGATGTTAAAACTATTATTATTATTATTAGTTCGGAAAGCCCTAAGAAGGATTTATGAAAGAAATATGTCATAATTAATCCCTTTTAAACTGTAAAATATGCTGTTAGAAATAGCTTAATCACATTATTTTCAATGTGGATTTCTCTATAAAATATAGGTTGTACAATAATAATAATATAATTATTATATAGTGACTATTTATATATTATCAATAATATAATTCTTGAATATTACGAAAGAGTTAATTATCTATAATAATAAATGGAGAGCCGATTTTTTTGTTTAGTTATACTGTAGTAACTACTGAACCGATCGGAATAATACTCATACCATAAGATGCAGCGTGTTTCGGAGAAGGTTTTAGTATATGATATGTTGGTGATTAATATACTATGCGGGCGCAGCCGCACGAAAACGCTAGTATAATATAGTTTGATACTTATTATAATTTATTAATTCCATTTAATAACAGTTAACTTAAAATTATAATAACATCAGGTTTTATGAAGTTTGAGAATTTATCTCCATATTTTTCATAAAAAATACATACCCTGAATTAGTATACTAATTTTATACTTAACTAATATTCTATTAATAGGGTTTAGACTGACCATGATTACTTGTGTGTAGTATAAACCAATTAGAAGCATGACATGCAAATCTCAAACGAGCTACATACTCTCTCAGTTTCACTAAAGCGCAATTAAGACACAAACTGACAGCTTAGTTGGATTCGAAACGTACAGCATTTGAATAATTGTCATATGTAGATATATGGAGTATATATGTATATGTATGTACAGACTATATAAAATTCATATACTCGTACTATATGTTTTTTCTAATATTCAAACGTGTTAATTTTACTGGTCGGATATGTTTTATTGTTATATATTATTATTATATATTACCTAATAGATATTTTATAAACCATAAAAAATAGTGTTTTTAATTAAAATATACAAAACCCTTATAAATGTGATGCCCTCCTTTCGATTTGGGCCACGGCTACCATTCTCCCTGAGACTAGCCAATTACGCGAGATATAGTGCAGCGTGTGTACACGCGGACACAAGTGCACTCTATATTCCTATCATTAAAAGTGTTATTCTGGTAGGACGACAAATGAACACAAACAGACCAGAGATCAGTTGCAGGATCGATATTCTCTCCAAGGTACGGGAGTGAAACGCCGTCAACTTTCCAACTCCGAGGACTTTCTTAATAGAAATACTTAATAACTCAACGTGTCTCGACCTGGTACTAGAATCCAAGACCTCCAAATTTGAAGCTGTACATGCTAGCCACTGGGCCACTGAGGCAGTTCCATTAAAATATCCAAAGAATGAAAAAAAAAAACATTAATTAACAGTGCAATGACATGGTAATTGAATTTTTCCCTTGAATGCTATCGTATCATGAATATGTAGATACCTTATGTTAATTCCAAAAGCAACGTTCAAAGGTAACAATCCATACTAACATTATTGTGTTTCACAATAGAGTGCAGAGAACAGGTATATTTAGGTGTATTCGCTAAATTGTCTTTTGGGAGATAGCGATGCTATGAATTTAATACTGTAGTAATATTTTCGTAAATATTTGACATTTTAAATAAAGCTATCTTTTCGTATTGTCTCGCGGATTTATTTTGATTTTTGTTTCTCACATTTCGTAAACTTTACAGCAATTAAAGTCACGGGAGAGACTGAGGCTTTTGGCTTTTTTTAACTGTTAATTTGATTAACTGCTAGTTAGTTTAACTTTTAGGTTAACAGGCGTGTCTTTTTGCTTTTCTTCATCGCCTGCCTTCTGTCTTCCTTTTAATGTCTCTTTTCTTTTCTATCTTCTGTCAAATTATATATAAGTTATCCGTCTATAGTTATCCAAATACTTTTTTGTAGTCTGAACGTAGGCGAAACCGCGGGTTCTGCCAGTAATTTATATGTTAAAATTTAACTCAGTTCATTTTTCAGATTCGTTTTCAAAGTTCTCAAAGATCGTGGCAGTTACAAGATCTGTGGATTTTTATTAATATAACAAATAATAATTTTTTGCACACGTCTACGAGTAATATTTTACACGTGAAAAAACACAATGAATATAAATATGCCACTTTATTCTTATTTCTAGGGCCTTGGGAGACATTCATATTAAAATTGAAGACAGCTTACAATGTTATTCAAATAAATACTTCATAATATGTTAGGAGAATAAAACTTTTCACTTAAGCCGAAGCCAAGCGAGGTCGAGTCATAGTACGAGTACGTATATTCGTAAAGCACTATCGCAAAATGGCAAAGAACCTTTTGTGTTTAATATTTCACCGTTCACGAAAATGTAAAAACATAAAATTTTCGCAACAAAATGAACTACTCATTTTATAAAAGCCCAGTCAACTTAAATCTATTTGCTTTGTTGTAGAATCAAGCGGACATTTTGTGCAGGTTGGTATTATGAGCACTTTCGGTTCTCCTTTACTTTCTGCCTATTTTGTTCTAGTTTAATGTTGTTCCATTAAAAACTTAAATTTTTATTAAAAAAATGTATAATATGTTACTTACTTTCGACAGAAAAACATATGACCTTATAATAATATACAAACAAACATATATATATATATACATATATAGAATATATATATATATATATATATACATACATATATATATATATATATATATATTAACTAAAAGTTTTAGTTGTTGTTTGTTTACCAGATTATTTCCACTTTCACATGATCGTCATAGTACTTATATCTAACTAGATCATCATTTAATATGTTAAAGCAAATCAAGTTGCGCACTGGATGAAATATATATATGTCCGAAAAAAAAATATTTTTCATACTAATGTTATAATTACTTAAGTCTGGTTGTTAGATTAGTAGTAGATTTTTCACGCTATAAGAGGGAAACGTAATAACATAACAATATTTTTGATGTATTATGAAATATTCAAAAATAGACGCAAGAAGCCAAGCTAAAAGTGAGTTTGCCAATTTAAAACAAATTCTCATGTGAATTACCGTAAGAAACTAAGTATACCATGAAAAGATTTAAAAGTCTAATCTCCTCAGTAATTGAGAAAATGATAGACGTTTAAGGAAGTAAGATAGATAGAATTAATACATATTTAAATGCAAATATAGTACAGTTATATACCGATTTTAAAATATGAAAATTACTTCAGAGACAATTTTGCTAAAATTTTCTCGTCATATCTCAAAAACATTCTAAAAAGTTTTATAACCAACGATGCTAGTTATTTCTATGCTAATTAGGTCGTAGTGGGTACGGACCACAATTTAGAAGTTTTGAAATATTCGTAAGTAAAGGGTAAAGATTTGTGATCCCAAAGTTTCTCAACGATCTTTTATTACGGTTTTACATTAGCTCATTCTTTCATATTTATTAAAATTAAAAAAAAAACTATACTTAATCTTGTAAAATTAAACTTTTTTGTTACATATATAATATCACAATTTAAATATTTAT
Organism: Brenthis ino; assembly: GCA_921882275.1. Classification (NCBI taxonomy): domain Eukaryota; kingdom Metazoa; phylum Arthropoda; class Insecta; order Lepidoptera; family Nymphalidae; genus Brenthis; species Brenthis ino. The sequence continues at coordinate 27,882,021 of OV170222.1, read as the reverse complement.
AACAAATACTTGTACGAATGGCGTATTTACTATATGAATGAATGTTTTTTTAATGAATTTAATATTTTTTTATTGTTTGAGGCTTATTTAGATAGTTGAATTAGAGTAAACTTTTATAACATTTCATCAGTATATAAATTTTAACTTTACGGCATTATGTAGAGATGGTATGCACAGATAATGTAAAGATCTAGTTCTAAATAGAAATCGTTGATAAAAGTCTACGAGTAGATACTATCGACCTGCTTTTGCTTCGCTCCGATCTTAACGCCTATAGGAATCCTCGCGTTCTCCATTGTACGAGTAATATTTTGAACATAAACTTGAATTTTTACTGTTTGAACTTGGCGAATGTATATCGAATACTGTAGTCTTGGATCTCCAAACGTAAAAGTATATCCTAATAAAAAGCAAAACATATATATGTAAAAACGATATAACTAGATTAGTAGAATATGTTTGTATGTATATTTTTTATCCTATAACCCATGTCGATTGTAGAAATCACCTTATTTAAGGATAATATATAAAGATATCACTCATTTCCCTCCTAAAAAAGAATCATGTAAGTCGGCCCATTTGTTCGTTATTTCAAGTAAAAGCGTGAATACAGTCAGGCAGAAAGTTTTGTATAATGTACGAAGATTTTATTAATAATATTTAATACAACACATTATAAAAATACTATAGTGTATATAAAACACACTATAGTGAAAGAATATTATAGGTTAGATAGACATCAAAAACAACAAAAAAAAATTTTTTTTCAACAATTTACAACTAGGAGGATTATAAAAGCAATGAGCTTTTGAGGCACATCAGCTGATTAGTTTACACTTTACTGAGCTACGTCCTTTTGTTCTCGCATATGCTCATGTGCGGTATAATTAAACAATCTCGTAGACACAACGATGCTACGATGCAATTCCTTAATGCGTTAACAGAGAAGAAAGACTGTACACTTATCTATACTATTATACTAATAATATTATAAAGAGGTAAAGTTTGTGAGTTTGTAAGATTGTGAGCTTGCGATGTTGTTGTAGGGGGTAATCTCTGGATCAGCTGAACCGATTTAGATGATATTTGGTAAAAAGATAGTTTGAGATCCTGGGGCTCGACTGACTTGATTGAGAGTTCCTAGCTATAAATCAAGATAATCCGTTCAGCCGTTCAGCAGGTCGTTATCTCTTTTCTAGGCGGTAAAGGGATATAAGCAACTTCCATAGATCTAGTTCATTCCAAACATGGTATGGTATTATCCTAATTATGGTATCCATGGTATTAACCTAATGCTGCAGCGTCACCTGGGACCTTCAAGATACTCAAGTTTTTACTAAAATACAGAGATATCATGTTTAAACTCATTGAAATTACCATAATGAATAGGTTATGGTGTTGTTTTTTTTTTAATTTTTATTTAAAAGTTATAAATCATTGCAATGCTTATATATATATATATATATATATATATATATATATATATATATATAACATAGACACGAACAGAAAATACAGTGAAACAATAAATTTATTTAACTAAATATACGTACACTTAGTTATATGAGAATTTGTGCAAAACTGTGACAAGAATGCTAGCAGCATTATGTTGAATGGCAATGCCGATTCTTGATTCTTTAGGCAAAAACTAGCCAGCTCTTATAACCAGTACAAATGACAAGACGAGGTCTTATGTCTTTTTAGAAGTGTATAGCACCTTAATTAAGAGGTGAACCGCTAGTACATTATACATATATAGTATATCAGTTATTAAAATAAGCTAACATATGTAGGTCTTATTATACAAACACTGTAATACTATATTTTCTCTTTTATATATTTTTATTCTTAATATTTCTTATTTATAATAAAAAGCTTACTACTTTAAAGAAATAATTTATACTTCTGAATATTTACAATGTACATACATACATATTTAATTATGCCGTTTTGTTCCCCTGAAGAGCCTGATCATCTGTAACAACGCTTAATCGACGGCATGATGTGCTCGACCGTATATCCTCTACAGACATCATCAATAACTTCAGTTTGCTGTCAGTTACATAATGACGCATATCTTTAGTATGGAGAGATTATAAGAAAATAACAAGTAAAATATGTAGGCTTTTTAACAGTATATATAATGTATTTTAAATTGAAAACACACACTAATTTCAAAAAACACTCGAAAGTACTTTTTCCAACCTTAAAAGAGATTTTTTTATTATTTATATGAAAGGTATATTATATTCTAGGTACATATTCATTAAAAATATATAAAAATTGATTCAAATGGAGAAATTTCATGATGTTGTTAATATCATATTTAACACAATGAAATTATAATATAGGTAAAAACTAATGAATCAGTGTGTTTTTTTGAAATCTATTAATAAATGACTGAAAAATTAATATTTTCGCTCGTTGAGGTCGTGTGACGTCATTTGAAATAATTTTAAAAGAATGTAAGGAAGTAGCAAGTAAAACTAAGTAAAGGTTTTTATCAGTAGGTATATAAATAAAATTATTAATAATATTATATAGAAGATTGGGTGTTCGATAAAAATAACTAAGCGAATACTATTTCGGCAAATTCGGCAAAAAAGTTTTTTTTTAATTACTCAAGACTTGTTCTCGAAAAACGTATGCAAATGGCATTTAACAACTTAAAGAGCAATTTTATTTACATAAGTAAGTCCTAGTAAATTAGGGTAAAGCTAGCGTGGCATGTAATTTATGTTAGTTTTCTCTAAACTATTATTCCATATAACGTATGGTAGTTTTAACTTTCGTAAAAATAATCAATTTTGTAATATAATCGAAAATTGCATGTTTATTTGAATTATAAACTATTTCTACGCAGCAGGCACAATGTAATTATGATTTTATTTTCTGTTTAAATTTTAGTAGTTCAAATAATCATATACCTAAGCGTTTATCCAAAAAATATTTCTAATTAAATATAAAAACAAATAGGTCTGCTAAAATATACAAGTTAGATTTATAGTATCTTGGACATTTTGTAGATTTATTAGACGGTAGATGACTCAATTCACTCAATGCCGTCAATGCTCAGCTCCTATAACTGCAAAATTTAAATTTTTGTACTGAAATCTTTCTGAAGGAATGCAGATCATAACGACAAAAATTACATACAAAGTTTAGTAGTTCTCTATAAAAGCGTGTATATATTGCGGCCGAGGCCAACTTACTACATACTCGTATAAGTGTTAAATATATTAAGCATTGTGTTATTTGTCAATTTTTAACGAACATTTTCTTTTCATGTATTTGTATAGGTAAATAATACGGTATTATAGGTATCTACAATGCTATCTTCCTATTTATATTTCGCTAAACAATTCATAGAAAAACGGACCAAATAAAATAATAAATAATTAATGATATATGAGTAAACAGATATGATATACTCGAAAACAACCACGTAAAGGTCATTCACAACGATCATAAAGGGTGGGCCTGTACACTACACGTTATTTACGATACTCATTTTTGTGGCTATCATTGTCAGTAATCCTCATCTGGACCTGCGAAATTACAGTTATATCCCTTTTATTATCACAGGCTCGAATAACTGATTGACCATAAATAATAGAATTGGATGAGACTCCATATTTATCAATGGTATAGTTAATTAAGTTAGGGAGAAAGATAAACATCTTTCTCACTTGGTATAAGTGTGAAAGGTCAAATAACAGTAAAATTAATGACATTCGTTTGTGTATTATTATGTATATGAGTGAGTCAGTTACTTGCTGCTAAAGTTTCAACGGACTAGGGTGCAATTTAGAATGGAGTCAGAATATATTTTGGATAAGTCCCCAACTATTTTCAATTGAAGTACTTATCTTACGAGCGATGCCGCATCCAAAAACTACTACTAAATTATAGTTTAAGATATTGGCTAATAAGTGAAAATGAGATAAAAAATCTGTATTTTTTTGTTTATCGTCCACTTTATCGGTAACTTGATATAATAATATTTTTTAATAAAAATAAGTACGTATTTAATATACCTACTTATCATATTCTAAATAAAACTATCTTTTCGGTTTTATTTTGATTTTTGGTTCCCGACGTTTCGAATGATTTACAACAATCATGGTCACGTGAGAGACTGAGGTTTTAGACGTCTTTACAGACAACCTACCCACAAAATAACAAAATGAATTCAAAAACTACAAAAATGGCACCTAAGAAAATAAAACCGTAAATCTAAGAAAGTATTAAACCTATGACATTTTACTAAAAAAATTAATTCATAAATTTTCAGTACCATCTTCATGAAGTAAGGAATCTAAATGAAGTTATAGATCTATTCCAGACTATATTAAATAAGTGTGTGTCATATTTATATGGTAAGTAAGCTTAAAATCCATTGCTAAATCGTACCCAACTTAGAAAGACAAAGAGGTGAAATAAAACAGTTTAAATTAAAACGTAGTATACTCTCTACAATGAATTATTTTGTTTCTAATTATTATATTTGGGGAGTAATCTATACAGATAAATTAAATTGAAGTGTATGTTTGTTACGTCAAAATAACAGCATTTTTACTAAATGCATATGGAATTATTTAAGATATTTGTAAGAAAAACGCAATTGTTAAAAATTTTGTCTGTCTGTCTGTCTGTCTGTCTGTTCCGGCTAATCTCCGAAACGGCTAGGCCGATTTTGACGGGAATTTCACTGGTAGTTGCTGTTATAAAGAGTAACTTAGGCTACTTTTATTTCAGTAAAAGAATTAGGGATCCGCTCAAAAAAAAAACGTACCGCAACGCAAACGTACGTACGCTAGTATTTAAATAATAAAATATATTTAAATTTATGTAAAGATAGCTTATTTAAAAGTTATAAAATAGAACTTTACGCGCGTATATAATTTAAAAAGGGTCTATACGCTGAACTTTAGCTTCAAATATTCAGGATATCCTTTATGATACTTTACACATGTATGTATGTGAAGGAAGCAATTCTAACCCGCTCTAACACGTTTCAATGTAGTAGTATTACATAGATATGTGCTAACATGCTTTATTTAAAAATTTAGAAAATATATTCTAAGGTATTTTTAGTATTATGGTCTGTTAGAAACATAGTGTCTGATATAATATCTTAGATCACTTCATGGGCCTTTACGTTTTAGTCATAAAAAGATATACGTTTTGTCGGTGAAAATAAAATTACCAGGTTCAAAAAAAGGATAATGATAGAGTCTATGAAGGATTAAATAATATTTGATCACCCTTACTAAATAAATTCGAAGGTGAAAAATTTTGTATAGATTAAAAATTAGATACACTGTGTACGAGACGGGTAATAGTTATTGTTATTATTAATTAATATATATAGTTATACATTTTTTTAGGTAATTTTTAATTGTAATATTTTTCCAATAAATGAATAATGTATAATTATCTCTATCTAATCTTCTACTTATAAATATTCATTCATTTCATTATATAAAAATAGTATAATATCTTTTTTTGTAATAACAGGCTTAGAATATATTTACATAAACATAAACATAAAAGCAATTTCAGAATAGTAATAGAATAAAGTAATCATTGTTAAGCGGCTTTCTGCTGAAGACATAATATTACCTAAAGTGATTTCGTTTTGATTATAATAGACAAAATGTATTAAATAACAAAAAAAAAAATAATATATATTACATTTTTGTGTAACTTTCCTTCATGTTATATTTTTTTAAATCTAAATGTGAATGTTTTCGTCAACAAGTGTGTCAAAGATAATCTTCTACACGAATATATAAATAATCCGTATTAATATTATATATATGAAAGTTTTTGAGTATGGATGTTTGTTACTCAATCACGCCAAAACGGCTGAACGGATCTGGGTGAAATTTAGCACAGAGATAGATTATAGTCTGGAATAACACATAGGCTACTTTTTATTCCGGAAAAGTCTACGGTTGATACATAAAGAATTCAAAAGTTTATGACGATGTGTGGATGTATAGATGTCTGGATGTATGTATGGACGGTTAATACTCTTTCACGCAAAAACTACTAAATAGTTTTTAATGAAACTTTACAATAATATAGCTCAAACATCAGAATATCATATATAATATAATATAATCATAATATAATAATATCATATTTAATATTTATAAATCTATTTCTATACATATAATGAAATTCTGAGTCAAATCTGTATCTTAAATATTTTTTGGAAAATCTTATTGAAATATTCATTATTATCGATACCGAGGATGAATCTGTAGTTTTTAGAATATTTGTCTATCTGTCTGTGTGTGTCTGGGAACGCACCATGAGAAAACCACTGGACAGATTTTGATGAAATTTGGTATGATAATAACTAGTTATCCGGGTCAATATATAGGATATTTTTTGCTGCGGGGAAATATCCCATCTCTGAGAAATCTATACTAAACATTAAAACGTAACATACATACATAAACGTGTATTGGGAATAAAGTAGCTTATAAGAGAGCTGGAAATACAGTTAGTAAAAAACTAGGCAGTGATTGCAGAAAGATTTATACGAGAGATGTGGATCACGTAGTTTTTATATGTAGGTATTGAAGTATCGTTACGTGACACACTATTGTATTAAAACGATTGCTTTACAGAAAAGCCAAACTTGGACTATTATATAGAAACAACACTTTTTAAGGTTTCTTTTCGTATATCCGTTTAATCGCATTACTTGAAAACGATTTTAACAGTAGAATTTTTCAACAGTATACGCTCAGTTATAAAGTTAGTTAATAAAATTTGAATAGATGATAAAAGTGAAAGAATAGAGGGCTCTTACAAGAGAGGGCTCAATAAAACGCGAATGAAATCGCAGGCAGTAAATAGTGCAGTACATATATTAACTATTGCATTTGATAACTTAATCTATACTGTAATAATATAATACATTTAAATATAAAGAGGTTGAATTTGTTTGTTTGAACACGCTAATCTTAGGAACTACTAATCCGATTTGAAATATTCTTTTTGCATTAGATAGCCCGTTTATTGAGGAAGGCTATAGGCTATAGATTATCCTGGAAAAATGTACGGTTCCCGTGGGATTGATTTGTATTACTCTAAGGTCGAACCCGAAGCAAAGCGAGAGTGAGTCGCTAGTCTAGTAATAAATACAAGCTGTACTAGATTAAATAGCTTAAATTAAATACAATCCCTGAGCTTAACTGTTAATTAATTGTTTGGTGGTTAGCGAATTATTATAGTGCTAACTAATAACCACTAATCTGTCACCTCAATAACTATAGATTAACTTGATGACACATTGAATTTATTTTTAAATGACTTCCAAAAAGGAGGAGGTTCTCAATTCGTCGGAATCATATATATTTTTTTTGGCTTATCTATAGCACAGGTGACATAATACTATACCAAAAGTACCAAATATATATATGTAGTACATATTTGGTTCGATTACTTTTGTTTTTTTTTATAACAAAAAATGTTTTAATGTGGCGGATGAAATCAAATGTGAAACTAAAATAACGGTTAAGTTTAATAGTATTACAATTTACTTAATAAATAAGTTATTATTACTAAAACGGCAACTTACAATTATATTTTATAATATCTCGCTCTACCATAGACTTGTAAAATTTCAGCGAATCAAGAAAGCAAGCAATTCTTTACGAAAATTTTATACGAAATAAAATTTAAATTTTATTTTTCGTTGTGGTTTGATTCATATTCAGAGCAAGCAGAAAATGTTAGGGCTATTTATTATTTATTATACTAGATATTGCCTATGGTTTTGTCCATGTATATTTTTATTTAGTACGTAACCAATACTTGACCTTTGCTTTGCTTTGCATACGTAGAATAGGAATACTGTTCTCTAAGAAGACGTTTTTTGGATTATGCCTTTCGCATTTTCGAAACTGTAGACTTTAAGTGCGTTAAACATCTGTTAAACACATTTTTTTAATATTTAAATTTAGCAGTGGCGAAGGGTGAAATTTTAAATTGTATTAATGCAGAAAGAAATTATATATATATATATATATATATATATATATATATATATATATATATATCCAAAAGAACATTTTTACATTTAAAAAATAAATGTATGTAAAATTATAGCATAATAATTTTAAGGTAAGACGTCTTGTATAGACCCTGCAGCACTGTAATTTAGTATACATCAGACTCTTCAAATTTCACTCAACCACATTGAGCCGTTGCAACATCAAGAAGTTCTCTATAATATTAGTATTGAAGAATGTAATTTTTACACAAATATTATAAATACGATTTATAAATGAGTAAGAGAGTGTTTGTTACGATTTAAATCTGTATATTTAAACAAAATGAAATTACTTTCTTTAAAATAATCTGGAACTAAGAGCAAACTAATCTTACTATATAATATAATAAAATTATAAGAAGGCTAAGTTGTATTTTATAAGTTTTTAAATTTTCGCGTTCTATAATTATATAATAATTACACTACGGGACTTAAACGCCTGAATTCGTTAGTGTTGTATTTTAATTCTGAATAATAAAAATATACTTTATTTAATTAGCTTTAATCTAGGATTTTTAAATCGTCAATTTAATTTATAGTAGGGGAGCCCAAGAGGGGATTTTCTGTAGTTACTCGAGCGCGGCAGATTAACATAAAAGAGGTTACCTTGCACTCTATTGAGTACTTTCACCATAATATAAGTCTTCTATATAAAGGGGCGCGTCTAGGGAAGCCGATTAAAATATCTATATATATAAAAAATCGACTATAAAGTTTATGATGATTTTTGCCTCTTAGGCTTGTGCAAATCGGCAGATTATTAAATTGGACACTTTTCAGGATGTGACTAGCCTACCACACCTTAATCTGACGGTTTCAAGTATTTCTACCTTATCAAAACATTTTTTAAATATTTTAATCGGCTTCCCTAGACGCGCCCCTTTATATAGAAGACTTATATTGTGGTGAAAGTACTCAATAGAGTGCAAGGTAACCTCTTTTATGTTAATCTGCCGCGCTCGAGTAACTACAGAAAATCCCCTCTTGGGCACCCCTACTATTAGAGAGAGTTAGTGTTATCAGTCTCTGAGAAAGCTACCATCAGCTTGAAAAGATTTCTGCCGAGAATAGCCAGCATGGAAGTCAACGGTTGTTCTTCTAAAAATAATATTTATTTTCATTATTTTAATTTTACATATTATGTACTTAGCTTACGTGAAAATGAACTAAAATTAATAAAGCCTGCAAAGAATTCCGTAACTAAAATGTAATAATATCTAGTATTATCTATTCGTGATACAAATGAAACCAGTTGAGATCCAATTCTTATCTGAAATCTCATTAATACTTCGATTGATTTAATGCAAAGTTATTGCTTAAACTTTTCGTGCTGTGGGATCTCATAAGAACTAATAAGTCACGCTTGAATGGAACTTTTGAACAAAATTGAAAATTTCACGCATAAAGTGTTAGGCTATAGTTCATAAGCCTTAGTATACACGAATACAGAAGTGGATCGAATTGGCAGAACATGGAATAAAAGTACCTTAAATATTGAAGCTATCAAGATTTACTCAAAAGAAAAATTTCTTTATTTTAAATAATAGTAATAATTACATTTATTTTTTTCTTAAAAAAGCTTACCTGAACCGGGAATCGAACCAAACAAAAATGCAAAAAAGGGCATTGTCACTATTTTTTTGAATTGATCGATAGGATCTATGGGAAGGGTTAAATCTCTCGAACAAACATTGGGTTTTAGAATTGAAGAAATTATACATATCGACTCTAACATCGTGGAACAAACGAACAGGACATGCAAGAAAAGTGTCTAAACATTGAAAATATTAAGATTCACTCAAAGAAAATATTATTTTATTTTTTTAAATAAGATTAATTGCATTAATATTTTTTTAAAGAAGTGAGTTGAACCGGTTTTTTAACCAACTAAAAATGCAAAAAGGTACACCGTCACTATTTAATCGAAACAATGGATATGAATGATATGTATTATTTATAAAATATTAAAAAAAAACTTCGAGCCTTTACTGTTAAATATAAAACAACACAAAGAGAGGAAAACACTCAAACAAACTTAAAAGAACAAACTCAACAACCATTAATGTAATTCACATGAATATTTTTTAGTATTAAAATAACTTGAGTTAGCAAACAAAACAAAAACTTGACTGGAGTTTTAGTATTTATTATTTGGTATCGATAGGTGTTTAGCGAATTAGTAGTATCTGTTATAAATAGCGTAATATGCTTGTAGGCCAACGGAGAGTAGGTTCTAATTTCTTAAAATAATAAAAATGGTATAATATACAAAAATGATTTGTGAAACAATAAAAAAATAATTAAAAAGAAATATGAAAATTTTTCGTCTATTTTACGATCCAATTTTCCCCTGCCCAGGGGATGTCTTAGGAAATTCTAAATTACACGTTTTATTATTTATTTTTCACGATAAATTTTGCGTTGTTACACGCAGCGATAATAATTTTTGAGCCAACATTCCTATTCTCTTGGAAATGTTTCTTCCAAAGGTCCTATTTTATGATTTCTCATTTCCTTATACATATATATATATATATATATATATATATATATATATATATATATATATATATATATAATATAATATAATATAATATAATAAGTGTGTTGTATAAAATTTTATCAAGGATACTTTTAAAATTGTAATAAACTGATTAATGATTAAATTTTTCAATTAAAATAAGTAGTAATCTTTTATTTTAACTGACTTCAAAAAAGGAGGAGATTCTCAAATCGTCGGAACCTTTTTATTATGTATGTTCACCGATGACTGATGGATTTATTTTTTGTTTATATAATCGGTCGAGTGTTTTTTTTTTAAATCCACAATATATTATATTTTTAAATAAATTACTTAATCGAATATGATATTAAAAACTTTCTTCTTACAAATTACGTGCCCATTACGTCTACACTAAAAATGGAGAAATAAAAGTTTTTTGCTTAAAGCAGGCCGTAATATGTAACTGTTACAAGGATCAAGATTAAAATTATTATCCTATACTGAACAATAAACGTGATATTACTACATTGTATGTATAAATAAATACTTTCTTTATAAATAAGAATTCAAATACATTTTATACATCTAAAGAATAATAATTATAAAAACGTATTTCTTCTAAAATGCGATTTCGGCATTGTTGTCATCGGTTGATACAGAAATTCATTTTCGCCGAGCTTTGTAATTTTCCACTTCCTCGATCTTTTAAGATTTTCGTTCAGACCTTATCTCGAATTTACTGAAGCAAATTGTATTTCAAACAAAGTGCTTGAGGAAATTGCTTAAACAACCCGCAAATAAACATCGTCTGTCAAAACATCATTGTCCGTGTGTGTCTGAGCATACACGGCCTTCGATCGTTTGGCAAACAATTTTGAACAGTGGTTTTTCTGTGAATTGATATGATTTCTGTACACAAATTATATAAATATTTATCAACAATATTCTGTAATGTTATAAATATTTATAAATTATATTATTTATAAGTTGGCCGAAAAAGTATTAAGCTTAAAAAAGAGCGTGTGTGTGCAATTCACACATGGTGGAAACTTCAGAAAAGTAACCTACGAGAGAATGAGATAAATATAGAGTATCAAGAGTAAGATAATTATAAGGTTTATTTTTTTTAATATTTTTACCAAGTTTAAAAGTTATTTTATATTTTATTTCGCAAATATACATTACATATTACGAGTATTTTGTACCTAATTAATTTTATAACAACGGTTACCATGGCAACATACATGGTTATACAAATATACAACATGGTTATTATATATTTATGTGTTTGTCTCTTTTAGTGTTGCATTTCCGTTTCATCGAGTTTCTAATCGCAACGATTCTAAAGAAGTTTCACTTCAATAATATATCATTTTATCCATACCATATTGAACTCAATTTTTTATTTTTATGATACAAATCCAACAACCGCTTGCTTACTTGTTTGTTTGTATGTATAGTAGCTAAGCTCCAAAAAGGCTGAGCCATTTTTAACAGGGCTTTCAGTGGCGCGTAGGGGTTGTAGGAACCCGGGGGAGAAGCCAACTCCTACCGGGCGCGTCCCCAGGTGGCGGATAGGGGCATGCCACCCGCTTAGAGGGGCGGGTGGTACCGGAGAAATCCGGCGCGGACCAAATGGCTTGGATGGGGCCGCTCGTCTAGGCCTCGAGCCGAAGACGTTGCGGCCACCGGTGGTGGGACCGCTTGGTCCCACAACCGGATGATGGGTGCCGATTGCGGGACTGTGGTCGCAGGCCCGCATTCGGCGGAGCGGTAGGCCGCGGCGGGAGAGGAGTGCCGGTATTTCGGTGCGCCGTTCTCCCTACCTTCCGCGGCCTAGACGGGGCCGCCACCGTTTGATGGCGGACGCGGTGGGGCTGCAGGGGAAGAGGAGTGTCGGTGTTTCGTTGCCGCTCTCCCTGTCCTCTGCAGCCGATTGGAGGTGGCCCACTTCGGTGGGCGGTGTTTGTGTGGTGTGGGGCTGCTCCGGGTACTTCTCTGATCAGCAGAGTGGACTTAGGAGCGGCCTCACTTTTTGGGTTGTAAGTCTTCCCATAATGGGGTTGTCCCGCTTGGGGCCTCATGGTTGGTGGCTTCGGCCAACCGTCGGGGCGTCGCGGTTGTATGCGAGAGCGATCCCGTGGCGCCCCACATGGCGGCAGAGGGGGAAAGTTGGGTTTTAGTGGGTATGCCGGTCTCATTAGCCGGAGAGTCTCCACATAACCACCCCGGGGAAGTCGGGTGGTATCCGTAATAGGATTTCCCAACTATAAAAAAAAAAAAAAAAATGGGGTTGTAGGAAAAAACTAGGGCACTAACTTTTCAGTTATAATATATCCACGCAAGATAATAATCATAATAAGGGGCTGTTTCTCATCCTGGGATCAGAAAAGGGTTTCGGGATTGTACGCTAATATTGACATAATAACCTATTCAACCTATAAAAAGTAAAGTGAAATATATACCAACCAAACTTAAATATTTGATTTATCTGTAATTAATTTGTCCGTGGTTGAGTTCGAGTAATTTATAAAGAAATGAAACGTTCTTATTTCTCATATAATTGGATCTATATATATTATATATCATTACTTCTATTACGCGGTCTATTTACCTTTTCACATCCACACAAAGACTGTCCCTTCCTAGCTCTTTCTTTGCCTTTCAATCCGACCCCTTAGCGTTATTCTTTGAGACATAATAAAACCATACATTTCTATTTATTTTATATACTCGTAAAAATGAGATATGTCATATTGTAATTAAATTTGAATTAAATTATAATAAAATTCAAAGTTCTGGCTGCTTGATATAATAACGCACAGACTAAACCACTGGTTCTAGAGACATGGAATTTGGGGGGTATGTTCTTTGTGAAGTTTAGGTATTCATTAAGAAAGGGTTTTTTGCAATTCCACCCCTAATAGGGTGAAATGCGGGGGTTGAATTTTCTGTGAAACTTTTTATTCTCTGGGTCAATTGACTCGAAAATTGGTACACAAACTCTTCAATTATATTTTAGAATAGAATTTAAAGCTTAACACAGTTTTTTCAAAATGATCCCCCAACATAATCAAATAACTTTGAAAATCCTACACGGCATGGTAGACGGGGACAAGGCGCGAGGGTGGCGCAGGGCGTGTGGGGGTATGGGAGCGTTTCTGTATTAATTACTTATAAGATGAAGCCAAAGAATTTGTTTTTTTTTGTATTTATAGCCGCGGGTTCTGCTAAATTATAAAGCGTAAAAGCTTCTTGTATTAATTGTACTTAAAAAAATCTAATAAAAATATTGTAGGTAATGAATATATTATTTCTATTCATTCTACTTTCTAAATTCGGTAGTCGTATAGTCGTCGTAGTAGAATTGTCAATTTTGGTTAAAAGCAAGGTCTTACAGCACAAGTAAAGGGAAAATTCATAAAAATAAAGAAAGTTGAAAATTAAGGTAAATTTTGGTAATTACAAGTCTTCGCGAAAATCTAAATTTGATTATAAACCTTAGTATCTGGTATAAATTTCAACTTGCTAGGTCCATTTGTTCTTGGAAAATCGGTGGTGACCGACAGACAGACACACGGACAGACGGACAAGTGAGTGATTTTAAATAAAAAGATAGTTTTATCTAAAATGTATTCTAATACTGCGTAGAAGTTCTTACATTAAAAAAAATTGCGCAGAAACTTAGAAAATGGGGATGAAAGTTTGCATTGAAGAAGCAAGCTAGGGACAAACCCGAGCGAAGCAAGGGTGAGTCGCTAGTATGTATATATTTTAATAATCTGCTTTCAATATTACTTATTATTATTTTTTATTATAACGATAATTATTTTAAATTATCTTTGACTGTTATTGACGAG